>CM040243.1:220850092-221445045 GCA_022545495.1 Chrysanthemum lavandulifolium | reverse complement strand
ATATCTTATGTATTTAGAAGATACGTATAGTAATGAGTTGTAAATGAGTAGTTATCTTGTAAAGGACTCCTTATACTATAAAAGGATATCCTAGGTTATACTGAAGAGATATCAATCATGTGTGTTTAAGGAAAAGCTTCAAGGTTGTAAACCCTAATACTAGCAAAGAGTATCCATATTATTAATTAATAATATTAAAGCGTTTTGGTTATAACTTTGTTTATTCCATTATCATTATTTCATTGATTATTCTTCTAAATGTTATCAAGTAGTTTCCGTGATACTTGTTAGCATCCAAGCATAGTTTCAATCATAGTTGTTTTAGAATCATCCAAGGCAACTCATTCATACAAGCTAAGTAAATAGATCTGACGTTTAGGACTCACACTAACCTTGCAGGAAAATCAGTGAATGAAACTTTATTCTGATGAGTAATAGGCTCACTGATTTATCTCACCGCCTCAAGGATTGATATTCTGTTTGCAGTCTGCATGTGTGCAAGATATCAGTCTGATCCAAGAGAGTCTCATCTCACTACAGCCAAAAGAATCCTCAGGTACCTGAAAGGTACTCCAAAACTTGGGCTCTACTATCCCAAGTGTTCAGGCTATGCCCTCAAAGGATACTCAAACTCAGACTATCCAGGCTGCAACATGAACAGAAAAAGCAAATCAGGCTCCTGTCAATTTCTTGGAGGCAAACCTGTGCATTGGAGCACCGTGAAGCAACAATCGATGGCTATGTCCTCTGCTGAAATTGAATATGTAGTTCTTGCTAGTTGTTGTGCACGTACTCTAGATGAAATGTCAAATCGTTGACTATGACATCGATTATAAGATGGTTCCCATCTTCGTGACAAAACAAGTGTAATTGCTATCTCCAACAATCCAAAGATTCATCAAAGAACCAAATACATTGATATCGATATCATTACATCGGGGACCCGTTATGAAAGGAGACATTGAATTACACTTCATCCCACCGAGTATCTACTTGCCGATATTTTCACAAAACCCTTGGATGAACCCACCTTCACAAGATCGAAAGCAATGTTGGGCATGTTGGATATTGATGAACAAAGCCATCGATTGAATAAATTCAACATCGTGTACATAGTCCCCACCGAATAAATGAACGCCCACGAAGAAAAATCATCTCTCAATGAATTAAATGAATCAATTGACCTCACCGAATATCCTACCCAAACATCCCATACTGAATGAAATATCATTTAGGGGCTCATGTCATCGACAAGAGACATTTAATGAGAGACTAAATGTTCTAAGTATTTAGTTACTAAATGTCCTAGGTTGGTAAGTGGATATATTAAATAAGAGAATATATGTTCTTTTTGCCTAGAGGCATCCATGTCATGGGCCGCCACATCCTCTAACAACTTCCCACTTGGTATTAATTGCTAACACTCACAAATAATATCTTTGGATATTTTATGTTGTGATATCATCAACGCAAAAGCACTATTACAATGTTGCAACTGTTTACGCCTTGAAAATTAGGAAAGACAACGGTAATGGAGTGGTGGAATTAAATGTGGGGATTCAAAACATTTTCATAAACCGTTTTCAAAATTGAACATGTGCAAAAACACCCCCTACCACCACTCTATAAATACCCCCTTCAAAACCCTAAAAACACACAAACATTTTGCAAACAAAACTCTGCTGAAATCTCTACTCAAAAGATAAAGTTGTGTGTGCTTTTCCATCATCTGGTATAAAACTTCTTTGTTTCTTGTTTGCTATCTTGTGAAAATAAGTTTTCAAACATTTTTCTTGGTCAAACTTTGATTTTACCAAGATACCCATTTGGTATAATCAGAAGATATATTGCCATTAAAAACCTTCTCATTTCAAAAACAATAACAATGGCGTGACCAAGGAATTGTATATGCACCTTAGTGGTGCATGACACTTGAAAATGTGATTTTCTTTCAAACAATGTTGTAGGAACTACCCATGGAAGTCCGAGCCTACAAACAAATAATGAAGTTTCTAAACAACTGTCCTTTGAAAATGCCTTTACAAAAAGTCCCTCAGTATTGTATCACAATGTGACAATTAGGAAGCCTTTTAGGTATGGCATTACGTTAGTTAAAACAAGTAAAAGGCCTGTAGGAGCTATTTTAGAATTATGATGATTTAACTTGGTATTGTTAATTTTATTTCATGAATGATTGTGTTATTGACTGAGTTATGATATGAATTATGATCTGCAATGTTAGGCACTACTCGAGTCAGCACAATAAAAACCTAGAAACAAGAGGAATAGTAACGTTTAACTCTTTAAGAGGAAATAGACGTGTTCATAATCAAAATTTACGGAAAGATATAATTTAGAACAATGGCGCATATTATAAAAGTTGCCGGTCACGATTAATAAAATATATAAGCCGTTAAGTGATAAATCAGGAAAGCTAATAAAAATAAAGACTTTGGTCCCCGTGGTTTTGTGCTAGCCGGCGCCCCCTACTCGCAAATAATTTACACTTAAATCCCCACCTCAATAATATAAAAAACCACTCACACACAAACACACACACTTCATCTCTTCCACCTCAAAACCCTAATCCACTTTCTCTCTCTACCCCTTATACTTGGCCGATGCCACCACCCCACGCCGCCGCTCGCCGTCGCGAATCGCCACTACCACTACCAAAATACTCACCTTTATCTCCTCTATCTTTTGTATACACCATTCGCCCTATCTCCTCATACCACCACCCGGAAAACCCCAAACGCGCCTCCTTTTTCGTGTTTCGTCATTCCAAGTGTAGATCGGGAAGAAATAAGGTAAGGAAAACAAGTTGTACACTCTTTTGGTGACCCCCGGATCTCGTTCCATCCGATTGGTTTGGGTTAAGTGGAAAAAGGAATTAAAAACGAGTTTTAAAAGAATAAAAATGAAAATAAATCTAGTTGACATCGTGTGTGTCGTGTCGTATCTTGTGTGCATTTATTTTTATGTTTATATGTATTTGTTGCGATATGAGGTGTGGAGCGGAGGTTGAAGGTGTTGAAACCAACCGCGACCACTAGGGTCCGGTTGGGTCGTGTTGGTTGTAACCGAGCCCCAAGGACCCAAAGGATCCGGGTTTTGGTTGTTTCGGATTGATTTTGAGGTTGTTATTGTTGTTGGGAGTAACCAGGGACCAAGAGGTCCGTGTGGTAGTTATGGTTGAAGCAGAAGGAGACAAGGGTCGTTATGGTCCGTTAGGTTCGTATTGGTTAGCCGTTGCTAAGCCGAGACCATTAGGGTCTCGGCATTGGTTTCGTTGAGTTTGATGTTGAATGGTGATGGAGTTGATGGTGAGTTAAAATAGAGGTTGATTGAAAATGTGGGTACGTTGCCGAGCTGTAGGTTTAGGGCCGGTAACGAGTGAGAATATTTATTTGGACTTGAAATTTTATATATGTAAATTTTGTGCAACGTCTGTGTTACCGTGACTTTTAGTCTCGGTTAACCCAAAACGCCGTAACATGGACTTATATTTATTATTGGACAATATGACAAATAAAAGCCGAGAGTCATGACTCGGACTTGTGAACTCGAGACGGATAATAACTCGAAATGTAAATTAAAACTTGACGTGATATACAAACATATGTATATATAAACTAGAAAATAAAACTATTAATAAGTTCTTGTATTAAATATTTAATAACAAGATACAACTTGTTATTCAATATTTAAAAGGGAACTAATGACTTAAAATGGAAAGGTTTTATAATAACAAGTTATTAAATGTTTTGAGGGCACGCTTACCTAAATATGTCATTAATGAGTATTTAGTGATCATTTTGGAATATGCATGGGTTCTGAGATAACTTGACATCAATATGTTTAACCCACGTAGATAACGGACTTATTGAGTTGATTTAATCCAATAAGAGCCCCTATGTACATCGGACAAATCTATTAATGAACAACTTATCCTTATGACTCGTTAGGTTGTGATTAGTTTTTGGGATAGTAAGTGAAATAGATAAATGGTTGTGTTTATCGAGTTGATTTAATCGATAAGCCCTAACGATTTATTTTGAAACTTATTAAACTATAAAGCTTATCACATAGAGGTTGTGTTGTATTGTTGTGTTGTGCATTGCTTGTAATATAGTGCATTCATTGGTGTCTTATCGAGTCGACACCTCACACGATGATACCAAACGCTTATAAATAAATTGAGAACGAGATATTTTTGGAAATAGAAATGGAATATATTCGGGATAGAAAATATTGAAATTGGAAAATGTATTAAAGATGGATCTATTAATAGGTTGTATCGAGTCAGTAGTTGACGAGTTGTGTTAGCTGCTTATATGCTTTCTTCTATTGGTTATTTGTGCTTTGCTTGATCGAGGTGAGTTTAATAGCCCCACTTTTAACCATGTTTTATCTAAATTGGGGTGAGAAAGCATGCTACTATTTTCTTGGACCCTTTTACTTTTGATTTGCTTATGTGTTGAATAGAAAAGGATAGATATGTGGCGATGTTGACTTAGGCTAGGTAGCAATCCTTTGCTATAACTACGATACCTAGCTAAGAATAGATATCTACTTCCGACCTAGA
This sequence comes from Chrysanthemum lavandulifolium, assembly GCA_022545495.1. Classification (NCBI taxonomy): domain Eukaryota; kingdom Viridiplantae; phylum Streptophyta; class Magnoliopsida; order Asterales; family Asteraceae; genus Chrysanthemum; species Chrysanthemum lavandulifolium. Next base: position 221,440,457 of record CM040243.1, on the reverse strand, counting down.
CCAGGTAGCATTGAATTATGCTTTGCTATGGCCGTGGTACCACAGCTAGAGTCGTTTGGGCCCCTACGAGATCTCGTTTGCATTATTGGAAGGAATATCGTTGGAATGTGTTTGAATGTTTATTGTATATCCGCTTTAGTCTCACATAGCAAATAAACTCTATCGGTCCACTCTTGAATTTATGATTAAACCTATGAACTCACCAAATAAGTAATGACCTTTTAGCATGTTTTCTCGGGTAACTAAGATGATGCTTGGATTGCTTGTTTCTTGGAGGCTTGGCAGAAGGGGCATGGTTGGAGGATCATTCTAGAACTCTGATAATAATCGTGGACCTACCTTATGATTTCTTTTGGGCCTTACTTGCAATGTTTTAAATAAATGTAACCAGATAACGAAATATGGGATTGGTTTGTGAACGTTTTATGCTATCTTGTTTTCCTATACTTGCGTTGTGTACCAATCCAAAGAAGACCCCAAAGCTTGATTAAGTCTTACATCTGCACTAAATTTTGGGGTTGTTACACAACTACCTCGGGGAGTTTTGAAGTACAATGATGTGTCTATGACCGACACCCTCCATTGATGAGATCAACCAAGACCCCTTAGGAGTTTCTAATCAAAGTTTCTATTTTAAATAGGAAAGAAAACTCATTCTTGATTTCAAAACTTTTGCTCATCAACTGGGCTTGATTACAATAATGGTAATTTTGTTGTACATCCCGACCTGTGTATTGTTAAGCTGAGTTAGCAAAAAAAAATTGGATACAAGCTACCTAGATAAGGCCCCTATCACTAAGAACTCATTCACTGTGGCTTGGAAGATCTTATTCACTTTTTTGATTCAGGTCCTCGGTTGGAACCACTCATCCACTGAACAAGTTAACTCTATCCAATTGATGATGGCTTATTGCTTAATGACAGGGACTGAGGTCGATTTTGGAGAGATCATTTACAGTGATCTCGTATCCAGGCTCTTGAATAAGTCTAGGGTGAAATATGTTTCATACCCTAGATTTATCTCATGTGTCTTACAAGAGATACTAGGTTGCGATTACACTCTAGATATTAATTTTGGCGCTTTACCTGCCATCTTGAGTGCTACAAATTTTTCAAAGGACCCATCCATAGTCACTGAAATTGAATTGATGGCCCACATGGTTGTCAGAACTACCAAAGGAACTCAAGGTTCCAAACCACGCTTTTAAAATAAAAATGGGAAGAATCAGTGGCTAAACCTAAACCGAAGTCACAAGGACCTGAGGCTTCTAGAACATAGCCTAAAAGGCAAAAATGACCTCAAACTGATAAGACACCCAAGAAAGACTAGGTAACACCACCCCAGGTGACAACGAAGGGTTTTGATACATCACAATCAGTTACCTTGGTCCCAAATACTACTCCCCAAGATCTAGAGGGAAACAAACAACCCAATGGTAGGGGAGCGCCTTCCATTGTCCCTTAGGATCGCACTGGTTTGAACCCCCCAGTGCTTGAAGGGCAAAAGGGGGACAAAGACTCGAGGATTCAAACCACACGCTATCACGGAACCATCACCCTCCTGTAGGCGCGCATTCCTCGTGGACCTGTCTCTAAGTACTAGGAAGATCAATCTCACTCTCTTGGATTAGAGGGGACAGACCTCACCACACCAGGTGCAAAGCTTCTTCCGAGCGGAGCACAAGTACCCCTGTGTAGTTTCAATCTTATGTATATGTCCAAGCTTTTCTTATCTTTGGGGATAAGCTTGAAAAGACGATGATGAGGAAGTCTTTGAATCGAGAGAAGACATGGACAATGATGTTCAAGTAGCTGAACAAGCACAGCAGTCTTCACCAAAGAAGCCTGAAGAGTCACCTTTCCACCATGATGCTTCCTCAGAGTCAGCTTCTTCTTCATGTCCTGAAGAGCTCAAAAAGTATGACAACATTCTTCCTCTCACTGAACGGCAGTTGGTTAAATTCTTGAAGAAGGCTACTCAGTCTCTTTACAATGGGCTCACTGATGAACTCTAGGATTAGCACTGTGAAGTTGTTGTTAATTATGCTAATCTCAGGGCCTCTGTTGTGGAGAATTTTGTTGATAGTGGTGAACACATGGAAACCATGTATAATGCTCTCCATACTTTGAATCAACATCTGCAAAATTTTCTTAACTCTTTCCAGGAAGTTCACACTAGGCTTGATACTATCAAAGAGGCGATAAAGAAGACCGCTCGAACAAGAAAATTCTTGAGGCCTCGAAACCTACATAAAAATTCCTTAAGTCTCACCGAGCTCATCAACATGCCGAACAACCCAATGTTCGTGGTCTCGATTCATCATTTGTGGAGATCAAATCCACACTTAGTCTTCGGAGAAACATATGGCGACTGGCTAAATCTTCAACTTCTATTGCACGGAATCTTAGGCCTAGAATGTCGAGAATTGAGGCCCAATTCGCAAATCTTCAACAAGACACTTGAGACATAGTATATGATGTATGAGATCTATCAGCTTTCAAGGTCGGCGGCCCCTCAACTTCAGGTGCAGAGCCAACTCTTGCTCTCAATCGAAATTCCGAAACAGTTGGAGGGGAGAATGTCACTGAATCTTCTACACAAAACCAACTCCTTCTTAATCGAGGGGAGAACAAAGAAGTCAAATCGACCAACTCTGTTGTACCAATCTCCACATATCAACCTCTCATCACCGAAGCTCAACCATCATCAACTTCATCTATTCCCAAAGATAAAGGCAAGGGTATTCTCACTACTCGAGCACGAGCATGAACAAAAAGCGGTGAAGGCTTCCTTAGTTGTAAGACCGGAACCTGATGAACCTATTAGGGTACCTTATGAAGTGTAAAATCCCATTTAAGCCCATCTAGGATATTGTAACATTGATTTGCACAGCGGAATAATAAGTAAGAGCATCAATATTACTAACAAGGTTTTCTATATTAACCATGACTAACAAACCAACTCAAACCCTAGGCATTTTACAAACCCTACGCCTAGGAACACACACACACTTTTGGTATTTACATCTTGCTTAACTCTACTAAAAACTAACGACCTACATCTCTTTATATACTAGAGATTGGTTTACAAGACTTCTACTAGAAGCTAACTAAGAAGATACTATCAAATCTTTTAAATTTTAAACATTATCTTCTAAATATTCTATTATAACAAGAAGATATTCCAGCTTTTATTTCTTCTCCACAAATATCCAAAGCTCTCATATCAAGTCCTTGTAATTTTGTAATCATCAAATTATAATTCCCAACAATCTTCCCTATTTGATATTACAAAACCTGTCTTCAATACTTCCCCTTGAACTAAAGTCTTCTTGAACATCCCAACTTCCCCTTTTTGAAATCATCAAATAGGGGTCTTGCAACTTGAATAATACTTCCCCTCAAGTGATGCATATAGATGGCTTTATGTAGTAATTACTGATGAAGAAAACTGAATATAACCAATTGATGAAGAAGTTGAATTTCCCAAACTTGTGTCTTATGTCTTGTACTAACCATGTGACTATGAACTCATACCTGAGGATATATGAGTAGACTTCAATCTCTTGATAAAATCCTCATCTTCAATGAGACACTGAGCACTAAAACGTAACTCCTTTAAGTGATAGCAAACTCTACTTGCTAGATTTACCAAGTCTTATCCACAACATGAACGTCTGAACAAGTTACCTCCGGAAAAGGTATGATAAAACACGCCTGTGAAACTCAACTACAACATCAAATAAATGATATTCAACTTTCTTCGTAATCACATCTTCAAATAAATAGCCATCATCGTTGGGGATAAAAAACACGTGTGTCGTCAAGCCAAAGAATATAATAATTACTAGGGTTCATCATTGAATAAAAATTAAACACACCAAGACTAGTAATTAATCAACAATATTAACTTATAGACGACCGAATTAACCGTTGCATCCACCGAAATTAATAATCAAGTTGCCGATTAGCTCATTAATGAAACACCTACCATTATTAACCGTGAATGCGATGCGTAATTAACTCGAAATCAAACAGTATGCATAGGTGTGTAGCCGATACAATCAATAGCCAATACAAAGAATATATTGGTCTCAAGCTAATAATCGGCACAAAGGACGAGCGGATCAAGGCCCCACAATCACCATCACAAGAATGAATTTCCTATCGATATTAAATTTACATTCGAGTATAACATAACCAATCTTGAAGGTCCCACGTGACAAACCAATTTACCTTCTCGTTGACACTTTGAATCCAAAACATATGATAATATAGTTTAATATTATCGAATCCAAGAATGTCACTATCCCACGTGCATAGTACCTTGACTTTGCACGTGATCGTCCCATATAAATGAATCTTTAATTCACATAAAAATACACTTGCATAAAGTCGAGTCGGATCATCTTCAAAAGCGTGTCTTGCCAATAAACCTTTTTCTTCATAAACACGACATCAAAACCTTATTGATCCCGGATATCAAGAGCCACCCGCTCGATACCAATTGTAAAGTCCCGCTTAAGCCCATCTAGGATATTGTAACATTGATTTGCACAGCTAAATAATAAGTAAGAACATCAATATTACTAACAAGGTTTTCTATATTAACCATGACTAACAAACCAACTCAAACCCTAGGCATTTTACAAACCCTACGCCTAGGAACACACACACTCTATTGGTGTTTACATCTTGCTTAACTCTACTAAAAACTAACGACCTACATCTCTTTATATACTAGAGATTAGGTTTACAAGACTTCTACAAGAAGCTAACTAAGAAGATAATATCAAATCTTTTAAATTTTAAACACTATCTTCTAAATATTCTATTATCACAAAGATCTTCCACTTTTATTTCTTCTCACAAATATCCAAAGTCGTCATATCAAGTCCTTGTAGTTTTGTAATCATCACATTATAATTCCCAACATGAAGTAAATGGGAAAATGTTATATCCAAATGAGGAAGAGATAAATGCTCACTTAGAGAAATAAGAGTTGTTAAAAAAAGAAACAAAAGAAGAAAAGCTGAACAAACCCACTTTGATTCAGGTAGTTCATGCGAGAAGCTGAGAAGATTGGGATCAACCCAAAGACTCTTGCAGGTAGGAAAGCTAGGAAAACTTTTAAAAGGGCTCAGGATGCTTAACTGCTAGCCCTCAAGAAGCAAAGGGATGAAAAAGTCAAAAGATCTGCAGAGCTGAAGAAACAAAGGATAGATCGATGGATGGACAATGACCCGTGAGAAAAAGGCCAGAACCAATCACTATTATCTAGATTCACCCCAAAACCAAGCCTATTGTCTTGAGTGTCTACATGGGCAGTGACAAGAGATGATTTGAGGTTCATGATCCCTTCAAGTTCTCGGATTTTAGGATCACTAAGTTGGATGAATCGGGTCCTATCATTGTGAAGAAGAAAAACATCATTGTCAAAGATATAATGGGCTCGCTAAGCAAGAGATATGAAAGACGGAGAAAGATTCCTACTGAACTCGGCATTCAATATGCTCTTCCAGCTCCAGTGACTCAACCTGCTACCTCTTAATCCTCCCAGAGAAAGAGGAAAACCTTAGAGCTTGAACCTGAGGTTAAGATTCATTGCCTTGACTGCAACAGAGCCCTCCCTGAAGGAGTTAGATTTTTGAGCAACATGGTCATTAAACAACCTGAGAGAGGACTCTTCTTCACTGATTCCATTGGTGATCCCCTTCCAAAATGGAGTGATATTGACTTAGAGGGATTAAAGGCATGGTGGGCTACTTAGTGATGGCCTCCCAATTCAAACTTAGGAGAACACGAGATTATGTCATGACCTAAGGATAAAAATCAATGAGCACCCCGATCAAGAGAAACTAAAATCGAAGAAGCCCAAGCTTGAAGGACTTGGATACCAATTTGACTTAAATGACATCTCTTGTAATTTATATATCTTTTTGTACCTAGTAGGACTATGTAATATTGATGAATGAACGATGTTTATGGTAATCAGTGTCCTTTAGTTGCTTTGTAAAATTCTTGATGTGAGAAGACCTTTGCTCACTCACATCGAACTTAGAAACACTTAGGCTATATTTATGTCCAAATATGGGAGACTGTTGGGTTAGTGAATTCCCAAACTCTCTTAAACTAGGATTTAAAGATAAAATAACCTAAGTGTTTAATAACCTAAACATACACAAGTCACCGAATGAACAATCATTCAAAGAGTCATCTTTAAGCTCAAGACGAGCCTAAAAAGAAAGGTTCTCCATTTCTTGAGGCAGAACTCAGTGAATGATACCTGATCCAAAGAAGAATATGATGGGTTCAGTGAGTGATGAAAATAACTCACTGAACCCCAATTCTCCTCAACAACTATAAAGACTAAAGACTTAAAGACTAAAGAAATGAAGGCTAAAAGACTGAAGTAAAGGCAAGACAAGGCGGGATAAGTTTGAAGTGATTAAGGGGGAGTCCTTATCAAGTAAAGGTTAAAATTTCCCTAAAAGGCTAAAGACCAAGATCAGTGTCATCATTGCTATTCAAAAAGCACAATTGTCCCATTCCTAAAGTAGGCATTGTAACAAAGACAAAATACGCAACTATTTTTTTCCAAACTGTCTCATCTTTGTCTTTTTCAATAACGGTTGTAAACCATTGGGTATAAATAGGATCATAAGTAGGAGTAGAAAGGTTGACAAGTTTGTGCACTTAATGGGTTGACATTCGCAAACACCTTTCTCTTCTCCAAATACAACTAAGTCCCTGAGAATATCTCAGTTGGTTAGCATTGTTGTACTTAAGGTTAGCTTAAGTTTAGTGAGGAGAATTACCATACTTGTCATTCAATCCCAAGTGTTGTTCTGCAAACACTGGGGTATAATTCTTTGTTAATTGCAAATAGAATTAAATGTTGAAAAATTATCTTTAACTTTACGTTTATCATTTAACAAAGTATTTCTCGTAACATTTCTAAGTCATGGAGCTTGGATAGATTAACTTTGTAGTTAATTCTAACCAAGTTAACGGGAACAACAGGCCCGACAATAGGTGTTGGTTGGGTTGGGCGAATAGGGTGGTTTGTAGTGGGATTGGTTAGTGGGCCTGGGCTAGTAAAGGTGTAAAAGGCTGCTAGGCTAACACTTGGGTGACCTACAAGACCAGTAAGATTAGCACCAGACATATTTGTGACATTGGCTTTAGTACTAGTAGTATTTTACACATGTTCAATCAACCCCAAACGTCCCAATAACTTAAGTAACAATGTTACGGTATTATTATTAACTTTTGTATCAGCACAACTACTGTTAGTACTAGGTTTTGCATTCACATCATAAACAAGTTTGCAACCATTCCCATAACGATACACACCCTTAGCAAAGTTATAACAAGGCCTCCAAGATTCAACTTGAGGATTATAGGGACGACGAGATGTACCCGATTCAGCCATGAGCACCATGGGAGAATAGGAGGAGGAATCCATGAGTAGGGATTGAGATTTGGACTTTAGGTGCATCTCCTCCGTGGTTAACATCGAACGAGAGGTTTTGAGGTCGGGAAAGGTGTCCCGATGATGCATGATTCCACAAACATATCATATTTTTCCGTCAAGCCTTCGAGTGCAAACGTAACTACATCTTCACTTCTAACAGGGGATCCAAGACTCCTGAGAATTGTAGTTATTGACTCAATTTTCCTAAAGTATGTATCGATGCTCATATCACCAAGTTTAAGAGACCGGAGTTTCGCCTTCAATGCAATTGTACGAGACCATTTGTTGTCTTGTACAATCTCGGTGATGAGATCTCATGCTTCCTTAGCGGATCGTGGATGTTCCACGACCAATCTTACTTGAAGAGAGTCTGAAAGAGTGGTAAAGATCCAAGAGAGAACAATGTTATCTACCTTGAGTTCTTCCGGAGTGAGAGGGGTAGGAGTGCTTGCGGAGGCATCAAGAGAAAAGCCATGAATGTATTTCAAAACCTCAATGCACTACAAAGTTGTTCAAAGAAATAAGCTCATGATGCATAGTTCCAATTGTCAAGATCAAGTTTAACCAGAACCCATGTGATAAGATGATGATGTGTAACCGAGGATATTTTTTCCGAGAATGGTACTAAGAAAGGGGAGTCGGCACTGGTCATTGAATATATTAGGGTTGAGTGATGTCGATGTGAGTTTTTAGGATGATTCAAATGTAACAGTGGTATATATTAGGGTTTAGTATGGTGTAGAAGTGTGTGGTATATCATGCACGAATCACAGTGGTTTATATGCAGTAACAAAATGAGAAGCCCTTTATGTGTGGATTCAGTGACTATGCACGAATCACCAACACAATCAGAAAAACATATCGTGACCTAAGCACGAACATCAAGAAACAAATCGTGTGGATTTTAACAGGCACAAATCACCAACACAAACGTATTAGCGAAGTTGTTTTGAGAGTTTTAGAGGTATGATCGCTAGAAGTTGTTTTAGGGTATTTTTTTTGGGAGGTGGATAGGTATCTCGCTACCATGTCAATGGTTTAACGATTTATTTGATTGATGATCTATTCCATGAATACATAGTACAATAAATAGGGATACATAAAGCATTCTAGAAACGAGCTTTAGCCCAATACATATACACATGAACATTACTGAGGCTAACACCTCTAAAAATATTACATTGGAATGCTATCGATGAATGCTAAAAGTCGAATTTATTTAAAGGGTTTTGTTAATGACACCTTTTAGGGTTGTGGTTAAGAGGAATCTTTTACTACAATTTAATGTAATAAATTAAATCGTCTAATCTGACTCAAATGTTTGTTGTGTCCAGATTTTTAAGGATTGTATCCATGTTTTTTGAGTTTGACATTCAATGATAGAGATTTACAAATGACTTTGTAATAAAATTAATTCTTTTAACGACAACCCTAAAAGCTATCCTTATTTAAAACATGTTTTATAAGCCGGATAGATAATTTACTAACATGTTTTACCACTTTCCATTGCTTTATCTATACTACTTATAATCGAGGGATGACCCTCTCTATTATTTATGAGTTTAAGATTTTCTAAATTAGAATTTAAGCAAATACTACTTATAAAACATGATGTACAACTATTTAAAGCACAATTGATTTTAAACAAATACTATTTCTTACATACATACAATTAATACACTCCATCACAAATATATACAACTACCTAAGCACAATGTACAAATACAAATAAAACTAAAAACACACTATTCAATACATACAATTAATACACAATTTAATTCACCGCTTCACCAAAATATACAACTCTTTAACCAAAATGTACAATCCAATTAAGCTTCCAAAACATAAATCTGAAATCAAGTAGCTCAAAATAAAATAACATTTGTTCGCTAAAAAATTTAGTCACACTATCACGTATCCGCCAACATTGATCGCTGAAAGTACTCTTGGTACAAAAAGAACCAATGTTGTCGAACCATTTAAAAAGCGAGTAACAATTTCAAAGAATTTGGAAAATAAATGCGTAGTAAATATTTAGGGTGTTTGACAAAAAAATGATTTAGCACCGAATGAATCAACGACACCGAATGAATCTAAGACTCGAATGAACTTATCAATTAAAATGTGTTGTTTGATAAATATTTTAAATCGACGCTTCGAATGATGTGAAATTACTAATTTAACCTTGTGTCATATATAATGCAATATGCCCCTTTAATGGGTCTCAACTTACAATTATATGGTCACTCTTTTGTTTCACAAAGTTGTTATCGTTGATGACATACAATCTCGAACTTTGATCAATAATATTTAAAGGTTTTTCTAACTTGTGTTCTAAGCGCACAAGTTAAGATGAAAAAAGACACAAAAGGTATACGAGACTCATATAAAAATACACTTGCTGTACTTTTACGTGGTCTACGCAGACTTTTTCGGTCATCATGATATCTTATGTTGTGTTTAACTCACAGACTTAGAGCACAATTCGAATAACCCATATTTAAAACATGTATTAAACCAATTTGGATTCTAGAATTAATAAATTAAAAATATGACATATATAGTGTACTGAATACCTATTAAATAAATAGGCTACTAAAGAAATAATATAAAAAATAAGGGTACATAGATGTGTAGTGAAGTGTGTCAGTAACTCTGAATGATTTTCACCCTTGGTATGCAAAATCGTACAGAGGACCACCGAGTGAGTCAGTAGACTATTTTGTTTATCAAACAAAGGAAGTGCTGACCGAATCAAAGGCAGCCTCTGAATCACCCCATTAAGTACCTATCAAACACGCCCTTAGTCTACCTGAGGAAATCGTGGAGTTACTTTATATTTTCTTTGACCAATTTAAAAGTAGACAGTACATAGATGTTTGAATTATATCCACATGGATCTCGTTTATAGTTAATCTGTCTGTATGTGGATATTTGAATTGTCAAGAAAGCTATAAACTCATAGGACGGTATTTTTTTATTTTTTTTAAAAGGAAATCACCGATAAAATATATTAATTTAAAAAATATTTAAATACAACGGATGAAAGTGAAATATTTTATCTCGACACGTTACATAAGTAAAACCAAACACTTAAAGTGCTACAAACCTACACACCACATAAGAAATGCATGCCAATCTTATGAAAACCAAATTAATTACATCTACTTCATAACATGATTCATAAGCCGGATATCATATTGATCACAAACGCATCAAATTACCCAGAAAAGGGAATGATGTGGGCCAAGTGTTGATAGGCGGTATGATGTTTCTGATACCAAGATCGTGTGACAAAAGGCCTCACTAAAATGGGCATAACTTGGGCTAGGGGGTCTGCTTAGGCGAATGACCAATCAAATCAAGCTTGGAAACACTCTATTTTATGAGTTATTTGCATTTTAGTGTTTTTCGTGTTTTTTTGGACTTTGTTTATGTAATAACTTTCACCGCTTGTCTTCTAGTACGTTCATTTTGTAGTCCTATTTAATAGTTCATTTGTAATGTGGGATAATCGGTTTATGAAATACCAAAAGTCTATGTTTGGCAGCTTTGCTAAGAATTCCCTATAATCGGTATTCGGGTGAATCAACGATTATTGGTAGGATCGTTCCTGATATTCGTGTGAATCAACAGGTCCGATTTTTGTTATCTCGTTATTTAGTCTACATCAGTCATAGACTTGAGCCTTTTATCTGTCAGAAAAATAAAACTTATCAGCTTCAAACTACTGACGTCCTCCAAACAATGACATATACCTAGACATATCATCATTAGGTTCAAATACTTCATCCTCATCAGAGTCATCCAACTCACCAAAATCAGAACCTCCAAAAGATAAATCAAGTTTGCTAGACTACCATCTTTGATTCTTTGACTACTATATGTGACAACAGTAATACAACAATACGCTTAATAGAGTGTCCACCCATATACTAGTAAACGTGATCGTACTCGCAAAATGTCCTTTTCTGAACTGCAATATTGTATAAAACTAGTTAGGAGGTAGAAAGGCTATAAGATGTTGTACTAACTAGCAAGCGTGTGAATGAATTATGAAAATGTCAACTACACGCCATACTTTATACTAGTACTAGCTTTGTTGAAGATGAACGACTTAATTACCTTCCTTTTTTTAATCATAATGTCTATTGTTAATAGACTAAACCGACACGATTAAATATCATTACATGCATTTGAACACAACAATGTATCTTTTAAGTTCAAGATATTATTTTGTTTTTTTATTATTAAGAGAAACGATTTATTCCCATCGTTGCCTACATTGCCCACGAGGTATATTTTTATATCAGTTTACATCTCACCAATTAGATGACATACAAGTCAACCAAATGTTTCCCTACATAAGTAATACAACTTAACATTCGATATCACAAAAACCTAACAACGCCAATGTCACCCAATACAAAGGCATTGGATGATCTCCAACCACCTCTACTGCACCCATCGAAAACCATACAGCCAACGGTCATGCACTATGGCTCGAATGTCTCCATCGACCAAATGTTAACCAAATACTGTGGCGAGTTTGGGATTTGGCAATTCAAGCATTTTGTTCTCACGTGCATGGCATGGGCTCTTGATGCTTTTCACACCATGGTTATGATCTTTGCTGACCGTGAACCTAATTGGACATGCGACCGCAGTTCTCAGTGTGTATGGGATTCAGACAAGAGTGTTTGTGGGCTACAGCCAAGTACATGGCAGTGGGACGATGGTCAAGGTTGGTCGACAGTGGCTGAGTGGGATTGGTGTGGACAAAATACAAGGTTGGATTAGTTCAGGCTATGTTCTTTGCGGCAGCATGATAGGTAACACCCTCCTATTCTACTCCTTCCATCCCGAGTTATCAACAAACGAACATCACAGTTTAAGAAAAGTGCAATAAACTTTTAACTTTACCTTTTAATGAGGCATGAAGAAACCAAGTGTTTATGTTGTTGTAGAGTACCGTGTACGTCTATATATAAACACTTATTGATGTAAATATTGTTCTAGTGTCCGGTCTTCATAATGTAACCTTAAATTATGTCGAACTTATAAATCAATGCAATTTGTTTGTTAAAAGGATAAACCTTGAACTTGAAACACCATAATAAGTGTTCATGCTGATCGAGTCGATCTTAACCTCAACAATATTATGGATCCATCATATTTAAATGGCTGATCTTATTTTTCAGGTGCTGGAGTATTTGGTCATCTTTCAGATTCAAAACTTGGTAGAAAAGGATCACTCACAATTGTATGCATCTTAAACGCCATTTTTGGCTTACTAACATCAATCTCCCTAATTATTGGACCCACGCTCTCCTCCGCTCTACTCACTGGGTTCAGCACAGGCGGTTTAGGCGTCTGTGCCTTCATTCTGCCACTGAGCCCATAGGGCAAACCAAACGTGGTATTGCTGGAATGTCTTCCTTGTACTTCTTCTCCTTCGGGATAGCTCTTCTCTCGGCATAGCTTACATATTCCAAACCTGGCGCTCCTCTATATTGCTTCTTCCATTCCATCTATCCTTTCCTTGTTTTCATACTCCCTTTCATCTCCGAGTCCCTAGATGGTACCTCGCTCGAGGTAAAACAAAACTAGCCATGAAGGTCATGCACGATATTGCAAAATCAAATGGAAAACAAATTCCTAAAATGTATACGTAGTGGTAGACGAGGATGCAAAGAGTATTGATCACAAGGATATGGAAACTGAAACAAAGGAACTATTATGTGGTCAGTCATAGACGTGATCAAGTCGCCATTAATGAGAACACGTTTGTTTCTTCTAATGGGAGTCAACTTCACATGTACGCTCGTGTACTATGGACTAAGCTTAAACGTAGTCAACCTAAATACCAACCTATATCTCAATGTCCTACTGAATGCTGTTGCAGAGATGCCGGCGTATCTTTTGACTTCGATCTTGATCGATAGGATTGGGAGGAAGCCAGTTGGAATCGGAGCATAATGGGAAGCCAAGGGATTTGGAAGACCTTAAGGATGGTTTGCGGTGTTTTAGGAATATTTGGGATGGCCGGGACTTTCAATCTGTTATACATATACACAATGGAGTTATTTCCAACAGTAGTTAGAAACGCAGCGCTCGGATGTGCAACGCAAGTGGCACAATTAGGTGCCATTTTGGCACCTTTTGTGGTAGTTATGGACGGTGGTTTTCCGTTTATGGTCTTTGGGGCATGTGGAATTATTGGAGGGGTTCTTGTGTTTTACTTGCCAGAAACGTTGAATAAGCCATTATATGACACGATGAACGGAATGGATGATGAACAAAACGAGTTGCTGGCGTAAAGATCAGTGGAATGAAGAAAAGATTTCAGTTATTAGAATGTGATCTTGAGTCTTAGATAATATACCTACTTATTATCTTCTATGGTGGTAGGATTTATGGTCTTTTTCCTCCTAGTATTATTAGTGTCTAATTACTTTAACAGATTGCGCGTATACGTATTAGTTTTTATATAAGTTAATTCATCTTGTAACAACTATAAAGAGTGGTGTGAAATTCGGTCAACTAGAGGTGTTTTATTCAATAATAACAAACATATAGATCTTCCTTGGCTATTTTACAATATTTATATCTTTTATATAATAAAACAAAATTTTTAGTGGGAATTTTTCATTTCAAAAAAATAAATTCATACATTATTTAGTAATAATTGATTTATTAATAAATTTATTTTTCAGAGATATTTAATAGAAAAGATTAAATATTTCCTAATTTGACCAAAAAATTAGATGATTTTCGTTTTACAATTCAGATGTAGTTAAAAAATTAAAAACACACATGTACCTGAAGGCTTTTTGCAATACACTTGGCCTAGATTATAAATTAAAAAAAGAACGGAGCACATCTTCATTCATTCTCATATAACAAAACCTAACAAAAACCTCTACAACCCAAGCCTCTCAGCTCGATTAAAAAATACAGTAACACTTAAATCACTTCCCATTCGAAACCCTAAATCGTTTCTTTACCACAGCTCTAAAACAATTCATAAAGTCCTATACGACTAATTGGAGTTTTAATCATCATGTCAAGCAGAAATCCGTCCAAGGTATATATCATGACTATTATTTGGTTAACTTATTATTAATTTGAGAGTAATTATTAAATTGGGGTAATTTTATTGAAACACAAAAAAAAGAGTGCTCCCGGAATTGTCCAGTTGTAGTTATGCATTATATATGAATACAAAAGCTATATGTTTAGTGCATTAAAATATACTAGCCGGGTACCCGCGCGTTGCGGCGGCGGGTACCCGTGTACGCTTGTACTTCCATTATATATTATAGTTACAAGTATGAGATATTGCTAAAAAGATAGATTAATTTATGGTGCTAATGGTTTACATGTGTTAAATAGGTAAAGTTAGAAAAAGCATGTGCAAATTAATATGATGACAAACGGATTTAAAGAGCGTACAAGTTTAATCACAAACGTATAAGTGTACAACAACACTATCTATTCACGTCCTCTATTAGATAGTACAAACTAAGAAGGTCAAATCTACACCTTCAAAGAAACCAAAACTTTGACTAAAAAAAAACACTCTTTATAACTGCACTTGAAATCTATCAAGAGGTTTCATCTAAACCATTCCATGCTCTTCCCAAATCTTTTATCTGCAAAAAACAACGCCAACAAGAACCAAGAAGACAAGCCCAAACATCTGTACATTAGCTAGCAACAGCCCATGAACAAATAAGCATTTAAACAAACTTACAAAAAAAAAGAAGAAGAAAAAAACGTAATTATACAAAAAATAGAAAAAACTTACACATTAAACTTAATACATTTTTGGAGGCAACAACATATTCCCGTGATGGCAAGGAAGATTCCGGTGAGGCAACAACGGATTATCTGAAACAAAGTCAAAAAAATAAGATATATAAATTAAAAAAACAAAATTTGAAAATTATTTATATCTAAAAAGAAAATCTCTAAAAAAATCCTCAAAAAATGGAGAATCTGGTGGTGTGGGGGTCTCAGTGGTAGGGATGACGATGATGTTCGGTACCGACGGACTGTGGCGGCGAAGGTGAGGTGGTGACCGACTGTGTGTGTTTTAACTTTGAAAGAGTGAGAAGAATGAAAGTGTAGAGCCTGTGTGTTTCTTCTTTTCTTTTTGATCGGTGTATATGGGTTTTTTAAATGACGTAAACTGTTACTAAAATTGTGATAACTAACAAATCAAAATCAATGGGCTTTTGTTAGGGGGAATTTCATATATACCCAAGGAAACTTTAAAAATTACATATTTCCACAAAACACAAGTTTGTAATGCATGATGTACAATGCTATTAAAGCATGCTTTGAGGATATATGTAATTATTGAAGTTTGGTTGAGGATGTATGTAAATGCCCCTTGATGTTAAAGGGTTGTTACAATTTATAAGTCAACATAATTGAATACATTTAATTTTTAGTGTGTAATGTAAGTTTTATTATGTGTATGATGTAAGCTATTGACTATTAATTTCCATATTAAGTAAGTGATATTATTTGAATTTTTAAGCTTTCTAATTAGTCCGCGGGTACCCTGAAATAAAAATAAATGTAAGTTGTTGGTTTTTTTTTTTTTTTTTTTTTTTTTTTTTTTGTAAAGTGGATTTGTACATTGGAGAACCTCCCAAAGTGCGCACATCGAGTAGTCTCAAAGCAAAATCCGATCATGTTGATTTGCGAGTAGTCTTTTTGTACCACTGTGTGAGGTGACATCAATTTGTATTCATTTGTGGCATTAATATTTGTTAAGATATAAAAACACTACAACGGCATGGCGGATTTAGTAGAGAAGTGAATACTATGACGAATGCAATGAAATTAACAAAATGGTACTATTATAAATTATTTCTAAGCATTAGTTCATAT
Organism: Chrysanthemum lavandulifolium; assembly: GCA_022545495.1. Classification (NCBI taxonomy): domain Eukaryota; kingdom Viridiplantae; phylum Streptophyta; class Magnoliopsida; order Asterales; family Asteraceae; genus Chrysanthemum; species Chrysanthemum lavandulifolium. Next base: position 221,424,076 of record CM040243.1, on the reverse strand, counting down.
CATCTTTTTAATGCTTTTATTGGTATGTTGTTTTTGCTTTCAAAATTTAGGTGTTTAGCAAAATCAGTTAATCTATTTTAATTTTTGAATTTTCAAAATCAAAGTGTCTAGCTTAATATCAAAATACAAATGTTTGAAAATCTTTACAAAATAGCTAATACAATTCTTATAGAAACGTAAACTCTCTTGAATGTAAGCATACATTTTCGAATTGAAGTGTGCATTAGGATTTGTTCTCGATTCTCTAAATTCTATCCGATGCATTTTCGAATTCAAATATTTCATGGCCTCATTTCTTTTTTATAAATGTTTTAAGAGGTCAAAATACACCAGAACCAAAAAAAATAAATCTCCAATATGTAATTTTCCAGTCACAAACCGGATCTGGCCTTTTAAGACATTACCTTCAAGATATGTTGAACACTATGACCATCTAAAATCTCAGAAACACACAAACGACACTATCCGACCATCGCCACACACATACACAATTAGGGGTGTTATCAAGTTAATCGGATCGGGATGAATCGGGTTTTGCATTTTAAAAATATGATCCGCAATCCGACCTATAAAAGATCGGGTTATCGAGAGGTCTAATCACGTTCGGGTTATATCGGGTTGGTTCTAACCGGGTTTGAGTTAACCTGATAATAATATTAATACAATATCTCAAAAATAAATCTACAATCTATTGGTCCAATAATATTAATCCAGCAAAATAGAATTCAATATTTAGATCTTTTAAAAAACCATACTTACGATTTGAATCTACCACACAATAGATCCAGTATCATAGGAAAACAAATAAGGATTCATTACTAATTCCACTTACATTTGTATTGATTAAGTCTACTCTCATGCCCCCAATATTAGCAGGAATATTTTCCAACTTTCCCAAGACAAGAACACCAAAACGTCAAGTACACTCGAAACAAATTGGTGGCCACCAAAAAAGAAAAAAACCCCACGATAAACACCCTAAACAAATCAAGTAACAGTTTCAAGGCTAACACATAAGTCTAAAAAGATGAGCCTTTAACAGATCCGAAAGAGATTTCAAGTAAAAAAAGTCCCAATCTAGAAACCAAGAAACCACCAAATCAAACATAGATCTTAAGAGATTCGAGCCACCAAGCATATGAGGAAAAAAACGAGATCCGGTTATATCCTGTCAAAACACCAGAACCACAAAAGCACAACCGAAACCACATAAACATTAAGGAAACCACCCAAACTCAAACACCACCAAACTTATCAAAAACTTGTGGTGTTGGTGGCGGAATCCGTTGATGCTGATGGTGATGGCGGCGGCGTAATGGTTGCGGTGCTAGGTGGTGGTGGTAAGCTGGTGGGTGAATTGGTATCAGAAGGGTGTATGTTTTTGTTTTAGAGAGAAAAGAGAAAGAGATACGAATCTGAGCGTGTGTCAAAACTGGATGGCTGGAGGGATTAAATAGGCTGTTGTTATGTTACAAGTTAATGGGCCGTTACAAAGTAGTATAGATTTAAATTCTTAATGGGCCGTTACAAAGTAGCATATAACTATAGATTTAAATTCCAAGATGTTACAAGTCTGAATTTTTAAGGGAAAAATTAATACACATTTAACTTTGGCTTGAAACCTTTTATGTGTAACTTTCTATTATAAGAAATGTTTATGGTCTTAATATTTTTAAGACTCCTTAATTTAGAATGTCCTAAATCCTTTATAAAGGAGTATAGATGGGTTTATGGTAGTGTTGATGCAAAAGTTGGACGTTCCTTGTTTGGAGCTCCGGTTCTGCACCAATTGAGAATCGTTGCTCGAGACCCGCGCACTAAGAGACAAAGACACCGTTAGGCTTATCGTGGGATTGTTTCCCACGATTATCCTCCAATGAGAGTAAGTAATCGGTTTAGGGTTTAAGGAGAATTAGGGTTTGTAGATCGTATCTTAAACGAGGAATGTGATTCCCTTTATATACGCATCGAAATCCTTGTTGGTTCCGTGTTCCTCAACCTTCGCGTATCCCGCCTTCCTCGGTTGGGAATGATTATCTATCTATTTAAAAGATATCGGATATCTATTCTATCAATAGATCCGACTTGGGCCTTCATGAGCCCAAACGCTTAATCTGCTTAGCCCAGTTGCACGACCGGTCAAGCTAGTATTGACTTTAGTCGTCGACGACGACCGGATATAGACTATACGTCATCATGTCCCCAGTCTAGTATGCGCAGCGTAACTACGGATGCTAGACTAATTATCGTAGACTATGAAAAATAAACAAAGCGTAGCCAAGAAGCTAAAGAAAATATTCTCGGGATACATTGTATCTAGCCATAAAAAGGAAACGGCACCTCAGAATCGGGGAAAGGTTATCGCACCTGTCCCATCAAACAATCCCCACCACATATGTAGGTTAGTGGGATCCACGTGTCGATCATCGCGGGAGGAAGAAGATTATATAACCCCTTCACTTCATTTTCACCGCTTCAACACATAGTAAAAAAAAAACTATCCGCCTTTATCAAAGCTTCCAACACATCCAAGCCGTCAGACTGAAATATCCCCTAGGTAACCGCGCCTGCGCCTTTGTTCTTTATTATAACAATACCATGGTTAAGGAATTATCGGATTTTTCATCCGACATAACGGAAGAGGAACTTCAACAGTTTGCATCGGATTATTATATCCCTAGCGCAGTACATCCGAAAGTTCCGGCTGCGAATGCATCAATAGCGGATTTCCCCGATGGGAAGATTGGTGTATACACGCGATTCTTTGAATTCGCAAATCAGCGCATACCCATATCATTATTCTTAAGTGACGTATTGAATTATTACCGCATTCACTTGTCCCAGCTGCACTGTATAGGTGCGGCAAAATTAATTAATTTCGAGGTGAACTGCCACTTATTGGCCATTAACCCCACAATCCACCTGTTCCGGGCTTTTTACCACACCACGTGGTCAAACGGGTGGGTTTCCTTCGCGAAGCGCCCTGGATCACTCCAATGTTATACGGAAAAGTTAGACGCTCTCAGAAATTGGAGGGAAACCTTTTTCTGGATTGACAACACTTGTTTTCCGTCTCATTTCGATTTTTACGCTAAGGGGACACTGCTAAAGGATGAGCGCCCCACGGATCATATAATGCGAGGATGCGGAAACAATAAATGCGAACCGCATCCCTATAAGCTCCTACCCCGAGGAGTTCTTGGTGCATATTGGCACGAGCCACAACTATTTTGGCACCGGAAGAAGTTCCTATCTTCTTAGACGCCGATGGTCGGGTGGGTGCTCATGCTTCGCACTCGCTGAATTACATTTCGTAAGTTATTCACCGCTTGTTCTCCGCACTTGTCGTGAACTATGTGTATTTCTTTGTTGTTGCGCAGATGGACTGTTCGTGTGCAGCACTGACAAAGCCAATGGATGTAAAGGTGGGGACTCGACCCACAAGGAGGAGAAGAGCCCGTGCTTGTTGCGGTTGCCGGGCGTACCACTAGCGTTGGACTTAGGCGGGCAGGGAAAGTTCATCCGTGGCGCCCAAGCAACACCACAGAGTATGCCTAGTACAACAAGATTTATACCTCCAGGCACCCGGGCGCCATAGCGGCGAGCACGTGGAAGAAATAGAAGAGGAAGAAGAGAGTCCAGAACTGGAGCGCAAAAGAAAGCGCAGCGGCGATGGCGCTGCCACATCTCGGAAGAAGCGCCAAGTTATTTTTAGTGTGGAATCATCTTCTAGTGATGTTGCTTCGCGTCCACCATCACCTGACACATCCATTCCTGCGTAAGTATCCTTGCAAGAGTATGTATCAAAATGCTTCTTGATATCACTGAATAACTGTGATTTTCTCATCATGTTTGTAGGTTTGAACAATCCGCAGAGTCGCCCCCCCAATCAAGTCCAATTGTCTTTGAATCATCCGGTGAAGAACCAAAGCGGAGCTCGAGACCGCTGGGTGCACCCATGGAACAACCGGTCGATGATCCGTCTCACTTGCGGCGCTAAAGGTAAAGTACTCGGCGAAACTAGCCAAGGTGCGGAAAAGACCAACGAATTGCGCTACTTGAGGCTCAATTGGCTAGTGCTAGGGGTGAAGCGAGACTGGGTCATATGCCAAAAACTCACGAGGATAAAATGGCACGATGTGTCAAATAAATCAAGAGCGTCAGAGGCCGCGGGCTATAAGTCTTCTTGTCATTGGGCTATGAAATATTTGGAGAATGGAAAGACGACCGACCTCCCGCCAAGACTTTGGCGCTACGGTGAAAAGTGCCCTGGAAACTCAGGAGGAGAAGTTGCGCAAACTAAGCATGGAGTACGACGAGGAGTTATATCCTCAACTTCTCTCAACCATTGCTGAGCGCAGATGGCTCATAAGCCATGGGCTCCGTCTTGCGGCGTTAAGTACCCTAGAGTCGCAAGAGGTTGTTGACTCCTTCGGGGATGTAGTGAAGTGTGCGCTGGAGCGTGGTAAGTCAGAAGCCATTGAGAAGCTGCAAGAGGCCGATCTTCTAAAGGTACCCGTTGAGCAGGTACCTACTTATGATGCGAAGGCTTATGATAATCTGGTCGCTGCCATGAAGAAGATGAGGGACTTGGAACTCCCCAAGATTGCTGAACTGGAGCGTGACCAGGACTATCCGATAAATGTAATTTTTGCAGGTCTAACTCTAGCCCGTCATCTCGGTGGAGAAGCTGTTGCGCAGCCAGACTACTATCTTAGACCCGATGCATCCCAACTGCACGTTCCTATATTCGCGCGCCCTAGAGATATCCTTAATCCTTTTGTCACGGACAGGAGGTCCCCTTGAAGTGTTGGAAGCGCATGCGGCGAGGCTTCTTGAAAAGAAAGGTGTTAAGGCAAGGTCATATGTGTGGTGTTGGCGCGCGCACCTCCCTCGATCCGACGGGGTGCCGTGAGTGTTGCCACCGTGGCTCGCCGAGATGCGATTTGTTGCAGGAGCCGAATAGGATTGGGAATGATACTAGCCCGTGGGTAGTTCCTCCTTGAAGCGTAGTCATAGTTTTTAGATTGTCTCTTGTGCTGTAACTATCTTTGAGAAATAACTCGTAGTCATGAAATAAATCTCCTTTTGTTAAGTGTTTGTAAATATATTTTTCAATTTGTGATGTACACCCTTATCTTGTTTGTCTTTGCGGAAAAGAAGTAGTGGTTGTTACCTGTATATGCAAGTGTGAATAATACAAGAAATTCATAATCATGTATGAAGATCCTAAGATACTAAAAAAAAAATTGTCAAGTATCATCATAATCGTGTATGTTAATGGTATGTAGCGTCTTCAGAATACCAAATTAAGGAATCAAGTGTCTTGGTTCCAAAGTTGTTAACGTGACATGTGCGTTGTTGCATCCGTCGTGGGGTGCGCATAAAGCTTATTCCAACGTCTTGAGAACAAGGTGTTTAACAAGGATACATGATCCGCTGATGGGTTTGCAACCTCTTACTCAACAAGTTGTTTATTAGGTTAACTTATCCTTTTACCATCGTGGGTTTATATATTGCATGCACGCCATGTAGGCAAAATAAAAGTTATTAAGACATACAAGATATGGAAGTAACAAATTAAAATGTGTCACGGAGTTAGCTAGAAACCGCAACATTTTATTAATACTTGCAAGTGTTTGTGAAGAAATAAAAACATGATACTAAGGAAATAATTAAAAAAAATACATAGTTGTGCGCTTGGCCGTAGCCATTCCTATAGGTAGCACCTCTTGAGGTTGCAGATGTTCCATGTGCGTGGAAATTCACGACCATCCAAGCCCCGTAGCTTGTACGCGCATGTTCCTAGTGCTTCAGTAACCTCGTAGGGTCCCTCCCACTTCGGTCCAAGCTTACGTGTGTCTTCTGCGTGGCTAGCCTCATTAGCGCGATAGACGAAGTCACTTGGTCTGAATGAGACACCTCTTATCTTAGCGTCATAGTATCCCTTCATTCCTGACTTCGATTTTTCTTCACGTATAGCTGCGCGTTCACGCCTTTCTTCCAGCAGATCTAGGTCAAGACGTCGTTCGTCGTCATTAGTTGCCACATTTATTTCAGCAGTGCGGATGGTTGGCATACCGATCTCGGCTGGTATGACGGCTTCATCCGTGAGACTGAGAAAAGGGTATCTCCGTCTTGGTTTTGATTGAGGTGCGATCGCCCACAAAACATGTGATAGCTCTTTCACCCATCTCCCTTTGTGCTTGTCCAGCATGTTTTAATTCCTTCGCCTAAGCTTGATTCGCCTGCTCCACCAGGCCGTTGGTTTGTGGGTGTTTAACCGACGCCGTCTTGTGTAATGCTTAGTTTCTCGCACCATCCTTGAAGGATTATCACGTAATTGTTTTCCGTTATCGAGATAATTTCTCCAGAAGACCAAAACGGCATACAATGTTATCCCATACGAAGCGCTTTCACCGGTTGCCAGTGATTGTTACCACCGCCTTTGCTTCAATCCACTTGGTGAAGTAGTCTATGGCGACTATGAGAATTTTAATCCCCACCGCGACGGAAAAGGGCCTGCGATGTCAATACCCCACTTGTAGAATGACCATGGTGATGTTATTGGCGTTAGCTCATGCTGTGGTTGGCGCGGGATGGGCCTATGCACTTGGCAATCGTTAAACTTCCTTATTAAGTCCCGCGCATCTCGGTGCATGGTAGGCCGATGTAGCCTTGATCTCATGGCGCGCCACAACGGATCGTGGTCCCGAGTGCATACCGCATGAACCTTCATGGATCTCTCGCAGCACATAATTACTCAGAATGGGCCTACACAATGAGCCATGGTTGCGAGGAAGGAGCGTCGATGCAGGATGTTGTCTCGGATTTCAAATCTCTGACTTTGTGGCGCCGTATCCTGCGAGCTTCCTTCGCCTCCCGGGTAACATTCCTTTGTTTAGGAAGTTCGTTATTGGTGTCATCCATGTAGGACCGTCCTCCTCTATGATCGTGGAGACTTCCATCTCTGAGATTGACTTGCTTTTCAGTGTTTCTACCAGAACTTGCTTTGATAGGTGTGCAAAGCTTGTCGAGGCAATCTTGCTCAGTGCATCCGCCTTGCGGTTTTCCCCTCTAGGAACCTGTTTGATGGTGAACCTGTCAAAACCTTTGATCAGTGTCTTGGTCTTGGCAAGATACTGGATCATATTATCCTCCTTAGCCACGTATTCGCCCAACACATGGTTGGCTACTAGCCGGGAATCCACGTTTGCTTCTAGGTTATGTACACCCATTCGAGCTGCAAGGCGTCCAGCAAGTAGAGCTTCGTACTCTGCCTCGTTGTTTGTCGCTGTAAATTCAAAGCGCAGTGCATAAGTGAATTCCATTCCCTCTGGATTTGTAAGGATAAGGCCTGCTCCTGAACCATCAATGCATGAGGATCCGTCTGTAAACAAGATCCATGGATCATGTCGTTCCGTCTTATTTGGTGTGGGTACCTCATCGGTGTCTGGCTTTTCAATGATGAAATCTGCCAGAATCTGTCCTTTAATTGCCGTGCGTGGTCTGTAAGAGATGTTGTGTTCTCCCAGCAATACACTCCACTTCTGGAGTCGGCCTGATGCGTCAGGTTTAGAGATAATCTGCTTGATTGGTTGATCGGTGATTACTGCTATTGGGTGCGCCTGGAAATACCTACGTAGCCGTTTAGCAGCGAACACCAATGCAAGAACTAACTTTTCCATGGCGGTATAGTTCATCTCCGTCTTCTTTAGCGCTTTGCTTACAAAGTAGATGTGAGTTTGTCTTGAATCCTATCTGTTAGTAGCACCGCACCGATTGCTCCATCGATTGCGGTAAGTACATGATCGCCTCTTCCCTCGGTCGGGTGCAACGAGCGTTGGGAGCTTTGCCAGATGCTGTTTAAGCTGAGCGAAGGCTTCTTCTGCCTCCGTAGTCCACTTGAAATCACCCTTCTTTATACACTTCTTGAGTGTTTTGAAAAGTGGTAATGATTTTTCTGCTGATTTGGATAGGAACCTGTTTAGGCCGGCCAACATTCCGTTGAGAGATTGGACTTCCTTCAACGTGCGCGGGGAAGGAAGTTCGATGACCGCTTTTGTCTTTTCTGGACACGGTTTTATACCGTCGGGTTCAATCAGGTATCCAAGGAACATGCCTTCAGTGGCTCCGAATGTGCACTTTTTGGGATTCAGCTTCATATTGATCTCTCGTAGAGTTTGAAACGTCTCCTCAATGTCGCGTATTAGCTCATCTTCAGTATGGCTCTTGATGACTAGATCATCGACATAAACTTCTAGGTTATGCCCACCTGCTTTTTTCGAAGCGTTATCTACCAACCACTGATAGGTGGCACCCGCTTCTTCAAGCCAAAGGCATTTTGTGTAACAAGAACGCCTTGGCCTGTGTGGAAGGCCGTCTTTTCCTCATCCTCTTTAGCTATCTGAATTTGGTGGTACCTTTGTACGCATCTAGAAACACTTCAATGGGTACCCATACGGAGACTCTATTTTCCATCTATCTCGGTAATGGATAGCGCTTGTGGGCACGCTTTATTAAGATCAGTAAAGTCAACACACATTCGCCAGCTGCCATCGCTTTTTTTGACCATTACTGGGTTAGAAAGCCAGTCATGGTAATAGACTTCACGCATAATTCCTGCATCGACCAGCTTGTGTATTTCTGCCAGGATCGCTTGCGCGCGCTCTGGGGCTTGGCCACGCTTCTTCTGGCGGATAGGCGAGTACCCTTGTCGGATTCGCAGTTTGTGTTCGTGATTGGCAGCAGACCCAAATATGTGTTTGGCCCCGCAAAATGTCTAAGTTCTTTGCGGAGCGCACACACACCGATTTGTCGTTGTCCGATAGTGAACCTCCGATGGCTATTTCGCTCGTAGTCCGTGAATCGCTACTTTCGATTTGAATTCGGTCGTCACGTCTTTGGGGTTGGTGCCGTCTCGCATGCAATCGTGTTGCATTCTCTATGTGGTACAGTGGCGTTGTAAAGAGTAACAATACCACCTTCCACTGGGAATTTAAGCATCCCATGCGCTGTTGATGGCACTGCTCGCATAGCTGATATACCCGGTCTCCCAATAATGCCATTGTATGGCGAGGGAGATTTAATCACCATAAATTCCATCCAGGCCGTTGCGGAGTGTTCTTCGTTTCCAATGCTGACAGGTAATCTTATTTGCCCCATAGGCCATATCTTCTCCTCAGAAACCGACCAACTGCTCGACCGGGGTTAACTGGTTGCGTATTTCAGGACGCAGTCTTTTGAAACGGTGCTCATACATGATGTCGGCAGAAGCTCCACCATCAACATACATGCGGTGGATGTCGTGACCCCCCGCGCTTATCTCTATAGTAAGTGGTTCCACCAACTGCGTTGTTCGCGTTAAGGTGGGGAACGATATTTCCTTCCACTTGAAAATCACGCTTACCTTCGCTTTGTGACCACCGCCATGATTGTATCATGTAAATGGTGTCGGGTTTGTCTTTAGGTGTTTCTTTCTTATTGCCACTCTTCCGCTTGTCCTTCCTTCCTTGATATTCTTGACCGGATGGTCCAATCTACCTCTTTGACCATCTTGTCAATAAGTTACGAGTTGGACACATTCGTTAGTGGTGTGGCCCTTCTGCGCGTGGTAATCACAGTATCCACTCCCTACACGCCGATCCTCTGGAGTGCGCATCTGTGGTGGTCTCGGGAAGTTAGCACCCTCTGTTGCGAGTATTTCCTTTGGCGATTTGGTAAGCGGGGTGTATTTGTCATTGTCGCGTCCATTCCCTTGGTTGCGATAGTTCTGCTTACGGTATACTATTCAGTGCATGGATTGTCTCCCAGGTTGTTCTTGTGACCGGTAGTTTGAATAGCTCCTCTTGCTATCCGCCGCAGCAGCTTCTCCTTGTACAAAGGACCGTGTGCGCTTCATAACCTCATCGAAGGATTGGGGAATCCTGTCATTCAATCTTTTAATAAGTTCCGGGTTGCTGATCCCATTCATGAACCCTGAAATTTTGAGTACTTCGGGACATGCTTTGACTTGCATGCACTCATCCTTGAAGCGCTCCATAAAAGCGCTTGTGGATTCTCCTTGGCGCTGTTTGACTCTAGCGAGTTCAATGGGGTTTTTAGCGCACTTTTTTCGTTGAGTAAAGTTTAGGCGGAATGCCTTCCTCAACTCTTCAAAGCCGTTGATGCTTCGTGGAAGCTTGTTGAACCAGCCCGCGCATTTCCACCATGTGGAATTGAACATGTGGCACCATACGGGTTGTGGCTGGCCAATGGTTGCGGTGATTCGAAAATTTTTAGGTGATCGTCGTGGTTACCGCTCCATCATAGGTTTTAACATTAGTAGGCATGCGCCTCTTTTGTTCTCCGAAAAATCACCGATGCGTCCTAGTGAACGCTCTACCTTTTGACGGCGCCATGGAGAGACATATCCTCCTCTTCTTGGTCACGGTTTTCCTTTTGGATTTCCAATGTCCGATCTCACTTTGTCTTCGTTGTCCGAGGAATTACTAGAAGATAGTTCCTCTCCTTCGGCGTTCGCGGGTTGTCCTCGAATTTGTGCTTGGGGACTTTCACTGGGAATATCGCTCCCAGGTCTATCTTGTACTGCGGCTACCAAGTCTAGTGTGAACATTGGTGCGCCTTTCATCTTCCTCACTTTCGTTAATAGGTCGTGAGTCGGATGTATCATCTTCCTCGACTCTCCTTCCGATTCTATTGAACACCGGGGTGGCGACTATCCCTCCCGCTTCTCCTTCCGACGACGCGGTGGAGATGTCTCAAACTCCGGGCCAAAGTCGAGTGAGCATGCAGACCGACCGGTCTTTTCTTTGCTTCTCTTGCATGAGGATAGCTAGGGCTTCGTAATTTTTAGAGACAAAACTACTTGGCTCTAATTCCTGCACGACCCCCAGGACGGGGTATCCGTTTACATCAACACGCCCTTATTCTTGTCGGGTCTGGCCGGGTGCTTTTGTGAAGTTAGCTTCAGCACCGATTGGAGTGGAGTAAAAGGAGCGCAACGGATCTCCGTACCGGTGGTGGTAGTTGTTTCTGGGTTGTCCCCGAGAGTGGTTCCACCATGGGAAGGCCGAATCTGGCCCGATCCTCGATTTTTAGCAAGACCGGTTGTCCCGGAGATCCGCTGGGAGTTGCCCACGTCGCCTTCTTTCCAAAGAAAGTCCGATTACGATCGCTTGTCATCCTAGTTCTTGGTTCTTAGTGAATGGTCCCACGGATGGCGCCACTTGTTGATGCAAAAGTTGGACGTTCCTTGTTTGGAGCTCCGGTTCCTACACCAATTGAGAATCGTTGCTTGAGACCCTGCGCACTAAGAGACAAAAGACACCGTTAGGCTTATCGTGGATTGTTTCACGATTATCCTCCCGTGAGTAGTAAGTAATCGGTTTAGGGTTTAAGGAGAATTAGGGTTTGTAGATCGTACCTTAAACGAGGGATGTGATTCCCTTTATATACGCACGGAATCCTTGTTGGTTCCGTGTTCCTCAACCTTCTGCCGATCCCGCCTTCCTCGGTTGGGAATGATTATCTATCTATTTAAAAGATATCGGATATCTATTCTATCAATAGATCCGCTGGGCCTTCATGAGCCCAACGTTGAATCTGCTAAGCATTGCACAATGCTGTTTAGTATTGATTTTAGTCGGGTCGACGACCGGATATGAGACTATACGTCATCGTAGGATGAAGTTGATATCATTTATATGTCGATGCATTACATCTAAGTAAATGTGAAAATACTTTTAGATTTTACTTATGGACATAAAAATATAGTAATTATGCTTAACTTTTAAGAGGTAGAAATTGCTCACGTACTTTCCCCATTGAGCAACACCTAACAACAAAATATCCATCAGTTGTTGTACGTTCTTAGTTTATATCATCTCATAAGTTACAAAAAGGATGCCATTAAACTATGTGAAGTGATTATGTGTATACTTGAGGACTGATATATTGTAGCCTCTATATTGGTTGCACTACCATTGGCTTTATGGCCTGTTTATGTTGTTGTGGGTAGTATAGCAGGTGGCTTAGCTTATGGGGTTTTTTTGTCCGGTTTTCAGCACTTTTAAAGCTGTTGGTGAAGGATATACCGATAAGTTTTGCTATTGTCTAATTGTAAGTATATTAGATAATGTTGTAGAGGAGGCAAAAAAACAGGAAGGATAAGGTAACGGGTCATTTTTTAGTATGGGTTAAAATGTATTGAGTATCGAGTCTTATAATTATCACTTAATATGATTAAGTAACTTGCTAGACAATGACATTTATTATTATTATTATTATAGTTTTAACTTTTTATGCTGTTTGAAACTTTAAATACACTTTGGGTAACTTATAACTTAACTGACCCGTTAAAGACAATTCAGAGCCCACAACGACCCTTTAGAAGAATGAAATTGCCACCGCTAAAAAATGTTTTAAGCTGTGTTTTTTCTCTATTTATTCAGAAAAATCTTATGAAATGTGGTTATCAGGATGGAACATGGGATACCATCAACTGGAGTTTAACTTTCGATAGGGACTTAACAGATGTATGTTTGTATTTGTACTTCTCAACGCTTGATAATCTCCGGAAACGATACCCCCAGGTGAAGAATTGAGATAAAATTTTCCTTCTTAAAAGTTGAAAACACAGGTCACTTAAGCTTAATTTCATACTGTAAAGTTCATTGTTGTGTTGTTGCGTAGGGTGGTTTATGTTCCTATAGCCATTTTGGTGGGTTTGTTAGGGTTCGTGGTTGACTTTCCGGTGATCACAGTTCATGTTTGACTTATGGTATGACTATTATAAATTATGAATCTCAACTGATTATATTATTTCTTCAGGATTTATTTTATATGCTGTCGTCATTTTCTTTTTATTTTTTATTTTAAGTATAGTATGATTATCGTGAATGATAATTGATCGTAAGGTTTACATTCTTGGTGTTTCATCTGTTGTGTAAAAATTTAATAAAGGTGCGTTCTCTATTTTTCGAACTTTTTAATACCCATTTTGATTATGAGCAAGAAGATGTTTCAGTGGGGAATCCTGCCCTTCCCCTCTACTGAATTTATTCTCTTCGATAAGGTCTGGCATGAAGTTAAAAAGTAAGATTTTACACTTTAGCTTACTCTTATTTCTGATAGAAATCGAATGTTTTATCTTTTTAAAGTGTTTTTGGATGAAAATGGATATTTGGTCAGCTAATAAACCTGAATTTATCTCTTATAACGTTATTTGTAATAGCTAAGTAAAACAATAATATATTCCATTGATTTTTAATGTTTTTTGGGTAATGATTTATTTCGGATTAAAGTGCTAACTTTATAAAAACTAATGTTGTTCAAGGAAAACGTATCACCCTTTGTAAAGGGTGACTTTATACGAATACTTCAAGTAATGCGAGAAGGGGTTTTTGTCATTGTTTAATTTTATTATTATTTGAAAGGTGTTATTCTATAATGCAGTGAGGAAACTAAAAGAAGATTGGCTACAGTGTTTATTGACATAACTTATAATGTGAATGAAATTAATCCATTGACTTAACTTCGATATAATTGTAAACCACCATTGAATATATAGGGAAGCATTGGTTGTATCCTTATTTTCCCAAATAACGAGAGATATGTAAAAAGCAGGTCCGATTACGCCTTAAATGGAATGTAATGTATCCAAAGATTCCATTACAAAGGTCTTAATGGGTAACTAAGATATTGCGTATATTTTAGATGCGTATCAATATGAATACCAACACAAATTTTACTAAGTGGATTTGTGTTTAATGAAGTTTTCAGCTAATAATATTATAAGTACAAGTTTATAAGACCATGGATACTTTGCAATTATCTTTTTTTTATTTATTTATATTGTTAGAGGTTATCGAGATTGAAAAAGTTGAGTATAACTCTTATAAGAAGAAACTTCGTCAAGAAAATCATATCATACTCTAGACTCGATCTTAGCCATTCTCAAACTGCTACTAAAATTAATGTCTCAAGTAGAGCTGGGATAGCTCAAGCATGCATTGTTTGGCTTATAAAGAAGATTGATTATAGTGTAAAACAATAAACAAAGTACTTACGGAGTACTTTGTAGTTATCCTATTTAAATAATTTTGAGATGTTCAAATATCAGTTGTTATGGGAATACATGCATGTAGAGTTTTAAATGTAAATTTTTTATATTTGTATAGGTATTAGTAGGTGATAAAAGGTCTGCTTAAAAAATAACCTATGACAAACTGTTTAGTGAGAAAAAATAAATAACATCTATATGTGTGTATGCGAGTAAGAAAGTGTAACACCCCCAAAAATGGTTTGCAGCGGAAGAAAAAGTTTTTGGGATGCTACTCAGTTGGATCATAACACGTGAAAAATAATAGCTTTTTCAGTAAAATGTTTATTTATCAGTAGTAAAACAAAGTTTACAAAATTAAATTGTTGCGGAAAACGCCCAGATTACAAAATGTGGTCCTATATATAAATCAGAAATCATCTACGACCATGCCACGCCAATGCCTAAGTCAGCCTCAGAGTTAGCTATCGCCTTTTCATCCCGAAATACATGCTAAAAAGTCAACACAATGGTTGAGTGAATTCATAGGTTTAGTAAATAGCGAGTTGATCACAAGATTTTCAAGTTTAAAATAAGTCATGGGCTACGTTGTTATCGCCCATAAAAGATAGTTGATATTATTGCACTAAGCTCATGAAACCAATACTAACCGCATACACCTAATTCTTGGTGTAAGTAAATAAATTGCCCTCCGAGATGTAATAGCCAATTACATAGAGATACCAAATATAGTGCCCGGTTATTTCCGATAACCGAGTCGGGTCGTCAATTCCCATAGTACTATCCACGATATTTGCGCTCACTCGCAAGTGATTAATGGTTCATGATGTAGGGACTTTGGATGGCAACTTAGGCAGTCATAATATCAAGAGCACAAAGAAAGCTTTTCAAGCAATTGTGATCATAAAAGCGAGAGCATGTATTCTCCCCAAGGAGTTTATAAAGCAGCTTAAAAGAGTAAAAGTGGGCTATGAACTCACCTTAGTCCGGCAATGCAAGAATCGATACTTTATGACTAGCATCGAAATGAAACAAAGTAGTATCACAGTTGTGGAATCGCATAACGATACAAGAGTATAGGCACAATGGCTCGTCATCTGCTCAACCTAGTAGTGTACGGCTTATCTCAGAATAGGTATCGTAAAGTAAATGAGTTCTCAAAGATAAGTGTTTTAGTTTTCGTGGATTACTCGTATCAATGTTTGTTTAAAAGTTTAATATATCATATCTCAAAAGTTTATCATTGATGTTTCGTGTGGTGGCAAGAAAACAAAGGCTCGACATATAACTCATGCCCAATATAACTCACACTCAAGTATAATGCATATCCCAATACATTACAAGGAATAGTCAAGAAATATTGACCAAGACTCAAGAACGCACGCTAAAGGAACAAGACATATAAAAGAAATTAAACAATGAGGGATCAATTAGCAAGCAAGCAATTGGTGGAGTTTTAGGCATTTACATGGTAATCCTAAATAGTTTTATATAAAATATACATATCTCATTCACAAAGACAAGTTTATTTCATAATTCAACAATAGGGGTTTTACAATCAACTTGTACCATTCATCATTTGACGAGTTTGTAATTAAAACGTTTTTGAAAATACAATCTTTGTATAACCTTATAAAGACGTATAGTTTTATTTAATAGTTAAGTTCAAGTTAAACGTCTCGTCATATGAATAACATCAAGTAATTAAATTACAAAATTCTAATTTGCCTAGTCAGTTTTTAAGAAGTGTAAACCTATGAGAAAGTCTTTCTAAGACTTGTTTGTTTACGAAACTTTCAAGTGCGTAGTATTTAATTTAAATACGTTTTCTATATATGACCTATGTTGTTGGTATACTAATAATTCGTTTTCATCCGAATAATTTGTCCAAATGATTTGATGCAAGTCCAATGATTTGTTAAAATGATCCGAGCCACAATGTTTTATATTTTGTCCATTAAATATATGTTACTTCCGCTTTCAAGTATCATTTTATGATTAACCAAAAGCGCCACACACTTAAAATCAAAGACAATGATTCACGTTAATCATATGTTCGATAACCGTAAGTTATTAAATACAAATTGAATATAATTTTAGCAAAATGAGAAATTTCACATTCATTTCTAATGGGCTATGGCCCATAATTAAAACCAAACGCATTCCAACATGTTGATGGGTTTGCTAGTCCGCTAAGCCACAACCAGCTTTAAACTCTTGATTCTTGTTACGCTTATATAAAACTAACATAAGGTTGGAAAAATTTAGGCTTCATAAAAAAAAGATTCAACCCGTGGATTACCACAACTTAGGGACAGTGGGCACATCCTATGATTTTGTCAAAACTTATAATCTAGTTATAAGAATCAGTTTTTATACAAGAATCAAACTCATATTTTATAACTAATAGTTATGTTTGTTTAATAATTTTAAATTTTGATCCGAAAATAAAACCAGCAAACACCCTAGTCGGGTGGATGATTGACTCGAGAGTAAACAAAATGAGCACGAAACATCCCTCGTGGTGTCATGGACAACCAGGTACAAAACCAAACGGACACACCTGCTGGGTGTGTCGTTAATCAACCCGAGACACACCCTACGTTTACAGTGACGCGAGACCAAAGCTTCAACACAAGTATATTCCAAAACCACAAAAATATACTATAGCTTAATTAACTGAAACTAAAAAAATGACATGAAAGAAAAATATGCAACTAATCAACCTTGTTCTTGCAAGACAACTGAAAACAAAGGTGGTCCGAGCCGACCCCCTGTCGGGTTTCTCCCAACCCGAAGCAACTCGTTCCAAACCAACCCGACTTAAAATATTTTAATCAACACGAGACTGGAACCAACCCGATACGCAATTTATACCACACGAAAACATGGAAATCTTGTGTGAACCAACACGAGACTGGAACCAACACGAGACTGGAACCAACCCGATACGCAATTTAAATGAGGAGCTTGTGTGAACCCTGTGGCTTAAATAGAAGTAAAGATGGAAATATTTGCCTTGACCATCGAAGTGGGGATGGAGTAAGAGCCTTCTTTGGGTAATGCTACCAGGCCTTCACGTGGCTCTTCTGGCTTGTCTTCAACCGTGATTCCTAAAGACAAAAGATTGGGACCTCTGCTCTTGTCGATATGCTCTTCCTAATTATAATGGAGCGCTTTCCTTGCTTGTCATCCAGAGAGTGTCAGCCATTGCCATTCGAAAAAAGGGTAGTGAGACTTTTGGAGGTGGGGAGATGGGTTGGAGCTTTGCTAAAAGAAGAAGATGAAGGAGAAGGAGGCGCAGGGGATGATGGGTAAGGGATCACGTGGGTGTGTGTTTGTGTAGGGTAAGATTCTTAGTTTTATTTTTGTGTTAATTAGTAAATAAGTGTTGTAAGGTATTCATTTTGTGTATAAATTCGCACATAATGTATTTAGTACTCGTTGTTTGGTTTGTAAAGTATAATCCCTAACGGAAAAATATAATACTTATATTTCGGACACGTTTTGAATAAACCGACACGATGACGTAATTTTTGATTAGTTCGTTTTATTTCTCGCCTTTTATTAAATTGGTACGCGTGCGGACTCGTAAGATAAGAAGGTTTTCTTGTGAGACTGATTGAGTTATCAAGTAAATACTAGGCATAATTAAATAAGACTACTCGAATATGCATAAATTTTTATGCAAGAAAACGAAATGCACATGCTAAAATGCTCAACTTAGATCAAATGAATTTTGATAAACAATCTAACTTACTAATTTGAAATTTTAAAATAGTGAAATTTTACAGGTGGCTACAGTACCTATCCCTTATGGGAACCTCGTCCTCGAGGTTAAGTTTGTGTTAGTCGCTTATGTGACAAAGGAAAAATTTTGAAATTTTCTAGTTTTGTTTGCAAACGTGATGTGGATAAATTTAGTCGAATAAAAAGAATATTCCAAGAGGCACAATTTCTTTAGGATGAAAAATTTGGGGTAAAAGATTTGCATCCTCGAAAGGGTCCCAATTAAGTAAAACAATTTTGCAAAGGTCGATGTTGTGATATTTCTTAGCATAAGAAGTTTTGACAAGGTTTCACCAAAAGATTTTTTTTTTTTTTTAGAATTAATATCTCTAGAAAAATGTTACCACATGTTTCATTGTTGGCACAATTGTTATTTAAAGATAAGTCATCGAAGGTGAAAACGTTATAGAAGAAGGTGTGGTTGGGTATGTACGTTTCAATAAGTTTTAAAAGTTTATGGGCATGATTCAATTGTTAAGGTTATGCTTCTCGAATTCGAATGGTATATATAAGAAAATATAGAGTCTTTAAAATTTTAAAGAGAACTTGGTGCATGTAAAGAAACTTGTTGGATCTCAGCTTTTGTGATGAAAACTTGTTAAGTAATGTTTTAAGCGTCAACATAGAATCGGTTCCAAGTTGGAGGTTTGCATGTGAATTCAAAAGGTATTCCTCAAAATAATTTCAAATACCTTAGTTTTTTTGTAGATGATGAATCAGTTTTGTTTCTTAGCATTTCTCATTATTGTTTTCAAAACAAAGCGCTTATTTTTACTCCGAAAATTTGGTTTATTTTCAAAAGAAAATATCGGTTATGCTCTAAAGTTTTTCAAGTGAGTAAATAGTTTATAAGGAAATTGCAGTAAAGTTTATGAAAAGGTTTGTAAAACTACTTTATTGATTAAGAGGAGAATATTTCTATTAAGATAAATCGTAGTTTTTGGTTTGGTATTAAAGCAACACTTGGCAAGGTGATGACATCTTACAAGGTAATAGAAAACGATTTATTTATTATTTATAGAGTAGTAGTGAAATCGCAATTAACTTTGTGATATTTCGGTAAGACGGCAATTCAGGTTGTAAGATAACTCGTGAAATAATTTGTAAAATAGCTTATAAGAAAACAACTTATTGTTTGTCAAATAGTAAAAGATTTTGTAGTTCAATTAATAGGGTGGTAGTAAAATATTTAGTATGGTAAGGGCAAAATAGTTTGTGAGGTAAGAGTATCGTGATTTTATGGTTTTTAGATCAGGCAGTGGCTAAAGCAGCTCACCAGAGAGTAAAATAGTTTGTAAGGTTGTAATAAAACTTACAGGAAAAATTGTAACATAGTTTACATATTGCTAGTGAAATTGTTTGTTGTTTTTCTAAAACAATAGTAAGGTAATGAATCGGTTCATCACATTATAAGAAAATAGTTTGCAAAATATTAGTAAGGTCATAGTTTATATAGTCGTAAACTTTTGGTTTAATGGTACAGTAGTAAGACTTTTTGTGAAATGACCGTGAAATGGTCGGTAAGATAGTTGAAAGCAGTTCGCGTTAGATAACGACGAAGTTTATTATTTCATAAGAGGGTAGTAGGACGGACCGTTGATATTTCATAGGAATGAGTGAAAGGTTAGGGATCCGTTCCCAGAAAAAGTGGCTTGAGTTGCAAGTTAACTCTTGGTATGTTTTTAGATCTTTTAAGTCGTTCGTTTATTATTTATGTTTAGCGAGGGGATTCCTTTTGTAGACGTCAGGGTGTGTTGTTCCTAGAACGGATAGAGATGTAATCCGGTTCATCGATTGAGTACGAGTTTTGGGGTAGAGGTGACACTATTTTCGCAATGGATGACGAGATGACTTCGATCTCAACGCCTAAGATAATGATAATAGGATGGGATGATGGAGACGTAGGTTGCAATGATCCAATAATAGAGGTTTAATGATTCCGTAATGAAGACGATAAGGCGATGGGATGGGAAATAGAAGACATGGTATTGTAGCGGCCCAAAAATATAATCTAAACATAGAGTAATGTCGTGAGGTAATTAAAATTTTAGTTAGTCGCGCATAATCTACTAAGCAAATCTAAAATATAATCATTAACTCGCATCATGCAACATTTCACTGGTTATGTATTATCTGCTAAGTAAATCTCATACATAACGTAGGCACGGAGGGCGCAAAGTGGTGGCGTAAAGTGGTCCATTTCAACATGGATCAATGTGGTGTCCTTGCGCGAAGTGGTAGAGTGCATCATCTGCCAGGCAAATCTCCATGCACGTTGCTAGTAAGATGTAGACGCGGAGGCATAGGGTAGTGGTGTAAAATGGTTAGTTTAGAGAGTGTAGTTATGAGAAAGACGTTCCACTTAGGAGAAAAAGTATCGTAGTGAGAAAATGTTGTGACGTCAGTGTGTGATGTGTAGGAGTAAACCTTTATAACTCTTATGATGAACCCACATAAAAATTTTACCATTTTTAGAAGTCAATCAGAGGTCAGTGGACATACCACTATTATAACTACTTTCGAGATTGCAACATTCACCTATGAGTCGGACATAGGTGATCGAATTATGTCCCATCGTCCCTCGGCCGAATATAGGTGATCGCCCATATTCACCCGAGGTTCAATGAATCTTGCAATGCTTAGCTTAGTTATACTAGTAACATGTCCCAATGCCTTTAAAGTTTGGTATGAAAGATTGAACAAATATTTCATTTATGTGGGGAGAAGGCGTGAAGCAGTTGGTACGTAAACATACGTATAAGTAAAGCAATCATAGCTAATAGTGAGACTAAGTTATCAAGAATAAAACACATATCTTATCAAAGATGACTTCAACGAGTCATAAGTGAGGCAATCACCAAGCAAAGGTGCATGTGACAATCATAGGGTTAAGTTTTTGTAAAAGTGGTTATAGTCTAGGTTTGAAAAAATACCTAGTTCTCTATAACTGGCTCGATACTCAACCTGTAACACCCCAAAAATGGTTTGCGCCGAAGAAAAGTTTTGGGATGCTACTCATTGGATCATAACACAAGTGAAAAATAATAGCTTGTTCGTAAAATGTTTCATTTATTGTAGTAAAACAAAGTTTACAAAATTAAATTGTTGTGGAAAAACGGCCCAGTTACAAAATGTGGTCCCCATATGTAAATCGAATCATCTATGACCATGCCATGCCAATGCCCAAGCGCCCGTAGTTAGCTATCGCCTTTTCATCCCGAAAATACATGCTAAAAGTCAACACAATGGTTGAGTGAATTCATAGGTTCAAGAATAAGCGCTTGATCACAAGATTTTCAAATTTAAAATAAGTCATGGGCTACGTTGTTATACGCCCATAAAAGATAGTTGATATTATTGCACTAAGCTCATGAAACCAATACTAACCGCATACACCTAATTCATCGTGTAAGTAAATAAAATTGCCCTCCGAGATGTAATAGCCAATTACATAGAGATACCAAATATAGTGCGCCCGGTTATTTCCGATAACCGAGTCGGGTCGTCAATTCCCATAGTACTATCCACGATATTTATGCTCACTGCAAGTGATTAATGGTTCATGATGTAGGGGACTTTTGGATGGCAACTTAGGCAGAGTCATAATATCAAGAGCACAGCAAACAATTTTCAAGCAATTGTGATCATAAAAGCAGTAGTAGCATGTATTCTCCCCCAAGGAGTTTATAAAACAGTTAAAAGAGTAAAAGTGGGGCTATGAACTCACCTTAGTCCGAAGCAATGCAAGAATCGATACTTTATGACTAGCATCGGAAATGAAACAAAGTAGTATCACAGTGTGGAATCGCATAACGATACAAGAGTATAGGCACAATGGCTCGTCATCTGCTCAACCTAGTAGTGTACGGCTTATCTCAGAATAGGCATCGTAAAGTAAATGAGTTCTCAAAGATAAGTGTTTTAGTTTTCGTGGATTACTCGTATCAATGTTTGTTTAAAAGTTTAATATATCATATCTCAAAAGTTTATCATTGATGTTTCGTGTGGTGGCAAGAAAACAAAGGCTCGACATATAACTCATGCCCAATATAACTCACACTCAAGTATAATGCATATCCCAATACATTACAAGGAATAGTCAAGAAATATTGACCAAGACTCAAGAACGCACGCTAAAGGAACAAGACATATGAAAGAAATTAAACAATGAGGGATCAATTAGCAAGCAAGCAATTGGTGGAGTTTTAGGCATTTGCATGGTAATCCTAAATACTTTTATATAAAATATACATATCTCATTCACAAAGACAAGTTTATTTCATAATTCAACAATAGGGGTTTTACAATCAACTTGTACCATTCATCATTTGACGAGTTTGTAATTAAAACGTTTTTGAAAATACAATCTTTGTATAACCTTATAAAGACGTATAGTTTTATTTAATAGTTAAGTTCAAGTTAAACGTCTCGTCATATGAATAACATCAAGTAATTAAATTACAAAATTCTAATTTGCCTAGTCGCTTTTAAGAAGTGTAAACCTATGAGAAAGTCTTTCTAAGACTTGTTTGTTTACTAAACTTTCAAGTGCGTAGTATTTAATTTAAATACGTTTTCTATATATGACCTATGTTGTTGGTATACTAATAATTCGTTTTCATCCGAATAATTTGTCCAAATGATTTGATGCAAGTCCAATGATTTGTTAAAATGATCCGAGCCACAATGTTTTATATTTTGTCCATTAAATATATGTTACTTCCGTTTCCAAGTATCATTTTTATGATTAACCGAAAAGCGTCACACACTTAAAATCAAAGACAATGATTCACGTTAATCATATGTTCGATAACCGTAAGTTATTAAATACAAATTGAATATAATTTTAGCAAAATGAGAAATTTCACATTCATTTCTAATGGGCTATGGCCCATAATTAAAACCAAACGTACCCAACATGTTGATGGGTTTGCTAGTCCGCTAAGCCACAACCAGCTTAAACTCTTGATTCTTGTTACAGTTATATAAAACTAACATAAGGTTGGAAAAATTTAGGCTTCATAAAAAAAAAAGATTCAACCCGTGGATTACCACAACTTAGGGACAGTGGGCACATCCTATGATTTTGTCAAAACTTATAATCTAGTTATAAGAATCAGTTTTTATACAAGAATCAAACTCATATTTTATAACTAATAGTTATGTTTGTTTAATAATTTTAAATTTTGATCCGAAAATAAAACCAGCAAACACCCTAGTCGGGTGGATGATTGACTCGAGAGTAAACAAAATGAGCACGAAACATCCTCGTGGTGTCATGGACAACTGTACAAAACCAAACGGACACACTCGCTGTGTGTCGTTAATCAACCCGAGACACACCCTACGCTTACAAAGGACGCGAGACCAAAGCTTCAACACAAGTATATTCCAAAACCACAAAAATATACTATAGCTTAATTAATCGAAACTAAAAATGACATGAAAGAAAAATCGCAACTAATCAACCTTGTTCTTGCAAGACAACTGAAAACAAAGGTGGTCCGAGCCGACCCCGCCGGGTTTCTCCCAACCCAAGCAACTCGCTCCAAACCAACCCGACTTAAAATATTTTAATCAACACGAGACCGGAACCAACCCGATACGCAATTTATACCACACGAAAACATAACAAAATAATTTGACCGCTTTAACCGCACTAAACTCATTTTAAAGCATGTTCCAATTCATCTCTACTACACGAAAATATCAATAGATTGATCTCAATACGATTTATAAGTCCACGAAAACTACACAATCTCGCTTATATTCAGTTTACACAAGAACAATAATAAAAATGGATTGGGTGTCGACTTACCCAAGGAACGAGACAATATAAAAGAGTGACAAGATGTGGTCAGTCTGAAGATGGCTACGACAATGGTGACGACCGTGGAGACGTGGCTGTGGTAACCTTCGATCCAAAACAACCCAACTCCAAACCTTAAGTCACGAGCAAAACTAGTCTAACCCGATTATAAGACAATTATCACTGACTTGAAGAGATTTTGTGAGTGAGTTTTAAATGAGGAGCTTGTGTGAACCCCGTGGCTTAAATAGAAGTAAAGATGGAAATCTTTGACTTGACCATCGGTGGGATGGAGTAAGAGCCTTCTTTGGGTAATGCTACCGTGCCTTCACGCTGCTCTTCCGGCTTGTCTTCAACCGTGATTCCTAAAGACAAAAGATTGGGACCTCTGCTCTTGTCGATATGCTCTTCCTAATTATAATGGAGCGCTTTCCTTGCTTGTCATCCAGAGAGTGTCAGCCATTGCCATTCGAAAAAAGGGTAGTGAGACTTTTGGAGGTGGGGAGATGGGTTGGAGCTTTGCTAAAAGAAGAAGATGAAGGAGAAGGAGGCGCAACTCTTTGAGGGATGATGGGTAAGGGATCACGTGGGTGTGTGTTTGTGTAGGGTAAGATTCTTAGTTTTATTTTTTGTGTTAATTAGTAAATAAGTGTTGTAAGGTATTCATTTTGTGTATAAATTCGGTACATAATGTATTTAGTACTCCGTTGTTTGGTTTGTAAAAGTATAATCCCTAACGGGAAAAATATAATACTTATATTTCTGGACACGTTTTGAATAAACTGATACGATGACGTAATTTTTGATTAGTTCGTTTTTATTTCTCGTCTTTTATTAAATTGGTACGCGTGCGAACTCGTAAGATAAGAAGGTTTTCTTGTGAGACTGATTGAGTTATCAGTAAATACTAGGCATAATTAAATAAGACTACTCGAATATGCATAAATTTTTTATGCAAGAAAACGAAATGCACATGCTAAAATGCTCAACTTAGATCAAATGAATTTTGATAAACAATCTAACTTACTAATTTGAAATTTTAAAATAGTGAAATTTTACAGGTGGCTACAGAAAGTATATGAAGAAAAATAGGGTAAAAGCTATAAAATATTCACGTACTTTATGTATCAACTTGAAACACTTATTTTCTTTAAATAACATATATACCCACTTACTTTCAAATTTTATTTCGACTTCACCCATATGACCGATTTATATTAATATAATATCATATTAAATAATATTATTTTATTACAATGTGGGTGAAGTCGAAACAAATTTTTTAATATACTTAGGAATACTTGTTAATAAAAAAGTAAGTGTTTCAAGTAGGTAGATTTTAGAAAGTACGTTGGTATTTTATGGCTTTTACCCATAAAAATATATAGTAACAAAGGCATAAATGTATAAATGCATAGAACTTATACTACAAATAATAATGATTCTTTCACACCATACAAACTATAACCTACACGATTTGTAAAGACAAATTTGTAGCAGTATTTACGTGATTTTGATACTCCTTGGCATCCTAATAATTGAAATATATGTTTTTATGACCATATATTATAGTCATAATACCAAATGCAAGGATTTTCACACTCGATAAGTGCATGAGAGTTTCCCTGCCATAACAGGCAATTCCATTAGTTCCCAATATGTGATTTCATATCAAGTTTTGAACTCTATAAGATAAGAAATTCTACAATGTAAATTTACTCGCACATAAAGCAAATCAAATCAGATTTAGACATCGATATACAATGTTTTCAATAAGAAAATGATATAAATAACTAAACTAAATTTGATTGAAGTTAAGAAAAAAAACTTGTTAAAACCCGTGCGCATCGGTATTATAACTAGTTGTATATACAACAATAACATACCAAATAGTATCTGAGTGGGGTATAAGGAAGTGAAATGTACACAGATTCTACCTTTATCTCAGGATAAACTCGAAAGCAGGGATAATGCTTCTAGAAAGTCATGCTATGGACAAAAACCAACATACGATCCAAGGGGAATAAAGGCACAAAGACATAGAAGCATATGCATCAAGAAAACATAGAATAACGAATATAGAAAGGGCAAAAGAGACAATGAGGAAATATAAGCATAAACATAAACATAAAAGCAAAAAGAGTAAAACGAGCAAAGGCGCAAGCGCATAAAGGGCAAGGGCCTAAAAACAAAATAGATCACAGATATAAGAGTGCAGTGAAGTGCTAAGAAAGGGCCATGTAATGAGGATCTAAACCTCCGGGCAAAGCAAAATGACCAAGGGGGCAACTTAACGCCTAAAAAGCCTACGGGCGACAGTGTATGGGACTCTAAACCTAAAACTCAAGATGCAAGGCTAATGAGAGTCGTCTATAAGGGCTAAACGCAAAAAACTACCTAAAAACACAAACAACCTAGCTCATCTAACGGCCTATTCTAATTCTATCTCTCCACGCGATCCTATCAGAGGTCATGTCCTCGGACAAAAGAAGTGTTGGGAATTACATTTGAGTTGATAAGACAAAATACATGAAAGATGAAGGACTATTGAAGAAAAAGAAAGACAAGGGACCTACTTGTTAAAGAAGTATTTATTATTTAGTCTCTGGTAGTATTTTGTAACCCTAGACTCTCTAGTTTATAAAGAGAGGCAGAATAGGTTATCAGTGTGTCAAGATGTGAACACCAAATAGTGTGTGTGTGTGTACATGCGTTAGGGGATGCCTAGGGTATTGATTAGTAGAATAGTGTTTAGTCGATTAGTATTGTAGTAGTTGGTAGAGATGATGGCGAAGAACCTTTAGCAATAACATTGATGTTCTTATTATTCCGCTGTGCATTCATGTTTGTCTTTGTTATTGCTAATCCCTAAAGTGCTCTAAACGATCTTTAAAAATTGGTATCAGAGCGGGTAGCTCTTGATATAGGGATCTACAAGGTTTTCCGAAGAAAAAAGTAAAAATTCGAAGCTGTTTTCAATTTTCGTAACATTCTCGTAGGTCGCTTTTCAAATAGCGATAACTTTCTTTAACCGTTGGATTGGGACGAAATTTTGGTGGAGCTTCTCAAGATATCCAGCTAACTTTTCACGGAGGGATCTTCAATTGAAGCTCTCAATCGAAAGTTATTCAAAGGTCGAAAACCGCCTGAGAGAGGTACAAATATTCGATTTTAGGGTTTATTTATGGTTTGTGATCATTAATGGCAAGATGTGTTTTCTTATTGACATGTGCATGATCTCAACTCATTAATTGATTTGTCATCATGAGTATAACATCTTTGATCATCAAATCTCGTACTTATTTAATACCAGGATTTTCAGCGAAGTATCATGGGATGGTGATGTCAACTTGGTCACTTGATTGGTCAGTGGGGTATTCACACATCAAATAATTGGATGTACTGCTCTTCTAATAAATTTTTATATTCGATTATATCAAGTTTGTGATTAACAGTTAGCATGTGAACCGACTATCAATGGTTTTTTTAAGTAACTTCAGGGTATACGTGCTTGCTTGTTGACTATTCCCTTAAGTATGTTTTGTTACTTGCTACGTCTTTTATGATGGGGGTATAAGGTACCGATATTGTGACCCATTGAATTGTGAATTATGAGAAAGTTAAGATAAAAGTGGAGGACATTGATGCATAAGTCTGTAATATGATATTACTACTGTTTCGTTTGCATAAGTACTATTTTTTTGTATAAAAGAGGTTGCACATTTTATCTGCTGACAGGAGGCTACGAGAATGAAAGCTGTTGCGTTTTATTTCCCACTTAGTACTGCTCATTAATACTGGTCGTGGCTTGTTTATACTGTTCATTGTAAGTTAATTCTGCTCAACAAAGGAGTTAATATTGTTTTCGCGATAGTTAATACTGTTCGTTCATGTTAGTTCTGCTCCTTGAAATTTTTAATGCTGCTCGTTCAGTTTGGAAGCTTGTTAAAGCTGCTACTTATATGTTGAACTTAATACTGCTTGACAAGCTGGTCTTTTTCCGTGATTCATTATAGAGTAATAAGGAGATGTGATACAAGTGGTGATTGAATTTAAGAGACAAGGAGGCGTGCATTAAAGTATTTTTTTTTTGTGATTGGACTATCGTGATGATATGGGCTGATACAAAATCTAGAATTTTAAATACTTATTTTGTGGTATAAGATTGTGAATGTTTATTGATTTTGGATTTGGGAGAAAGTCATAAATGGTTTTTGGTTAAAAATGGCAGCAAGAGTACGTTTTTAGTTTTTGGATGCGATTGGGAAATATTGGATGGCACACACAAAGAAGAAGTCGACATTAAATCTGTTAGTTGATTACTAGTATTGGTGAGTTGAATTTTGATTCAACGATGAATCTAGTAATTATCATGCTTTCGCTGATCGACACATAGATTGGGATTTTATTTGTTCTTAAACGCTTTATATGGCTCATTCTTATTTGCTCAATTGATTACGAAGAAAGGTTATTATAACCCATTTAACGATGAAGTGGAATTTCTTGGATACGTGTTTTAACATACCTTTTAGCAGGATGTAACTTGTTCGTGCGTTCATGTTGTGGCTAAGACTTGGTAAATCTAGCATGTAGATTTTGCTATCACTTAAAAGGGTTACGTTGTACTACTCAATGTCTCATTAAAGATGAGGATTTTATCAAGAGATCGAAGTCTAGTCATATATCATCGTGTATGAGTTCATAGTCACGTGGTTAGTACAAGACATAAGACGCGAGTTTGGGATGTGCTACTTGAAAGATCAAGTTGGTTATACTTAGTTTTCTTCATTAGTGATCATTACATAGAGCCCACAGATTGAAGAATCAAGAAGATGGTTAACATATGAGTTTCAAGGGAAGCTTATTGTTAAATGTTTAACCATCTACATGCATTATTCGAGGGGAAGGTTTTTATTACTACTTGTTGGTATTTTTACTATTGGTTCGGATTTCTTTTGCCTTAATTTCATTTTTAGTGCGGAAAACTTCATGGAGCGTATCTTGAGGCATTGGAAAGATGAATTAGTTGTGACAACCCGTACTTTCAGGTCATTTCTCGACACAATTCATGTCTCATTATTTCAACATTTATAGTAAACTTGGTTTACTTGTTCCAAATTCGTGTAACCTTTATGGTTTAGCGGCGAATTCACGATCATAACATCACGTACATTTCATATGGACTAAGATTAGTCTACATTTCATTGACATCATTTGCATCATGATAATTCATTCATGACATTTTATTTCACATTCATCGCGTAATTTTTATATTCAATAAATGTTATCGCGTGAGTTATTATTTTTAATATTTAATCCGTTACTTTCAAAAATGATCCCGATGTATTTTTAAACTTACATTTAGTTCATAAAAACTATATTTTTAGTTTTCCTAGTATTTCAAATTTATTTGGTACATAAATCGTTAAAGTTTAATTATTACGCCGCTTTTTCTTAAAAACTATACGATAATTATTTTATCACTCAAATTTCACAAAGAATGTATTTTTACAATTTTTATTATCTTATTACATCCTACTTTGGTCTATTAAAATCTCTTTACCTAAAACCACCATTTATCTTACAAGTCACATTCTCCTACACATCTACTTATACTTTCTTACAAATTACACAACTAAATATATATATATTAGATTTAAAAAAAAAAAATAATAATTGAGGGACACAATCCCCCCAAAACCGGTCCAGGGGGGGGGGATGTATCCTTGATTGGTAGATATTTTTTTTGTATACATTTATACTCTATCTAAAAGTCTTACTTGCATTATCAAACTCATTTCATTCACTCAATTATTTCTACAAGTGTTAAAAGGTTTTCTCTCTTCTTCTTGCTTCTCCATAACCGGCCTTCAAAGAGCTCCAAAGGGATCAAAATATTTTCTCAAGTTCAAGTGTTATAATCAATCTAGTTTATACTCTTTTATGGTTTTGAAATAAAACCAAGAGTATTTAGGCTAATCCTTGTTACTAGCACCTCATCATATTCATTTGTAAGCTTGTTTCTTTCATTTTCATGTTTCCTTTTTCATTTCATATGTTTCTTTTCATTTTTGGAGATAGTATACATGATATGTGATTTATACCATTTTTCATGATTTATTGAGTTATATATACATATTGGTCATCCTATAAATATTCCCATGGTATTCTTTGGTCTTGATGGTGATTAGGAACCCATGACACCCTAAGAAGGTGTATGGTAGGATTAGATTAGCTTTGGAGTTGATTTGAAGGGATTAGAATAGGTTTTGTCCGAGAAAAACTATTTTCGATAACTATATATTTATGTTCTGTCCTTATTTCGAATTTCTGGAAAAACCTACTGTTGGTACGAAACTTTGGCCTTGATATTTAGAAAATATACTTTAAAACGAATCCGTGGCCGCTTGAACGGATAAAAACGGAGTTATAACGAAGAAGTTATGGATTTTACAAGTTTGACGACGAAATATATTATTTTCATAAATTTCAGCAACATATTTTTAGTTTGTTCGGGTCAAAAACAAGCCTTAAGCTTCACAAATTATTTCGACTAGTCAAAAATATATTAGTTTACTTCGATACGAAGCTAAGGACATATTATACGTAGAAAACGGATTTGAAACGACAAAGATATGCACGTTTTCATAAACTTGCCGTAACTATTATTTTCTGAAAAACTATATTATTTTACGATACAAGTGTTACGGTAGCTGTAACGTCCCTGTTGAGGGCTGTTTTTAACGAGGTTGTGAAACTTTTTGTAACGAATTGTCTTCTAGTAAAATCAAGTTCACCGGCCATATTTTTCAAAACGACAAGCCGTTTGTATAGCGGAGTTCTAATAAATTAATTATGGTTGTCTAAACTTGGCCGAAACTCACTTTTTGAACCACAATTAGCCAAAATCACTATCTTTAACCCTTAATATCTTTATGATCGAGACCTTTTGGACGAATACTCCTGAACTGAAACTTCTAGATATCGATACAAACTTTCCAAAACCGTCGAGTTCGTTCTCTAACGATCGACGTACACCGTTTTACGACTAGTTTTCTAAAGCCATTTTTGTTAATTTCAAGAAAATTTCGACGACATTATTTTACGACGAAAAGTGAAAATTTCACCATAAATCATTATAAAACTATTATAGGATGACATTTTGACGTAAATACTTGTAAAGTCATTTTGAAAGGTCAAGACGCCAAAAGAGTATTTTTCGACGATAAGTATTATTTTCAAAACTCGCAAATGGTATAAATAACATACGAAATGCATGCATAACATTACATTGCAACTCATTACGGATCATACCATTCATAATAGGTCAAGATTAACGTATCACACTACATCTCGGTGTACTCACTTTTGTCTTCGCATCAGTCCACCAAGTGAGTTTCATAGCCCCTACTTTTACTTGTTTTCATAACTGTTTTGGGGGAGATACATGCTCAACTATTTTTATAACTATCATGATTATTTGAAACTACATGTTTAACGAACTTAATGTTTAGTCATATTCTATATCATAAATCATTGTCTTTGAATGTCTTGGGATTATCATTGTCTTTGAATGTCTTGGGATTATCATTGTCTTTGAATGTCTTGGGATTATCATTGTCTTTGAATGTCTTGGGATTATCATTGTCTGAATGTCTTGGGATTATCATTGTGTCAATGTCTTGGGATTATCATTGTCTTTGAATGTCTTGGGATTATCATTGAATGAATGTCTTGGGAACATCATTGAGTTTGAATGTCTTGGTAAAATTATGTCAAGTAAACATTGATACATTAAGTCATGCACTATTATGTGAATTCATTTGACATCATGCGCTTGAACATAAACTATATACATTTGGCAATGGGTTGTGAATACACAGTTGCAAGTTTTGTATGGGCGAACTTGAACCGAGTGGATTTACGATGCCGTTGTTGATAAACGATTTTGAAAGGCTTTACATTTCAATTCAAACTCTATGAACTCACTCAACCTTTGTGTTGACACTTTTAGCATGTTTTATCTCGTATCTAAGGCATTCACTTCATGGCATGCATTTGGACACATCATGGAGTCGTGGTGACGACGCGTCTCACTTGGGTTTTACGACTTTAAAACATCGTTTGAATTGTGACAAACTTATTTCCGCACAAGTTGATTTACATTTGGGACCTACTTTGTAAACTCGATTATTTTATTAAATCAAACGATGTATTTTCCAAACGACACTTTAGGTCGCTCAATATAACTGTGATTGTGATGCTATGACACCAATCCCGTGAATTCCATTCCACGCAAAATGTAATTTGGGGTGTGACATTAGTCGATGATATTGGTTCGTGGTTTGAAGATCAAAGTTACTTATATTCGCGGTTCTCCTAGTGGATTATGACAAAAGAGGAAGAAGTACTTGGAAGTCGCAACTTGAAGATTCTTGGTGATTGCATGTTTAAGGGAAGTTCGTTTATCTTTCATGACATATTAACTTCAGAGAAAGTTTGTGCTTATTTGGTTTTGTTATTATCAACTAGGGGAAGATTGTTGGGACTTATATTTGAGTTGATAAGACAAAATACATGAAAGATGAAGGACTGTTGAAGACAAAGAAAGACAAGGGACCTACTTGTTAAAGAATTATTTATTATTTAGTCCCTAGTAGTATTTTGTAACCCTAGACTCTCTAGTTTATAAAGAGAGGCAGGGAATAGGTTGTCAGTGTGTCAAGATGTGAACACCAAATAGTGTGGTGTTGCAGAAAATAAGAATATGATACTCATTGAAGCTGCAAGAACAATGCTGAATGGTTCAGTACTCACTAAGCACTTCTGGACTGAAGCAGTAAAAACTGCATGTTACACATAAAATAGGTCCATCATTGTCAAAAGATATAACAAAACACCCTATGAGATATTCAAAGGAAGAATCCCTGAAATCAACTATTTTCATGTGTTTGGGTGCCCTGTGTTTATTCATATTCACAAGGATCACCTAGGTAAATTTGATGCTAAGGCAGATGATGGATACTTCCTTAGATATTCTCTCATATCTAAAGCCTTCAGGGTCTTTTATACAAAGAGACAAAAAACTGAGGAAACTTTCCATGTCACCTTTGATGAAAGAACTGATGCAATCAACTTTTCAAATACCTCAGTTGAGGAAATTAGGATTGATGACTCATCGAGGTATCCACCTGATCAATATCATCCTGATACTAACCTCTCCACATAGTATCAAGTTGATGCCCTACTACATCGTTCCTCATAACCTTCCTCAACCAACCATCGGTGAATACATTGATGCAAATTAAGTCCTTGATAGGCATACTCACCTTGAACAACATGTTCAGGAAACTGAGAGGAGTGTTCAAACAGAACACCCTCATGAGCCTCAAGTTACAGTCACTAAAACTAATTCCCCTAAAGTTCAACCTTCCTCTCAGACTTCCACTGGTCCTGATCCATATCCTAGACCTCAGGACAGATGGACAAGATCTCAGGACATTGAACTAGTAAACATCATTGGAGAACCTAATGAAGGCATGTTCACCAGAAGCATGGCTGCAAAACTAACTGCAACATCAGCTAATGAATGCTTGTTTGTTGATTTTCTCTCTTATGTTGAACCAAAATCTGTCAAAGAAGCCCTAAAATAAGCAAGTTGGGTACAAGCAATGCACGCTAAACTAGAACAACTTGACAGAAACAAAGTTATGACTTTAGTCAAATGTCCAAAAGATGTTCTAGAACAAAATTAATGAAAATGGAATAGTCGTTAAGAATAAATCTAGACTTGTTGCAAAAGGATACAATATACAAGAAGGAATTGACTATGAAGAAACATTTTATCCTGTTGCCAGAATGGAAGCCATTAGGATCTTCCTTGCCTATGCAACCTACATGAACTTCAAAGTATACAAAATGGATGTCGAGAGTGCATTTCTCAATGGTAAACTCAAGAAAGAAGATTATGTTTAACAACCCCCTAGATTTGAAAGTAGTGACTTTTCTGACCATGTCTGCAAGCTTGACAAAGGCCTCTATGGACTAAAGCAAGCTCCAAGAGCATGGTATGAAACAGTCTCAGCTTTTCTTACTTAAAAAAAAATTGTAAGGGGAAAGATAGACAACAGTTTGTTTATCTATTAGGACTAAAGGAGATGTGATACTGGTCCAAGTGTATGCTGATGACATCATATTTGGCTCAACAAATTACAAACTTTGTAAACAGTTTGAGAAACTGATGACAAAGGAATTTGAAATGAGTATAATGGGAGAACTCACGTACTTCATTGGGCTACAAATCAAACAAACTGATAAAGGAATCTTCATCAGTCAAGAGAAGTATACTAGAAATCTTCTAAAGAAATATGAGATCTCTTACTGCTCTTTAGTGAAACCACTCATGGTTCCTCTAAACAACTTAGGGCCTGACTGTTGGGACTTAGAAGTCCAACACTTAGTACTGCCAGCATTGAGTTAATCGCTTCATTGCAAGACTAACAACTTAGTACTACTAGTCATAACAATTAGTACTGTTAGTTCAAGTTAGTACTGTTGTTATTATTGGAAAGACATGTGATGAGTTGTAAATGAGTAATTATCTTGTAAAGGACTCCTTAGACTATAAAAGGAGATCCTAGGTTATACGTAGAGATATCAATCTGTGTGTTTAAGGAAAAGCTTCAAGGTTGAAAACTCTAATACTAGCAAAAAGGAAGATTACAAATATTGATGTTGATCTACATGTTACACTGGTTCAAGAACAAGCAGAAGTTCAGGGGAGGTTTGATGAAACAGATGCAGGTGGTGAAAAAAATTTGATTTGGGACAAAAATAGTTAGTACTGCTGAAGTTGAACATGCAGTACAAACTGGAGAAGGTACTACTAAGGATAAACCGCTCGTTAGTATCATTGGAGCAGAACAAGGTACTGCAAAAGAAAGAATTGTCTATACAAGAAGGAAAAGAGTTGACATGGGAAAGGTAATTATGATTGCTATTGAAGAGTCACCTAAGAAGATTAAGAAGGGTGTTTCTGCAGAAGACATTTTGATCAGGAATTAGCTCAGAAAATTCATAAAGAAGAAGTGGCAAGCTTTCTTGAAGAATAAAGATTGGCTAAAACTGCAGAGTTATCTCAAGAAGAATTTGATGCACTGCCAGCTCTCCAAATACAAGAAGAAAAAGCGCCCATTCCGTAAGATGACGAGAAGATGCCTACAAGATCTATCAGCTACGATCAAAAATAGCAGAGTGCTAGGATGGTCGAAAAGATTTAAGCCTCCTACAAAAGCAAGAAAAGATGAAGCATATGAAGTTGTACTAAGCATCAAGATTACAAGAAGGATGTTCAATCAAGGAGAAATCATATGCGTAGATTGAAGATATGTATGTCAAAGCTTATGAGAGAGTACAAGACTATGTACCTATGGGAACCGAACTGTATATGCACTCAAAAGAAAATCTACAACACCGGAATCGTAATCGAAAAGAAGGTAAGGTAGAAGGTGTAATCCTACTGCAGAGGTTGAAATAGCAGAAGAAATGACTGATGAAAAGCTTCAACAACTGATGGTAGTTATTCCAGAATATGTTCATGCTAATCCATTACAGTCCAAGTATCCCATAATTGATTAGGAGATTCACACAAACAGCTTTATAAAGTCTTAAAGGATAATTAGATTGGGAAATCACATTGAACTATACAAGACTTTTGCAGACATGGTTAAGACATTTGACAAAGATGATCTAGTGAAGCTATGAGATTTGGTCAAGGAAAGATTCAACCAAGCAGAATTTGAAGATGATAAGGAGAAGGAGCTTTGGGTTGAGCTGGATAGATTGATTGAGCCTGATCCCTATGACAGCCTTTGGAAGTTTCAAGCTCATGATAGAGCTACAACATGGAAGTCGATGATTCATCCGGTGTTCATCATGTCTCAAAACCAATGGAGTTGATATGTTTATGTTGGTAGAAAGAGTATCCACTGTGAGTGGTATAGTCACCGCTATGCTATCTGCCAAACTTATTGTTGATGAAGATTCTGAGATGGCAAGAGAGCTGCTAAGGAAGATCATGGATCAATGTGATCAAGAAATAAGGAATGCAAGAGGAAGATAGTGTTTGTAAGAATCCTCAGAAGGCTTAATTCAGAAACTTGTCATTTGAAAGTAAACAACAAGTTTAGGGGAGGATTGTTGGGAATTAGAAGTCCAACACTTAGTACTTCCAGCCTTGAGTTAGTACTGTTGGTACGAGTACTAAAAACTTAATACTTGTAAGATATTGGTTATCATAACACAACATGAAATCAATGTGTGAGACGTGTGATGTTCTAGAGAGAGAAAGAAAGGTGGGATGTTCTAGAGAGATAAAATCAAAAGAAAAGGTTAGATTACCAAATGAACATCCAACCCTCTCCCTTGTGGAGAGAGGGTTATTTATACAAATGACTACGCCCTCCTTCGGTGTGGATCGTGCATACAATGGTAAAGACCCGTCCTTCTTCCACGGTTTTCTTATACTACTTGTAAACTAACTAATATAACGTTATATCTACGAGATACAATATGCTAGACTATTGTTGGGTGACCAACACTTCTACATGGATTTTCTAAATCCTAACAATCTCCCCCTAAGGGAGGTCACCCCATGAATTACATTGCAAATCCTAGCATTCTATCTTTTAATATTAAATTCTTGAGCTAGTAGACTTTAAAGTTTCTTTAACATTAACATTGCATATTAGTAGTGATTCTTTGGCTTGAGTGTTTCATTGACAAGTGATCAAGAGCTTTCATTGAGAACACCTGCAACATGTAATCTCCAGATCATCCGTTGTTGTATTGCCATCATGTGATGTTGTGACCTTTTGGACCGACATGCTCACATTTGTTGGATCATGATATCTTCTCATCAGAGTAGCAAAAGCTTTGTTGATTCATGATATTTATAGTAGCGTAGCGAAGCATGGATTGAAAAATATCGAGCCATTGATGAAGATATGCATTTATCATGATTTCTTTAGAAGTGAATGTGATGTGTGAGCATGCGGTTATGGATTGACTCTCAATTCGATCACCAGAATCGCGGGTGTTCCTTCAAACAACAGCTAGCAATAAAGCGCACGGGTGTCTTTGATCACTTTCGTTGAATAGGGTTGCGAGAACCACGGTTCCCCATTGATCAAGACAAGTATCGCCTGTGATCAGGTAGAATTCCGAAGAATCTCCTTGGCAGGGTTTCGCAGCTAATCAATCCGTTCTCAAACCGGAACATCTCAAAGAAGACAACACAGAGTGAGTGAACCAGCGAATTCACTGATTGATGAAAAATGATTTGAATAAAACAATCGAGTATTGCTTAATAGAAAGGGTTTTGCAATACAACGAAGGTTTTACGGAAAACATCAATTTTCAATCATAAATACCCTTTTAGTTTTGAAAACTTAATGCACAGTCGATGTGCTAGAGAAAAGAGTTGTTGAGCACAACGACCAGTTTTTCAAAGGTATCCGCCAATCCATTTCCTGGACCAAGGTTGATTCAATAGTGAATCACCCCATCGTTTCTATCTAGTTGTCACAAGTTTGATCTTTCGAGAAGATCTCACATGTTACCCACCAAGAGCTTGTTTGATGTTGGCTCTAGAAGGATTTCCATCTTCATCGTGAATACTTAACGTATCACTCGGATGTTTTGGCAATACCACAAGGATAATGCGTAGGACTCTTAATTATATTCTTACCTTCCACATTGTGTGAAACAACAAGTCTTCAAGAATAGTATGTCCTAATGAGATTTATTGATGATCTCTTGGCTCTATAGTCAATAGTGCACATTTGGTTTCCTATGCCGGAGACTAGGGAGAGGGTCTCCTTTTTTGATATCAACAATATCTAAGAGAAAGCCGATAGATTATGTAGGTTCCCCGTGAGAATGAAACAAGTCCTTTAAAGAGGAACTTGAGTAGCTTGGGAAGTTTAGTGCAGTGCGTCACTAGGTCCATGACGTCTGGTCTTCAATACCGATGTTACCTTGGTAGCAACCAGTAGCATATGAATTGAACCCGGTTTCTGC
Source organism: Chrysanthemum lavandulifolium (assembly GCA_022545495.1). Taxonomy (NCBI): domain Eukaryota; kingdom Viridiplantae; phylum Streptophyta; class Magnoliopsida; order Asterales; family Asteraceae; genus Chrysanthemum; species Chrysanthemum lavandulifolium. The sequence goes on along the minus strand of CM040243.1, from coordinate 221,386,337 downwards.
CCTAAAGTTGAATTAATGGAGGGCTATTTCTTTTCACCCTTTTCACATTCAATTCTTTTTCATTCTTCAACCCCTTCAATGCTTACCAAGACTTCATTACTAGAACCTTGTTGGGTTTATTCCAGTTCTAGCTCAATCTCAGTCGGCACTCATCCCTTATTCTCACTTTCTCCTTTTTTCATCATACCTAAGGACTTCTACACTAACTAGTGGATTTTCCCTGGGTAGATCCCTCCGGCTCTTGCGAGATCATGGGAACGAATACCTAACCTAACCATCCTTATATCTCCAATGCATAAATTAAATTGGTAGGTCTTTTGGTATTGTTCTTTTCGCCTCGAAACCAATTGAAAACCATTTGAAAATCAAGGTACTTGTGATATAAAATCAAAGCATTTTGTACCTTAATTGTTTTTGATATTTTAGAAATGCTCCCCAAACATGTGCTTCACGTATTAGAAATCATTTGGCAAATGAAGGCAAGAGAACTTTGAAATCTTAGATTGAGAATGAAAGATCCAATTCTTGATTAACATTTTCTAAAATGATCATCATCACTTACTGATAATATCTAGTATTTTGAATACTTTGGATAAAACTTTTGGGAAGGATGAGGTTTTATTTTGATTGCTCCCCCTTAATATGTGCATTGAGAATTTTTGAAGATTGTTTAGCACATAAGGGAGGAGTGTTTTAAAGCAGTTTTTACAATCACAGTAGCCAAGGAAACTATTTAAAATCCAATCAAGGTACTTCTGATAAAACGATGATGCTTTAGTACCTTGATAGTTTTAAGATGATTTTAGAAATGCTCCCCCTCAATATGTGCCTCGATATACAAAAATGTTTAGCACATATGAGGAGAGTTGCCTATCCATTGAGACTTGAAGATCACATTTTATCAGATTGCATATTTATATCACATTTTCTCCCCTGATCAAAAATTTCAAATCCTTTTAGATTTTGGATCTCAAGTGATTTAAATATGTAAAAAACTTTTGGAGAAAAATGTGTCATGTTTTATTTAATCTGAAAAGAAACACTACAGTACTCCCCCTCAAGTTATAGAGGGAGACTAGACATAATCCTATCACTACTATATACTTCATAGTTATTATTGTTCATATTACAAACACCACATCACAAATAAGAGTTCAAAACTAGTAACCGCCATAAGAAGATATCATCATTCGGTTCTCTGTAGTAGCTTGTAATGTCCTTCACGAACTCTTCCTCCCATAAAACTTTCTAGGCTTAGGAAATTTTCCTAGTCTTGAGCCTTCTTCCGATAGCAGCAATGAACTCTTCACTCCTTTTGACATCATGCACTGACCAAAACCTTGTATTAACCCTCGGTCTCATCTTGAGCTTAAACTCCTTAACCCTAGAATACAACTCTTCTTCAATTAACCTTAGAGTGCCATCACTGAACTTGTACAGCTCACACAGCCTCATTAGTATCCTTGATCCATATTTTTCCATGAAGACAACTGCTCTTGGAGTATCAATTACTAAGTAGTCACGCCTGAATTCAAATTATGTGGCTTCTTATCATGGCTTGGTGAGATTGACTTGAGTCTGATAGCTTTCCATGCCGAACTGAAAGTCACCCACTCTTTGTCGAATCACTAAACCTCTTATCCATAGGTTAACAGCTGCAGTAAGAGATGTCTTTTCACGAACTGGTAGGTGATCGAGGTGGCCTTGTAGGTTCAATAGATATAGATCTTCAAAATCATTTGGGTAGAAATGTTTGAAGTCGTTCTCCTCTATCACATGGTATTTCTGATAAGCTCTTCTGATGACAATTTTCTTCAGATAATCGTATCCATACATTAGGAAGATCTCCACACTGACGACACTTAGAATACGCAGTTTTGAACGAACAACTTTGGGCCTCTTTTCTGTACCATGTCTTTCAATGTAGAATCTTTTCTTTTTGAACTACCAGTGTGAGATTCTGTAAGATGCAACAATGTCGTACTCGTATTCTTTTTCAGTCCAAAACTGATCTGGGACCATCTGCTCTAGACCCGCATCTGGATAGTGGGCAGCCTTCATCTTTGAAATTGAAAGTGTAGGTCTGCTTCCCTGAGTTCCAACACGCAAGTAGTCCAGATCTCTGTTGAAGAAGAAATCAGATTGGATTGTAATTTGACCAGGTTCACCATTAAGAAGAAGTGGTTTGTTGACGTTGAATTGGAGCACATTGTCTTCAACTTGATCTGCCAACAATTTGTAGCACTCCTCCATTTGATATTGTAGATGAGCAAGATCTTGATGAAACACTTTTACAATTTCTTCTGCCGGGCCCTCCAGATCCTTTGGCGTAATCTTTGAGATTCCTTGTTGCTCACAATACCATTTCATAAAGCTTCCCATGTCTCCCAGTAATGTGTAGCAATGATTCCTTTGAGGTGCTACATGGTTGGCTACGATGGTGTTTGCCCGCTTGTTGTCAAGAATAATCATATCGACTCGTGAATAGTCCATGAAGGCTCTGGAGTTTCTGGTCTTTACTCTGGCCACCAGTCTTGAGTCATTTCTTTTATCGGTGCCGTCCAAGATGACTTTGTACGTTTCTCCCCCATATATGCATTCCACCAGTCTTCATCATGAGACACCTTGGGGATGTGTTTGGTGGAAGCATCATCATCCTCAGAATATGATTCTTGATCTACGTATGATTCTTCATTCAGGACTTGCTCTTCAGGAATGGAGGAGAAGGTAGGTGTAAACCTGGAGTCAACCGTGGTCCAGGCAGCATAGTTCGAGGTTTTCGTAGACTTATGTGAACCTTGACCTGCTGTGGAACCAAGTTGATTTGATGGCTTAGAGGAAGGGGTCGGTGGATTAGATTTTGGAATATCAGAGCACCCGATGATCCACCTGCACCAGAGGAACCAGAACCACCAGTTGGAGGAGGAGGTGCTGGTGGTTTAGGAGTTTCTGATTTTGACTCAAGCATCATGACTCTTCTTTTCTTCTTTCCTTCTCTTTCACGAATGTCTATTCAGTGCTGCATCAGGTTACCACGACCAATCAATTTCTGAAGAGCTTCATAGAGTTGCATGTGGACTTCGTGCTCTTTGTGCTCATCAGTTTCAAACATTCTATCGTAGAGAATTGACCTCATGTCTAAAGTAGGTAAGTCTTTAAACCTCTTATGTAATAGAGCTTTCATAGCCCATTCAACTGCATCCTTGACCTCTACTTCAATTTCATTTATTACTCCAGTGTCAAAGTTGAACCGCTCCAGCTTCGATAGTCGTCGATCGAGATGCTTGACTGATTCTGGAAGGTGATGCTTCTCGAGGGCTACAATTCATTTTAAGGCCTCGTCAAGTCATTGTTCAGTAGTTTTGCTGGGAGGTGGTGATGGTGGTGGTCTAACTAGGTCATTAACAGTAATGACAGTTGGAGAGATGGTGGTTGTTGTTGCATCAGAGGTCATGGGTGGTGGAAGTGCGGTTGACAAGGATGGTACTGGTGGTGGAAGTGCGTTTCGTAAACCTTGTTGATTTAGTAAGTGTTGATGCAGACATGGGAGGAATGGAGGATGTATCCTGCTGAATAGTAACAGAAAACATGGATTCGACCTCCTTTTTTTCATCATTCTGTTTATCCGACTCAGCATCAGAAGGTCTATCTTTGAGGAATTGGTCACCATATGTAATATTTGTTTCAAGGTTCTTCAAAGAGGATAGGGATCCTGTTGAGAAGTTCGTTTCATCAAGACGCACTTGTTCTTCAGATCTTTGCTTCAGAGTTTCTTGAAGGTTCGGACGTGTTTCTTGTAACAGTTCATTTCCTCCTAACCCCGTGCTTTGAACTCCAACATCTGTTAGCTCATTCTCTGATTCAGTATTGTTCCGTAACTGCCTCGCTCGCACCTTTTCCCCGTAAGTCTGGTTCATTCATATTAACATCTCCACCCTCATATCCTTGACTCTTCGACTGAGTGTCACTAGATTCGAGAATGTCCTCCTGAGTAGCAGAGTGCTCCCCTTCTGCTCCACTTGGCTCTTGTGCCGACGATGATTCAACATTTCGTCTTTTGAGCTCATATTGAGTAGTAGTCTTTGGAGTTGGAGTGGATATAGTTAACAACATTTGTGCAGCTTGCTCCACTTCTTCACCTACCTTAGTGGTGTGACGAGGCACTGATTTAGGTTCATTTATTGTAACACCCTTCCTAGGCTGTCTCTCAGACACCTCTAGACTCTGCAAGCTGGCTTCAATGCCCTATTGGAGTGATGCATCATCATCTTCATCCTTTAGTGTCATCTCAGTCTCGGGCTCCTTAGACCCTTTACCTCTCCCTGTTTCACCTTTTCTCTTCTTCTGTTTTTGTGAGGGTGAATCAACAGATTTGGATCTTTCTTGTCTTTTCTTCGGGGGATTGGCATAAGATGATTTTAAGGATGTTTTGGTTGTCTTAGTTGGTGTGGGTTTGGGTGTCTTATCAACAGTAGTGTTTGATACCTTTTTGAGATACCTTTTGTAGTAGTCTGCTTTGATTATTTTATCTGTGATAAGAGCATTAGGAATTGCCATTCCAAATATCTCTTTATCTGTTCCTTTAGCCACAAACTTTAAATTTCTAAGTAGATTTTCATCGCTGGCTTCATAGAGAGCAGAATCACTTCTTAGATTAAACTGATGTATTTCCTGCAGATGCTTGATAATGAGCTTTGAGAACCTGATGCTGGGGATCATCCTTTTGTCTTTGGTTTTATTTCCCTTAATGTTCTTTAGAGCATTTTGTTTTTCGGTAATGAAGGTGTCCATTGATAAGGTGAATTCTTCCCAGATGCGTTTCGCAAAATCATTGTTTTCTCCTTTCACCACTCCCCATAGAATTTGTAGAATCGGGGCCCTTACTCTCTCATACCCAGATGTCTTACCCATTAGGCAAAGATTGAGAATTCTAATGATTGCCCTCCAAGGTTGAAACATCCCGTTTGTGATGATTCCAGGTATCTTCGTGACCTCACTTGGATAGCCCAATTCAGTGACAAAGTCTAACAATTCATCAGCGGATGGTGGAAAGGTGAATGGATTAGCACGGTCTCTTGGTGTGATTTGAAGTGCTTCCCTGAGAGTGTCTGCTGAGATGTCATACCACTTGTCTTCAAGTTGACAAGTGTATACAACAGTGATCTTGTCCCATTGTGTTAATACAAATAAACCGTAAAAACGTTTATTAATATTTTGCGATCTCTTTGTGTTTTGTTGATAACAAATACAATGTTATCATAAGTAAAATTATAAGGAGACATGTTATTTTTGTAAAGCATTTACATATAGTCACTTAATACAAATTGTTGTAATAAATCATCTGTTGTAATAGTTTATTAGGATGGGCAAATATCACAACCCATGGATCATATCCATAACCCATGGTATTGACCGATACCCACTTGACTAGATACTTTGTACTCATTAGATACATTGTATCTAAAGAAATACCCATGGACCAACCCATGACCGTAACCCATAACCAAAAAACCCTTGGGAAAAGAGGAGCGTCCCACGGATCCCTAGATTTACGCTAGACGGATCCCTTAAGGGAGGGATTCGTGGGATCCAGGGAACAGTGGCAAGTTTTGCATATAAATAGAGAGCCATTTCTTCATTCTAACTCACCCCTATTCTTACTAATTCTCTCATATACTCTCATTCTCTTCTAACAAAAGATCACTTGATCTAGAGAGTTGTTCTTCTTTCTTTCTTTAGTGATTCTCATATAGGTCCTTCTCTAAGGCGAGATCACGAGCATTCTACAAGTCATCCAAGCAAGGGGTCCTTGATTGATTTGTTCCTCCACAAGATTTCTGTATCAAAGATCTTGTATTTGATATTTCACATATTTGTTGTGTAATAGTCGTGTTGGTTTTGTCCACCGTGTTACGGACTCGGTATTTAGCTTTGTACCGAAAAAGGTGTAAGCAACGCCAGAAGGCTTCTCCGCCAAGTTGAAGGAGATTGTTGACATAGTGCTTGAACTCTCGAGTAGGTGACTCGGGAGTGGAGTAGGCAAGGAAGGTGTCCTTGTAGCGAACCACTATAAATCGGTTGTGTCATTTCTATCCCTTGCTTTACTTTATTTACTTGCTTTATCATTAGATCTATACTTTCTACATCCATACAATTTCACATAATATCGAATCTAAAGTTTTTGAAACTAACTTAAAATCGGAAAACTATTCAACCCCTTCTAGTTTTTCACAATTGGCATCAAAGCAAAGTTTATAAAAGTTTTAAAGTATATCGTATTTTAAAACTTTTCAATCACTATGGGTTCGAAAATTACAAGGAAGGGCAATCTATGCAACGACCACCACTACTTGAAACTAATAGTTTTATATATTGGAAAATATATTTGAAACGTATGTGAAGTGTTGGAAAATTTAGTGCACTTGTGGGATTAGTTCACACCTTGTAATGGGTTAGAGGTACGGAGTGTACACCCATAAGGTCCATGAACACCTCGACTCTTATAGTGGTTTGTATTGGTAGTACTAGTAGAAAGTACCGCTTGTGGAAAGTACCGCTTGTGGTTTCCACCGATAAGCGATTTTGTCTTGATAGCGATGTTTCCACCGAAGTGCTATGAAAGTACCGCTAGAGGTATGAAAGTCTCGCTAGTGTTAAAGCATCGCTAAATGGCGATTATAACCGCTTAATGACCACGCTTAATTGGTCATGTAATCACTAACGGCTATAATGGGATAGTTATGAGGTGATAATGGGCCGATTAATCCTCATAATTCCATTTGAACGGTGAGAGTAATCTCCTATAAATAGGAGATCCGATTATGCATGAAAGATGACGGAAAACCATTAACACTTATTAGCGCAAGGGTTATAGAATTGTGCCTAATTCCATAACGCATTTGGTCTTATCCCAAGTAGATATTCGTAACCCGCATATTAGGGTCGAATAGTTTACTTTGGAAAATGATCACACGATTCCAAGTGATATCCGGTAACCACTTTGTGGTATTTGTTTCTGCTGAATAGTTGCTTGTTTCAGCTGAAGTTGATTATCTAACCCTGCTACTGGGCTTACCACACCAACATGAAGTCCAAAGATATTGATCTTTGGTACATTATTGTTGAAAGTGATTTTGAGGCTACCTCAAAAGATGATAAAGGAAATTTAGTTAACATACCTCATGATAAACTAAACGATGAAATGAAGAAAAATCTTTCTAAAAATAGTGAAGCTAAAATGGTTTTACATAATGCTTTACCCAAAAAGGAATTCAAAAGAATTTTTATGCTTAAAACCTCTAAAGAAATTTGGAATTATTTAGTTGTAACTCATCAAGCTAATCAACAAGTTAAAAATAATAAAATTGATTTATTTGTTCAACAATATGAACATTTTTCAATATTGGATGAGGAAACTATAGATCATTCATTTGCAAATTTTAATACTATTATTACATCTTTACAAGCACTTGATGAATCTTTTTCTAGCCGTAACCATGTTAGGAGATATCTAAGGGCACTTCCATCCAAGTGGAGATCCAAGGTAACGGCAATCGAAGAGTCAAAAGATTTGGCAATCCTCACCCTTGATGAACTCATAGGCAACTTAAAAGTCTACGAGCTTGTCCTTGCTAAAGATTCTGAAGCCTCAAAGGTAAAAGAGAAACACAAATCTCTTGCCCTTAAAGCCAAAAAGGCCTCAAGCGATGAAGAGAACTCCTCTTCGGATAGTGACGACGAGGAGTATGCTATGGCGGTATGGGACTTTAAAAAGTTCTTTAGAAGGAAGGGAAGATACGTCAAACAACCATATGACGACAAGAAAGGATTCTGGAAAAGCAAAGAGGACGAGAAGCCAAGGGATGATCGTGCTTGCTTTAAATGTGGGGACCCAAACCACTTTATTAGTAAGTGTCCTAAATAGGATGATCAAAAGGCATTCGTGAGCGGCACGTGGGGAATGAGCGACGAGGAGGACGAAGAAATTTGTCTCATGGCAAATGACGAGGTATGTCACGAATACTATAGTAGCTCATCACTAGATGATGACTCATTGCATAATGAATATGACAAACTTTGCAATATTAGCTTAAAATTAATTAACAAAAACAAGCTTTTGAAAAGTCAAAACCAACGTTTAGATAAGGAAGTCATAGAATTAAAAGCAAAATTAAAACGTCTTGAAAAGGGTAAAATAGCAATTGGTGAATGTGAACTTTGCGTTCAACTTCAAACACTAGTTGATCAACTAGATTCTAAAATTGCTAGAATGAGTACGAATACTTTAGATATGATATTAGATAGTGTTAAAACCGGAAACAACCAAAAAGGTTTAGGTATTCAACAACTTGATGCGTCAACTAGTGAAATCAAAGAAACACAATTTGTTAAGGCACTAGAAAAACAAGCCACTGTTGTGGCGGATCCCACGGATCCCACAAAATGGGAACCGGCTAGTGTACAGCCAGGGATCCGTGGGTCTGCTGAAGCAAATAGTGGTAATAACATAGCTTCTTCATATCGAACTGATTTTTTTATTGTTAATAAGAAGAAACCAACTCATTTTACCACTAGACAACCACCTCCAAAATATAATCCTATTTTTGCAAGAAACAAAGCTCCATCCTTCTCGAAACCTAATCCATCTAGGAGACCTAATAATGTTTGCCCGAGAAGTAACCATCAAATGGGATGGAACCCAAATATGCAAAATGGTTTTCCTTTTCAAAACTTTGCACCATCGAATGCATATTCACCTTATCCATACATGTCTTACATGAATGGAATGTTTAACACTAATGGACTCATGAACAAATGGGGACCAAACTTTTGAGTTAATTATTTTCTTAGGTGCGCTTAAAGGTCGACCTAGATCCGGATGAATGGGTCAAGGATAGCAGGTGCACGAGGCACATGACCGCAATAAAGATCTATTCTCCACATATGAATCCTTCAATGGAGGAAATGTGGTGTTTGGAAATAGCAAAGTAAAATCATCGGTAAAGGTACGATTTCTAACAAATCTCTAACCATTAACGATGTGTGTCACGAGAAAACCTAAACTTTAACCTCTTAAGTATAGGACAAATATGTGATAAAAAGTGCAATGTACTTTTACCAAAACCGTAGTAAGATATTAAAAATGGCATAACCATAGGAAGAGGAATTAGGAAACATGGAGTCTATGTCATTAAAATCGGTAATGAACCTAAAGACAAACTTTGTCTTACCTCTATGGATGATACTCAACCTTATGGCATCAAGATTGGGTCATGCCAATATGTGACTTCTTCAATCGCTATCATCCAAAGATCTAGTAAGAGATCTACCTAAGTTAAAATATGAACATCACTTTTGTGATGCTTGTAATGTAGGAAAACAAGTTCATTCTAGTCACAAAGCTAAAAACATGGTGTCTACAACTAAGTGTCTATAATTACTACACATGGATTTATTTGGTCCATCCGCTATCCAAAGTTATGGAGGCAACTACTACACTTTGGTCATAGTAGATGATTTCTCTAGGTACACATGGACAAAATTCTTAAAGAACAAAACGGAAACGTTTAATTATTTTGAAATATTAAGCAAGAAAATCCAAAGACAACTAGGAAGTCCTATAGTGTCTATTAGAACGGATCATGGTAGGAATTCGATAATGAAGTGCAATTTGGAGCTTTTGTGACGCTAATGGTATTACTCACAACTTCTCGGCTCCACGCACTCCACAATCGAATGGGGTAGTTGAAAGAAAGAATAGAACCCTACAAGAAATGAGTCGCACCATGCTAAATGAGCAATCCATACCTCAAAAGTTTTGGTGCAATGCCGTTGATACTTCAACGCACATACTTAATCGAGTCTTAATTAGACCAATTTTAGGTAAAACTCCATACGAGTTACTTGAGGCAAAAAGCCTACGTTAGATCACTTTAGAGTCTTTGGTAGCAAATGTTTTCTTCTTAACACTAAAGATTACCTTACAAAATTTGATCCTAAATCAACCGAAGGTATCTTTCTAGGTTACTCCCATAATAGCAAAGCTTACGCCATACTAAATAAAGAAACAATGAAGGTAGAAGAGTCATTAAATGTAAAATTTGATGAAAGTCCACCCAAACCCTCTCCACCTCTTGTCGATGACGAGATTGTAGAAAGTGAAGCTATTGTAATAAAGAAAAAGATAAATGAAGAAGAAGAAGAATCTTCAAATAATGAACTCATAAATATTAAAGAGTCCAAAGATCACCCCGTAGATAATGTCATAGGAAAGATAAACGAAAGAACCTTAAGGTCTCAAGTTCAAAACCAAAGTAGCCTATTTTGTTTTGTTTCAACCATAGAACCTAAGAATGCACAAGAAGCCATAAAAGATGAAAGTTGGGTAATGGCTATGCAAGAAGAGTTAAATCAATTTGTTTCTAATGATGTTTGGACACTTGTCCTCCACCTAGTAATCAAACCATAATAGGAACCAAATGGGTTTATAAAAGCAAGTTAGATGCAAACGGAGTAGTGTCTAGAAACAAGGCTAGACTCATTGACCAAGTGTATAACCAACAAGAAGGAATAGACTTTGATGAGACCTATGCCCCGTGGCTAGATTAGAGTCTATAAGAATACTTCTTGCTTATGCTTGTGCTAATGATCTAAAGCTTTATCAAATGGATGTCAAAAGTGCTTTTCTAAATGGTTTTATTAATGAAGAAGTATATGTAGCTCAACCTCCGGCTTCATCGATTTTGAAAACCTAAACATGTGTATAAGTTAAAGAAAGCCCTTTACGGTCTTAAACAAGCTCCAAAAGCTTGGTATGATAGACTTAAGTCATTCTTAATCAAACACAACTATACCATGGGGTTAGTTGACAACACACTTTTACTAAGAAAAGAGAGTCACATATAATCATAGTTCAAATATATGTAGATGATATTATATTCGGATCCACTTGTCAAGACATGTGTGATGATTTCTAAAATCATGCATGACGAGTTCGAGATGAGTATGATGGGAGAACTTAGTTTCTTTCTTGGTCTACAAATCAAACAAGTAGAAGATGGTATCTTCTTTAATCAATCTAAATACATAAAAGAGATGTTAAAGAAATTCGGTTTAGAAGAGTCAAAACCAATTAGGACACCAATGTCATCCGACACCAAACTCACAAAAGATGAAGACGGCGAATCCGTTGATAATACAAAATATCGTGGCATGATTGGTAGTCTTCTCTACCTCACGGCTAGTAGGCCGGATATCATGTTTAGTGTTTGTCTATGTGCTAGGTTTCAAGAAGACCCTAAAACATCACACCTAGAAGCCGTAAAAAGGATATTTAGATACATTAAGGGTACAACACAATTAGGATTATGGTATCCTAAGGGCACCGGAGTAGAAACAATTGTATATGCAGATTCTGACCATGCAGGTGATTATGTTGACCAAAAAAGTACAAGTGGGGTATGTAATTTTATGGGATGTTGTTTAACATCTTGGTTTTCTAAGAAACAAACGGCATTAGCAATATCAACAACCGGCCGAATACGCTCCGCCGCAAAAGCATGCCAACAAGCACTATGGATGAAACAAGCGTTAGTTGACTACGACATTCATCTAAGTGACATAGCCATTCTATGTGACAACAAAGGTGCCATCGATTTAAGCAAGAATCCGTATTACATTCTCGCACAAAGCATATAGAGATTCGTCATCACTTCTTAAGAGACAATGTTCAAAAGGGGAACATCTCTATTGAGAAGGTAGCGTCCAAGACAACATAGCCGACGTCCTCACCAAACCGTTGAAGTGGGAACAATTCAACCTACTTCGCCTTGGTCTTGGTCTCATGGAACAATCGTCGTAATTTACTTTTTAACTCTACAAGGTATGTAAACACTAGCCTTCTTCTTTCTGAGTCTAGGATCTCTATTTCACGCACAACTCACAAACAATACGGAATTTTCAAAACCCAAGATAAGTTTTTCACTTATAACTCATAGTTTTTCTTATTTTCTTTCAAAATAAATACAAGTTGCAAACATATAATTACATACATATCTTTTTTCAAAGGATAAAACGATTTTATTCGCACATAGAAACCTCTTTTTGAAACGTTTTCTAAAATGATACCTCTTCCCGTATCAATTTCACAAAAGCAATTTCTCACGCCTAGGACAAATCGCTTTTTCATTATTAATACAAAGTAAAACCCGCTTTCATTGCATCTCATGTCTTTTGAATGCTAAAGAGGACACATAACTAATATGTGTTTTCGGCACGCTCATTTAAGCAACAATGAATTAGGAGCACTCGGGTTATCTCACATAATAGTATGCTTTTTCACTTCTAGTTTATTTTTCTTTTCTTTTTAGGAGTCGAGATAACCGCAACTCCAAATAGTTTGCATATAGGCACACACTAGGCAAAAATGTTTCCAAAAGGAAAATTTTGTGTCGCTCGAATCACCATCCCCACGGATCCCAAATTTTAATGTTGGACGGATCCTCAAGGAAGGATCCGTGGGATCCGTGAGACAGAAGCTAGTTTTATCTTCTATTTTTCTCACTTTGGATGAAAACTCCAATATCTTTTCATTTTTTGGAGTATGTTCTTTAATGCTTGTGTTCTCATGATCACATGCCTTAAATTCATATCTAATCATTAGATTTTAATCAACATTTTGGGTCAAGCATTCATTACAATGCATTGTTTTTCTATATATAGGACTCCCAAAATGCTTGCATATTCATCTCATCTTCACAAACAAACAACACCATGTCATCCAAAAGATCTTACAACTTAGATGAATCACCTAGTACAAACAATCCTCTTCATGAAATCCAAACTTTTGTACTCCCACCTTCCAAAATACCACAATCAAAATCTAGGATATCCGCACGGATTAGCATCCGGCCTTGTTGCTTAGCAAAACCATCATCGAATGGCTCATCACCAACAAATAACTCACCACAAGATGCTTCCATTATAGCACCTCCTTCATCACCAACAAGTACACCAACTTCATCACCTAAAGTCACTCTTTTGGAACTCCTTAAGACTCCAACTAGATCTCAACAACCAAAACAAAAAGAAATAGCCTTTTGACACCTCCCACTTCTCCAAACACAACTTTCAATGACCTTGAAACCTCACCACCCTTAGCTCCCATTAAGCTACAAGAATACCTAGGTTCTTTTCCACCACCACTTCCAAACATTCCGGACTTTGATCAGTATTTTCCTATTTTTCCACCACATCTTCCGCAACCCACAAATCAAAATAACCCAAAAAACTTCCGCACTCATTACCCACCTCACTTACATTGTGAACATTGCCAATCCACTAGGGATATTGCAATAGAAGTTATGGAAGAAATGCGATTCATACTCAACCTCATTCTTGATCGCATCAATACCATTACTCATCAAAACCTCCATCCATAACCTTATGCAAGCATGGAAGGAATCATTATTACTATTTTCTATTTTTAGTATTTTTCTTTTGAGTCATCTTCAAGAACAAGTCTTGTTCTTGTTTTTACATGTTTATATGTGGCATAAATACCACTACATTTTGTTGTTTTATTGCAAGGCCTTGTTTACATACTTTGGCTCCCAATCTTGATTCTCATCAATCACAAGATTACTTATGCATGTTACTACTAACCTTTTCTTTGTAGGATTTTTTTTAATTGTCTTCACTTGACGCCCCAAACTAGGGGGAGCTACCGTCAAGGGGGAGTAAGCGATACGTGGACTATTTTTTTTCCACATTTTATTTCTTCAGTGGGTTAACTTTTTGTTTCGACAAAAAGGGGGAGAAGAAGTAAAACTTAGGGGCTTTCAAAACATACATCTATTCTTAAGTTTTACTCATCATAACATTATGTTTTGTCATCAACAAAAAGGGGGAGATTGTTAATACAAATAAACCGTAAAAAATGTTTATTAATATTTTGCGATCTCTTTGTGTTTTGTTGATAACAAATATAATGTTATCATAAGTCAAATTATAAGGATACATATTATTTTTGTAAAACATTTACATATAGTCACTTAATACAAATTGTTGTAATAAATCATTTGTTGTAATAGTTTATTAGGATGGGTAAAATCACAACCCATGGTATTCCATACCCATACCCACTGACTAGATACATTGTACTCATTAGATACATTGTATCTAAAGAAATACCCATGGACCAACCCATAACCCATGACCCATAACCCATAACCAAAAACCCATGGGCAAAGAGGAGCGTCCCACGGATCCCTAGCTTTACACTAGACGGATCCCTTAAGGGAGGGATCCGTGGGATCCGGGAACAAGTGGCAAGTTTTGCCTATAAATGAGAGCCATTTCTTCATTCTAACTCACCCTCTTCTTACTAATTCTCTCATATACTCTCATTCTCTTCTAACAAAAGATCACTTGATCTAGAGAGTTGTTCTTCTTTCTTTCTTTAGTGATTCTCATATAGGTCTTTCTCTAAGGCGAGATCACGAGCATTCTACAAGTCATCCAAGCAAGGGTCATTGATTGATTTGTTCCTCCACAAGATTTCAGTAGCAAAGATCTTGTATTTGATATTTCATATATTTGTTGTGTAATAGTCGTGTTGGTTTGGTCCACCGTGTTACGGACTCGGTATTTAGCTTTGTACCGAAAAAGGTGTAAGCAACATTGTGAAGGCTTCTCCGCCAAGTTGAAGGAGTTTGTTGACATAGTGCTTGAACTCTCGAGTAGGTGACTCGGGGAGTGGAGTAGGGCAAGAAAGGTGTCCTTGTAGCCGAACCACTATAAATTGGTTGTGTCATTTCTATCCCTTGCTTTACTTTATTTACTTGCTTTATCATTAGATCTATACTTTCTCTACATCCATACGATTTCACATAATATCGAATCTAAAGTTTTTGAAACTAACTTAAAATCGGCAAAACTATTCAACCCCCCTTCTAGTTTTCCACACATTGGACTGTGTTCCAGAACTGTTGTAGGTAGATAGACGGAATTGTGCAACTTAACGTCAGAGCACCAAAGAAATTGGTGTTCTTTAGTATGTCAATTGCAATTTTGTAGATGGGATTCAGTTGGTTTCTATCCACGTCTACAAAGGAGTTGCTTCTAGTAATAGTAACCCAGTCCTCATAAGGGAGAATTTGTTCATTTGTAAGTGTGCTGGGTGGAACATCAGTAGCTTGGTTGCCAGGAGTAGTGATGTCAGCCATTTTATTTTTGTAATACACACATCCACAACGAAAGATATTTGGAAATTTGTTATGTTAGATGAGAAATACAGAATGACCACATAATATATATGATGACAAAAATCAAGGCATCAAGATTCTAAAACAAGGTCAAAGCATGGTATGCACACAACAGGAAACATGGTATCTATAAGACAAAGAAACATTGAACATCATCACAACATGTACAACATACTGTATTGACAGTCAATGATGATCAAGTCAAGTGTGCTAGGTCATAGAAAATGAGTAAGCAACACTCATGACATATGATATACAATATACTGAATAGATTGAGTGAAACGAACAGGTCATGTGACAAATCGTAATTTCAGGTCATTTTACACACTTTGAAAATTTCACTATTCATCTCGGGAATTTACTATTCACTGGTTACTATTCATCATTTTACTATTCATCATTTTTGAAGTCAGTTTGCGACTTTGAGAGGTTATTTTAAAATTTTACTATTCACGAAATACTATTCATTCCCGGAGAAAAATCACTATTCATGATTCACTATTCATCATTTTTCGTAAACTAGGTTTACAAGTATCAAATTCGCGTAACCGTAAGGGTTTAGCTGCGTATTCATGAAACATCATTGAGAACACTTCATATAGACTAGATTTAGTCTACATATCATCAGTAATATCATCACCATATTAGTTCATGCATGGGTTTGCATATTTTATTAACGTATATTTTTCTATTAAATAAACGTTATCGCACGATCATTTATTTTGAATAATTGATCCGACACTTCCAACAATTATCCTGATATATTTTTATACTCATTTTAAGATTATAAAAATTATATTATTAGTTTACCCGATGTTTTGAATTTATTTTGGTATATAAATTGTTATATATATATATTTACGACGGTTTTCGTAAATTATATTCGATAATTATTATTTCACTCAATACTTGCGAGAAATGTATTTTTATAATTTTTATGACTTCGATATATTTTATTTTGTTTCGTTAAAATCGATTTCTAGCTAACGCTAACTTAATAACTACTTATATGTACCAAAATACATACTACACTTAACTTTATAAACATTTAATTATCAAAACTCTTCCATCTTATCCCCATTTACCCCTTTGCCGAACTCCCCTTAGTCATCATTTCTACAAAAATCTTGACTTTAAATATGTACACATACACATTTTGATAGATATTTTGTATGATACAAGAATTATATTCATTCCAAAACACATACACTACACATAACCAATGGTGAAAAACAACTAAAACCCTCTCTTTTTCTTTGTGCAGAACCGGCCAAGCAAGAAAAAAAGGAAGAAACCAAAGTTTTCAAGATTCAAGTGATTTCATAACTCTAGTTTACTTCTCTATTAGGTTTTGAAATAAAACCAAGAAGTATTTAGGAACCTAGTTACTTAAACCTCATCATACTACTAGTAAGCTTCTCATAATTTTACTACTCTTTCATAATCTTACTTGAGCTATTTTATCATCCTAGTACAAAACATGCAAGTATCATATGTATTCATATCATTTTTATTAGTTTTATTACTTATAATGAATATTAACTATCCTATAATTAATCCCATGAAACCTATCATTGTTGGTGAAGTTTAGGAACCCATGACACCCTAAGAAGGTGTATGGTATGTTTAGAATAGATTTGGTATTGATTTGAAGTGGTTGAAACAAGATTTACATAAGAAAAATCAAGTTAGACGATAAAATATAGTTTCGTCTATTTTGTAAAATCTGGAAATTTTGACAGGTCATGGATTACTTTGGGCTAGATATTCAGAAAATATACTTTAAAACGAAACCGTGGTCGCTTGAACGGGTTGAAACGGATTTATAACGAAGAAGTTACGCTATTTTTAAGTTTAACGACGAAAACTAAATTTCTGAAAAATACAAGCTGTCAATAGTTATTTAAGGGGCAAAAATGAGTTTTAAACATTATCTAAATGAGTCGATTTATCAAAAATATATTAGTATACATTAACACGAAACTAAGGATATATAAAACGTAGAAAACGGACTCATAACGACTAAGTTACACGCATATTAAATATGGCTATCGTAACTATTTTTCACAAGTATTAACACTTACATATTTTTATTAGACCAAAATGGTTATCGCAAGTGACCATGTTTGGAGCCATTTTTCATATCAATAGAATACTTTTGAGAAAACAATTTTTACAAGTAAAAGTGAGTTCGCATATTCTATTTTCCAAAATGTTCAACCGTTTGTCAAGCGAAGTTATTACGAATAATATACGATCACTCAAAATTAGCCATTTTCATGAGTTGTCAAATTATATTATTTTACGACGAAAAACTATAATTTCTTAATAAATCACTAAACGACTATCGTAGGATATCATTTCAACGTAAGTACTTATAAAGTAAATTATAACTTGACAAGACATTTTAAACCTATTTTTCGACGATAAACTTTATTTTCAAATGCACAAGTGGTATGGATATCATATGAGTTTGCAGGCACAACATTATTACATGACTTATAATAGATCATATCATTCATCATAGGTTGCAGTTAGAGATTGCACCTCATTTCAGTGTATCCACTCTTGTCATCATAAACATTGCATCAGGTGAGTTCATAGCCTCACTTTCTATTACTTAATTGTTTTACAAACTCTTGGGGGAGATACATACTATATTTTTAATCGAACACAAATGCTTTGAACTGTATGTTATATCTAAATGCTTTTTTGTCACTAAGTATTCTATTGCCATGTTTGAAGTCCCTACATCATGCACCATTAGTCACTTGCGAGTGAGCGCGAATATTGTGAATAGGCCTATTGGAATTAACACTCCCGTTCTTATTGACCCAGTTAGGGGAAATCGAACGCACTATATTTGAAGCAATAAGGTAAATTGGCAAGTTTACCTACTAGGGCTGCGATAAAACGATTTTACCAATTTCTATTGGTACGAGGTTTACGCTTTGGTTGTCATGAACTTAGTGAAATAAATGTTGTTTTGTTTTCAACGATGAGTGTGAAACAACGTAACTCACACTACGAATATTGTGTTCAAACGATTTAATTAAACCTATGGATTTCACTCAACCTTTGTGTTGACTGTTTTAAGCATGTTTTATCTCAGGTATTAGCATATCATCATGGCTTGCATGGAGTCGCTGAGTTGACGCGTCTCACATATATTTTATGCACTTAACTATCGTTTGATTGTAACAAACTCATTTTGTAATTTGGAAATCTTTTGGGACCTATACTTTGTAAACTCTGATTATTTTACTCAATCAAACGATGTATTTTTCAAACGACACTTTAGGTCGTTCAATATAACTGTAACTGTGATGCTATGGCAGTCATCCCCCAGGAATTCTATTCCGCTGCAAAACATGTATTTTGGAGGTGTGACAGGTCACATAACACACAGCCTACTTAGCATATGACAACCTCATAGGGACAAGACACCTAGAAAACAAGACATATCAGCAAGAACCACTTAAGACAAAAAGCATCAGATCAAACCGCTTAAAATCAAACCACGTTGGGTCAAACCGCATAGGGTCAAATCACACTGGACAAAATGCATAGATCAAAACACATCGGTCAAACCACATAGATCAAACCGCATAGGTCAAGACGCGTATGACAAATAGCATGATATCAAACCGCATAGATCAAACCGCATAGGTCAAAACGCATAGGTCAAACCGCATAGATCAAACCGCATAGATCAAGACACATATGATAAACCACATGATATCAAACCGCATAGATCAAACAGCATAGGTCAAGATGC
Organism: Chrysanthemum lavandulifolium; assembly: GCA_022545495.1. Classification (NCBI taxonomy): domain Eukaryota; kingdom Viridiplantae; phylum Streptophyta; class Magnoliopsida; order Asterales; family Asteraceae; genus Chrysanthemum; species Chrysanthemum lavandulifolium. Next base: position 221,367,296 of record CM040243.1, on the reverse strand, counting down.
ACATTGACAAACCGCTTTGAAGAATGTTAGACATGACAAATTGCTTTCAAGCATTATTCCTATTATCAAAACGCATACAGGCAGTATTTAATCAAAACGCACTCAGGCACATATTAGGACAAACCGCATCCAAGCATATGACTACAAAACGCTCATAAGAACAATCTAATCAACCCAGAAACACATTTAAGTGCATCATATCCAAGTCCTAAATCTCAAGTATTCAATAAATAACACAATATCATGGGCAGAACCTAAACATACCAAAGAATCTTAACAAGACATATCAAATGCCACCCATTCCTATTCCTACGACAAAAAAAAAAACATAGCACAATAACAATCACTCATACAAACAGTGGGTCATTAGATACAAGGGGAGAAACCTAAAAGGTTTATACCAATAGATACCGATCATCAATTATAACAGCAAAAACCCTAAACCCAGTAAACTTCATGAGAAAATGAAAAACCTAAAAATGTAGGGTTCGAATGATAATGACACACAGATGCTGCACAGATAAATGATAGTTAGAAATGTGATTAAGTGTATGAGATTGATTAATTAAGCAGGTCATTAGATCTTCCACATACCACGAATGAAACAGGTTAGATCAAACAGCTTTGATGAATGTGGAGAGATTAAAAAAATGAGAGTTTGACTGAATTTTTATGAAGTTTGACCAAGGACAAGTCGCTTCACATTTATACCAAAACACACAACTTTCAAAACTTGACACACATGGTCCTTGTGGTTATCAAGTCGTATAAAAATTCTTTGAATTGTCAAACCGCATACAAAATTATTAATTAGACAAAGACTCATACAAAAAAAGACACTTAACTATCATTATTTGGTAGATTCGACCCCTTAATTGTCATGCAACATCTATTAAGACCATTTATTTTCCTAAAAGTGCATATTTCTCAAGATCAATTCATACTATAGCATTACAAACCATTCCAAGAGCATATAGAGCAACACATTTACTCAGGAAGCATGATGACATATATTGCACGAATATCTAGGAACCAATTAGCATATAGCAATCGATAACATACATATACAACATAATTATCACAAGAAATCATATAGGGCACAAGAGAAATACCAGGATTAGATGCAATTAGCTAAGACAATTTGACAAAAAGTCATAACTATAGATCATTAATTCTCACCATCAGTCAATGACATGACATAGAATAAGCATGAGTAGTCATTGATTGAATTTGAATCATTTATGCACCCAAAATTCTTAAAAGACCAAAATGTAAAAGAACAGTAGGCATGTTTTAAAACAAGCGTGAACTTATGTTCGAACTTCATCTAAAGACCCGTGTCATTATTGAATGACATTTCTAGGACCGTAGATATTATCGATACCAGAAGACATGCCTTTGAATCTATTTTGTATTTTTCTAATTTTTAAATTTTATGGGTTTTGAAAGATTTTAAACTTAATTGGAAATAAAGTATTTTGAAATGAATTAATTAATTTTTTATGGTTTTTTTTTCTATTTTTTAAACAAAATGAAAAACGTATAGAATGTGACAAGATTGGAATTACTCTCAATTGTTGAGGTACGAGTCCTGAGCTGAAGTGATCAGGAATCATAGTATGTGCTTATCAATTCTAACATGCTGAAGGTCCTGAATGAGGAGGCTTCATTTATGTTGGAATCCAGGTCATGAGATTTACGATTGAATTGAGCATTGTACCTGCAAAAGAATGAGGAGTAAATGCACTAATAACACATGAAGATGTGCATTTAAGTGGGTTAGTAGCAACAATATCAAGACCTTTGGATAACTCATTGTCTGCCTTAGTGTTACCATTGGTGGTCCGAGTTCTGATGGGAATCCATTTGAATTCAATATTCTTAAAAATTCTACCAGTCGGTATCCACCTAAGGGAAGAGCTAGGAGTGTTAGATTTCTTAGGCACAGTGGAAGATGTAACCTTTTTCCTATTCCTATTTTTTGAATCATTGTTGTTAAATTGTTTCTTAGGAGAGGGGTTAACATTTTGAGACTTCTTTAGTGCACTAGATGATCTTCTTACATCCTGGTCTTAAGAGTTTGTGTTGTAACCTGAGCATTATCTTTCATTTTATTGGAATTAGGTAGTGAAGTGACTGGTTTTGACAAAACTTTTTTCTCGTCAACTTGGGAGGCAGGCCTTGACTTTGAAGGTTTAGATCTTTCTGATATAAATGCAGTAGGCTACCTAACTACATATCTCTCTCTTGTGAAATGAGAAATTGGCTTCCCCAAGGTTGATGGTTTTATAAACTTAGTGTTCAAAATTTTCGCTATGGTTTTTCTAAGCTCATTTTTTAAAGCAACAATTGCAAAATTCCTATCCTGAAGTTGAGCTTTGAGTTCATCAATATTAGCTAACAGAGAGTTTGTATGTTCTATTGACTTAGTTCTAGCTTCTTTTGCAGGGACACTTTGTTCTATGTGAAGCTTTCTCAGAGACTCATTTTCCTTTAATAATTTGGCCACACATAATGCTAATTCATCATTCCTAGTTTTAATGGCATCAATGACCTCTAAATCAAGATTATTCGTAACCAAATTACTTTCCTTATGCATATCAGAAATATATTTCTTCAAGTTGCAGATGGTCGAGTTTTTTTCCTGAAGTTGAGCTTTTAAATCGTTGATTTCAAAAAATTCGGAAATTCAGATTTTGCATGGTTTTACTGATTGAAAACTTTCTTCTTTTCTTTGTAATGCAATTTCAAGTGAAATGCAATGTTTTTCAAGTATTGAGTATTTGTTTGAAATTTCATCAAAATTTTTCTTATCAACCACATTATTAGTCATGAGATACTTTATCTTCGACTCAGCCTCAGTTACAGAACATTTATCAACATTATGTTCTGTAATGTAATCAGTTTGCACAAAAGTATTTGCAGATGCATCATTTATGACAGTTACCAATAATTCAGCACCTGATGCATGTTCATTCACAATTCTGCATTCTGCATCCACCTTTAGTGTGACAAGAGTTTCTGAGCATCTTGTTGCATCAATCTTTGTTGTTTATGACATTCTGACTTCAGCAATACCCATACTTCAACTGATACATTCCCTGACTCATCACAGCTATCTCTCGACTGCACCCGACATTCATTCACGTTTTCATTTTTCTGTGTAGCTTCCTTAATGTACTTCTCCACATTATCCATGAGTTGGGTAAATGTCTCAATGAACATGTCAATTTCCATTCCAGTGTGTTTTTTGAAAGATAATTCAGTCATGTGATGATCATAATCTGATCTGTATTCCCTACTAATGAATGGCTGAAATTGTTTGTGGATCACCTGAAGTACAGTACTAGAACTATTTTCATGAACCTTTTCTTTGTCAAGTTGTTGTTCCAATTGTTTTAGGTTCAATAGTAGTGTTCCTGTGAATTTTGATAATTCTTGATGAAAAAGATCAATAAATGTTCATTCCATTCTCTTAGGTAGAAGTAACATGAGGTGTGAATAAAGTTGTTGGTAAGGTTCAATGCAACTTTCCTTTTCCATGGCATTCTATAACCTAGACCGGTGCAATTCCTTCTCTTGAGACTCTGAACACGAAGATTTCATATCCTCATTGATTGATTCAATCATCTTTAACCGTTCAGTGTAGCAAACATTATCATTGTTGTCCACAGCATCATATAATTTAAGAACATCTGAAATTATCGGATCCGGAGTGTAAGACATGATTTTCGTGAATTTGAACGTGTTATGATATGATTGGATCTATTCAATGATTAGTGATTGTATGTTAAAAGGGTTATTGGTATGATTGGATTAGGTAATTGATGTTAAGTTAAGTTATGATTTGATTATGTTTAAATCAGATGATAAGTCTAGTTCTTGACAAACCTCGGACCCATCAATCTTCAATGATGACAAACCGCATGAACAACAAAACGCTTAACACAAACCGCTTCTGAAAAACCTCTTCTGACAAACCTCTTCTGAAAAACCTCTTATGACAAACCACTTTTGACAAACCTCTTCTGACAAACTGCTTCTTTCAAACCGCTTCTTTCAAACCACTTTTGTCAAATCGCTTCATTCAAACCACTTTACTCAAACCGCTTAAATCAAATCGCTTAACTCAAACCGCTTAGTACTTTTGTCCTTTCTCCTAACAAACCACTTATGTCAAATTGCTTCCAAGAATTCACTACGAGACACAAACCGCTCCAATGAAAAAGTACACTTTTTCACATAAACTCACCTAAAAATCACCCTTTTGAACGTTTTTTCTTGGTTTTTTTTGCACAACTTGTAACACCCTCGGTTTTAATAGCGGTGAAGCTAATCGAGGATATTACTTATTAGCACAAAGTACACATTACGTAAAACGACTCTAAATGAGACGTTTTAAAATACATTATCATTTGAATTTATTCATAATATCAGAGTAGAGGTCCCATAATGTACATAATAAGTTCAAAAGTTTTTCGAATGATAATATGCATAGTCTTCAAAATTCCTATTCCGTGTGCCTTCATTCGTGTGCCAGACATATCTTACGAACCTGAGATAAAACATGCCGAAAAGTCAACACAATGGTTGAGTGAATTCATAGTTTTGAAAACAGTAGTGGACAATAGTTTGTAATATAATTGCAATGTGTACAATTATCTTCTTGATAGTTATTATTGCTCTAAGCTCATGGAACTCACGATATTCGTTGTATTTATATCACCGCACGATATATATAGATAAGTAACTTGCCCGAGTAGGTATTTTGCCATATACCTAGGTAATTCAAATAAAGTGCGTTTGGTTACCGATCCGGCTAACACAAATGGGATTCGTCAATCCCGATAGGCCTATCCACAATATTTGCGCTCACTCCCGGTGATTAGTGGTCCATGATGTTGGGGACTTTGGCATAAACAACTTAGGCATGCAATAATCTGATCAAGGCATTCGGTTTCAAGTAATTGTCCATAATAAAGCGTTTTAGCATGTATCTCCCCAAGTAGTTTATAAAACAGTTAAACAAAAGTTGGGGCTATGAACTCACCGTGGTTATCAGTAGTAGTTTATAGCAATAACAGTGTATGTCGAGACTGCGATCTTTAGTGATTACCTACGAAAGTATAATAATTATGTTTTAGTATACTTTTCAATATAAGTGTACAAGTATATGTAATTTGTTGGCTTATGATGTTGTACATGGATATTAAGCTACGGTATCCCTTAAGTGTTTATTTGGCTCATAGCTTTTTTATAAATGACCTCGTACCACCATTCGGGCTATCAAAATCAAGAGGTCATGTAGTAATCGCACGAGGAGCCAGGACACTTTAAATCGTAAATCCACAACTCGTCGATACGATACCCCGAAGAGGCCTCTTTATGATAATGAAATTCCCTACTATTGTAGTACTTATCATTTATAAGTAAGTATTTGACGAGACAAACGTTGTATAAAACATGTGTCATGTTTTGTCAAAGACTATTGTTGAACTTTTGTGATAGTGTTATGAGTTGTGTGTCGTGGAGTAGTTTAGTGTAAGTGTTGTGATGAAATAAATTCGGCGTGTCATATTATGATATTGTCGTATATAAAGGTTTCAAAAATAGTTTTATCAATGTCTAGTAGAATTCCACCTAATGACCAAGTTTTTGAAACAATTTTCGGGTTAACATACCCAAACTAGCCGTAACTAAGCCGCACGAAACAACTTTGAAACAACAATCATGGTCATATCTAGTGGTTATATTTAAGTTAAAATAGCTTGAGACATTAGCCTTGGTTTAACCTTGGCTTTGTTTTGGTCTCAAAGAATCAAAATACAACTAAGTTTTCCATGACCATGGTTGTTTTTTTAGTCACAACATGTCCGTTTAGTATTTGATGTTTTTAAGACTTTTCGTTCACTTTCTGCTTATGTGCTCCCGAGTTTTTGAAGAAAATTTCATTCCGAGCAACTTTCATGATTTACACTTTTGCTGATTCGGACCAGAAAAGGGTTTAAATCGCGTTTTAAAATCGTTTCAGAAGACTTTTGACTTAATAACAAAATTTTCATCTAGTCATCTTCTTTTAACCATAACTTTTTATCTATAAGTCCATTTCAAGTGATTCAAAATCTCAAGTTCTAGTTTTTACTTCCTCTAACAACTTCTTAAACTTAATCAAGTCCAAAGTTTATGATTTTTATGTTAAAACTCATGATAATTAACTAGTATTTTACTAGTTGTCTTAATAAGTTTCTACACTAGTTTATACCCATCAATTTTATGTACAACATCATGCAAGCCTTATTACATGTACTAATTATATCAAATTACATCAAATAATTATAAATATCATTACAACCATATTGAATGACAAGAAATTTAAACAACTTCTTACAAGACTTAGGTTGAATGGTCACAAGAACAATCAAGCCTAAACCCCTTTCAATCTTCAACCCTTGTCTTCAACCTCTTAACCCAAGCTTACAAACCCTTTTACCCTTGCAATAACCTTCTTACTTCAGCCCTAACCTTCTTGTGTAGCTCTTATTTCACCCTTGATATCAATAAAATAACCCTAGGATCATGTAGGAATCAACTCTAGCTCCATCTTCTTAGTAATTTTTGTAGTATGAATCAAAGTATGTATGGGTGTTTGTGTGTTGAGAGTGGACGGCCAAGGGAAAGAAGCAAGAGATTTTTGTGATTTTTGCATGTAAAATAGATGAGTGTGAGGTGACTTTGGGGTATATGGGGGACAAGAGGTAGTGAGTAAGAGTGGAGGTGTATGGAGAAGAAGCCATGTGGCTTTGTGGTTTATGTGTGCACGCCACCTCATTTTTGAGGTGGTAGTGCATGTGTATTTTGTGCTATCTTTTGGTTTATGAGGTGTAGTTTGGTCCCGGTAATTACTAATGTTAAGCCCTTAAGTCACGAAACTTAAAACCGGTAGCGTAAAATGTAATACTTCCAAAATGTTAAAACTTATCAACATACTCCAACTAGGTATATTAAAAGTATGATAAGTCTAATATAATGTTTCTATGTTGTTATAACCTAATAACGTGGGTTCGGAACGCGACATTTAAAGGTAAAATGTGTACCTAATATTGGCAAAGTGGCAATAATTCATATGAATTATGACTAGTGGTGATACTAAAGTATTTTTGAACACATAGACTGTTAGCCTTAATAGTTTTTATTAGAAGTGATGGTCATTCACATTTAGGAACTTTGTAACGTGTGTCAGATATCGCATTAGAATAGTCAACGGGCTCGTGGATTGGGCTAAGCTAAATGGCTAAATGTTATGTTAAGCTAGCCTTGTATAATTTGTCATCCAATCTAAGTCCAATCCAAGCCCATGCCAAGCCCATTAGGGTGTCTTGTATGTAAGTATATAAATCCCTCAAATGACACATTTGAGGGGTGTGCTTGAGTGTGTGTGTGTGTGTGTTTTTCATATGAAATATTGTTTTCATGTTCTTCTCCCTTTCTCTCTAAATACATACGCCTAACATATCTTCAAGTCACCAAGTTCTTCTCTTAATCTCTCTTCGCATAACTTCAGTTTACGAGTTGCTTGTTCTACGCATACGTAGGTTTGTGGGTTATGTGTTATACGTGTAACGTGGTATTCGTGGTAAAGTTAAGTGGTCCTACTATTGGTATCAATCGCCTAACAATGGTTTAGGAGTGTTTGTGTTCGAGTTTTGTTGAAACTTTTTCTCCAAGTTTCGTTTTTATATAAAACGCATAGCTTTTTCTTAAAGGTTTGATTTTACGTGGTTTTAAGCTTAAATTTGTAGACTTTATTGATCTTTAAGTGTTTTGGAAGAAGTTTGTGCAAAAGAAATCGTTTGGAATCGTGTTTTGGGTGAAAAGTAGCGTTTTTGCAAAATCTGGGCAGTTTACGCGTAAGAAACATTTTGGTCAAAACCCTCTTTTACGTAAGAAAGTCAAAACCCTAATCCTACGCGTAAAATTTACATTTTCTCGCATAAGCTTTTGGTGCAGATTCTTTGAGCTTCAACGGTTACTCGGTGCTTCCTCACTTGGATAAGTTTGTGGAACACTTGACTATTGGATATCTTTTACAATTGTGATAGTGTAAAGGATTTTTGGGCAAAACCCTAGATTTACGCATAAGCTAAATCTTACACGTATAATCTCTTACGCATAAGCATTTTCTTACGCCTAAGCTTGTCTTACGCATAAGTAAATCCTACGCATAAGGATTCTACGTTTAAGTTTTTAGTCTACGCATAACTCTATTGTTACGAGTAAGTTGGGTATTACGTGTAAGTTTTGTCTACGCATAAGAATCCTATGCCTAAGCATCCTACGCATAAGAATCCTACGCCTAAGCATTCTACGCGTAACTTCTTCTCCCTACGCCTAAGCTCTTTCTACGCTTATTGGTTTAAAAAAAAAATTGAAAAACCAACAAAATCAAAATACAAAAATAGATTTTTTTTTTCAAAAATACAAAAACATTAGAAAATTTCAAAAATCCAAAATATTCTTCCTACGACATGTCTCTTGTATAATCGATATTACATGCGTTTCTAGAAATGTCATTTAACTATGATACGGACATGTACAAATGCTTGAGCGAGAGTTCTTTAAATGTTTTCTAAAACATGTTGTTTCTAAAATTTCTTTCATAATGGCTTTCAGATACTTGATGCGAGACCCGGACTAAAATGATGACTTTTGATTATTTCAAATCAAAACTCGTGTTTTAAAGAAAAATCAAGTGTACGCTTGATGCACTACATTTAAAAGCGGTGAGAAATCATCATCTCTTGAGCACTGTTTCAAGATTGTTCAAAAGATTTTCAAAATCTTTCAAAATATTTTATGCTCAAGATAACTCCTCTAAAACCCTTTAATTGATTATGCTTTATTAAAGGAGGAGTATAAAACAAAATGTTCCAAATTCATGCTTAAATCAAATCCGTTTGTCTCCCAAAGATTCTAAAAGTTGTTTAATCCATTGATATAAAAAATATCACGAATATGCTATTTTTGAGGGGGAGGAGACGTGATTAAAATGTGATAAAAATTTTTAATGTTCGTTGTTTGAATCTCAAAATGAGCTCGACTCAGTTGAAACCAATGAATTGACGAGGAATCATGTACCATCTCGAGAAACATTCTATGGACTTGACCAGGACGGGTAATAATTTCTAGTGATGTAAACGTGTCTCGAATTGGTCTAGTTCATTTAAAGTCGATCAATTCAAAAAGTGCGAACTCTACCCTCTATGTGCAGATTTCTTTCAAAACTTATAAGCACATGTGAAGGGGGAGTGTTTACGAAAATATAAAACTCACAAGTGTTTCAAACATGTTTTCTATCATAAACACTCGAGAGATCTTCAAGAAAATGGTTTTATGGCAACAATTGGGCGGTTATGGAGTTATAAGGTGACTAAGGATAGGAAATCCGTCCTATGATCCGCCAGAGCGGAGGATCTACCCAAGGACATCACAAATAGTTAGTGTTAGAAGTCCTTAGGTATGATTGAAAAAAGGAGTAATGTGAGAAAGGAGAAAGAAGGGTTGAAGAATTAAAAGAAATGTAAAAGAAAGGGTGAAAAGAAATAGCCTCCATAATCAACCTTAGGGCGTAAAACGGGTTCAATTCATACACTCTTTGGTTGTCACTAAGATGACACTGGTATTGAAGACAAAGATGTCATGGACCCAGTGGCGCACTGCACTAAACCTTCTTGCTACTCAATTCCTCTCAAATGGATTTGTTTCATTCTCACAGGGAACCCCACGTAATCTATCGACCTTCTCTTAGAGATCATTGATATTGAAGAAGGAGACCCTCTTCCTAGCCTCCGCTTAGGAAACCTAAATGCACTAATTGAGTCTAGAGCCACGAGATTCATCAAAGATCTTATAGGAACACTTGACATGACATCGCTTCTTGTTCATCAATAAGGGCACAAGTGATATATTCTAGAGTCCTCGCGGTCTTAGCAATCGCCGAACATTTATGAGAAGACTCACATCCGTGATCTTCGTGATTGAATGGAAACTCTGCCGTGGTCAACATCAAACGGCCCACGGCAGTCACCGGTAACTCCCGTGGATTACGCTTAGTGTGTCTCAAACGGTCTCGATCGTGGAGTGATGCTTGGTGTACTTGACTCATCCGAATTGTAGGTGTACCTCGGTACATTGCGTTATCTCACTTGTGGGACTCCGATGCAGAGCGGCCTTTGTGAGAATTAGAGACGTGTTTTCACACTATGTTTAACACACTCGAAGTTCAAACTTATGTATTGGATTACTTCTAACCCATGTTTTTATGTTTTCTTCTTATGGATGCTTGCGGGAGGAAGAGATCATGCAGATTCTCCACATGCTCATACCAACAACACATGAAAGTTCTCATCAAAATCAAAGGCAACACAAAGTTAAAGATGATTCTTCGTCAATGTCAAAGAATCTACAAAGTATAATGACTCGAGAACTACATCATTGGTAACCAAAAGACAAATAGAAGTGTGAGCATGGTGGAGAATGACGTGGAGAGACCTAACCAACGAAGTTGACAACGGCAGACAACCACATTAACTGATCACAAAGCATGAAGGAACAAAGAATTAAGACTATTCTATTTCTACACACAAAGTTCAAGCTCAAGAAAAGTAAAGACCTAATCAGGTGGAGCATCTTTTGAATGACCACCCCTTAGGGGGAGATTGTTAGCCTTAATAGTTTTTATTAGAAGTGATGGTCATTCACATTTAGGAACTTTGTAACGTGTGTCAGATATCACATTAGAATAGTCAACGGGCTCGTAGATTGGGCTAAGCTAAATGGCTAAATGTTATGTTAAGCTAGACTTGTATAATTTGTCATCCAATCTAAGTCCAATCCAAGCCCATCCCAAGCCCATTAGGGTGTCTTGTATGTAAGTATATAAACCCCTTAAATGACACATTTGAGGGGTGTGCTTGAGTGTATGTGTGTGTGTGTTTTTCATATGAAATATTGTTTTCATGTTCTTCTCCCTTTCTCTCTAAATACATACGCCTAATATATCTTCAAGTCACCAAGTTCTTCTCTTAATCTCTCTTCGCATAACTTCAGTTTACGAGTTGCTTGTTCTACGCATACGTGGGTTTGTGGGTTACGTGTTATACGTGTAACGTGGTATTCGTGGTAAAGTTAAGTGGTCCTACATAGACTTTTCCTAGTATTGTGTTGGTTGTGAGAATAATTCACACTATTTAATTTTTGAGATTACTTATATAAATAATTAAAAGTAATTTATATAACATAAAATAGTAAAATATAGACACGAAATATGCGAGTGCTACAACCTTCCCCGTTCAAATCATGTCCTCATGATTTAGTTTGATGTACCGAGAAGAGATGCGGATATTTACATCGCATTTGGTCCTCTCTTTCCGGTGTATTCGAGGCCCTCGGCGAAAATTCCAACGTACTTTAACGATGGGGATTCGGATTTGTTTCAACTGTTTGACCTCACGGTCCATTATTTCAATAGGTTCCTCAATAAAATGTAGCTTGTCATCAAGCTTAATCTCGTCTAGTGGAATGACAAGGCTTTCATCGGATAGACATTTCTTAAGATTTGACACGTGGAAAGTGTTATGGATTCCACTTAATTCTTGAGGTAGCTCGAGTTTGTATGCTACCGGACCAACTCTTTCTAGGATTCTGAATGGTCCAATATATCGTGGACTTAGTTTCCCACGTTTTCCAAAATGGATTACGCCTTTCCAAGGCGAGACTTTCAGCATAACCCTATCTCCAATTTGAAATTACAAGGGTTTTCGCCTAGTGTCAGCGTAACTTTTCTGGCGATCTCTAGCAGCTTGTAGTCTACTTCTGATCTGAATAATCTTTTCAGTTGTGTCCCGTACAATTTCTGGGCCGGTGAGTTGAACATCGCCAACCTCATTCCAGCATATGGGAGATCGACACTTTCGACCATACAATGCTTCGTACGGTGATGATTTAAGACTGGAATGATAGCTATTGTTGTAAGAGAATTCGACTAATGGTAAATGATAGTCCCAGCTTTTACCAAAATCGATAATACAAGCTCTTAGCATATCTTCCAAGGTTTGTATGGTTCTTTTGCTTTGACCGTCAATTTGCGGATGATAGGCAGTACTCATGTCTAGTTTAGTTCCAAAAGCTTTCTGAAGTGACTGCCAAACATTTGAAGTAAATCGCTATCTCTATCTCGAGATAATTGAAATTGGTACACCGTGTCTAGAAACTATTTCTTTGATGTACGACTTGGTCGGTGATCCATTTCATAAGTTTCTTTGATTGGAATAAAATGAGCGATTTTGTTAAGCGGTCCAATTACCCAAATGGCGTCATAACCGCTCGGTGTTCTGGGTAATTTCGTAACAAAATCCATCGTGATTCTTTCCCATTTCCACATAGGAATCTCTGGTTGTTGTAGTAATCCTGATGGTTTTTGACACTCGGCCTTGACCTTAGAACATGTAAGGCACTTACCAACATATTTGGCAATATCGACCTTCATGTTAGGCCACCAATACAGCTTTTTGAGATCATGATACATTTTTCGGACCCCGGATGAATGGAGTACTTTGACTTATGCGATTCATGCATAATCAAATCTCGTACACCTCCATAGAGTGGTATCCAACTTATGTCTTTGAAGCATAACGTTCCATCAGAACACTTTACCAAACCGTTTTTGTTCTCTAACATACCGTATAGAACCTCTTTGGGTCAGTTTTCTTCTTTGATAGCTTCAGTTTTTGCTGCAAGGATTTGTGAGGGTAGTGGTGATACGATCATCATTCCCAACGATCTAACCTTTAGAGGTTTGAGTCGCTCTTTTCTACTAAGAGCATCTGCCACGACGTTTGCTTTACCCGGGTGATAACGAATTTCACAGTCGTAATCACTAAGTAATTCTAACCAGCGGCGTTGTCTCATGTTTAGATCTTTCTGATCCATAATGTGTTGCAAGCTTCTGTGATCTGTGTATACTATACACTTTGTGCCGTAGAGATAATGTCTCCAGATTCGAAGAGCAAAAACGACTGACCCTAACTCTAAGTCATGAGTGGTGTAGTTTTTCTCGTGCTTTTAAGTTTTCGTGAGGCGTAAGCTATCACCTTCATCTTTGCATCAACATTTGCTCCCAAACCTTTATACTGAAGTATCATAGTACAAAACAAAGTCTTCGTTGCCTCGGTGCGCTAAGATAGGTGCACCGCATAATTTCTCCTTTAGAAATTGAAACGCTTCTTCTTTTTTTGCCCCAATCAAATTTCACATTCTTTTGAGTCAATTTAGTTAAAGGCTTTGCTATCTTGGAAAACCTTCAATGAATCTATGGTAATATCCAAGAAGTCCTAAAATTGGCGTATTTTCGTTGGATTTGTAGGGCAGCCCAAGTCTTTATGGACTCTATCTTGGTGGGATCACATGAATTCCATGACTATCGATTCATGGCCCAATAATTGTACACTTGAGAACCAAAATTCACATTTTGAGAATTTAGCGTACAACTTCTCATTCTTGAGTAACTCTAGGATCGACTTGAGATGTCTTTCATGTTCTTCTTTACTCTTAGAGTAAATTAGAATATCATCTATGAACACAATCACAAACTTATCCAAATATGGTCTACACTCGATTCATGAGATCCATGAATCTTCTTTGAGCATTAGTTAAACCAAATGGCATAACTTGAAACTCATAGTGACCATATCGAGTCCTGAACGCCGTTTTCAGAATATCCTCTTCTCGAACTCTAAGGTTGGTGATATCCTGATCGCAAATCTATCTTGGAGTATACGCTTGAACCTTGGAGTTGATCGAAAAGATCATCAATTCTTGGAAGAATGTATCGGTTCTTTCCAGTTAGTTTATTTAATTCCCTATAATCAATGCACATTCTGAAGGATCCATCCTTCTTTTTAACGAATAGGACTGGAGCTCCCCATGGTGATGAACTTGGTCGAATAAAACCTTTATCCGTAAGTTCTTGCAATTGTTTAGATAACTCTTGCAATTCTGAAGGGGCTAAGCGATAGGGTCCTCGAGCAACTGGTGCGGCACCTGGCACCAATTCGATTTGGAACTCCACTTGTCTAGGTGGTGGAAGTCCGGGTAAATCTTCAGGAAAGACTTCAGGATATTCACGTATAATAGGTACGTCTTTGAGTCGTTTCTCCTCTAACTTTTTCTCCGTTACGTGGGCTAAGAAGACATAACATCCCTTCTTGATGTAGTTTTGAGTTTTAATGCAAGAAATGATGTTCAGGCGAGTTCCACTTTGATCTCCTCAGATAACCAAGGTTTCATTATCGATAGGAATATGTACAACTTTCTCGCCACAGATGATATTTGCATTTTGTTGCGATAACCATTCCATACCAATTATAACGTCGAAACTTCCGAGTTCTATTGGCATGAGGTCTATTTTGAATGGATGACCTAACAAGTTTAGTGTACAGTTTTGAAGTAAAATGTTGGTGGTTACAAGATTCCCATTTGCTAACTCAATGGTAAAGGCGGTGTCTAATGTAGTGGGTGCAATATCAAGTAAAGATGCAAATGCAGTAGATTTAAAACTTTTATCAGCACCCGAATCAAATAAGATTTTAGCATAATGGTTATTGAGTAGAAACGTGCCGTAACCACATTCGGATCTGCTGTGCATCTTTATCACCCAATACATACATACCACGAGCTACTCCTTCTTGTTGACCATTGTTTGGGGACATTGTCTCTTGATGTGTCACGTTCTCCACACCAAAACAAGTCAATCTTGGTTGGGTGTTGGCACCAATAGCGAGCCCCTTCCTCTGGGTCCTTGGTTTGATGCCCTGTCTTTTGACAATTCTTGCATCTAACGATGCAAGGGCCTTCATGATGTAACTTGCATCTGTAACACAAAGGAGCATTTCCTTGATAACCTCCTCCTTCAGCTGGTGCAACAGCAGCAACAATAGTACCTCTGGCATTTTCTTGCCTACGGTTTTGCTGGTTGTGGTGGTTTGTGTTTCGGTTTGAGTTCGACCCAGGAAATTTTGTAGGCATTTGCAATGCCAATTGGTTGAACTACAGAATTCCACCAGGATAATGCTTCATCCATTAAAGTACTGGTGGCGTATTTGACCTTGCAATCTTGATGGTGTTCTTGATCGAGAATAAAGATTCCAATCTCTCAAACCATCGGGTTAACCCTCTGACTCCTTCAATGCCTTTAAAATTTCTAGGTTGGGATTTCATGAATTATTGTATGAGCACCCTTGGCATTGGTTGAAATTTATTCTTCGGCACCAATAGATGGTCCCGTAGCATTAGAACCTCCTGCTCCAACATTAGTTGCGGCTGCCCTAGCGGTTGCAAGTGCCTCAAGAATAATGGCGCTTTTGCGGCTTGGCGACCTCGGTGACCGTGGCGGCATTTGTAGCTGCGATTGCCGCTCGACTCTAAGTCGGCGACCACTTTATCGGCAACCATTTTATCAATAGCAGCTTTGCTTTTCGTTTTAGGTGGCATGATTCTATCAATTAAACAAGAGATGTGGTATAAGTATGATGTTGGATAATAAGCACGATTAGAAATGATAGAAGAACAACGTTGGAAATAAATCACAACACAAGACGAGATAGATTTATACAACATAAGTTACATTCATATATAGTTAATCAGTTATATCAGAGTTACAAAATCGAAACCCAAGACACGTTTCTTCAAAATTTCTTGTGAAACTATCGATCAACAATTACATTGTTTACTAGCTATTACATAATCTACTAAGTCTTTTAACTATTATAACAACACTAGTCTTTCAAGAGTCCGGAGATTGATGCGGCTCGGTGGTGGTTATTCCGTGAGCGACCAACACATCAATGGCGTCATCGGGAAAAACTCCTAGAGCCCCTTAGTTCTTGAAACATGACCCGCATTTCTGCCCGTACGTTGTAGAGATCGATCTCGAGCCTAATACGATCGGTTTGAGCAATTTATAACTTCATTTCCGCTGAAGTTACGCGGTGTTTCAACTCTTTAATCTGCTCACCGTCTTCATTTTGTGCTTTATCCATACGGGTGACTTTGTTTTTGAGCACTGGAAAACCGGTTATAGGATCCAAGACAATGTCTTCCACACGTGTAAGGCCATCTCGGATATCACTCATATCCAAGATTGTCAGATCAGTTCGTTTTCGAGCATTAACGGTTTCAACTCTTATTGAAGAGATCTCCATTTCACGACGATGCATTGCCCTTGACAGAAAGTGTACATGATTTTGAAGTGTTGTGACATCTTGTCTCAGGCATCCCATTTCGTACCTAGGGAAGTTTGGAAAAGTATTAGATGGTCCTCCAACTTCGTAGGTAGAGGAAGGGCCCCCAATGATATAAGGCCTTCCCCCAGTAGTGGGAGTAACCGAAACAGGAATTTCAGAGTTTGATGGAGTAGATGGTGACACTGGTGATGGTGGAGGTGGAGATCCGTTGAGTATGACATCCGCTTGAAGAGGTTCTTCCTCTTCTTCGTCATCATCGGAAATCACTTCCATATCATCATCATCATCATCATCTAAGATCATATTTTCATCTTCTTCCGGATCTTCGTCCAGGTCATCCTCGGGTTCATTTTCATCAGCTAAATCTTCATATGGTTCCTCATCCTCATCATCCCCATAGTCCACAATATCAAGATAATCATCATCTTGATCACGGGGATTCGTGCTGGATGGGGCCGAAGTATTTGCACTTGTTGGTGGTATAGCTTGATTTGGAATAACGAGATCGTGATCTGGGGATGGTGGTACAGACATAATGTCTGCATAGAGTATCCATGTTCAGAGTTAGTTAAACGCTCATAGCAATTTAAACAGTGATATGTCAAATAGTGGGCATGGCACACGGAATATGAAGACTATAATAAGTGAATTGGTAGATAGTAGTTATAGTCTAGGTGTATAATGCACCCTGGTTCTCTATAACTGTAGCTCTGATGCCAATCTGTAACACCCTCAATTTTTAATAGCAGCGGAAGCTAATCGAGGATATTACTTATTAGCACAAAGTACACATTACAGAAAACGACTCTAAATGAGATGTTTTAAAATACATTATCATTCGAATTTATTCATAATATCAGAGTAGAGGTCCCATAATGTACATAATAAGTTCAAAAGTTTTTCGAATGATAATATGCATAGTCTTAAAATGCCTATTCCGTGTGCCTTCATTCGTGTGCGGACATATCTTACGGACTTGAGATAAAACATGCTTGAAAAGTCAACACAATGGTTGAGTGAATTCATAGTTTTGAAAACGATGAGTGGACAATAGTTTGTAATATAATTGCAATGTGTACAATTATCTTCTTGATAGTTATTATTGCTCTAAGCTCATGGAACTCACGATCGATGTTGTATATATATCACCGGGCGATATATATAGATAAGTAACTTGCCACGAGTAGGTATTTTGCCATATACCTAGGTAATTCAAATAAAGTGCGTTTGGTTACCTATCCGACTAACACAAGCGGGATTCGTCAATCCCGATAGGCCTATCCACAATATTTGCGCTCACTCCCGGTGATTAGTGGTCCATGATGTTGGGGACTTTTGGCATAAACAACTTAGGCATGCAATAATACAGTCAAGGCATTCAGTTTGCAAGTAATTGTCCATAATAAAACATTTTAGCATGTATCTCCCCCAAGTAGTTTATAAAATAGTTAAACAAAAGTTAGGGCTATGAACTCACCGTGGTTATCAGTAGTAGTTTATAGCAATAACAGTGTATGTCGAGACTGCGATCTTTAGTGATTACCTACGAAAGTATAATAATTATATTTTAGTATAGTTTTCAATATAAGTGTACAAGTATATGTAATTTGTTGGCTTATGATGTTGTACATGGATATTAAGCTAAGGTATCCCTTAAGTGTTTGTTTGGCTCATAGCCTTTTATAAATTACCTCGTACCACCGTTCGGGCTATCAAAATCAAGAGGTCATGTAGTAATCGCACGAGGCAGG
Source organism: Chrysanthemum lavandulifolium (assembly GCA_022545495.1). NCBI lineage: Eukaryota > Viridiplantae > Streptophyta > Magnoliopsida > Asterales > Asteraceae > Chrysanthemum > Chrysanthemum lavandulifolium. The sequence goes on along the minus strand of CM040243.1, from coordinate 221,349,247 downwards.
GACACTTTAAATCGTAAATCCACAACTCGTCGATCGATACCCGAAGAGGCCTCTTTATGATAATGAAATTCCCTACTATTGTAGTACTTATCATTTATAAGTAAGTATTTGTGAGACAAATGTTGTATAAAACATGTGTCGTGTTTAAATCAAAGACTATTGTTGAACTTTGTGATAGTGTTATGAGTTGTGTGTCGTGAAGTAGTTTAGTGTAAGTGTTGTGATGAAATAATTTCGGTGTCATATTATGATATTGTGGTATATAAAGGTTTCAAAATAGTTTTGTCAATGTCTAGTAAAATTCCGCCTAATGACCAAGTTTTTGAAACAATTTTGGGTTAACATACCCAAACTAGGCGTAACTTAGCATGAAACAACTTTGAAACAACAATCATGGTCATATCTAGTGGTTATATTTAAGTTAAAATAGCTTGAGACATTAGCCTTGGTTTAACCTTGTCTTTGTTTTGGTCTCAAAGAATCAAAATACAACTAAGTTTTCCATGACCATGGTTGTTTTTTTAGTCACAGCAGGTCCGCTTAGTATTTGCTGTTTTTAAGACTTTTCGTTCACTTTCTGCTTGTGTACACTTGACCTTTTGAAGAAAATTTCATTCCGAGCAACTTTCGTGTTTTACACTTTTGCTTATTCGGACCAGAAAAGGGTTTAAATCGCGTTTTAAAATCGTTTAAGAAGACTTTTGACTTAATAACCAATTTTTCATCTAGTCATCTTCTTTTAACCATAACTTTTTATCTATAAGTCCATTTCAAGTGATTCAAGAGCTCAAGTTCTAGTTTTTACTTCCTCTAATAACTTCTTAAACTTAATCAAGTCCAACGTTTATGATTTTTATGTTAAAACTCATGAAAATTCACTAGTTTCTTACTAGTTGTCTTAATAAGTTTCTACACTAGTTTATACCCATCAATTTCATGTACAACATCATGCAAGCCTTATTATATGTACTACTTATATCAAATTACATCAAATAATTATAAATATCATTACAACCATATTGAATGACAAGAAATTTAAACAACTTCTTACAAGACTTAGGTTGAATGGTCACAAGAACAATCAAGCCTAAACCCTTTTCAATCTTCAACCCTTGTCTTCAACCTCTTAACCCAAGCTTACAAACCCTCTTACCCTTGCAATAACCTTCTTACTTCATCCCTAACCTTCTTGTGTAGCTCTTATTTCACCCTTGATATCAACAAAATAACCATAGGATCATGTAGGAATCAACTCTAGCTCCATCTTCTTAGTAATTTTTGTAGTATGAATCAAAGTATGTATGGGTGTTTGTGTGTTGAGAGTGGATGGCCAAGGGAGAGAACCAAGAGATTTTTGTGATTTTTGCATGTAAAATTTATATGAGTGTGAGGTGACTTTGGGGTATATGGGGAACAAGAGGTAGTGAGTAAGAGTGGAGGTGTATGGAGAAGAAGCCATGTGGCTTTGTGGTTTATGTGTGCACGCCACCTCATTTTTGAGGTGGTAGTGCATGTGTATTTTGTGCTATCATTTGGTTTATGAGGTGTAGTTTGGTCCCGGTAATTACTAATGTTAAGCCCTTAAGTCACGAAACTTAAAACCGGGTAACGTAAAAATGTAATACTTCCAAAATTGTTAAAACTTATCAACATACTCCAACTAGGCATATTAAAAGTATGATAAGTCTAATATGATGTTTCTATGTTGTTAAAACCTAATAACGTAGGTTCGAGACGCGTATTACTTAAAGGTAAAATGTGTACCTAATATTGGCAAAGTGGCAATAATTCATATGAATTATGACTAGTGGTGAAACTAAAGTATTTTTGAACACATAGACTTTTCCTAGTCTTGTGTTGGTTGTGAGAATAATTCACACTATTTAATTTTTGAGATTACTTATATAAATAATTAAAAGTAATTTATATAACGTAAAATAGTAAAATATAGACCTGAAATATGCGAGGTGCTACACAACTTGATCCTAGAAGGTTATATCTATCTTAAAAACACTTACTTTAACACTAAAAACATGAAAATCAAAGGAAGTCACTTATGAGTCCAAAAACCTTCCAAAACCAAACTTTTGATCTAAACCACCAAGATGAGCGCACATACAACCAAGCTAATCAAACCATGTGCTCGATACCAATTGTAAGATATTGGTTATCATAACACTACATGAAATCAATGTGTGGGGCGTGTGATGTTCTAGAGAGAGAAAAAGGTGGGATGTTCTAGAGATAAAATCAAAAGAAAATGTTAGATTACTAAATGAACATCAACCCTCTCCCTTGTTGGGAGAGGTTGTTTATAAAATGACTATGCCTCCTTGGGTTGTGGATCGGGCATACGAGTGGGTAAAGACCCGTCCTTCTTCCACGGTGTTTCTTATACTACTTATAAACTAACTAATATAACACTACAACAAAAGTGGCTTTTTAGGACCCTTTGTGTGGGACGGTATGATAATGGAGTCCTAAAAACTATTTAATAGGACATATGAGCGTTTAGGGTCCTTTTTAAATATTTGCTACTTAGGCGATGTCCTAAAAGGTATATAATAGGATGGTCGATGATTTGGGGTCCTATTATCATATAAGTTAATATGACACTTAAAATATGGGTCCTAATAAATTACCTTTATAAGGCGTTTATTCATTATGGTTGTATTATAATAAACCATAATAGGACACGTGAGTTTTGAGTCATAAGACATCGATTAGTTAAAGCGCTTATTCACAAAAAGTTTTATTTAGCAAAATTTAATAGGACCTTTGACACGTGGGTATTATAACGTTAACCTTTATAGGACGCTTATGTACAATGGTTTTATATCATCATTTTTAAAACGATTATTTGCAAAAGTTTTATTATAACAAAACTTAATAGGACCCTTAAAGGATGCATATTAATTATGGTTTTATTACAATACACCATAATAGGACACTTGATATATAAGTCATAAAACATTAATTATTTAAAACGCTTATTCAAACGTATTATTAAAACATAACTTAATATGAAAGATTGACACTTGGGTCCCATAGATTGATACACCATCATAAGACACTTGATATTTGAGTCATAAAACATCGGTTTTATGGAACACTTATTCATAAACGTTTTTTGATAAGAAAAGTGAATAGGACCCTTGACAATAGCGTCTTATAACGTTAACCTTTATATAACGCTTATTCATAATGATTTGTTTATGATACACCACAATATGGCACATCTTTTAGAGTCGTAAAACATCCGCTTTTATAACGCTTATTCGGTTTTATAGAGCGCTTAATTGCAAAAGTTTTATTTGAACACAAATTAACGGGACCATTGACAAGCGTGTCTTTTAACATTAACCTTTATAGTACGCTTATTTGTTGTGGTTTTATTATCCTACGCCATAATAGAACACTCCTTTATTTGAGTCATAAAACATGAGTTTTTAGAACGCTTATTTACAAAAGTTTTATTTAAACATTAGTTAGTATGACACTTGATACTTGGGTATCAAAACTTGATACACCATAATAGGACACTTGATATTTGAGTCGTAAAGATCGGTTTATGAAACGCTTATTCACAAAGTTTTATTTAAACTAGGCTTGATTAAAAACAAAATGACCGAGTGCGGGCATCTCGGTCCTAATGGGGTGATTAGCGGACCAAATTAAAGCAACAAGATAAGATCTAGAATCCCAATTAAGCTAAGAATTCTCTAGTCGATGGTACAAGCTACTAAAGGAAACAAAAAGCAGAAGAGAAACAACGGTGAATAAGCGAAATTAAGCTCTTAATATGGGCATTTGAGCCAACGGTGATAAGCCATATTGACCCGTTTGACCCATTTGAGCCATTTAAGCGGTGATAAGCGAGGGTTGTTTTGAGATCTCAAAGTGAAAATATAAATAACAAGAAGCTAAAAAGTTAAAATTACCTAAATTTAAATAAGAAATGTATAAGAAAGAGTTATACAAATAGTAATGAGGATTGTCATTGATTCTTAACAACTAATTTTACATAAAACAGGGACTATTATTATTTAGCTAATTGAAATCATTAAGCTTCTTCAACTGGATCTTCTTCATCGGCAATAACTAAGTCATTGTTGTCCACAGCGGTTCCATCGAAACTACCTCTAACCAATTCAATATCCATTGTTTCGTCATGTTGAGGACACATAAATGAGTCACCCCGCAAATGTGTTTCCACGTCATCAAGACTTGTTTGTTCATCCATGTCATAAACATGCACGGTATCTTGATCACAACTTGCCATCCTTTGTCAACACTATCGCAACGTAAAATACTTGATGTGCTTAGAAGCTAGTATAAAAGGCTCGTTATGAGCCTTCAATCCTTCAAAATTCAATAGAGTAAACCCGTTGTCATCTTCTTTTTCCTTGAACCATTCAAATCCAATCACAATCGAACAAAACTACTTTCTTGTCAATACCATACTCCAACTCAATTATATCATTCAAAACCCGTAGTAAGTTACATCTCCGCGATAGGATTGTTATCTGTAGCACTCGAGTAACTGTTTGTCATGGCCTGAAGATTAACCCCACTATTTTGTGTTTTCCTATTATGTTCTACATCTTTTGTGTGAAATCGAAACCATTTATGATAAATCCCTTATATTTTTCACAAACTCGGATGGACCACTTGCCAAGCACCTTAGACTTTACGTGATTACGTGATCCCTCTAGCATGTAGCTCCTCAACCTGAAATAAGGCAAGATGTGTTAATTGTTTTGTTATTAGTAGGTCGAAAATGCTATGTCATTATAATTATTTTCAAAAGTAATAAACACGTGTATATGCCTTACATGATCTTGAAACCACGACTCAAAGTCTCACTATGTAAGCGTTGAATGTCACGCTTACATTTTCTCCGATTTTGATGATGAACCAACGCCGATGTTCACTGCGGTGTTAACGAGATGATAATGATGATAACAACGACAACTATTAATCGTATAATATAATTTATGAAACTCACAACTAATATAATTACTTACGTTCGAAATTCATCAACTTCACTACAATTGAACAACACATATGAATGTGCTTTAGCCAAAATGTCAAGTTCCATCATTTCTACCTTTGTAGCACCAATCGGTCGACCATAGAGAAAAGATAGGTAAAACATCCTCATAACCATCGTCATCATTATTTCGACTTGTCTTATTATATACGGTCTCAACATCACCGGATAAGTACAATGAACAAAACGACACACACTCTTGACTAGATATCCTTCGCAATGGAACCCTCGGGTTATTCTGTTTCATGCGTAAGATTTTAATGTAGCTAAATACGAGATATCAAAACCAATAATTTTAGATTCAATAATATTTGTTAATCTGGTATTTACTATAATAGTAATGTGCACCTCTCGATTGGATACATCCAACGGTAATGAATTGTCCCTCTAATCGGCCTCGAAGCAAGATGAACCGAAAGATGAACCATGACATCAAAGAATGATGGCGGAAAAATCCTTTCTAAATCACAAAGTATTTTTCCAATCTCGGCTTCCATTTGAACCAAATCATTTGGATTAAGAACCTTTAGCATAATTGTTTATAGTAACGACATAGCTTCATCACGGTATAGCGCACGTGCTTAGGCAACACATTTCGCAAGGCAATGGGAAGCAATCTTCTGCATCAAAATATGGCAATCATGACTTTTAAGTCCAAATAGTTTTGGAGGTTTTAACTCTACGCATCTTGATATATTAGTCGCATAACCATCTGGAACTTTCACCTTCTTAAGCACACGACAAAAATATCTTTCTTTTTTATCCATTGAGAAACAAGCGGTGGCAAATAAACTTTGTTGTTATCTTGAACTATAGGATGAAGTTCGGGTCTAATGCCCATTTCTTGTAAATCTAGGCGTGCTTTTATATGATCCTTGGTCTTCCCATCTAGATTCATTAGCGTTCCAAAGACACCATCACAAACATTCTTCTCAATATGCATTACATCTAGATTATGGTGTAGCAAGTTATCTTTCGATCTGGTAACTCAAAAATAATACTTTTCTTCTTCCAATTAAAAGGTAAATCGGGTTGCTCTTCACAAGTTTTCCAAATTTAACTTCAAAACCATCTAACTCATCAAGTACTTCTTGTCTGTTAAGCCACGGGTTGCTGTCTCGTTCTTACGTGCCATCAAAAGAGTTTGTATCTCTTCTAAAAGCATGATCAATAGGCAAATATCGACGATGTCCCATAAAACATTGTCTTTGCCATGACTCAAGCGTGTTGATTTTGTATGTTTATGGCGGTTAGGACATGCAAGTTTACCTTTGGTGCTCCATCCGGATAAATTTGCATAAGCGAGGCAAGTCACCGATCGTCCATAACAAACAAGCACGCATCCGAAAGTTACTTTTTGTTGATGCATCATAAGTGTCTACTCCTTTCACGATCCCACAACTCCTTTAGCTCGAAGAACTAACGGTTCCATATAGACATCTATATTATTCCCGTGAGTAGATGGTACAAGTATAAGTAACGTTAGAAAGAAATAAGGTTTCGCATGCACATCCAAGGAGGTAGATTATATGGCGTCAAAACAACGAGCCATGTACTATGAGAAACACTCATTGTTCCAAAAGGGTTAAACCCATCACTCGCTAAACCAAGCGACATTACGAGATTCTTTGGCAAACTTATCATACTTAAAATCAAATGCTTTCCATGCCGGGAATCTGCGGGATGTCTCAAGTAACCATCTTTCGTGCGACTCTCTTTATGCCATCTCATGGAGGCGGCCGTTTTAGATGACATAAATAACATTTGCAATCGTGGTAAGGCGGAAAATGATGCAACACCTTTGCTCCAATCTTCTTACGTGTATCGGTGTGGTTGACTCATCTGCACAATCATCTTCACTTGCTTTATACCTTGACGTATGGCATATATCACATTCATTTTATTAATGTTTTTGTCCGATCTGACATACAATCATTAGAACATGCATCAATTTTATCATAACTAAGTCCTAACTCTCGAATTATCTTCCTTAGTTCATACAATGACTTTGGTATAGAAGCATCGGGAAGGCTTCCTCATTGTATCTAGCATCTTCTTGAAACCATTATCACTACATTTCCCAACACACTTACCATGAAATAGTCTAATGATAAAAGAAAGAACGATAACTTACACCGGGATATAGTGGTTTCTTTGCCTCTCAACACTTTATAAAAATTTTCGCCTTTAGGTTTGGCGACTCATACTTTCGGTTTGTGTTCCCATGTCATCGGTTAGTGTGTCATCACCAAACCGATGGAAGGCATCATTCACCAACCCTTGCATGTCATCTTGACATCCAACATTGGAGCATCACTTGATTTGGGCGAAAGGTGGAATTGTATAACCTTTCATAAACCCGACACATAACAGATGTGTTGTAGCCTCCGTCCGATCTACCCATATCGATTACCACAATCAATACATGGACATGAAATCATCCATTTTACCCTCATTATAGAATATATGATCAAGAAAGTCGTCAAGACCTTTTTATATTCAATGGTAAATCTAGGTAAAGACATCCAACTCGTATCCATCTTAAACCTAATTCAATTAACCACGAAAAACCACATATAATTTCAACAAAAGAAAGGGAGCCTAATTCAATTAACCACATATGTTGTTTCATAAAAATTTAGCAAAAGCGATTAGGGTTTCATTTATGAGGTATTACAGGTCTTGATGATGGTGGTGATTCTGTTGGCAATTTTGGATGGTGGAATGATGTGGTTGGATCTTAAAATTAGAAATACTTTTACAATTTATTTTAAGCTATTTCTTAATTAATTCCCTTTAAGGCGTTTTCTTGGATCGTTGAGTATTATAATGTAAGTTTTCTTGGATCGTTGAGTATTATAATGCGTTTTCTTGGATGCGTTGATAATAGTGATGTTTGTTGTTTGTACCATATAGGGTTCAAAATGTAAGACATTTCTTGGCTAGATCTGAGTTGCCTAATGACTATTACAAACAAGAGGTTTTAATTTGATTCAAAAGGAAAACGTTTGAAAGAAGACAAGTATGGAAAAATAAGAGATTTGGAAAGGGAGATTGAGTTTCAAAATAAACTATGGAGAAGGAAATGATTCTGCTGCAATTGGAGTTGAAAGAAAGCAAGTCTAGTGTGGTTTTTTTTAAGAAAATTGTTGTTGTTTTGTGTTTCGTTATTGCTGTTATGTTGTCAAAAATTGTGTAATGGAATGCTTGTTATGTAGGTTTGATGTAATGACCTTTTGTTTAATGAAATGCTTGTTATGGGATATATGTGTGGATGCATTTAGAGTTGTTGATGTTTGCTGAGATAGTAATGGATGCATTTACAGTTGTTATCAAAGAAGTCGAAGCTAAATGGGAATTGAAGTTGCAGAGCATGAGTAGTTAATAGCATGTTATGATTGTCATACTCTGTTACTACTTTGCAATTGTTTCTGATAGTATTAGCTTGTATTAGAATATAGACTAGAATGCCTTGTTCCTAGCATTTCAAGATCTAAATGACTATTATTTTGTTGCAGAATTGTTAACCATTTGAAGCTCAAAATCATCACCAATGTCAAGCTGTGAAGATGAGTTAAGCTCAAAATCATCTTGGGCTAATTACTTTCCACCTAATTGGAAATTCAAAGGATTAACAAAATCATATTAAGCTCTTAATATGGGCATTTGAGCCAAACAGTGAATAAGCCATATTGACCCATTTGACCCATTTGAGCCAAACACCCTTAAGCAGTGATAAGCCATATTGACCCGTTTGACCCATTTGAGCCAAACACCCTTAGCGGGGTTGTTAACAACTAATTTTACATAAAAGCAGGGGACTATTGTCATTGATTCATACCAACTAAAGGTTTGGGTCCCACGGATAAGCACTTGATGAGGCTTGAACTTGGGTGGTCAACACCGATCACTCGATGTATGGGTGGAATGGACAAACAAAAGCTATCTGCAGACCTATCTAATAAGCTCAAAAGTTTGAAATAAGCCACGAACTTTATAGATGAGCTTATTGGATTCCAAAATAACCAATAAGCTCATTGTGTGGCCCACTAATGAAGAAGCTAAGGCACATGGAAAGTTGGGGTTTGGTGATGCCACAGTGCGAGGGGCAATGGTTATCCTGCAGCAACTTTGAACTATCACCTAAGCCGGATAAAAATCATAAAAATAAGCTAATTGTGGGATTCAAAAGCTTAGATGGGAATTTCAACATGTAAAAATCTCAAGACTTGAATCTCAACACAAAATTCACAAAATTCTCCCAAGATCCGAGTTTACACTAACATACCAATTTGACTTTTGATTTTGAACTTAAACTTTGACTTTAAGGAAACTTGTTTGATCCGTATGCACTAATTATGATTATTTAATCTATGATAATACTAATTTAAGATACATGAACAAGATTTAGACCAAGTGGGTGAGATTTGATCCTCGCATGTCCCAACAATGGAATGTGAGTGAAGGTAATTTGATTTTGACTTTCTCTAGTTCAAACATTGGTTTTATAGTTTTACTAGTTCTAATATCACCTAGAGGTCATAGTGTGCGAGATAAACAAGTGAAAAGGCAACTACCACAGTTGAAACAACACGAACCAAACACCCTTAATAAGCGAGTTAACAAATTTAAAAGCAAATGAGCAATCTAAATCATAATCTTGATACATAAGCTTGTAGCCTAGGCTAAATTAAACACATATAAACAAAAGCAACCAAAATTTAACAATAACAACTAACAATCACAGATTATCAACATAAGCAACATAAGCACATACGGATTATCATCAAAACACATAACAAAACAAACGGCCATTAAACATAAATATGCACATACCATTAAAATATTAACCATTGTTCACAAACCATTGTTCACAAACCATCCCCTTCAACATAAATACATAACAAGTTTTCATCTAAATAAGTACATAACCCAACAACATGAGACCATCAGACACAAAAACCACAAAAAGACCCAACAACTACCTTCATTCTTCTTCATACTTCTCCAGAATCTGAATGGTCTCCTTCTTCAATTTTATCAACCTCTGAAAATCAGCGACAACACTTGCAAGAGATTCAACCAAGCGCCTCTCAATGAGCTGGACTTCATGCATTGAATCATAAACATCCACAGCTGCCATTTCTTCATCAGAATTCAAATAAAACACCTCCATCATTCGTTCTGTTCTCTTATCCACTTGCATTCTCATGTCGTCTCGGCGGCGCAACATTCTCATGTTGACCTCATTCGTAGGTATCTCATTAATATTGATAAAAATAAAACAATCATGAAGCTTTTCGGACCACAAAGATCTTTCGGTTCCTTCAGTATGGCGTGGCGAGACATTTTCAATTAGGGTTGTATATAGTGAAAAGTTATGAACGAAAAAGTATATGGTGAATCGAAAAATAAAAATAAAACCAACATATATATAAAGGGTAGATGCATGAACCGAAAAAATTAAGAGTATTAATGAGAATGAAATAATTAAAACAAGTAATCATGACAAATGAAGAGACTGCAGAAAATCAAAGGTCGAGAAAAACTTACGCGTTCCCATAATATTGATGCTTATTATTTTAATTGGGATGACTCAAAGTGTAACCAATTCGATTTCGGTTTGAAGCGGTTGTAACAAGAGATGAACTAGTAACTCGGTGTTGAGTATAAATATATTTGGTCGGGTTTGGGTCGACCCATCTAACCGTTATTAATCGGGGTAGGTTCGGGTTGTGAATAAAATTAATTTGTGTCGACCCATCTAACCGTTTATTAATCGGGTAGGTTCGGGTTGTGAATAAATTAATTGGGTCGGGTTTGGGTCGACCCATCTAACCCGTTAAGCTTTTTTCTTAATGTGGCAACTTTTGTATCAAAAAGGGTTGGTGTGTCAACCAAAACCCGTTAACCTTTTCAACCCGTGAATTTCAAAAGATCACGCCCATCTTTATAAATGGTTATAATTTGAATATTATTTTAAAATATTCATGATTATTATTTTCAAATTGAATGAAACCAAACTAACCGAACAACCCGACAAGACACTTGGGTCATATGAACCGGTGATATTGCCTGTTGTCGACCTTGATGAACCTTAATGACGAATCTTCATATGAGCTCAAGTATATGTTTGGCCATTATGTTATCTGCGGGGAGTATGGATGCATCCTATATCATTATCTGATTACTAGATTATCGTTATATGATATGATATGTTATGTTTCTGGGCTCGTGTTGGATTACTGTCCTATCTATGACTTCATGCGAAGCAATACATTCAATCATAATAGTCGGCACTTTATGATCACCTCGCGTATATTGGCCTCGCAAATGCCTAGGACAATTCCTCCGTTCAATATGTGTAGAATATAGGCTACAAAGCATCCCCGGAATGTGACGTCATGGGAAGTCGACTTACGTAAAAACTCTTGACGATATAAATGAACGACCGCATCCGTTGAGAGTTATTCATATTAGCTTTTTCAAAGTTATTATTTCATAAACTTTACGTTTTTACCAAATCAATCCCGAATCCAAAGCAACACCCACCTACCAAACGGGCCCTTAGTTGATAACCCGAGCAACAACCGGGTAATACTCTAGTTCTTTTTTAGTTTCAAATACAATAAAATACCTATATATACCTATATATTATATATATACAATAATACAATACTTTTCATATACTGTATACTAGGTAGTATTAATTAATTTACTTATACATCAAATTATACCCTATCACCGATTCATCCCGCCCAGACCGATTACAACCTACATGGTGGTCGACCGCCCGACTACTGATTCGCGATTTTAATTTGCAACATTGGATATGAACCTTTTGATATGACACTCTGATTATGATATGATATCTGACTCCCAGTTTCAAACCCGAGCCATTTCATTATTATTCATAGGGTTTCATGCATGTCCATCTCATTGATGCACCAATGGCATATATGACTCTAGTGTGCTTTACTATCCTACATCTCACTTTATCTTTCGGGTCAACTAGATGCGGATACGCTTTAACAAACGTAGACCACGTAGGATAAATCCCGTCTGTAAGAAAATATCAACATTTTAAATAACGCCGCGTAAAACAAATGAACTATCTGGAGCCGCTCCATTTCGGGCGAGAAGATACAACAGAGATGATTACTTCAACACATTGATAATGTTGTTTGACCGGGAAGTCGGAAAAGCGAATGCCAAATCTACTTCATTTTAGTTTCACATACAATAAAATACTTATATATTACATATATACAATAATATAATACATTTCATTTACTATATACTACTATTAGTTAATTTAATTATAAATCTAATTATAATCTAAAAATTAGGGGAAAACTTACACACCACGTTCACATAAACCCGCTTAAAATTTTGGGGAAAAATTGATTCATAAATAACTTTTAGTGACTGCGAAAATCAAGCATATCTTTTCGAATTCAAGTATTTGATTCGATTTTATTAATGGAAATCGTTTTTCACGACGGTTAAAATCTCAATTTTGGTTTAGGGTTGTATGTGGGCAAAAAACAAGGATTGTGGGTTTTCACTTTTGAATGAAGATCTGACTCAACAGGTAATGCAAACCTCTCTTGTTGTTATTATTATTATTATTATTATTGTTATTGTTATTGTTATTGTTATTGTTGTTGTTGTTATTGTTATTGTTATTGTTATTGTTATTGTTATTGTTATTGTTATTGTTATTGTTATACATTGTTCACTACAAGAAAAGTGGCTTTTTAGGACCCCCATAAGCGTCATAAAATGGTACTTTTTAGGACCTTTCATTTAATAGGACCAAAGATGAAAGCGTTTCATGTAAGGCGGTTGTAATAGGTCCAAAGCGTCCTAACCCTTATGAAACCAATTTTATGGTCGTATTATATGTCTATGAACAACACAAATAGCGTCCTAATAAAACCATATTAGGACACTTTACAATGTTTTAACATGTGATTACCTACTTTTAATCTTTTGAGACACATAAAACGTCCTTAAAAGTATTGTTAGGATGCTTATGATGTAACATCATAGCTATTTTAGCAACTAAGAAAAGGGTACTAATAACTCAAATAAGATTATGATACCAATTTTATAGTCGCATTTTAGGTCTATAAACAACACAAATAACGTCCTAATAAAAACATATTAGGACACTTTTCCAATGTTCTAACATGTGGTAACCTACTTTTAATCTTTTGATACACATACAAGCGTCCTTTAATGTTAATTCTTAGGACGGTTATCATATACCATTATAGTTACTTTAACACCAAGAAAAGGGTCCTAATATCCCAAATACGATTATGAAACCAAATTTATGGTCGCATAATATGTCTATGACAACCAACTAACGTCCTAATAACAACATATTAGGACACTTTTACAATGTTGTAAAACGTTGTTACCTAATTTTAATCTTTTGATACACATACAAGCGTACTTAAAAGATAATTGTTAGGACGCTTATCATATAACATTATAGCTATTTTAACACCAAGAAAAGGGTTCTAATATCTCAAGGAAGATTATGAAACCAATTTTTGGTCGTATAAAATGTCTATTAACAACCTAAATAACGTCCTAATAACAACATATTAGGACACTTTTACAATGTTATTTAATAGGACAATTTCAAAGTCCGGACAAGTCATATGATAGGGCGCTATTTTCACCATGCACACTCTATTATTACGATATGAATAAAACATCAACTAAATATTATTAAATGAATAAAACGAAATTGTATTTCAAATTAGCAATTGTCATAACAAAATCACTAAACATAAATAAGGTAGACATAATCTAACATAAAGTCATTAACATTAAACAATACATTAACGCAACAAGAAGCTTAGTCCGTGGTCATCATGCATCATCTCTCTCAATCCTCACGGACCACCTACAAATAAACACCCATGTATAAGCATTAAGCTCCATGTTAGTAAAATTATTGGTATCACAAGATTAACAAAGACATACCGAGATAAAGGGACAAGGCCATGCTATGGTTGCACCACAACAAATAAGCATACTATAAAGATTAATGTTAAAAGACACAGTTGACAAGGCCATGCTATGGTTGGATCAACGCCTTAGTGCGTCGCTTATGAGTAACAACGTCATTCGGGGATTGAACGCATTCCAATTCAGACATTCTTCCAAACTAACAAGGAAAATATTATTAACAAACAAGTTTAAGATGAATTAAATCAATTAGTAATTAATAAAAATTATGAGAAACAAAAGGATCGATCGATGAAGAACCTTGTATGTATGTATGTATCGAAGCGGCAATTGAAATTGTGGCGATTCAAAATAAAATAATCGAATGAGTGAGTCAAGTCAAAACAAGGCTTTTAAAGAGTGTTTATTGGGCCCTAAATTAATTAAAATAATATTATTTACCGAGAATATCTCCTCTATTTTGGTTTATTTATTTTCGGTTGACTTCCTATTTTACCTTTGTGTTCACACTCACTCAATTACACTAGCGATTTCTATGTCACATGAATATTTTATAACTCCTTTCATTTGGCTTTATGATAAACTATCTTTTCACTATAGTTAATATTTTTAAAACTTTGTAATTATTGTATATAACATGCATTAAATGACTTGAAATCATAAAATATCTAAAGTTTAAAATATTTTGCTTGTCACATAAACATGAAATAAAAATTCAATATGGTTAAAATTAAACATAAACATTTTCAAGCATTATAAACTTATTTTCAACCTTCCATAATAGATACTCTAACAACTATTGTTAGGTTTTAGTATCAAAAGTATGTCTTGTAAATAATAAGTATACAAATTTATACGGAGTATCATGCAAAAGAACCATTTTGACATGAAAAGATAAGCATTTATAAAAGTTTTGTAAATTAATAACATCATATAAGTTAGGGGTGAGCACAAAACCGAAAAAGCGAATTGAAACCGAAAAGGCCGAACCAAAAAACCGTCCCATTTGACAAACCGATGGTGGTGTTTTGAATTTATAAAAACAGAATATTTGGGGCGGTTTTTGGTTTCATAAGAAAAACCGAATCGAGAAAACCGCCCCGCCCACTTTTATATATGTTTTTATATAATTTTATCTATACAAAAGATTTGATATTTAATTTTAAAGATTTGAGTATACAACTTTATCTATTAAAAAAACAATAGTGTTATTTTATATAATTTTATCTATACATTTTTCCAAAACAATAGTGTTCTTTGAATGTCTATGCGAACAATTAGTAAAAAGCCGCAAAGACATGCATTTTATAATTTAGATTCATGTTTGGTTGTTTCATACGTTTTTTCGAAGCTTTGAATTTCTAGTTATTATGCTACTATTGACATTTGTACAAATATTTTTTCTTGAAAACTTGGAATTGTAAACTTTTTATAAGAAGAAAATTTGCTTGTTTTCAAGTAAGAAAAATTCGAAACCGAACCGATCCAATGTCGAAAACCGAAAACGAAACCAAACAGTTCGTAGCTTTCAAAAACTAAAATATGTGGTTCGATTTTTGGTTTTACTTTAAAATCGCCCCACCCCGCCCATGCATAGACGTAAAAAAAAAGTTTAAGTAGTCAAAATATGTTTATAATATAAAAATATTTGTAAAATAATGACATTGCATGAGATATAATTTTATAAACTTTTTAATACCTTTAACTTTTTTTTAATCAATATTGAATGATTCTAAGGCTAGTCACAGTGGCAACCTAGTTCGTCTGTGCCACATCAGCTTTCTCTCTCCGACGACCTAGTTGCCACAGTGGTGACCTGACAATTTTTTTTTTTTTTTAATTCAAATATTTTTAAAAACAAAATTAAAATTCATTAAAAATAAATAAAAACATTACAATATATTAAAAATTAAACGATACGAAATACATAATACATAAATCCTAATCTGAATACTCCTCGTCCGCAGGATCATACGCGGGAGGTATATAATCCTCGAGGCGAGACAAAGCTTCCTCGTCTACCGAGATTCCTCACCGGAGACTCCTGCATCATCATCTTTGTTCACCCGATAGCTCCAATTGACTTTGGTGTTGATGTTGTTCGTTACCCTTTGAACACACCGCCACAACTTGTCAATAATTTCGTCATCTCTGCGGGCTTCCTCCTTCAGAAATTTCTCGATCACACCTTTTCGTTCAGTGCTGATGTCGTTGCAACTCTTGTAGTTGTCTCTCATCTGCAGCTTCTCCGTCCTCCCCTGCTCAAACAATTGGATGACGCGTATAATAGCGTCTTTTCGAGCCTCATCGTCGTTATTGCAATAATTTTGAACGTACATTTGCATATCTTTAGCAGAATGCGGGAGACGGCAAGCCATAATAATCTTGCGTAAAGAGAAGTGTGAATTTTGAAGTTTAATTGTGTGTTTAAAAATGTGTTTGAGGTTGATATTTATAAAGTTGTAAAAGTGGTAAAGTTTAAAAAAATAATTATTACAAAAGAGAGTATTATTTGGATTTTAGTGGTTTTACAATTCGGTTGAGGAGGCAACCGATTTCAAGGTTTCTCTCCCCCCAACTGAGCTCAACCTTCTTCCCCACAATGGCATGACCTTGCTCGACCGAAGCATGCAACCGACGAAGACCTTGGCCATTGTGGCCAGCCTAATGTACCTACATTTTGTCTCCATTGACTCTTTTTCCTCAAAATATATATTCCCACATATTTTAGGAATGATTGCATCATTTACTAGTAACAACTAAGTAGTAGGCTTTTAGTTAGGGAGATGATCTGCAAACTTTTTATATTGATTTATACACTTTAAATTAGAGTGTTTGGACATATATATCTTTACAGAGTGAAAATATATAAAAGTGATATAAGAGTATAAATATTCAAAAACTTTAATTTAGAATGTCTCAATCAATTTAGAAAGTATGCAAATCACTTTATTTTTAGTTAGGGATGATTTGAATTAGTTTGTTTGTGACAACTAAATCAGGTTGTATGCATTGAGTCATCTCTTAATTAAGCATGACTTAATTAAAAAATTAACAAAAAAGCCCTAAGATATGTCAACCAAGATGCCAAATAATATACCTAATTGCTTAGCTACAAATAATTTTTTATTTTATTTTGGAGATGTCTAAACTAATTCCGATGTTATTTTGAAAATTAACCATGCCAAAAAATATCATGTAATATTATATCATGCTTTTGACAAAGGATGCATATTTTTTTCTAACACAATAGAGTACTTACTATAAAACAAATAACATGTAATGATCATGGAAGTAGATTTAGTGAGTAACTTTTGTACTAACATGTCTTTTCATATTCGGATAATATAATATAAATTTGTATCCATAAATATAAAATGCGTGCTTTATCATTTATAAGCAAAATTATCGAACATAAATAATAACAATTCACCGTCGATAAAAAAAGATTATCATGTAATTGTATTATCACAAGTCATCTACAATTTAACCCATTCCATTAACATATAATTTACTAAAATGGAAAAATTAAGAATCAATTTTATTTTTACCGTGAAAAGCAATTTACAAATTAAGAATCAATTTTTATTAGGTACAATCTCCTTGTCAATTTGAACTCCATGCAAAAAAAGGTTTTATAAAATACAAAAGTTATTAGTTAACGAATATCAACAAAATAGTAATACTTATTTAAATCAACCACAAGTTTATAGAAAGTAGAAGCAACCAAAATGAGTTAATTAAGAAACTTAAATATGAAATTACAAAAGATCGGTGGCCAATTAATTGTTAGTTGGTTCTAATTTTTTTTACCCACGTGTCTTATCAAGGCTAACAAACTATTAGCTTTTAATTGAGGAATAATAATGGTTGTGATTGAATATCACATCAATCTAACGGTTCTAAATTAGTTAATTTGTGATGCACCGTTAACAATAGATACTAGTACAATACCCGTGCGTTGCCCGGGTATAACGATTCAATAATTTAGAAAAGAAAATATATAAACTTGTTGTCTGTTTATTTTGTTATTAGAAAAAAAATGCTCATGATATACCAAATTGATAATTACTTCATATCAAACTTACACAATAAACTTGATAACAAAATTTATGCCATAAACTTCATATCAAAACTCTTAATGTACAATTAATAACAAATCTACACCACAAACTTTTTAACAATGTTTACAATATAAACTTTGTAACAAATTTAAACCATAAACTTTATTATAATAAAATTTACATAATAAATAAAATTTAAATAATAAATATTAACAACAATTTAAACCACTAATTTTCCGGCGACCACAAATGTTTCCGTCGACCATTAATTTTCCGGCGACCACAATTTTTCCGCGACCACTAATTGTTCGGTGACTTTTTCTTGCGAGAGAACAACGGGAAGCGGGTAACTAACCAAAAAAATACCAAGAACGTTAGATCTACGAAAAGAACATATAGATCTACAAAATAAATCATTAGATCTAAAAAATACGGATTTAAATAAAAAAATTAGATCTAAAAAATCAATAGATCTACAAATAAAAACATTAGATCTACAAATAAAATTCGAATCTATAAAAATAGAACTACAAATAAAATTTTCATATCTAAAAATAACATTCGGATCTATAAAAAATTAAAAACTAACGAGATCTTTAAAAATTTAAAAAAAAGCGAAACTTTAAAAAGTTTAAAAAATCTGGTCTTTTAAAAAATAGATCGATTAAAGAAAATTATTAGATTTACAAAAAAATCGGATCTATAACAAAAATTAAAAAAAGAACGGAAATCTTTAAAAGAAATTAAAAAAAATACGGATCTTAAAAAAAAGTTAAAAAAAAATGCGAATCTTAAAAAAGAATATATCTATAAAATAAATTTACGGATCTTTAATAAAACATTAAAAAAACTTACTTGTGGGCTTAAGTGGTGGTGTAACATTTGAAGGTCGCCGGAATTTTGGCCGGAGTTGGTGACGGCGCCGGAACCCTAGAATGGTGGTGGCCGGAATTTGTAGAGAGAGAAGAGAGAGAGTGAGGTGTGTGTTTTTTTTAGAGAGAGAAAGAATATGTAAAAATGAGGGAGTGGTGAGAGGTGTGTGTATTTATACTTCATAATTATTGAATTAGAATGGTCAGGATTAAATGTTGGATTGATCCAACGGACTAAAGGAGTGTTCTATTATGGCGTAGGATAATAAAACCACAACAAATAAGCGTACTATAAAGGTTAATGTTAAAAGACACAGTTGTCAAGGGTCCCGTTAATTTTGTTCAAATAAAACTTTTGCAATTAAGCGTTCTATAAAAGCGAATAAGCGTTATAAAAGCGGATGTTTTACGACTCTAAAAGATGTGCCATATTGTGGTGTATCATAAACAAACCATTATGAATAAGCGTTATATAAAGGTTAACGTTATAAGGCGCTATTGTCAAGGGTCCTATTCACTTTTCTTATAAAAACCTTTTGCGAATAAGTGTTCCATAAAACCGATGTTTTATGACTCAAATATCAAGTGTCTTATGATGGTGTATCAATCTATGGGACCCAAGTGTCAATCTGTCATATTAAGTTATGTTTTAATAATACGTTTTGCGAATAAGCGTTTTAAATAATTAATGTTTTATGACTTATATATCAAGTGTCCTATTATGGTGTATTGTAATAAAACCATAATTAATATGCATCCTTTAAGGGTCCTATTAAGTTTTGTTATAATAAAATTTTTGCAAATAATCGTTTTAAAAAATGATGTTATAAAACCATTGTACATAAGCGTCCTATAAAGGTTAACGTTATAATACCCACGTGTCAAAGGTCCTATTAAATTTTGTTATAATAAAACTTTTTGTGAATAAGCGTTTTAACTAGCGATGTCTTATGACTCAAAACTCAGTGTCCTATTATGGTTTATTATAATACAACCATAATGAATAAACGTCTTATAAAGGTAATTTATTAGGATCCATATTTTAAGTGTCATATTAAGTTATATGATAATAGGACCCCAAATCATCGACCATCCTATTATATACCTTTTAGGACATCGCCTAAGTAGCAAATATTTAAAAGGACCCTAAACGCTCATATGTCCTATTAAAGCAGTTTTTAGGACTCCATTATCATACCGTCCCACACAAAGGGTCCTAAAAGCCACTTTTGTTGTAGTGATCACCACGAGAAATACGAATGATTATGAAATGTCCGAAGGACAAGGATTCAAGAAAACCAATAGAGATTACAAGCTTTGGGAGTGAAAAATATTGCTAAGTCTTTGACAAGTCTAGTAGAGTGACAAAAGAAAGAAAAAGAAAAGAAACCAACGGATACCGGTGAGAAAGATGCAGATTATATGTCCGGTTCGGACTTCCATCTTAATCTTGAGGAAGATAACCCGGAAGAAGCGGCTACACAAACAAATAAAAAGGTACGAATAATAAATTTGGCTACTATATTTTCTTTATGTTTGTTTTCTAACAATTCTACTTGCATGAAACAGAATCGAAAATACATTGCTCCACAATCCATGACTAGATATAAAATTTAGCAAAAAGCGAATGAGTGCTCGAATGTCTCCGGTTGGCTAACATCTTGAATCTCAATCGCAAAAGGGACAACAGATTGATACGGGGAGGCAATCGTAGTAGGTGCAGAGTCCGACCAAGTCCAAAAGAGAAATGATCAACCAAATTACATCAGCGAGAGGAGATTAATGCGGTGAGAGAAACTTAGTTGCAATTGACAACGATCATGACCACGGGAAGCGTGACTTGAGATCGATGGTAACTATACATAAATTTCAAATACTATATATATGATATTAAATTACTATTAAGTGTATATTCGATTAAGCTGCTTTCGGTGCTTACTTGTTTTTTTTTTTTTTTTTTTTAAATTTTAATATAGATAACAATGAAGACCTTTATGATGTTGAAAATGATGATATCGAAGACATACCTATGAATGAAGATATTGAACAACAAGCTACTTGAAGATGATGTAGATAAAGACATGGATGATTTGGAGAATGAGGATGATTTGGAGAATGAGCATGATTTGGAGTATGTGAATGATTTAACAAATGACGCCGATGATCTACTCGGAGAAGAGATTCAAGTGAGCATTACGAAAATGAAGAAAACCATGTAGTTACACAAGCTCGAAATGAAACAGTTAACATGGTCTACTTGATTGCATCGTTTTAAAATCATATATCATATATTGTGTCATATAAGAAGAATATATAATAAAGTTAAATTAAAACAAGATAAAATACAACGCTAAGATATTGCCTCCATTTGAATTATTTAGTATTTTAAATGTATACGTATCTATTGTAAATCATGTTCACTTTCTGTAGTTCGGATTGTAAGCAAAAGAAAGAGAGGACCAACACGTATGGCAAAAGTTTGGGCCCAAGAAAAAGGGGATAGAATTCCTATTTTAGTTAATGAACACGGACAACCTATTAACGACAAAAGTAGTCATCTGACTCATTTCATGGGAACACTTTCAAGGAGTGGAAAGTATTGTCCGATTTATAAACCATGGAATAAAGTTGGCCTTGAAAAAAAAGCTTTGCTTGAACTCTTAAAGGTATACAATGTTAAATTTGTATGTTAATGAATAAAGTATTTGTTTTCTAATGTGAGCTATTTACATTTTTAGACAAAATTTGATATTCCTAAGTCGGAGAAAATGGATATTGCAATCATTTGGGCGGAAGGTGAAGAACTGGAGGCAAGAGTTAAGGAACACTACCATGATCCGTCTTTGTCGGTTAAGCAACAAATAAGATCTAGGCCAAAGAAAGTGCAAAATAAACAATGGAAGAAGCTTGTAAGTATTGGAATACGTAAAACACTAAGGTGTGAAATACTCTTCCACTTTAAATAACATTACTTAATTTCCCATTATGATATTTTACTTTCTGCTGCGAGTTTAAGTGAAAAAATAAAGGCGAATCGGGCAAAAAGAAGATGATCCAAAGAACCGGTAAAAAGTTATGCTCATGAAAGGAAGAGTTAAAGGTAAGTTTATGGAGAAAGTGGGATTGTTAATGTATCCTGTGGATATCCACTGTTAATATTCATTTTCTTTTTATTCATACGGACATATTTGGGACGAGATCCAACTCGATTGGATCTTTTTAGTGCATGCTTCTCCATAGATGGAAATACCAAAAATGATGACACCGCAAAAGCGATTGTAAGTAATATGCTTTTGTGTTTGCAAAGTGTATTAATAGCATAAGTTAAACACAATATGCTTTTTTTTTTGTAATACATGCTTTTACTATATGTTGTTCATGTTTATATAAAATGCGAGATGATATGAAACAACTTAGTGATAATCACTCGAGGGTTTGATTGATAATCTGGACGGATGATATTTTTCTACGATTATGGGTAAAGATCGAAATGGTGATGCGGCATGTATGGTCTAGGTGTTCGTGTTTCCTGCTTTGGGGTGTAATACCAAGTCGTTTAGCATGTCATAGAAAACAACGAATTGAAGTCTAGAAATGGAGAACTTACTAGTGAAAATGAAAAGTTCTGAGCCCGGTTATCGAGAGAAGAATGGGTCGACGGATAGTTCCATTGTTCCACCTCTTACATCACAAGATTCTCTGTTGTAACCAATGAACCTCCACGCTTACGGTATGTTTCTATTATAAATCGTTCCTTTCTAGTTGTTATAGCTTATTTTATCTTTGATAGCTAATGAACCTAGGCTACAAGCTTATGTATCGATTATGATTTAGATTGCTCATTTGCCTTTTAAATTTGTTAACTTCGATTATTAAGGGTGTTCGGTTCGTGTTGTTTCAAGCTGTGGTAGTTGCCTTTTCACTTGTTTATCTGCACACTATGACCTCTAGGTGATATTAGAACTAGTAAAACTATAAAACCAATGTTTGAACTAGAAAGTCAAAATCAAATTACCTTCACTCTCACACTCCACCTTGTTGGGACATGTGAGGATCAAATCTCACCCACTTGGTCTAAATCTTGTTCATGTATCTTAAATTAGTGTTATCATAGCTTAAATAATCATAATTAGTGCATACGGATCAAACAAGATTCGTTAAAGTCAAAGTTTAAGTTCAAAATCAAAAGTCAAAATGGTATGTTAGTCGAAACTCGGATCTTGGGAGAATTTTGTGAATTTTGTGTTGAGATTCAAGTCTTGAGATTTTTACATGTTGAAATTCCCCATCTAAGCTTTTGAATCCACAGTTAGCTTATTTTATGATTTTTCTCGGCTTAGGTGATAGTTCAAAGTGGCACGCATACTAACCATTGCCTGCACGGAGGCATCGACTCCACCGCAGATTACATCGATCAATTTTGACCTCCTTTGTATACCCTAGCCTCCATACCTGCGATTATTACATCCGTTTAACCTAATACATGTGTCTTGACTATAAATTGATAAATGTTTGTTGAAAACGAAATCTAGGTCGGGATGAAGTTTTCCTTAAAAGCATTCTAAACTCAAAGCGAGGCTGTAGCAAAAGGATGGGTGAGGAGCTTGAACCCAAATGATATAGTTGGTGGTACAGAGATTGGGCGAGGATGGTGTGAGGTAAACGTTCAAGTACCAACAAAAAGAGATGAAGTGTTGGTGAGACCCTATGGGTTATTTGCCACAATTGAAAGCGTGTTGGTGCAACCATAGCATGGCCTTGTCCCTTTATCTCGGTATGTCTTTGTTAATCTTGTGATACCAATAATTTTACTAACATGGAGCTTAATGCTTATACATGGGTGTTTATTTGTAGGTGGTCCGTGAGGATTGAGAGAGATGATGCATGATGACCATGGACTAAGCTTCTTGTTGCGTTAATTTATTGTTTAATGTTAACAGACTTTATGTTAGATTCTGTCTACCTTATTTATGTTTAGTGATTTTGTTATGACAATTGCTAATTTGAAATACAATTTCGTTTTATTCATTTAATATTTAGTTGATGTTTTATTCATATCGTAATAATAGAGTGTGCATGGTGAAAATAGCGTCCTATCATATGACTTGTCCGGACTTTGAAAATAGCGTCCTATCCTATTAAACTTATTAACCGTCCTAACAATTAACTTAACATTGTAAAGTGTCCTAATATGTTGTTATTAGGACGTTATTTAGGTTGTTAATAGACATTTTATACGACCAAAAATTGGTTTCATAATCTTCTTTGAGATATTAGAACCCTTTTCTTGGTGCTAAAATAGCTATAATGTTATATGATAAGCGTCCTAACAATTATCTTTTAAGCACGCTTGTATGTGTATCAAAAGATTAAAATTAGGTAACAACGTTTTACAACATTGTAAAAGTGTCCTAATATGTTGTTATTAGGGCGTTATTTGGTTGTTCATAGACATATTATGCGACCATAAATTTGGTTTCATAATCGTATTTGGGATATTAGGACCCTTTTCTTGGTGTTAAAGTAACTATAATGGTATATGATAACCGTCCTAAAATTAACATTAAAGGACGCTTGTATGTGTATCAAAAGATTAAAAGTAGGTTACCACATGTTAGAACATTGGAAAAGTGTCCTAATATGTTTTTATTAGGGCGTTATTTGTGTTGTTTATAGACCTAAAATGCGACCATAAAATTGGTATCATAATCTTATTTGAGTTATTAGTACCCTTTTCTTGGTTGCTAAAATAGCTATGATGTTACATCATAAGCGTCCTAACAATACTTTTAAGGACGTTTTTATGTGTCTCAAAAGATTAAAAGTAAGTAATCACATGTTAAAACATTGTAAAGTGTCCTAATATGGTTTTATTAGGACGCTATTTGTGTTGTTCATAGACATATAATCGACCATAAAATTGGTTTCATAAGGGTTAGGGCGCTTTGGACCTATTACAACCGTCTTATATGAAACGCTTTCATCCTTGGTCCTATTAAATGAAAGGTCCTAAAAGTACCATTTATGGCGCTTATGGGGTCCTAAAAGCCACTTTTCTTGTAGTGTAACGTTATATCTACGAGCTACAATATGCTAGAATATTGTTGGGGTGACAGGCACTTCTACATGGATTTTCCAAATCCTAACAATACTGCTAGTCATAACAGTTAGTACTGTTAGTTCAAGTTGGTACTGCTGTTATTATTGGAAAGACGTGTGATGTGATTGTAACATAATATATCTTATGTATTTAGAAGATACGTATAGTAATGAGTTGTAAATGAGTAGTTATCTTGTAAAGGACTCCTTATACTATAAAAGGATATCCTAGGTTATACGAAGAGATATCAATCTGTGTGTGTTTAAGGAAAAGCTTCAAGGTTGTAAACCCTAATACTAGCAAAGAGTATCCATATTATTAATTAATAATATTAAAGCGTTTTGGTTATAACTTTGTTTATTCCATTATCATTGTTTCATTGATTATTCTTCTAAATGTTATCAAGTAGTTTCCGCATACTTGTTAGCATCCAAGCATAGTTTCATTCATAGTTGTTTTAGAATCATCCAAGGCAACTCATTCATACAAGCTAAGTAAATAGATCTGACGTTTAGGACTCACATCGACCTTGCGGAAAATCGGTGAATGAAACTTTATTCGATGAGTAATAGGCTCACCGATTTATCTCACCCTCGAGGATTGATATTACATTTGCGATGCATGTGCAAGATATCGGTCGATCCAAGAGAGTCTCATCTCACTACACCAAAAGAATCCTCGGTGCACGAAGGTACTCAAAACTGGGCTCTACTATCCCAAGTGTTCGGGCTATGCCTCGAAAGGATACTCGGACTCGGACTATCCGGGATGCAACATGAGCAGAAAAAGCAAATCGGGCTCTGTCAATTTCTTGGAGGCAAACCGGTGCATTGGAGCACCGATAAGCAACAATCGATGGCTATGTCCTCTGCGAGGTGAATATGTAGTTCTGCTAGTTGTTGTGCAGATGTACTCTAGATGAAATGTCAACTCAGCGACTATGACATCGATTATAAGATGGTTCCCATCTTCTGTGACAAAACAAGTGTAATTGCTATCTCCAACAATCCAGTATTTCATCAAAGAACCAAATACATTGATATCGGATATCATTACATCGGGGACCCCATTATGAAAGGAGACATTGAATTACACTTCATCCCATCGAGTATCAACTTGCGATATTTTCACAAAACCCTTGGATGAACCCACTTCACAAGGCCGAAAGCAATGTTGGGCATGTTGGATATTGATAGTCGAGCCACCGATTGAATAAATTCAACATCGTGTACATAGTCCCCACCGAATAAATGAATGTCCACGAAGAAAATCATCTCTCAATGAATTAAATGAATCAATTGACCTCACCTGAATATCCTACCCAAACATCCCATCTTGAATGAAATATCATTTAGGGCTCATGTCACTGACAAGAGACATTTAATGAGAGACTAAATGTTCTAAGTATTTAGTTACTAAATGTCCTAGGTTGGTAAGTGGATATATTAAATAAGAGAATATATGTTCTTTTTGCCTAAGAGGCATCCATGTCATGGGCCGCCACATCCTCTAACAACTTCCCACTTGGTATTAATTGCTAACACTCACAAATAATATCTTTTGGATATTTTATGTTGTGATATCATCACTGCAAAAGCACTATTACAATGTTGCGCAACTGTTTCGCCTTGAAAATTAGGAAAGACAACGGGTAATGGAGTGGTGGAATTAAATGTGGGGATTCAAAACATTTTCATAAACCGTTTTCAAAATTGAACATGTGCAAAAACACCCCCTACCACCACTCTATAAATACCCCCTTCAAAACCCTAAAAACACACAAACATTTTGCAAACAAAACTCTGCTGAAATCTCTACTCAAAAGATAAAGTTGTGTGTGCTTTTCCATCATCTGGTATAAAACTTCTTTGTTTCTTGTTTGCTATCTTGTGAAAATAAGTTTTCAAACATTTTTCTTGGCCAAACTTTGATTTTTACCAAGATACCCATTTGGTATAATCTGTAAGATATCTTGCCATTAAAAACCTTCTTATTTCAAAAACAATAACAATGGCAACCGACCAAGGAATTGTATATGCACCTTAGTGGGCAGGCATGACACTTGAAAATGTGATTTTTCTTTCAAACAATGTTGTAGGAACTACCCCATGGAAGTCTGAGCCTACAAAAAAATAATGAAGTTTCTAAACAACTGTCCTTTGAAAATGCCTTTACAAAAGTCCTCAAGTGTTGTATCACAATGTGACAATTAGGAGCCTTTGTAGGTGCGGCATTACGTTAGTTAAAACAAGTAAAAGGCACAGGGAGCTATTTTAGAATTATGATGATTTAACTTGGTATTGTTAATTTTATTTCATGAATGATTGTGTTATTGGTGAGTTATGATATGAATTATGATGCGCAATGTTAGGCACTACTCGAGTCGACACAATAAAAACCTAGAAACAAGAGGAATGATAACGCTACACGCCGTCGTTCGAGTCAAAGGAACTTCCTTTTCTTGAGCAAGTTTTATAACACCCTAAGCGTTGAACCTAATCGTTGTAGTGTAGTAATTAGGGTAAGCCACGGGTATTGATATCGTTCTCTAGGGGAATAGGAATGCTAGTAGGGAGTTACTACGCTAAGGTTAAGGTTGAAGAAGATTATTTTTATCTTTTATATTTTATGAAAAATGGAAAGGTACGAATCTCGGGTATTGGATTTGGGGTTGGTATTTCTACGATTACTCTCTTGTTATCTAATTATCTAAACTAAGGTTGTGGAGTCTATGTCTAATTAATGTGTGCTCGTATGATAGTTTAAAGATGTGTTTACTTAGTTTGTATTACTCATAATTATCTCCTATTGATGGTTGAGTGTCACGTCTTATTCCTAGTTGCGTTGTGTTTATAAAGTTGTAGGGTATGCGTTTCTCCTAACTCTTTGAACTTACCAAAGGGTCTTGTCTACAAATCCACTTAGAGATTATAGACTCCTACTCTAAGGCGCTCTTGGATGGTTTAGCCTACAATCACTCGGTAATCATACTCTAAGGTTCACAAAGATGAATCAAGCATTAAGTACACAGCGAATGACCTATCGCATTACTAGATCATTAATCAACTAAGATAAGAAACAACCAATCAATATTTAATAATTAAGTTTCATACTTCTAAGCAAACACACAAATAAATTAGCGGACATGGAGAACATGCAAGCATACACAAATAATCAAAGACATAATTGAATTAATGAAGCAAAGACTTATCTTGGTGTAAGATAGGGTTAAAACCCTAAAATCTTGTACAAGACACCTTAGGTTCGGTTTTAGGTTTTACTCAAAGACTCTCCACACAAAGACGAAAAATTCGGATTCTATATATAAGATTACAATTGCGTGGCGTCACCTTATGTTTAGTGGCCCCGTGTGTCGCCTCGTAGGGTTTCGTCTTGGCACGTTAACCTTGCGACGGCGTCACCTTATGTCCGTGGACGCCGTCCTCTTGACCCGGCGTCGTGCGGATCGCATCTAGGCGATGCGAGTAGCGACGGCCTACTCTTTCACAACTAGGCGCGTCTCTTGAAAACACGAGTTTTGAGTTCGACCGTCACAATAGTGCAGGACGGCGTCAAATAGCACTTTTGACCGTCGCTTTATACTTTCAAAGAATGTGAGTGTATCGATTTCGACTTTGGCCATTTTCTTCATATATTGGCGCCTTTTCTGTCCAAATAAGTGCCATTCCAACATTTTGCCTTCACGAGACCTAAAAAGTGAAAAGGAACGATATTAAGCAATAACGGATACAAAAGTGATCAAATAAGGACTTAAACGACCCCTCGAAATGGTACCTTTAAAACCTTATCAAGGAATAGTAACGTTTAACTCTTTAAGAGGAAATAGACGTGTTCATAATCAAAATTTACGGAAAGATATAATTTAGAACAATGGCGCATATTATAAAAGTTGCCGGTCACGATTAATAAAATATATAAGCCGTTAAGTGAAAAATCAGGAAAGCTAATAAAAATAAAGACTTTGGTCCCCGTGGTTTTGTGCTAGCCGGCGCCCCCTACTCGCAAATAATTTACACTTAACTCCCCACCTCAATAATATAAAAAACCACTCACACACAAACATACACACTTCATCTCTTCCACCTCAAAACCCTAATCCACTTTCTCTCTCTACCCCTTACTACCGATGCCACCACCCCACGTCGCCCGCTCGCCATGCGTGAATCGCCACTACCACTACCAAAATACTCACCTTTATCTCCTCTATCTTTTTGTATACACCATTCGCCCTATCTCCTCTATACCGCCACCCAAAAAACCCCAAACGCACCTCCTTTTTCGTGTTTCGTCATTCCAAGTGTAGATCGGGAAGAAATAAGGTAAGGAAAACAAGTTGTACACTCTTTTGGTGACCCCCGGATCTCGTTCCATCCGATTGGTTTGGGTTAAGTGGAAAAAGGAATTAAAAACGAGTTTTAAAAGAATAAAAATGAAAATAAATCTAGTTGACATCGTGTGTGTCGTGTCGTATCTTGTGTGCATTTATTTTTATGTTTGTATGTATTTGTTGCAGATATGAGGTGTGGAACGGAGGTTGAAGGTGTTGGAAACCAACCGCGACCACTAGGGTCCGGTTGGGTCGTGTTGAGTTGTAACCGATAGCCCCAAGGACCCAAAGGATCCGTGTTTTGGTTGTTTGAGATTGATTTTTGAGGTTGTTATTGTTGTTGGAGTAACCAGGGACCAAGAGGTCCGGTGGTAGTTATGGTTGAAGCGAGAAGGAGACAAGTGGTCGTTATGGTCCGTTTGGTTCGTATGGGTTAGCCATTGCTAAGCCGAGACCATTAGGGTCTCGGCATTGGTTTCGATTAGAGTTTGATGTTGAATGGTGATGGAGTTGATGGTGAGTTAAAATAGAGGTTGATTGAAAATGTGGATGCGTTGCGAGTTTGTGGGTTTAGGGCGGTGCGAGTGAGAATATTTATTTGGACTTGAAATTTTATATATGTAAATTTTGTGCAACGTCTCAGTTACCGTGACTTTTTAGTCTCGGTTGACCCCGAAAACGCCGTAACATGGACTTATATTTATTATTGGACAATATGACAAATAAAAGCCGAGAGTCATGACTCGGACTTGTGAACTCGAGACGGATAATAACTCGAAATGTAAATTAAAAACTTGACGTGATATACAAACATATGTATTTATAAACTAGAAAATAAAACTATTAATAAGTTCTTGTATTAAATATTTAATAACAAGATCCAACTTGTTATTCGATATTTAAAAAGGGAACTAATGACTTAAAATGGAAAGGTTTTATAATAACAAGTTATTAAATATTTTGAGGGTACGTTTACCTAAATATGTCATTAATGAGTATTTAGTGATCATTTTGGAATATGCATGGGTTACAGATAACTTGACATCAATATGTTTAACCCACGTAGATAACGGACTTATTGAGTTGACGAATCCAATAAGAGCCCCTATGTACTTTGGACAAATATATTAATGAACAACTTATCCTTATGACTCGTTAGGTTGTGATTAGTTTTTTGGGATAGTAAGTGAAATAGATAAATGGTTGTGTTTATCGAGTTGACGAATTCGATAAGTCCTAACGATTTATTTTGAAACTTATTAAACTATAAAGCTTATCACATAGAGGTTGTGTTGTATTGTTGTGTTGTGCATTGCTTGTAATATAGTGCATTCATTGGTGTCTTATCAGTCGACACCTCACACGATGATACCAAACGCTTATAACTAAATTGAGAGCGAGATATATTTGGAAATAGAAATGGAATATATTCGGGATAGAAAATATTGAAATTGGAAAATGTATTAAAGATGGATCTATTAATAGGTTGTCTTAGTCGATGGTTGTCGAGTTGTGTTAGCTGCTTATATGCTTTCTTCTATTGGTTATTTGTGCTTTGCTTGATCGAGGTGAGTTTAATAGCCCCACTTTTAACCATGTTTTATCTAAATTGGGGTGAGAAAGCATGCTACTATTTTCTTGGACATGCTTTTACTTTTTGATTTGCTTATGTGTTGAATAGAAAAGGATAGATATGTGGCAGATGTTGACTTAGGCTAGGGTAGCAATCCTTTGCTATAACTACGATACCTAGCTAAGAATAGATATCTACTTCCGACCTAGACCAGGGTAGCATTGAATTATGCTTTGCTATGGCCGTGGTACCCTGGCTAGAGTCGTTTGGGGCCCTACTGAGATCTCGTTTGCATTATTGGAAGGAATATCGTTGGAATGTTTATTGTATATCTGCCTTAGTCTCACATAGCAAATAAACTCTATTAGGTCCACTACTGAATTTATGATTAAACCTATGAACTCACCAGCGTTAGCTGACCTTTTTAGCATGTTTTCTCAGGTAACTAAGATGATGCTTGGATTGCTTGTTTCTTGGAGGCTTGGCAGAAGGGGCATGGTTGGAGGATCATTCTAGAACTCTGATAATAATCGTGGACCTACCTTATGATTTCTTTTGGGCCTTACTTGCAATGTTTTAAATAAATGTAACCAGATAACGAAATATGGGATTGGTTTGTGAACGTTTTATGCTATCTTGTTTTCCTATACTTGCGTTGTGTACCAATCCAGCAGCACCCCGAAAGCTTGATTAAGTCTTACACTGTACCAAATTTTGGGGTTGTTACACACAACTACCTCAGGGAGTTTTGAAGTACAACGGTGTCTATGACCCGACACCCTCCATTGATGAGACTGAACCAAGACCCCTTAGGGAGTTTCTAATCAAAGTTTCTATTTAAAATAGGAAAGAAAACTCATTCTTGATTTCAAAACTTTTTGCTCATCAACTGGGCTTGATTACAATAATGGTAATTTTGTTGTACATCCTGACCCAGGTATTGTTAAGCCTGAGTTAGCAAAAAAAAAATTGGATACAAGCTACCTAGATAAGGCCCCTATCACTAAGAACTCATTCACTGTGGCTTGGAAGATCTTATTCACTTTTTTGATTCAGGTCCTTGGTTGGAACTACTCATCCACTGAACAAGTTAACTCTATCCAATTGATGATGGCTTATTGCTTAATGGCGAGGGATCGAGGTCGATTTTGGAGAGATCATTTACGATGATCTCGTATCCGTGCTCTTGAATAAGTCTAGGGTGAAATATGTTTCATACCCTAGATTTATCTCATGTGTCTTACAAGAGATACTAGGTTGCGATTACACTCTAGATATTAATTTTGGCGCTTTACACGCCATCTTGAGTGCTACAATTTTCAAAGGACCCATCCATAGTCATTTGAAATTGAATTGATGGCCCACATGGTTCTTGTAAACTACCAAAGGAACTCAGTGTCTCCAAACCCTGCTTTTAAAAAGAAAAATGGGAAGAATCAGTGGCTAAACCTAAACCCAAGTCACAAGGACCTGAGGCTTCTAGAACATAGCCTAAAAGGCAAAAACGACCTCAAACTGATAAGACACCCAAGAAAGACTAGGTAACACCACCCCAGGTGACAACGAAGGGTTCTGATACATCACAATCAGTTACCTTGGTCCCAAATACTACTCCCCAAGATCTGAGAAACAAACAACCCAATGGTAGGGGCGCCTTCCATTGTCCCTTAGGATCGCTTGGTTTGAACCCCGGTGCTTGAAGGGCAAAGGGGACAAAGACTCGAGAGGATTCAAACCACTGCTGTCTGGAACCATCACCCCCCCCTGGCGATCGCATTCCTCGGGGACCTGTCTCTAAGTACTAGGAAGATCAATCTCACTCTCTTGGATTAGAGGGCGGGACCTCACCACACCCAGTGCAAAGCTTCTTCCGAGCGGAGCTGAAGTACCCAATGTAGTTTCAATCTTGTGTATATGTCCAAGCTTTTCTTATCTTTGGGGATAAGCTTGAAAAAGACAATGATGAGGAAGTCTTTGAATCGGGAGAAGACATGGACAATGATGTTCAAGTAGTGAACAAGCACACGGTCTTCACGAAAGAAGCACAAGAGTCACCTTTCCACCATGATGCTTCCTCAGTCGACTTCTTCTTCATGTCTGAAGAGCTCAAAAGTATGACAACATTCTTCCTCTCACCGAGCGGCGGTTGGTTAAATTCTTGAAGAAGGCTACTCGGTCTCTTTACAATGGGCTCACTGATGAACTCTAAGATTAGCACTGTGAAGTTGTTGTTAATTATGCTAATCTCAGGGCCTCTGTTGTGGAGAATTTTGTTGATAATGGTGAACACATGGAAACCATGTATAATGCTCTCCATACTTTGAATCAACATCTGCAAAATTTTCTTAACTCTTTTCAGGAAGTTCACACTATGCTTGATACTATCAAAGAGGCTGATAAAGAAGACCCTGCTCTGAACAAGAAAATTCTTGAGGCCTCAGAAACCTACATAAAAAATTCCTCAAGTCTCACTGAGCTCATCAACATGCTGAACAACTCCAATGTTCAGGGTCTCAGTTCATCATTTGTGGAGATCAAATCCACACTTAGTCTTCTGGAGAAACATATGGCAGCCTGGGCTAAATCTTCAACTTCTATTGCCTGGAATCTTAGGCCTAGAATGTCGACAATTGAGGCCCAATCGCAAATCTTCAACAAGACACTTGGACATAGTATATGATGTCCGAGATCTATCGAGCTTTCAAGGGTCGGTGCACCCCTCAACTTCAGTGCAGAGCCAACTCTTGCTCTCACCGAAATTCCGAGAAAGTTGGAGGGAGAATGTCACTGAAGCTTCTACACAAAACCAACTCCTTCTTAACTGGGGGGAGAACAAAGAAGTCGGCCGGACCAACTCTGTTGTACCAATCTCCACATATCAACCTCTCATCACGAAGCTCAACCATCATCAACTTCATCTATTCCCAAAGACAAAGGCAAGGGTATTCTCACTACTCGAGCCTGAGCATGAACAAAAACTGGTGAAGGCTTCCTTAGTTGTAGGACCGGAACCTGATGAACCTATTAGGGTACCTTATGAAGTGTAAAATCCCATTTAAGCCCATCTAGGATATTGTAACATTGATTTGCACAGCAGAATAATAAGTAAGAGCATCAATATTACTAACAAGGTTTTCTATATTAACCATGACTAACAAACCAACTCAAACCTTAGGCGTTTTACAAACCCTACGCCTAGGAACACACACACACTTTTGGTATTTACATCTTGCTTAACTCTACTAAAAACTAACGACCTACATCTCTTTATATACTAGAGATTGGTTTACAAGACTTCTACTAGAAGCTAACTAAGAAGATACTATCAAATCTTTTAAATTTTAAACATTATCTTCTAAATATTCTATTATAACAAGAAGATATTCGACTTTTATTTCTTCTCCACAAATATCCAAAGCTCTCATATAAAGTCCTTGTAATTTTGTAATCATCAAATTATAATTCCCACAATCTTCCTATTTGATATTACAAAACACATCTTCAATACTTCCCTTGAACTAAAGTCTTCTTGAACATCCCAACTTCCCTTTTGAAATCATCAAATAGGGGTCTTGCAACAGAATAATACTTCCCTCAAGTGATGCATATAGATGGCTTTATGTAGTAATTCTTGATGAAGAAAAGCGAATATAACCAATTGATGAAGAAGTTGAATTTCCCAAACTTGTGTCTTATGTCTTGTACTAACCACGTGACTATGAACTCATACCTGAGGATATATGAGTAGACTTCAATCTCTTGATAAAATCCTCATCTTCAATGAGACACTGAGCACTAAAACGTAACTCCTTTAAGTGATAGCAAACTCTACTTGCTAGATTTACCAAGTCTTATCCACAACATGAACGTACGAACAAGTTACCTCCAGCAAAAAGGTATGATAAAACACGCACCTGTGAAACTCAACTACAACATCAAATAAATGATATTCAACTTTCTTCGTAATCACATCTTCAAATAAATAGCCATCATCGTTGGGGATAAAAAACGCGTGTGTCGTCAAGCCAAAGAATATAATAATTACTAGGGTTCATCATTGAATAAAAATTAAACACACCAAGACTAGTAATTAACCAACGATGATTAACTTATAGACGACCCGAATTAACCGTTGCATCCACGAATTAATAATCAAGTTGCCGTGTTAGCTCGTATTAATGAAACACCTACCAAGATTAACCGTGAGCGATGCAAATTAACTCGAAATCAAACGGTATGCATAGGTGTGTAGCCGATACAATCGAATAGCCAATACAAAGAATATATTGGTCTCGAAAGCTAATAATCGGCACAAAGGACGAAGCGAGATCAAGGCCCCACAATCACCATCACAAGAATGAATTTCCTATCGTTATTAAATTTACATTCGAGTATAACATAACCAATCTTGAAGGTCCCGTGACAAACCAATTTACCTTCCGTTGACACTTTCGAATCCAAAACATATGATAATATAGTTTAATATTCTTGAATCCAAGAATGTCACTATCCCACGTGCATAGTACCTTGACTTTGCAAGTGATCGTCCCATATAAATGAATCTTTAATTCACATAAAAATACACTTGCATAAAATCGAGTCGGATCATCTTCAAAACTATGTCTTGCCAATAAACCTTTTTCTTCATAAACACGACATCAAAACCTTATTGATCCACGGATATCAAGAGCTACCGCTCGATACCAATTGTAAAGTCGATTAAGCCCATCTAGGATATTGTAACATTGATTTGCACGGCTAAATAATAAGTAAGAACATCAATATTACTAACAAGGTTTTCTATATTAACCATGACTAACAAACCAACTCAAACCCTAGGCATTTTACAAACCCTACGCCTAGAACACACACACTCTATTGGTGTTTACATCTTGCTTAACTCTACTAAAAACTAACGACCTACATCTCTTTATATACTAGAGATTAGGTTTACAAGACTTCTACAAGAAGCTAACTAAGAAGATAATATCAAATCTTTTAAATTTTAAACACTATCTTCTAAATATTCTATTATCACAAAAAGATCTTCCAGCTTTTATTTCTTCTCCACAAATATCCAAAGCTGTCATATCAAGTCCTTGTAGTTTTGTAATCATCACATTATAATTCCCAACATGAAGTAAATGGGAAAATGTTATATCCAAATGAGGAAGAGATAAATGCTCACTTAGAGAAAGAAGAGTTGTTAAAAAAAGAAACAAAAGAAGAAAAGTTGAACAAACCCACTTTGATTCAGGTAGTTCATGCGAGAAGCTGAGAAGATTGGGATCAACCCAAAGACTCTTGCAGGTAGGAAAGCTAGGGAAACTTTTAAAAGGGCTCAGGATGCTTAACTGCTAGCCCTCAAGAAGCAAAGGGATGAAAAAGTCAAAAGATCTGCAGAGTGAAGAAACAAAGGATAGATCATCTGGATGGACAATGACCAATAGAAAAGGCCGTAACCAATCACTATTATCTAGATTCACCCCAAAACCAAGCCTATTGTCTTGAGTGTCTACATGGGCGTGACAAGAGATGATTTGAGGTTCATGATCCCTTCAAGTTCTCGGATTGGGATCACTAAGTTGGATGAATCGGGTCCTATCATTGTGAAGAAGAAAACATCATTGTCAAAGATATAATGGGCTCGCTAAGCAAGAGATATGAAAGACGGAGAAAGATTCCTACTGAACTCGGCATTCAATATGCTCTTCCAGCTCTAGTGACTCAACCTGCTACCTCTTAATCCTCCCAGAGAAAGAGGAAAACCTTAGAGCTTGAACCTGAGGTTAAGATTCATTGCCTTGACTGCAACAGAGCCCTCCCTGAAGGAGTTAGATTTTTTAGCAACATGGTCATTAAACAACCTGAGAGAGGACTCTTCTTCACTGATTCTATTGGTGATCCTGCCTTCCAAAAATGGAGTGATATTGACTTAGAAGGGATTAAAGCTGTGGTGGGCTACTTAGTGATGGCCTCCCAAATTCAAACTTAGGAGAACCTGAGATTATGTCATGACCTAAGGATAAAAATCAATGAGCACCCTGATCAAGAGAAACTAAAATCGAAGAAGCCCAAGCTTGAAGGACTTGGATACCAATTTGACTTAAATGACATCTGCTGTAATTTATATATCTTTTTTGTACCTAGTAGGACTATGTAATATTGATGAATGAACGATGTTTATGGTAATCAGTGTCCTTTAGTTGCTTTGTAAAATTCTTCAGTGTGAGAAGAAGACCTTTGCTCACTCACACTGAACTTAGAAACACTTAGGCTATATTTATGTCCAAATATGGGGAGACTGTTGGGTTAGTGAATTCCCAAACTCTCTTAAACTAGGATTTAAAGATAAAATAACCTAAGTGTTTAATAACCTTAAACATACACAAGTCACTAAATGAACAATCATTCAGTGAGTCATCTTTAAGAAGCTCAAGACGAGCCTAAAAAGAAAGGTTCTCCATTTCTTGAGGCAGAACTCAGTGAATGATACCTGATCCAAAGAAGAATATGATGGGTTCAGTGAGTGATGAAAATAACTCACTGAACCCCAATTCTCCTCAACAACTATAAAGACTAAAGACTTAAAGACTAAAGAAATGAAGGCTAAAAGATCAAGTAAAGGCGAGACAAGGCGGGATAAGTTTGAAGTGATTAAGGGGGAGTCCTTATCAAGTAAAGGTTAAAATTTCCTAAAGGCTAAAGACCAAGATCAGTGTCATCATTGCTATTCAAAAAGCACAATTGTCCCATTCCTAAAGTAGGCATTGTAACAAAGACAAAATACGCAACTATTTTTTCCAAACTGTCTCATCTTTGTCTTTTTAAATAACGGTTGTAAACCATTGGGTATAAATAGGATCATAAGTAGGAGTAGAAAGGTTGACAAGTTTGTGCACTTAATGGGTTGACATTCGCAAACACCTTTCTCTTCTCCAAATACAACTAAGTCCACGAGAATATCTCGGTTGGTTAGCATTGTTGTACTTAAGGTTAGCTTAAGTTTAGTGAGGAGAATTACCATACTTGTCATTCAATCCCAAGTGTTGTTCGCAAACACGGGGTATAATTCTTTGTTAATTGCAAATAGAATTAAATGTTGAAAATTATCTTTAACTTCGTTTATCATTTAACAAAGTATTTCTCGTAACATTTCTAAGTCATGGAGCTTGGATAGATTAACTTTGTAGTTAATTCTAACCAAGTTAACGAGAACAACAGGCCCGACAATAGGTGTTGGTTGGGTTGGGCGAATAGGGTGGTTTGTAGTGGGATTGGTTAGTGGGCTGGGCTAGTAAAGGTGTAAAAGGCTGCTAGGCTAACACTGGGTGACCTACAAGACCAGAAGATTAGCACCGAACATATTTGTAACATTGGCTTTAGTACTAGTAGTATTTTACACATGTTCAATCAACCCCAAACGTCCCAATAACTTAAGTAACAATGTTACGGTATTATTATTAACTTTGTATCAAGACAACTACTCTGTTAGTACTAGGTTTTGCATTCACATCATAAACAAGTTTGCAACCATTCCATAACGATACACACCCTTAGCAAAGTTATAACAAGGCCTCCAAGATTCAACTTGAGGATTATAGGACGACGAGATGTACCGATTCACCATGAGCACCATGGGAGAATAGGAGGAGGAATCCATGAGTAGGGATTGAGATTTGGACTTTAGGTGCATCTCCTCCGTGGTTAACATCGAGCGAGAGGTTTTGAGGTCGGAAAGGTGTCCCGATGATGCATGATTCCACAAACATATCATATTTTCCGTCAAGCCTTGAGTGCAAACGTAACTACATCTTCACTTCTAACAGGGATCCAAGACTCCACGAGAATTGTAGTTATTGACTCAATTTTCCTAAAGTATGTATCGATGCTCATATCACCAAGTTTAAGAGACCGGAGTTTCGCCTTCAATGCAATTGTACGAGACCATTTGTTGTCTTGCACAATCTCGGTGATGAGATCTCATGCTTCCTTAGCAGATCGTGGATGTTCCACGACCAATCTTACTTGAAGAGAGTCTGAAAGAGTGGTAAAGATCCAAGAGAGAACAATGTTATCTACCTTGAGTTCTTCCGGAGTGAGAGGGGTAGGAGTGCTTGCGGAGGCATCAAGAGAAAAGCCATGAATGTATTTCAAAACCTCAATGCCACTACAAAGTTGTTCAAAGAAATAAGCTCATGATGCATAGTTCCAATTGTCAAGATCAAGTTTAACCAGAACCCATGTGATAAGATGATGATGTGTAACCGAGGATATTTTTTCCGAGAATGGTACTAAGAAAGGGATTGACCTTGGTCATTGAAGATATTAGGGTTGAGTGATGTCGATGTGAGTTTTAGGATGATTCAAATGTAATGGTATATATTAGGGTTTAGTATGGTGTAGAAGTGTGTGGTATATCATGCACAAATCACGATGGTTTATATGCAAGAACAAAATGAGAAGCCCTTTATGTGTGGATTCGGTGACTATGCACGAATCACCAACACAATCAAAAAACATATCGTGACCTAAGCACGAACATCAAGAAACAAATCGTGTGGATTTTAACAGATACAAATCGCCAACACAAACGTATAGCGAAGTTGTTTTCGAGTTTTAGAGGTATGATCGCTAGAAGTTGTTTTAGGGTATTTTTTTTGGGAGGTGGATAGGTATCTCTGCTACCATGTCAATGGTTTAACGATTGATTTGATTGATGATCTATTCCATGAATACATAGTACAATAAATAGGGATACATAAAGCATTCTAGAAACGAGCTTTAGCCCAATACATATACACATGAACATTACAGGCTAACACCTCTAAAAATATTACATTGGAATGCTATCGACGAAATGCTGAAAAATTTGAATTTATTTAAAGGGTTTTGTTAATGACGAAATTTTTGGGTTGTGGTTAAGAGGAATCTTTTACTACAATTTAATGTAATAAATTAAATCATCTAATCGACTTAAATGTTTGTTGTGTCCAGATTTTAAGGATTGTATCCATGTTTTTGAGTTTGACATTCAATGATAGAGATTTACAAATGACTTTGTAATAAAATTAATTCTTTAACGACAACCCTAAAAGCTATCCTTATTTAAAACATGTTTTATAAGCCGGATAGATAATTTACTAACATGTTTTACCACTTTCCATTGCTTTATCTATCTACTTATAATCGGGAATAACCTCTCTATTATTTATGAGTTTAAGATTTTCTAAATTAGAATTTAAGCAAATACTACTTATAAAACATGATGTACAACTATTTAAAGCACAATTGATTTTAAACAAATATTATTTCTTGCATACATACAATTAATACACTCCATCACAAATATATACAACTACCTAAGCGACAATGTACAAATCTGAATAAAACTAAAACACACTATTCAATACATACAATTAATACACAATTTAATTCACCGCTTCAAAATATACAACTCTTTAACCAAATGTACAATCCAATTAAGCTTCAAAACATAAATCAAATCAAGTAAACTAAAATAAAATAACGTTTGTTCGCTAAAAATTTAGTCACACTATCACAGAATATCCGGCCATTGCGTCGGCATGAATCTCTTGATAAAAAAGAACCAATGTTGTCGAACCATTTAAAAAAGCGAGTAACAATTTCAGCAATTTGGAAAATAAATGCGTAGTAAATATTTAGTCTACCCGAGGAAATCGTGGAGTTACTTTATATTTTCTTTGACCAATTTAAAAGTAGACAGTACATAGATGTTTGAATTATATCCACATGGATCTCGTTTATAGTTAATCTGTCTGTATGTGGATATTTGAATTGTCAAGAAAGCTATAAACTCATAGGACGGTATTTTTTTATTTTTTTTAAAAGGGAAATCACCGATAAAATATATTAATTTAAAAATATTTAAATCTGACGGATGAAAGTGAAATATTTTATCTCGACACGTTACATAAGTAAAACCAAACACTTAAAGTGCTACAAACCTACACACTGTGGCATAAAAATGCGTGCCAATCTTATGAAGAACCAAATTAATTACATCTACTTCATAACATGATTCATAAGCGGATATCATATTGATCACAAAGCGCATCAAATTACCCAGATAAGGAAATGATGTGGTAAAGTGTTGATGAGCGGTATGATGTTTTGGGCCAAGATCGTGTGAGCGCCAGCTAAATGGCGTATAACTTGGGCTAGGGGCTCCGTTTTAGGCGAATGACCAGAAATCGAAGCTTGAAACACTCTATTTTATGAGTTATTTGCATTTTAGTGTTTTTCGGGTTTTTTACTTTGTTTATGTAATAACTTTCGGCCGTTTGTCTTCAGGGCGTTTCATTTGTAGTCCTATTTAATAGTTCCTTTGTAATGTGGGATAATCGGTTTATGAAATACCAAAGTCTATGTTTGGCGACTTTGCTAAGAATTCCTATAATCGGTATTCGGGTGAATCAACGATTATTGGTAGGATCGTTCCTGGTATTCGTGTGAATCAACAGGTCCGATTTTTGTTATCTCGTTATTTAGTCTACATCAGTCATAGACTTGAGCCTCACTACAAAAAAAAGGGGCTATAGTGACGAGAATTTAATGACGACATATATTTTTTGTCACTAAAAACACAATTTAGTTACGATATAGAATTGTCGTCACTATATCTCGTCACTTGCACTATATTTAGTGACGAAGTAATAAGTTGTCATTAACATACATGTTAGTGACGAAGTATCGGTCACTAAGTCAAGTACTTATCGTCACCGTGTAACTCATTTCTGGTTACGATGCTTAGTCACGAAGTTTTCGTCACTACTTTTTAGATTGGTAGTCACGAAACTATTCGTCACTCACTTGAACAAATACATATTCTTATTTTGCTATCCAACACTTAAAAACACAGGGACTTAAATTGACAAAATGTCTAAATATTTAAAAACCATTAAATAAGATATTATCATTCTTTCTTCATTTCTCCTTTTCCCCCATTTTCATAGCAAACACCGAAACACACAATGAAAATTGCACCATAAAAATCATTCAATTCTTCACATTTTCACACACTAAAAACACACACTAGCACTATTCCGCCATGGCTGACATCTTCCGAATCTCATTTTCACTATTTTGCCCTAATTTTTTCGGAGGTTATATCTAATCCCTAATTATTAAGAGCTAATTTCATTTAATTAGTTAGATATTATGTTAGTTGCCTGAAATTTTGTGTATTCATTGAATAATTCGTTTGTATTTGTGTTAAATTTACTTGTTTGATTGTTGATTTGATTGCGTATTAGTCAATAAACTTTAGGTTTAAAGGATCAGTTCGGATCGACTCTATTTAAACCGACATCGCTGATTTGAGTTCGAAAATTTTAGGTTTAGTGAATTATTTTTTACTTAAATTTGATGAGGTTTACTGGATCATTGGCTACTAAATCATCGCATACCAAGTGTTTGATGAAATGTTTAGCAAAATTAATAGGAATGGCATTTTGTTGAAGATAATTTGGTAGCTTGTTACAATAGGACTAGCATTTTGTTGTAGATAATTCGGTAGCTTGCCTAGTTTCTTTAGCGCAATGGCTGATTCGGTAGCTCTTTGATGAAGGATATCATGCTCAGATGCTAATCATAAAAATGATTGGAGGCTATAAGGTACCTGGAGTTTGTTTTTCTTGTCCGCGGAGCAGTATACAAAGTTAAGATTTTTATCACTTTGCAGGGCTGAAGTTGATTAGGACTAGTAATGCTAAGAATTTAGATAATAATGTGAATGATAGCCTAACAAGTGATAAAATGGCTAATGTTGTTGATATAAATGCTATGCAACAGACTGTTAGTAATGGCATGAATGAAAATAGAGGTATAGGAGTTAGATCTTTTGCCAGTACTGTTAGTTCTGTTCTGCATGAAATTGATAACAAACTTAGTCTAATTTCAACTGAGATTGAAGATGGTAGAGAGGTGGTAATATTTGAGGATGAACTAGTTATTGAGGGAAGTAAGAAACGGTTGATGACCCTCTGTAGATACAAGTGTGGTCCATTGTTTTCTGTTTTTGGGGATCTTACAGTAAAGTTGCTTAAACGTAAGAAAATATGAATTTTCCACCAAACGCCGTCAAAGAGATTTATTACTGGAACTTCCAGCCACAAAACTAGTAAACAAAGCTATTAACATAAGGGTATATTAATCTTAACATTCCTCTGCAAGTTAGCGCATATAACATGAGTCCCTAAGAATTGATTTTCTACTAGTTAGTCAAAATCAAGTAATCTTAGGTAAGTCAATTACTCACACTGCATATATTGTAACAGTTTTACATGCCGTAAGACCCTACCTTAAGCTTGAACATGCTCAACTTGTGACAAAAGTAACTAAGTCTAATCCGATTTGAAGCCATTGTGAACTAATCAGCTACTTAATCTCTTGTCTTGATCAGGGGACAACATTTTTCATGACTGAACGAGATCGTCTTGAAGTACGTGGACTTCTGCCTCCAAATATCATGACTGAGCAACAACAAATTGATCGCTTTAGTAAGTTAAAGCTTCATTTATCTTTCTTATTACCAAACAAATATGATAAGGATTCCGTAACAAGGTGTTTTATTGAATGCATTTAAGATATAATATAATCAGTCACCTATTCATAACTTGTTAACTAGGAAGTATACCGTGTTCATTTTGCATCATTATTGCATGGATTATCAATAGCGAAAATCAAGTCATACATTTGTTTATTATGTGAAGTGTACCTTGAAAACCAATGGTGTATATGGCATCTGCTGTGTTTTTTCTTTAAAAAAAACTAGGATAAGTAGCTCGTTGTGTTTGGCTGAAGGTTATCCTCAACTCCTTAAGTGAAATATATAATTTTTAATAAGCAAATGAAATGAGCAGTTTGGATGGAAAAGTATGTGCTTATTTTAGGGTGAAATAAGCAGCTTGGATGTGTTCCTTTCAGGTATTTTGCAAAGCATATAGGAGTATTTCCTCCACGGACACTTCAAGGGTTGAATTTTGCAAAGCATATAGGGGATATAAAGGTCATATTATCAAGGTTTGAATTTTGACAAATATAGCTCTAAGTTTTCAATTGTTGGAATTTAGATCAATGAGATAATAAGCTTATAATCATTTGGTGCATGAATATTGTAGATACTGTATATGATCAAGGATTGTCGAGGTAGTTAAGGATGTTGAAGAAGAACTACAAGGAGGTTGTTGTCCTGATGGTATTTACTTTACCAGCTCCCAAAGCTCATGTCTATTGTCAAGTTTGAAATTACTGATTTTAACTATAGGTGTTTTTCATTCTCTCTTATAGGCATTATCAGTTGGAGGTGATAGCAATGGCAGCGTTGTTGTGGCACTTCTTGAAATTGCTAGATTATTCTCTATTTTATATTCCATCCCTAACACAAGAGGAAGGTACAATATACTCGTTGGGTTGATATCTGGAAGGCCTTATAGCTGCAATGGAACTCAGAAGGTGTGTTCCTCTTTAGACTTCATATCCACTGTTAACTCTTTTCTTTCTGAAGTTGGTCACTCAATATGCTTTATTTTTTCTGCAGTGGCTT
Organism: Chrysanthemum lavandulifolium; assembly: GCA_022545495.1. Lineage (NCBI taxonomy): Eukaryota > Viridiplantae > Streptophyta > Magnoliopsida > Asterales > Asteraceae > Chrysanthemum > Chrysanthemum lavandulifolium. The sequence goes on along the minus strand of CM040243.1, from coordinate 221,304,661 downwards.
AGAAGTTTTGATCAACGTTTGCGAGAAAGTATTGATTATGCTATATTTGGTCGTGCAGATGTCTGGGTGGTTTGATTATCCCCGATCTCAGCTCTTATACTTTTCACTATCGCCACCATGGTTTCCTTTTATGTTGCTGGCCGGTTAGTTACTAATTTTACTTTCACCAGTTGTCTATAACCTTTGGTTGTTATTAGTATCACCAGTTGCTTCCTTAGTTATCTTTGTTCTAGTATGACTTTATTTTGCAACTGGATATCTAATATGTGCGTTCATACAGCTTACATAGTGCCTCAGGTTGAACATGACTATTGAAGGCCTCCTCCTGATGAGAATAGAGCGAATACGGTTGGCGCGGGGCTTTGAGTGGACCGGGGCGTTTCAGAGACCTCCAGTGGGTGGACCGCCTGGTCCGGGACAGTTTCAGGTGCCCCGGGCAAGGGCAGTATGGACAGAGGATGCCGGGCCGCCTCCTCAGATGATGAGAGGTCCACCGCCTGCTGGGGTGGTCCTCCTAGGATGCCGGGTCCACCTCCGGTGCGCGACCTGGGATGCCACCTCCTGGTGCGTTTGGTCCTAGGCCTGGTATGCCTCCACCGCCCAACAATCAACAACAGCAGCAGTAGGAGTATTGGTATGGTTCGACTTGCTTTAATGTATTTTACCTTTGTTTCATTATTTGTTTCTGAGCGTGCGTTAACTGGATTTCATTATATTTGAGGCGGGAGAATTTGTTGTTTGGTGGTATAAGGTTACAGTAGATATGTAAATATTTAGATTGGGTTAGACAGACTATCCGGCTGTGTGAAACTTGCTTTTGAACCTTGCACATGATTAAATGTTTAATGGTGTGTAGTTGTTCATTGATCCTCGAATATGAAGGCATCAAATGTGCTTTAACTGTCTGACCAAATTGGGGTTTCACCTTGTTTGTGAGTGTAATTTTTAAGTGACTTTTTAATATGTGTGGCATGAGTTGCTGACTTGCTATTGCCTACAACTTTAAGGTTACATTGTAATTTTATTAATAATTGCTGTTGAGTTGGGCCATGTAGAAGTGACTTGTGGTATGAAACCTGATTTAGAACCTGCATACAGTTAGTGGCTTTACTTTGATTGTGTTTGTTAGTGACTTCTTTTACCTTGACCGTTTTTGGAAGTAGTCGGATAAGAACATATAGAAGGTGCAGGAAGATTATATTTGTAATGGTTAAGTCTTTCATTTACTATAATACAAAAATGAGGACTAGCCAATGGCTGCAAACTAAAGGTGATATGCAAAACGTATAAAACAATATTAGGCCGGCAAATGATCACCTTCTTCTCAGTGCACTTTAGTTATTATTGTTTATGTATCTGCTATCTTAGTTGTTTGTGAATCATACATGTTATCTACTTGTTTATGTTTGTAACCAGTTTTTTTTCAGTGCTAAATGACCTAAGGAAATTGTGTTACTATTCAATTGTTGAATGTTCTATGACTGGATTTAGTAGGCATGACAAGCTGTTGCTTATTGCTATGAGGTTACGATAGATACGTAAATTATTTTCACTTGTGCTAGATAGAAGTATTTGGTTGTATGTAGCTTGCTTCTGAACCTGCACAAATTATCTTACGGTTTGTACTTACTGTGATTTTATCGTTTGATGAATTTGTGGCTTTGCCTTGATTCTTAATATTTGTGGCATGAGTTGCTTATAGCTATAAGATTACATAAGATATGTTATTGCTGTTAAATTGGACTATATGTAAGTGTCTGGCTTTAAGAGATCTGATTCTGAACCCGCACATGGAAATAACCTCCTCCCCACGCAACAACTTGATGATACAGCTTACATAGTGCATTCAACAGTTATGGGTGCATTCGAGCCAAGTTGAGCATGAAGTTGCTCACAGCATTTTATGAAAAAAATTGAGCCTCAGGTTCCTTTTAGGTTTGTGGTCAGCTTGCCTAAGCCTTAGCTCGATCAGTTTACATCAGCTCCTAAAAGCTTTTATAAGCTTTAGCGTTTGGTTGCTTCATATTCATTTTGGTATTAACTTAAGTCTTGAATAAATTACAGGGGACCTATATATAGCAAGATAATTAAGCGGGTTAGTCGCTTTGGTAACGGGTCAGGATTCGTTTGGGTCAAATTAAGTAATTACGGTGTCGTCCATTTGACCAGTTATAGATGTTTGGGCATTTGTAAGCCCCAGTTTTTTATTTCTCTTTTTGTTAGTTTTAGATTTTATAGTCTGTGTGTGATCTTGGTTAATATTGGATTTGATTATATTTACTAATCTTGCAGCATGGTTGAGGTTCGTGAATCTGTAGGGGTTGCGTTTAGTACTCTGTACAAGGTAGTCCCAACATATTCTCTACTTTTTCTTACATGATCTTGTACTCTGCATATTAACCAATAACCATTTATGTTATATTAGAGTGCTTGCATGGAAGCAATTGACGAGATTGTTCCAATGCTTCTCCATGCTTTGGAGGATGATGATATGGCAGATGCTGCCCTTGATGGTCTAAAACAAATTTTGAGGTATTAAGGAACACCTTATGTGTAGTTACTCGATAGTTCTAGAATCTTTTCTTTTATAGTATACTAAAAAAATCTGCTTATTATGACAGTTTCAGGATTGAACTTTTCATCCAACTGTGTATCCAGGTATGAGTGAACAAGTCAAGCACTTTTCTGGATCATGTGTATAGTGATACCAAGTTTTAGCAGAGCAGCATTAGCAGGCATGACTGAAGAAAGCATTAGCAGAACAACAAAGGATAGGTGTGAACGCACTTGCTAGGATATATGTTGTTGCATCAACGCCTAAACCGCGTGAAGCCAAACCAAGTTCGAACAACTAACCCTTAGAGCTAGAAGTATAAAATTAGGCAAGCTTTCTTTCAGGTTGAACATAACTGCGGTATACTTGTATAAGTTTGAATCATACAATTTCATGTTATTCGGATGTAATTAATATTATGGATTTTTATTATTATTAAATAGTAGTTTTAATCTACTGGCAATAGCAATTATAGCAAAAAAATGGTATTTTTTTTAGTTATCGTTTATTATTGAGTGACCATTTTTCTCGTCACTGCTAGTTAGTAACAGTGACGACTTTTATCGTGACTACACTAACGGACGATAAGGTCTTGTTATGTTGGGTCTATAAATGACGCTTTTTTTCGTCACTAATCTCGTAAAATAGTGATGAATTTAACCAATTTAGTGACGACTTTAGCCACTTCAGTGACGAAACTTAAGTGACGAAATGTGTTGTCACACACCCATAAGTGACGACTTTAGCTTGTCATTAAATTTAGTGTCAAATTCCAGTTTCGTCACTATTGACTTAGTGACGGAGCTATAGTGACGACAAGTGACGACCTTGATTTTCGTGACTAAACCGGTTTAGTGACGACTTTTCCACCTTTAGTGATGATTTTCCTGTCGTCACTATAGCCCTTTTTTCTTGTAGTGCCTCTTATCTGTCAGAAAAATAAAACTTATCAGCTTCAAACTAGTGACCTCCTCCAAACAATGACATATACCTAGACATATCATCATTAGGTTCAAATACTTCATCCTCATCAGAGTCATCCAACTCACCAAAATCAGAACCTCCAAAAGATAAATCAAGTTTGCTAGACTACCATCTTTGATTCTTTGACTACTATATGTGACAACAGTAATACAACAATACGCTTAATAGAGTGTCCACCCATATACTAGTAAACGTGATCGTACTCGCAAAATGTCCTTTTCTGAACTGCAATATTGTATAAAAACTAGTTAGGAGGTAGAAAGGCTATAAGATGTTGTACTAACTAGCAAGCGTGTGAATGAATTATGAAAATGTCAACTACACGCCATACTTTATACTAGTACTAGCTTTGTTGAAGATGAACGACTTAATTACCTTCCTTTTTTTAATCATAATGTCTATTGTTAATAGACTAAACCGACACGATTAAATATCATTACATGCATTTGAACACAACAATGTATCTTTTAAGTTCAAGATATTATTTTGTTTTTTATTATTAAGAGAAACGATTTATTCCCATCGTTGCCTACATTGCCCACGAGGTATATTTTATATCAGTTTACATCTCACCAATTAGATGACATACAAGTCAACCAAATGTTTCCCTACATAAGTAATACAACTTAACATTCGATATCACAAAAACCTAACAACGCCAATGTCACCCAATACAAAGGCATTGGATGATCTCCAACCACCTCTACTCACACCCATCGAAAACCATACAGCCAACGGTCATGCACTATGGCTCGAATGTCTCTCCATCGACCAAATGTTAACCAAATACTGTGGCGAGTTTGGGATTTGGCAATTCAAGCATTTTGTTCTCACGTGCATGGCATGGGCTCTTGATGCTTTTCACACCATGGTTATGATCTTTGCTGACCGTGAACCTAATTGGACATGCGACCGCAGTTCTCAGTGTGTATGGGATTCAGACAAGAGTGTTTGTGGGCTACAGCCAAGTACATGGCAGTGGGACGATGGTCAAGGTTGGTCGACAGTGGCTGAGTGGGGATTGGTGTGTGGACAAAAATACAAGGTTGGATTAGTTCAGGCTATGTTCTTTTGCGGCAGCATGATAGGTAACACCCTCCTATTCTACTCCTTCCATCCCGAGTTATCAACAAACGAACATCACAGTTTAAGAAAAGTGCAATAAACTTTTAACTTTACCTTTTAATGAGGCATGAAGAAACCAAGTGTTTATGTTGTTGTAGAGTACCGTGTACGTCTATATATAAACACTTATTGATGTAAATAATTGTTCTAGTGTCCGGTCTTCATAATGTAACCTTAAATTATGTCGAACTTATAAATCAATGCAATTTGTTTGTTAAAAGGATAAACCTTGAACTTGAAACACCATAATAAGTGTTCATGCTGATCGAGTCGATCTTAACCTCAACAATATTATGGATCCATCATATTTAAATGGCTGATCTTATTTTTCAGGTGCTGGAGTATTTGGTCATCTTTCAGATTCAAAACTTGGTAGAAAAGGATCACTCACAATTGTATGCATCTTAAACGCCATTTTTGGCTTACTAACATCAATCTCCCTAATTATTGGACCCACGTTCTCCTCCGTCTCACTCACTGGGTTCAGCACAGGCGGTTTAGGCGTTTGTGCCTTCATTCTGCCACTGAGCCCATAGGGCAAACCAAACGTGGTATTGCTGGAATGTCTTCCTTGTACTTCTTCTCCTTCGGGATAGCTCTTCTCTCTGGCATAGCTTACATATTCCAAACCTGGCGCTCCCTCTATATTGCTTCTTCCGTGCCATCTATCCTTTTCCTTGTTTTCATACTCCCTTTCATCTCCGAGTCCCCTAGATGGTACCTCGTTCGAGGTAAAACAAAACTAGCCATGAAGGTCATGCACGATATTGCAAAATCAAATGGAAAACAAATTCCTAAAAATGTATACGTTGTGGTAGACGAGGATGCAAAGAGTATTGATCACAAGGATATGGAAACTGAAACAAAAGGAACTATTATGTGGTCAGTCATAGACGTGATCAAGTCGCCATTAATGAGAACACGGTTGTTTCTTCTAATGGGAGTCAACTTCACATGCTCGTTCGTGTACTATGGACTAAGCTTAAATGTAGTCAACCTAAATACCAACCTATATCTCAATGTGCTACTTAATGCTGTTGCAGAGATGCCGGCGTATCTTTGACTTGATCTTGATCGATAGGATTGGGAGGAAGCCAGTTGGTATCGGAACATTGTGGTTTAGTGGGATCTTCTGTACTATAGGTAGCATAATGGTAAGCCAAGGGATTTGGAAGACATTAAGGATGGTTTATGTGTTTTAGGAATATTTGGTATGGCAGGGACTTACAATCTGTTATACATATACGCAATGGAGTTATTTCCAACAGTAGTCAGAAATGCAGCGCTCGGATGTGCAACGCAAGTCGCACAATTAGGTGCCATTTTGGTACCTTTTGTGGTAGTTATGGATGGTGGTTTTCCATTTATGGTCTTTGGGGCATGTGGAATTATTGGAGGAGTTCTTTTGTTTTACTTGCCAGAAACGTTGAACAAGCCATTATATGACACGATGAACGAAATGGATTATGAACATAACGAGTTGCTAGCATAATGATCAGTAGAATGAAGAAAAGATTTCAGTTATTAGAATGTGATCTTGAGTCTTAGATAATATAAATACTTATTATCTTCTATGGTGGCAGGATTTATGGTATTTCTTTCTTCCTAGTATTAGTGTCTAATTGTGTCTAATTACTCTAATAGATTGCGCGATATCGTATTAGTTTCTAGATAAATTAGTTCATCTTGTAACTATAAAGTGTTGTGTACCCAATACCGTCGGAGCAGGGTATGGGGAGGTACCCCTACCTCAAGATGGAGATTGCTTCCAGAATAACCTTCAGCAAATGTATTTGTGCAGGTGTACCGAGATCTAAGTGCATATATGATTGTGCCATAAACAGGATAAGGAATAAATAAATACGCAGACCGAAAAGCAAGCATAGAAAGCTATAGACCAAAAGCAACATACAATCTATGGGGAACAAAGGCACAAAGACATAAAAGCATACGCCACAAGAAAACACAAAATAAAGAATATAGAAAGCGCAAAAAGACAAAACGAAACATAAGCATAAACATAAAAGCAAAATGTAAAGGGCAAGGGCACAAGAGCAAGAAGGAAAGGGCCTAAAATAAAAATAGATCACACACCTAAGAGTGCAAAGAAGTACTAGGAAAGGAAATGCAATGGGGACCTAAACCTACGGGCAAAGCAAAAAGAACAAGGGGGCAACTTAACGCCTAAAAGCCTACATGGGTTATCTATGATTTTATGGGACTCTAAACATAAAATGCAAGAGTCAAGGCAATCGAGAGTCATCTATAAGGCTAAACGCAAAAAACTACCTCATAACCGCAAACAGCCTAGCTTTTTCTAACTCCCTATTCTAGTTCTATATCTCCACGCGATCCTATAAGAGGTCACATCCTCCGATAAGAGAAAATCCTTCATGCCCTGCTTATGTCTATCCTCCCACCTAAGTTTGGGTCTACCACTTCTCCTTAATCGGTCGACTATCAAAGCTTGGACGCTTCATACTAGCGTTGTTTGTGGTCTCCTCCTCACATGTCCAAACCATCTCAATCGTCCTTCCCTCATCTTGTGGATTATATATAGTTTCGACTTCAAGTTCTGCTTTATAAACCCCATTTCGATTCATGTCATGGTTTTACCACAAGTCTACCTTAGCTAGGGCTGAGCAATGGGTCAAACACAACCCGACCCGAAAAAGACCCGACCCGAACCAAAAATCAACAAAGGAAAAAAGCGAACCAAGAACCGAACCGATAAATAGCTATCAAAACCGAAACCGAACTAAATATGGTCAGTTCGGTTCGGGGCGGTTTAGCTATTTCGAACCGAAAAAAACCTGAAGCGACAAAACCGAAATAATTATACAAAACCGAAACCGACCTAAATAAGGTCGGTTCGGTTCGGTTCGGCTCGGCCCGGTTTCGGTTCGTTTGTCTGTTCGGATCGGCTTTCGGGTGATTTTGCTCAGCCCTAACCTTGGGATTCTTAACTCCACTCTGTTTGCTTGAGCATTTCGATCAACCAACACTCTAACCCGTACAACAGTGGTCTAATTGCAAAGATATAAAATTTCCCTTTTAGCTTTAAATGGACTTTCCGATCACATGTCAGACGAAAGTGTTGCCGTGAATAACCCACGTGATGCAGGTTTTACTGACCAGGCTTTAATATTTATATTGTCTCGTTATACCCATGGTCTACCCTAATGCACTAACGGGCGTGTACCCGGTCGTGTGTAGTGTAGTATTTCGGTAAAACCGAGGTCATCCCAAGAGCTATGTGTATGGTTTTAAACTAAGTCTAGGTGTCATGATTTTAATAGGATTAAGGGTTGAAATGATTAATTAACTACTAAAACAAGAAAATAAGAAAGAAAATAGAGGCGAGGGTTCGATCAGTAGGGAGAAGTGTGCTAACCTAATTATTCATCCTATCAAGCTAAGTTCATGTTTAATTACTTCCAATTACTTCAGTGTGGTGAAAGTCGTTAGGACAACATTTGGTCACCGTCCTAACCTATCAATAAAGGGTTCCACGGAGATGTCGGTGACCCGTCGAAAGTCCGATTGTTCTTAGTCTCCTAAGCCAAGTCATTAAGTACCGCTAAATGCAAGATTTGTAATAATGAGTGCCCAAGCTAGCATCTTAAACACTTATCCTCGGCTTCTTGAATTCATCCAAACGGTAGGTGATCGGTTGGTCAAATCGCACAAGCGAAGTAGGGTCGTCGATTGGTCATATCTTACCCTTCCCACTCGCCTACCTACGTAGGGTCACTTGGTCATATCTCCTAAGTAACTAGCCACTACCGCCTTTCAAAACTACCAAACAAGGGTAGCTACCAACAAACTATGCATGCATACACTAGAAATAATTATGCGAAGCAATGTAAACATAAACAAAGCAATTAAGGAATCATAACAAGGCTAGCACCAGAGGTGCTTAGCCGCTCATATTAACTAAAACAATCGATTCAATGTTTAACATTACGAAATACAAGGCTAGATCGGCGTTCACTGATGTTGTGTGTGAAATATCTCCCTAAGATCTGCCTTCAACCTTCTACTCACATTCACTGATGTTGTGTGTGAAATGGGATGACTAGAAATTCGAAATCGAGTGGTATTTATAGGCCGATATGGTTACGGCGAACTTAAGTTGAGAGTTACGCCAGTAACACCATTATCTTCGTAATTTGCACTAAAAATCCGGTTACGGCAGAACATCCGGAAGGATTTACGCCGTATCTTCAATAAATCCTTGTTACGCCGTAATTGAAACAATATTTACGGCGTAGCTTGCGGCGTCGAACCTCATTTGACCTAGTTAGTTACGTCGTAACCTTTGGATGGAGTTACGCCGTAATCTTGATTGAGTTGGCTTTCCGAGCCACGCTCGTTATGGCGTAATGTGAGAGGAGCTACGTCAGAACATCTTCAAAATGAGCATACTATCATATATCTTCAATAAGCTCTCCAAATTCGCGTCTTTAGCTCCAATGCTCGTAATTTACCCGAAATTGAAATATAGAGGAAAAAAGCGTAAATCCATATAAATGATGTAAAATACGAGCATTATCGGGAGAAATTGACACTTAATATTCAGGACTATTTGATGTTATCACCCCAAGACGAACGGTTAAGAATGGTTAAATCACTTTCACCGAAAGTTGTTACTTTAATTGAACAAGAATCGAGCAAAAACACAACTGCTTTCTTTCCCAGGTTCTTGAAGCCCTTGACTATTACTCGGCAATGTTCGAGTCAATGGATGCAACTTCAACACGTGATAAAAAAGAACGAAACATTTACCGGGAGAACCCTTTACACAAAAAAGATAAAAAAGAACAAATAAATGTGGAACATCATTGCTTGGCTCAAGACATAGTCAACATAATAGCATGTGAAGGTAAAGATGAGTTGAAAGACACGATCTTTTCAAGAAGTAGATGTAATGGTTAATAATGGTGGGGTTTGAACAGTATCCGTTAAGTGGGTATGTAAATTCGGTTATCAAGGATTTGCTTAAGTGCTACTCAAAGCATTATACATTGGTGGAAGAAGATGGAGCTATGTTGTTGGGTTGGAAAGAAAGAAATCTTATATCAGCATCTGCTTGGCATTAACATAAAAAAGTAACCAGCTGATAAGTTGATATGATATTTTTTGTAATCCGAATGACCCTAAAATAAGATATGTATTTGATATAGACCATATTGGACGTTTGGTAGTTTGGTTAGTACTCTTAGTTCTAACTTATAACGACATTTGTTTATTGTAGAGTTGTATGAATATTCAAGTTCTTTTCAGTATATGGTTTCTGTTAGACGTTGAATATCTATACACGATCACCTGAGCTCGAGCTTGTTCATAGTCAAGTTCTGAAAGGTTTTATGGATATTTAAATATACGTATGTCCGTATTCGAACTCGAGACTTCGGGATTGCACACATTACGTATGAGAGTTGATGTTAATAATTAATATATAAAATGTTATTATTAATTATTAGTCACGAAATAAAACATAACGATAGTTAAATATTTAACGAGGTTTAGCTAACGGTCGTTAAATGTAAACTACGAGGACTAGAGATGAAATTAGTGGACAAGAAGGATCCAGAATCCCTTTGGGATTGCTTGGCCGGTCGTGGGCTACCCAACCCAAGGAGGTGGGATTTCTTGGTCACCAAGTTTTGAGAATGTATATATACAAACCCTTGTATTCATTATTCTCCTAACCTTGATCACCAATAACCTAATTTCTCTCTCCTCTCTCCTCTTTGCTTGGCCGATCGGTGTAACCCCATCCCTTGGGATCGATTTTTCCAAGTCAAAGAAACAAGTGTTTGGTTTTATTTGTGATTCAAGAAACTAGCTTTTAACATCAAATAGCTAATAGTGCGCGTGTACAAAAACAAAGGACAAGCACGCTTGAGCTTGTAATCTTGGTGGTCGACTTTTGTGTGGGTCGAATTTATTAAACCCTAAAATTAGGGTTTTGGGTTTTGTTCTTGTTCTAATCATCGTTTCATTCTTGAATTGCTAAAAGGTACGCACTTTCTTGTTCGGTTAATTACTTACATATTATTCTTATTTACTCACGCATGCTTTGATGATGTTATTTGTTTTATATAATTGTTATGAGTATAAAATTCCAACAATGGCATCACGAGTCGTTAATATGATGTAATTAATTACAAACACATAAAATTGAATCTTTATGATTATATGCATGCTTTTATGGTTTCTAGGGTTTTGAATTGAAACCCTAATTTTTTATATATAGGGTCGATTACCCTTATTTTATTTAATTAGGTTTTAATTTTGTAAAACTTGTAGAAACCCTAGGATTGCATGCTAATTTTATGTGGTTTATTAATGAATAATTGTTATGTGACATGTAATATGCGTATCTTGGGTGATAATTGTTATGCGGAATCCATGGTGGAACATGCATGTTTTGCCATGGAGTATTGTTTATTGTTTATTGATTAATTGTTAAGTGATACACACATGTTCTATTTATTTAATAATTATTAAATTGGGGAAAACCTCAATTATAACTAATAAAATTCATGTGCTAATTGGTATATTATTAACTTTGGCTTACGAATCGACTTGTCGATGTATGTGGCTCTTCTACCTTGTAGTTGAAAGCCCTAGTTAATGTATGCATTTATTTACGCATAGAATTGTTTATTAGAGTTTATTGAAATAATTATGCATGTGGCTAATTGTTTTACATATGTTAAATTGTTTAGTTATATGTTTATATTATTTGAGTGTGTTTATTTTTATTAAAATGCTTTTTGTTTATATATTGTTTGACATGTTAGTAAGCAAAAGGGTTTTTGGAATAGAAAATTAAATGGACTAAATAATGGCGAAACCGATTTGTTATCTAAGAATTATTCTTGAACTTTTAATCGATTGATGCGATCGTACTAAATGGTTAGAACGGCTCACCCACTAGAACAAACTATAAAGGGGTTAATTAAGAAGTGCGACATGCAAGACCGAATGGATATCTAAGGTTATGCTTCAACTACACGGTCCTCTCGCCTCGTGAGTTCGATTGGAGCTACCTAGTATAACCATTCTATGTACGAAGCATCTTAGTGCAAAGTTGTAAGTTTCTCAACGCATCGATTAAAACTTTGTAGAATTCAATCTTAGCAATTAAAATCTTATGTAAGTTTTTCAAAATATTATGCTATAAAGTTGTATGCATGCTTTTTATACATAAGTTTTGATTACACGTCAAAAATTGTACCCTTTAAATTTAAGTTTATGCCATCTAATGATATGAAACACTTGAAGTTGTAATTTAGTTATGTGAGACCTTGATCTAGATTACAATAACGAGGTGAATTATTTTGTTGTGTGAGACCTCGACTTTATGATTTGCGCTTTCTAAATTAGAAAACTTAATTAAGTTAGTTAGTGAGACCTATGACTTAAGGCATAAGATGGGATAAAACATGCTTACGTTTTGCATTAATTGTTTTGGCAAAATTGTAAATCCCATAATTTTTGGAATTGAAAACTTGTTTGTCAATTATCGTTTTCAACGATTACCTATTCTATACTTTCACCACTAGCGATCAACCGATGTGGTGAAACTATGATAATGAGGATCCAAAATTCAAGGAAAATACTATGGTTAATATGAATATTGACCAAAGGGTATTTTATTTTCTTGAATGTTTACTTATCGAAAGTACTAACTTTTGAACTTTTATTTCAGAGAAATGGCTCAAGCCGAATCTCTGCACTAGCCTCGCTGCTCAAATCTATGTTTGATCGAGAGAATTATTGGTAGCGCGAATTTCAATGATTGGTATCGGCAACTCGAATTGTCTTGAGGTTGCCAAAAGACTCAATTATTGACTACGCCTGTCCTCCTCGAACTGCAATGATGCTACTGCAAGCACGAGCCGCATGGAAATCGAGTATGACAAGTATAATGAGGTCGCTTTGCATTATGCTCGGGAGTATGAACTCAAGCTTGCAAAAGCAATTTGAGAATTGCTTCCCAATCTAATGCTTGAAGAATTGCAAAGGTTGTTTGAAAAGCCCGGATCAGAGTCGTATGATTTGATAGATGCTCTTCATAGTTGCAAGCAAAGAGAAGGGAAACCCGTAAGCGCCCACCGCTCGGAAATGATGAGTTACATGGACCAGCCGGGCGTCTTAACTATGTCTACCCTAATGACATACAAATTGGCCTGATCAACAGTGTAGGATCATTATATTTATTGTGTTTGATGATTCGGTGGTCTTGGGAGATCAAAATACATGTTTGCCATTAGAGAGAGAAGTTAGAGAGTTGGGTGTTTTCTTGGTAGAGAGTTACTTCACAAAATGTAGAATATTAGATTGAAAGCACCACCCCTTCCATGGATGGAAGGGGTATTTATACTTACAGACTCAACGACCTCCTATCGGCCTGTGGATCAGGGATACAGTGGGTAAAGACCCGTCCTTCCTCCACGGTGTTGCACTAAACTATATTACGCTACAAACTAACTAATAAACTACTAAGAAACGTAAATAACGACAAGTCTACGAGCTAACTTATGCTAGATAACATTTGGGGTGACCGACACTTCACTATGGAATTTTCTAATTCCTAACAATCTCCCCCTAAGGGAGGTCACCCCATGTTTCACATTTTGAATCCTAGCATTCTATTTTATCTTTGTTCTTGAGCTCGTAGACTTCAATTCTTCATTTCAACAATCTTTGTGCTTTAGTAGTGATTCTTCAAAGTCCGCACTGATTTGTACTTTTAGTGGAGGCCTTTAACTGATCCACATCTTTGATGATCTTCGAGCTTTCTTTGAGATCATCACCACGATAAATCTCTCGGATCATCCATAGTAGTGTTGCCTTCATGTGAAGTTGTGACATTTGGACCGACATGCTCACACTTTTGAATCATGACATCTTTCCATCGAGTAGCGGAAGCCTTCTTCGGTTCATGATATTTGCGATGCGTAGCGAAGCATAGTATAAAAATATCATAACCGAGGTTATGTAGATATGCACCACCATGATTTCTTCAATTAAGTGTGGTTCTTTGTGAACATGCGGCTTTGGATTGACTCCTCAATTCGATCACCGCAATCGTCGGGTGTACCGCATCGACGAGCTAGCAATAAAGCGCACGAAAGTGTCTTTGATCACTTCGTTGAATTGAGGTACACGGCCCACGGTTCCCGTTGATCGATATAAATCTTGCTGTGATCGGTAGGATTCCTAAGAATCTCCTTGACAGGGTTTCGCAATGCTCTAGTCGTTCTCAAACCGAACGTCTCAAAGAAGACAACACGGAGTGAGTGAACCAAATAATTGAGATTCACCGATTGATGAAAATGATTTGAAAACAATCGCGTATTGCTTGAAGAAAGAGTTTTGCAATACAACGAAGGTTTTATGAGAAAGATCAATTTTCAAACAAAATACTTTTGTATTAGAGAATGAGTACACATTCGACGTGCTAGCGAAAAGAAGAGATTCGCGACATCGAACGGTTTTTCTAAAAGTATTTTTCAATCGAGATACTTTTGAATTTGAAAACATAAGTACACATTCGACGTGCTAGAGAAAGAAGGTTTGCACATCGAATGGTTTTCTAAAAGCATTCGTCAATTCCATTCTCGGACCAAGGTTGATTCAAGATTGAATCGCCCATTGTTTCTATCCGCTTGTCACAAGCTTGATCTTACGAGAAGATCTCACATGTCACCCACCAAGAGCTTGTTTGATGTTGGCTCTAGAAGGATTTCCATCTTCATCGTGAATATTTTCATATCACTCGGATGTTACGCAATACCACAAGGATAATGCGTAGGACTCTTAATATATACTTACTTTCCACATTGTGTGAAAAAGCAAGTCTTCAAGAATTTAGTGTCCTAACGAGATATTGTGGATGATCTCTTGGCTCTAGACTCAATCGTGCATATTTGGTTCTGTGTGGGAGACTAGGGAGAGGGTCTCCTTCTTCAATATCAACAATCTCTAAGAGAAAGTCAATAGATTATGTAGGTTCCCGTGAGAATGAAACAAGCCCTTTTAAGAGGAACTTGAGTGGCTTGGGAAGTTTAGTGCAGTCGTCACCGGGTCCATGACGTCTTGTCTTCAATACTAGTGTTACCTTAGTAACAACCAAGAGCATATGTATTGAACCCGTTTACGCCCTAAGGTTGAATTGATGGAGGCTATTTCTTTTCACCCTTTTTTCACATTCATTTCTTTTTCATTCTTCAACCCTTCAAGCTTACGAGACTTCATTACTAGAACCTTGTTGGGTTTATTCCAGTTCTAGCTCTATCTCGTCGGCACTCTTCCCAAATCTCACTTTTTCTCCTTTTTCAATATACCTAAGGACTCTACACTATCTAGTGGATTGTCCTCGGAAGATCCCTCCGGTTCTCATGCGGATCGTGGGAACAAATACCTAACCTAACCATCCTTATAACTCCATGCATAAAATAAATTGGTCGGTCTTTTGGTATTATTCTTTCCTTCATGAAACCAATTGAAAAATCATTTGGAAAACCAATCAAGGTACTTGTGATACGAGATCAAAGCATTTTGTACCTTAATAGTTTTGATCATTTAGAAAACCTCCCCTCAACATGTGCGTATGATTTAGAAATTGTTTAGCACAAGGAGGCAAGAGGACTTTGAAATATTTTCTTTGATCACAATTTTCATACGAAAAAGCCATTTGATTTTCATGGGTAAAATTCTCCCCTCAATATGTGCATAGGATTTTTGAAATCATTTTTATCACATAGAGGCAAGAGTTCTTTTGAAGCACATCCACGATTACAAAAACCATTAAGAAAACCATTTGATAACTCAATCAAGGTACTTTATAAGTCTCTTAAAAACTTTTGTACTCGATAGTTATGCTCCCCTCAATATGTGCTTCGAGATTCGAAAGCGTTTAGCACATATGAGAGAGCGACTGCACAATTAAATCAAAACAATCACCTTTATCAAATTTCATTATTAAATCACAAATTCTCCCCGATCAAAAATATCAAACCCTTTGAGATTTTGGATCCCAAGTGATTTAATTAAGTTTAGAAAACATGAGAGAAAATGTGGCCTTGTTTAAATACTCATCCGGTTTTGGATAAATCCTCCTCCTCAACATGTGCATTGTGTATTTGAAATCGTTTGGCACATGGAGGCGGGAGTGCCTTTAAAGGACTAAAACCAATTCCATTTAAAACAGATTTGAGATTTAAAACACGATCTTTACCCCGATCGAAATATCAAACCATTTGAGATTTGTGATCCCAACCGATTAAATCATTTAGAAAAATTTGGGAAAGACGTGGCAAGATTCAATTTTGAAAGATGATGATACGGACCATTTTAAGACATTAAAGATTGTTAGTGTCGGTATGATAGTTTTAAGAGATCTTTTAAGTAAAACAAAACAATTTCACAATCAAACAAGAATGAAAAGATTTCATTTTGAAAGACCTTGATTCTAAAGAAAAATCATACCATGACATAACATTAAATCTTTAGATCACCACCTTTTGTTGTACAAAATGACTTTTTGAAGATATATTGTATGAAAATATTTTAAATTAAATCACTCTCCCTCAATCGATGACCAAGTCGATAATTGAGTGACTTAAGTTTTGATAAATTGAAGTCCGTGATTTTCAAAATTTAGTCTAATATATTTTCAAAACAATATATTCCATTTTCAAAACAACTTATTCAAATTTATTCAAAATGTTTAAAATGGTATCCCGCACAAAGATACGTTAGTGGTTGAGAAGCTTCCGTTGTTGTTGTTGTAGGGTTGGAAGAAAACCGTCTGCAAATGCAAGTGAGACTTCTTCTTCGTTGCATTTTGAATGCCAACCGAGGTCCAATTAAGCTCCGTTTCTTCACTTGTCAAGAAAACCATCTCGATGCAAGAAGACCTCTTACGTTGCATTTCATGCCAACTCTCCATTGAAGTCCGCTTAAGCTCCGTTTCTTCATTTGTCAACCCAAGATATAGTTACCCTTTCCTTCGGCATCCAATCATCTTCAATAGTGGGATCCGGATCGGAACATTCTTATATACCAATATACCGCATATGTTAGTGAACACACATACAAATATATGGTGGTCGACAACACCCAAACAATAATCGACTAATAAAAGTCAATCCAACATATCAATCGATCATGTAAGGTATGGGTATAATGTGTTTCTCAAACTCTAATCATCTAAACCTAACAATCATATCCTAGAAACCTAGTCCTTCAACATAGGCAATTATATTTTTCGAGATAAGCACGTGGGATAATTAAGAAAGTCCGTTAGATGATATAAATTTGAAAATATTCTCCCCTCAATCAATGACTTATTTTCCGAAAAGATTAAAAGCTACAAGTCATTGATTGAGTTTTCAATTTTCACAAAAACTCGAATCGATTGTTTTAAAGCAACTCATTTACCACCATTTTGAAAAACAACAAATATTTTTCTCAAGAATTTTAGACGGAAAAACATTTGTGTAGGAACAATGATCCTTGACATACTTTCCTCAAATTGTTTTAGGATAAGTGCACGAAATATTTGAAAATTGTTTAGCGTAGCACTTTCCTTTCTTTAAAAGAGCGGTTGCTATCGAAATAATAGCAAGCCATGATTAAGCTGGTCACGATCTAAATAATGCAAGCCATTTGATTTGTGACATGTTTTGAAAAGAATATTTACACCTCCTGCCGAACTTCATCTATGGTCCCGTGCCATTATTGAATGACATTTCTAAGACCGTAGATGTTATCGATACCAGAAGACATGTCTTAGAAAAACAATATTTTTGGTCTTTTCCAAATTTTCTGATTTTTATGGATTTTTGAAGGTTTTATAATTTTCTATTTTGTTTTGTTGGTTTTATATTTTTCTATTTTCTTTTTGTTGGTTTTATATTTTGTATTTTGTTTTTCGAATAAATATTTACAAGGATAGAATAGATGATATAGCTAAAGAAGATGATGATACAGTACCGAGATAAGGATATCGAGCACCCGTTGTAGAAGATAGAAGTCATCAACTCTTAAACATTCACCACCAAAGCTTCGTGGCTCTTGCATTGAAGAAAGAAATTGAACCATCGAAAGTGAGACTTTGGCGACTTCCCCAAACCGAAAATCCTTTGGATGAGCAGATTCAAGCTCTATTTCAAGCTTTCCTTAGCGGTGCAGAAAGCACACCATTATCATCGAACTTGCGCTCCTTTTAAGAATAATCACCGTGATTCTTCGCTTCGAGGTTATATCATCCAATAGAATACCAACAACGTATCATCCCACACATAAAACAATCTTCTCAAATTCCTTTTCTCTCGACGTCCAAGCGATCCATTCCAAAAGGTGTCAAGAGACCACTTCCCCACGTAGTCGAATTGATGCGGTCGGTCTCTTAGACTAGAGCTCACGAACCCGAATACACATATACCAAGACAAAGAAACTTATACCATCAAGTAGTAGATTAAGTCCAATAGCCAAAAATAACCCCGATGTATACTTTTTCTCTCCCACAAGAAAGTGTATGAAGCTCAAGAACTCGAAGCACCCGAATGCCCAAAGAGAGAATAACCGATAACATTAAAGAAGCATGCCGAATCACGATTATCTCTGCGGGTGACAATCTGCGGATGTCAACACCGAATAAGTGATTATATCTACGAATCACCGATTAAGCCCTCAAGTAAAACAATTGAGCATCCCCAATGTACACAATCTCTCCCCGATGATTGTGATAACATCAAAATCATCACACACTTGTGTACCTCTTTCATCTTCGAAACTAACTCTTCCATCTCTTCCCCACATAGTTGGAATAAGAACACTAAACGCCTTGATGAGTAAAACCTTGAGTTTCTCTGCGGTCATGACATTTGTTTTCCGGGATATCTTCAATCACTTAGAAGTATTAAGCTCATCAAGTTTACTCGCCATGAGTCAAACCTTGAGTTTCTCTGCGGTAATAACATTTGTCTTCCGGGATATCTTCAATTACTTAGAAGTATTAAGTTCATCAAGTTTACTCGCGTTTAGATGCTTGTCTCCTTCCCCTTCTTGGTTTTGACACTTCGAATCAAGAACTCTTTGTAAGCCCAAATACTTGAAATCTTTTGAGAAGAACACTATAAGCACAAATATATCTCGAGAATCAACTTGTCAAGCAGACATGTGAGCAAGTCTAATTGGGGATTAAATCTCCCAATTAGTGCTCTCCCTAAACCGACAATCTTTTAATAAATGCCCGAATAAGAAGAAGTCTTTTGATAATCAAATGCAACTCGTCTTTAGTCTTCTAACATGTAGCGTAGAATGTAGAATGCATCGTAGACTCGACCTTCTTCACGATTATACAGGTTGGGAATAGATAGTTAACATCTTCAACTCACACCAAAAGCATCTCACCAAAAGCATCCCAATTAACTTACATCTTGCATATCCCCTTAGCTAAAATCCTCCCAATCAAACAAGAATGAAGGATGTTCATCAAGAAAAAGCGACAATCGTGCCTCAACGAACACACAAGATGGTAACACCAAACTACCAATCACATCAAACAAGAATGAGAGATTGTTCGGAATCATCATGTTGATGTATACGTGAAGCATTAACCGGAAGCACTTTGTCGATAAACTCATCAATCCGAGTGAAGATGTCAACCAACGGCTCTTGAAGAAACACCATGTAAAGATGATCCGATCGGTGAAGCTCGGTTCTTACATGAGTTTGGAGCCGTTTGACCATTTATTCTCATATATCAATCAACCATGCAAAATTATCACACTTCTTCTCCCCTCAAGAATTGCATACGGAGATGCCATTCTTGATTAAACAAGTGAAAATCATCCAAATGTAGTCAATTCACACTTCTCCCCGCAAAATTAGCACGGGATGTTGCCATCGTCATCATAGTTGAGCAAGTGGAATAAGAAAACAATCATCGGTAGTCCGGTTCACTTGATAAATGAAAGTGCGGAAAAAGCATGAAGCATGTTGATGAGAATGGTCATTAATGAGAAGATTTCTCTTCTTTCAAGATAAAGCGCGACACGCACACTTTTCTTTTCTTTGAGGAACGAGGCATGAACTGTTGTGTTCATACGTCATAAGAAGATTTCTCTTCTTTCAAGATAATGCGCATCAAACGCATACATTTCTTTTCTTTAGAGTACGAGGCACGAATCGAAGTGAGCAGACGTCATGATCTCTCTTTTCGACTCTCTTAGCAAAACATGTAATCAACCCCATTATCATTCAAGAGGCTCTTTGTCGTGACGGTGATGGAGAAAACCCAATATGATGAATTTGACCACAGTAAACTAACCCGAACTCGTGACTTAAACTTGCACATATGTAACAAAGAGCGGTGCCGAGAATTCATGCTCCATTGAATCTCTTAAGTACTCTATATTCTTCAACCAACCAACCATCAAGTAATAGACGTACATTACCTCTTGAAAATCCACAATTGAATGTGACACTGAGCACTACAACGTAACTCCTTAAAGTGATAGTTATTTTGTAGTGGTATGAGCCCAATTCCCCCAAGTGGTAAAAGAAAAGGTAAAAGACACCCAACAATAACTAGATTTCCAAGTCTTCGTTTTTGATAATAAGCATCGAACAAGGATCATGAAGAATCTTCATCCAACCATCCCCGATACCTTCGATACTAAGTACACTCGCCGTGATATTTCACTTCAACCTCAAATAAATAATCTTGAATTAACGCCGTTGTCACATCTTCTCGAATCGCTCAAATCTAGCCTTCTTTGACATTTAAATGAACTTTAATAATGGTTTCATCCCACCATGGTATAAGCACATAACCCTTAAAACCAAGTAATAACCAAACTGTCATGACGAAAATCCAAACACACATCCAAATTATGAAGCACGCCTTTTATCCCTTCTTTGAAGCGAAACCGTAGCACCAACATCGATAAGATCTTGAAATACACTTTCCTTTTCTCCGGATGGTTCCATCATCGCGGATTTTACAATTCTATAGTTTAAACCGAGAAATAGTTTCTTTCATGGGATTTTACAAAACCAAGAATAAACCGTAAGAAAGATCCGGAAATGCACTTTACTATTACCGGGATGTTTCCATTGTCACGGGATTTTACAAGTCTATGATTTAAACCGAGAAATAGTTTCTTCGCGGGATTTTACAAAATCAAGACAAAACCGTAAACAATATCGACTTGAATATGTTATGACAACTTTGGTTTCGGTGAATATCTGTTTTAGGGAACATGCAATGGTTCAAACGCCGCACGAAAAACCTCACTTGATTCAAATAAGAGATACCGTCGAAACAACCCCGTAGTCAACCGCTCAAATATCAATTCAAGCCGTGATAGAATATTATATAACATCCAGTTCATGAGAGCCCATTCGACCCAATCATGTGCACGAGCCAAACTTGGTTACTTGCAAGAATCAAGACCGGTTTATGAAAAACAATCCCATTATCCAAGTCCAATGTTCAAATAAAACTGTTTGAACCGTCACTTCATTTACCAAAGTAATACCGGTCAAGAAACTCAAGTCATTTTATCAAATATTAGCTCAAGCCGAATTAGAATCCTCAGTGAAACTTGTCGGACCAAAGTACCAACTCTTAAAATCAACCTTGAATAAATAATTGTATCCAACAATTCATGTGAGAAATTTTGGATAACAAAATTCTTAACACAAGTTCATTTCAAAAGTTAGCACACGTCCAATCAATCAAGGCAAAGTCCAAATAATGCGTAGAACATGGCCCATCACACGAAATCCATCACCCATGTGTGTCGGTCCATCTAATATATCACATACCGATCCATGATTCATACCCAAATACATCGGTATAAGACACAAACACCATCTTCACTTAACCCATAAATTGTCATGACTCACAATTTCAAATACACGAACATGAAACAATATCCAACGAGGTCCGGACCCCAGTATATCATATATCACATATCAAAACTCAAAATGTTATGTCTCAAAATCAAATCACATAAAGTTATCCCGACTATTCGTTAAAGACCCAAGGCCAAATCCAATTATGAAGCTGATTATAAGAATGATGATATCCTAGCTTTACAAAACCGGACATACTAATAACATATAGCTCAAATCCAATCACTTAATAATTCGCCCATATACGAATAATAATATGTGCCCATCTAACAATCCAATAACCAATCAAGTCCATGTTAAACCCCAATCTTTCGGATATTATAAGAGGAATCACATGACACATAACAACCCTAAAGCTTCCTGAAACCCTAAATTACCTCCAACTATCCGCCCCCCTCATCTCAGTTACCAAATCCTAAACACCTCTCTTCAAAAAAAAACGCCAACCACATCCAAATTATTCTCAAACACAACGCCCACCATCACATATTTAGCTTCTTATCACCACCAAACCCTAGTTACCAACACACAAATAATCCGTTATCAAACTCTTCCCAAAGACCGACGCCACGTGAACTTGCCACGGGGATGGCTCGATTTCAATAGTTAACGCCACGGGGATGGCTCGAAGCTAAGGGTCCTTGGTTTCACTAGTTAAGCCACAGGGATGGCACGAGGTTTATGTAACAGCCACAGAGATGGTTTGTCAAAGGAAGAGAAGTCATCTAGATGTAAACAAAAACCCCAGGTAGGTTAACTTTGTTCCCCATTATACATGAAAATCGAACCAAGAAACATGAATTAGCATTTGTTATATTCATTTTCTTATAATTCGTACATAATCACTCCGGTCATTGATGATTATTGTTCTTCTCATGTGCAAGGCCTTTGAGGCATAGAAATACTTTGTATGGCACGAGAAACGAATCTGAGACCTTGTCAAAACCATAGTACACCCTTTAATCGAACATGAATTTGAGGATGAAACCCTTTCTTGGTTTTGTTCTTAATTCAAGATGTTCGGATATTATCATTAAAACCTAGATCTATGAGGCATATGTACTGATGTGAATAGATCGTTTGAGATCTATGTGTTTGACAAACCATTCACATAAGGTACAAGGTTGAGATTGAAGCTTATAACATGTTTGAGTCATGGGTCTTTGATCAGTGATGAAGTTTTTCCATTTTGTGAGTGAGACGTTTGAAAGTCTTTATGCAACATTTTGATAACCACGAGATAACAAGAAAAACAAGCTGAGATCGGTTGATATTATGAGTCTTTCTTCATTTGTAGGTCTAGGAATTAGAAGATGAAAGGTTACAGAAATAACATTTGAGTTTTTGGTTAGAACAAACTCAAAGTCAAGAGTTGTTTAGGTATTTGGTATATGAGATATTGTGGTTGTGGTCATGTGGTCGATTCTTCTTCATCCTTTCTGTCAAACCAAGTCGCTAACCCATTTCAGTTTGACTCAAAAGTCAAACCAGTATAAGTCGCTACATTTTCCTTAAGCAAGTCGCTAGCCATTTTGAGTCATAAGTCGCTATGTCAAAGTTCCTAAGTTGCTAGCGAGTTAGTCAAGTCGCTATTGACTTGAGTTGATTAAAGAATCAACTCGCTACATGTCTCAACTCGCTACTCAGATTCAATGAATCTAGACGACTTGTAAAGACAAGTCGCCAGGTCTGTTTTAGGGTACATAACTCGCTAACTTGTTCAATAACAAGTCGCTAGGCAAAACACGACTAAGTCGCTAGGTGGATTCAGTGAATATGGACATCTTGTACAATCAACTCGCTAGCATGATAATATGAGTTTTCCGATGAGTTTTTCCGACCAAATTCCGACCATATTCATGAAAACCCAAAAACTGCATAGGAAACTTCTAGTTTGCCCGTTTGACAAAGAACAAAAGTAACCATTTGACCATTTTAGGCCTCATGAATCTCTAATGACCACAAAAATATGCATAACAAGACCGATCGGACTATAGAAAAGGACAAAACTTTGATAAAACCGCCACCATAGTTATATAAGAAACAATTTTCCACCATCAAGAAGTACCAAATCGCTTATAACAAGAAAAGTAACAAGAAAAATATTTCCGACCATAAAAGTGATAAAAAACAGTTTTACACATGAGATTCGAACCACAATAAATCAATAAACACAATAACCTTGGCTCGTACCAAATGTAGGATCATTATATTTATTGTGTTTGATGATTCGGTGGTCTTGGGAGATCAAAATACATGTTTGCCATTAGAGAGAAAGTTAGAGAGTTGGGTGTTTTCTTGGTAGAGTTACTTCACAAAATGTAGAATATTAGATTGAAGCACCACCCTTCCATGGATGGAAGGGTATTTATACTGACGACTCAACGACCTCCTATCGGCACATGGATCGGGGATACGGGGTAAAGACCCGTCCTTCCTCCACGGTGTTGCACTAAACTATATTACGCTACAAACTAACTAATAAACTACTAAGAAACGTAAATAACGACAAGTCTACGAGCTAACTTATGCTAGATAACATTTGGGGTGACGACACTTCACTATGGAATTTTCTAATTCCTAACAAATGATCCCTTAACAAGGAATTTGATGGTTTCATAAGAATTACAATATGCATTGCACGGGAAGACAATCGATGAGGTACATGCAATGCTCATTGATTATGAGAAAGGTTTGCCCAAGAAGGCCCCTACACCGCGGTTTTGAACATCCGTAGGGTAGGATTTCTAAGCCTAATAAGCCGCTACCGAACAAGAAATGGAAAGGTAAGGGTAAAGTTGATAAGGAAAAGAAGTTATGACTATCAACAAGAACCCAAGAAGTACCCTCCCAAAACCATGAGAATCCGAAGAGGATCAGCTTGTCATCACCGCACCGAGGTTGGACACCGGAAGAGGAATTGTCCACTATATTTTGATGAGTTGCGCAATAAGAGGTATAAAAATCGGCCACCGTGGCGATGCATTGTGTACTTTTGATGATAGAATTATTTGCTTTTCCTCATAAAATAAATTCTGTATATGATAATGGATGTGGTATTCACATATGTAATACAATCGCAGGACTTAGAGGAGCAAGGAAGCTTGCCTATGGATGACAATACCGCACGTGGGTAATGGAGCACATGCGGTCGTTGAAGCTATAGGCACGTTTGATTTAGTTTTACCTTGGGTTTAGTAGTGTCATTAAACGATTGTCATTACGCACCTTCCATTGTTAGGGTGTCGTTTACATTTCCTTGTTAAAAGATATTGGTTTCGTTCATACATTTACCGATTATGGAATTTCGATTTCTTTAAATGGTGTTTTTACTTTAATGTTATTCCAAGAATGGTGTGTTTGAAATTGATTTGCATCATAATGTAATTGATAAAAATAATTACATTTTAGCATCAATAATAAAAGAATCAAAGGTGATTTGGATTCTTCATTTCTTTGGCATTGTAGACTTGCTCATATAGGCAAGAAACTCATGCAACAAATTGCTACATGAAGGGCTTTTGCAAGACATCAATAATGAATCATTTGATAAATGCGAATCTTGTATATCGGGAAGATGACCAAGAAACCTTTACAAATAGTTTAGAAAGGGCTTCGATCTTCTTGGTGTGATACATACCGACGATGTGGACCACTAAGATATGTGTCAAGAAAGGGTGCTAGCTACTTCTTAACCTTTATTGATGATTTCGATCGTTATGGTTACGTTTATTTACTTAAACATAAACATGAAGTCTTTGAAACATTTAAGGTTTTAAGAGTGAAGTAGAACGCAACTAGGAAAGAAGATTAAAGCTCTTCGATCCGATAGAGGTGGTGAATATTTAAGCCAAGAGTTTAAAGATTATCTAGGCGAGTGTGGTATCGTCCAAAGAACTCACATCTCCATATACTCCACAACAAAATGGTGTATCACGAGAGAAGGAATCGTACATTGTTAGACATGGTGCGATCAATGTTTAATCTTACAACTCTTCCCTTATCCTTTTGGGATTATGCTTTAGAAACCTGTTGTTCGCATATTGAATATGGTTCCAACTAAGAAGGTTGATAAGACTCCTTATGAAGTGTGGTATGGGAAACTTCCTAACTTGTCTTACTTAAAGGTGCAGGGGTTGTGAGGCGTTTGTTAAACGTGACTCTGGCGATAAGTCGCAACAAAGATCTGTTAAGTGTGTCTTTGTAGGATACCCAAAGGAAACTATGGGTTACTACTTTTACTTTCCACCGAAACAAAGTAATTGTTGCTAGGTATGGAGACTTTCTTGAAAAGGATCTCATATCTCATGAATTCGATGGGAGTATATGATCCGGAAGATGATCAAGAAGATACAACACCTTCGAAAACACTAGCCAACCTCAAGTAGAACCTAAAAGTGCAGGCGTTCCACACGAAGTTGAAGTGGTTCCCATTCGTAGATCCGCAGGGCTACACGTGCACTGAGCGTCTATGTCTCAACGTGAAGGCGAGGAAAATTTGTTAGGGATCTTGGTGAACACGCTAACTATAAAGGCGCCATGATGAGTCCCGAAAGGAAAATGGCGAGTTCCTATGAATGGGAAATGCAATCCATGAAAGATAACGAAGTGCGGATAGAGGTTGACTTACCTCCAAATGCTAAGGTAGTTGGAAGTAAGTGGCTCTTTAAGATAAAGACCGACATGGATGGCAATGCACACACCTATAAAGCTCGTCTTGTAGCCCAAGGTATACTCAAACCTATGGGGTAGACTACGAGGAGACATTTTATCCGTGGCGGACATTAGAGCTATTAGGATTCTTATAGCCATAGCTGCGTACTATTACTATGAGATATGGCAAATGGATGTCAAAATTGCCTTCTTAAACGGTCGCCTAGATGAGGACATCTATATGGCGCAGCCTGAAGGGTTTGTGAATCCAAAGTATCCGAAGCGTGTATGCAAACTTCAAAGATCCATTTATGGATTGAAGCAAGAATCAAGGCAATGGAACAAGAAGTTTGATGAAGAAATCAAGAAATTTGGTTTCACTCAAAATCTTGATGAGCCATGTGTGTATCACAAAGCTAGTGGGAGTAATGTTATTTTCCTTGTCTTATATGTCGATGACATATTGATCATGGGAAAAGACATTCCAAGTATGCAAGATGTAAAGTCTTATCTTGGAGTGCTTTTCGATGAAGGACTTAGGGAAGCGACATTTATTCTTGGAATCAAGATCTACCGAGATAGATCAAGGCGGTTAATTGGACTAAGCCAAAGTGCTTACATTGATAAAATATTGAAGAGATTCAAGATGCAAAATTCCAAGAAGGGATATTTGCCGATGCAAGTTGAACATGGCTTAAGTAATAAACTATCGCGTCAACACACGAAGAGGTGGCTTACATGAAGAAAGTTCCTTATGCTTGGTACCGGGATCTATCATGTATGTTGTGAGATGTACAAGGCCCGATGTGGCGTTTGCACAAAATATCACCAACGGTATCAACAGAACCTGGTGTGAAGAATCGGCAGTCATAAGAACATTCTTAAGTATCTAGGGCTACTAAAGAAATGTTTCTAGTGTATGGAGGAAATCCAGATGCGTAACTTGATGTTCTGAGTTTTACGATCGTCATTCCAAACTCGATAAAGATGATACGAAGTCTCGACGGGTTATGTCTTTGTCATTAATGGAGGAGCATTTGACCGGAAGAGCAAGAAGCAAACAACAGTTGCGATGTCTATTACTGAGTCGAGTACATAGTCGCTTGAAGTTGCAATGGAAGTCGTTGGATTAGGAAATTCATTTCGGGACTCGGAGTAATGCCCTCAATCGAATTACCTTTAAATGTGTATTGTGACAACTCTGCTGCAATAACATTTGCCAATGAGCCCGAGTCATGAAGGCAGGACATTTTCCTCGTCGATATCACTATGTTCGAGAACAAGTTGACATAGGTGAAATCAATCTACTCAAAGTTCATACATATGATAATCTAGCTGATCCCTTTACGAGCCTTTGCCAAAAGATAAACTTCTTGATCATGTTTGATGGGATAGGACTTCGTTTAGCTAGTAGTTTCATGCGGATCCGTGATTAGTATTTGGATAAAGGATGTTATGAACAAATATTACTTTAATGAAATAAAATAGTTGTTTATGTTTATTTTCATTTTCTTAATATTATATCCTATATTTGCATGTTTAATCCGTGAATAACTTATGTTATTCTAAATAGTCCGTTAATCGAACAATGATGTGGGAATATCATTGAATTAAGACAAATCGAGTTTTGGTAGAATATACTTTTAAAGTATATTGATGCGTGAGACATACCAGATTCACATGATATTCAATGAATTGAATATAGGACTCATCCCAACTTTACATGATGATACTTTATGGATCTTTGTCATTAAGTATATCATGAAGTGTTTATCCTCGCACTTGAGATACGGATAAGCGATATGAATGTAGTGCATTTGTGTAAGATAGTCTAACGCTATCCGTGAATCGGTAGTTATAAGGGCTATTTTCAAGTGTTGCAAAATTCATGAGTTATGTTTGTAGTCAAGAGAATTTGTTCCTTTGAATTTGTTTCAAAGCATGTCTGAGGTTGACAAGATGTTTGTATGGCCATACCCAAGATCTATCTCGAATACGTTCGAGATGATTTGGTAATCTTGTTCAATCATATACAACGAGAAATGAATATTAACTTATGAATTGACTTGATCCATATTCATAGTTAATGTAGTATTAGTAACAAAAGGATAAGTAAAATGATGAATCATTAAATGGTTTTTCCAGAGACCATACTCGATTTGATCCGGGGCGTTGGCGTGTAAAGCTAGACTAACCAATGTCATTACTATATTTAGTAATATCCAGTGGGGCTGAAAGGTTTTATGGATATTTAAATATACGATGTCCGGATTCGAACTCGAGACTTCGGATTGCACACATTACGATGAGAGTTGATGTTAATAATTAATATATAAAATGTTATTATTAATTATTAGTCACGAAATAAAACATAACGATAGTTAAATATTTAACGAGGTTTAGCTAACGGTCGTTAAATGTAAACTACGAGGACTAGAGATGAAATTAGTGGACAAGAAGGATCCGGAATCCCTTTGGGATTGCTTGGCCGGTCGTGGGCTACCCAACCCAAGGAGGTGGGATTTCTTGGTCACCAAGTTTTGAGAATGTATATATACAAACCCTTGTATTCATTATTCTCCTAACCTTGGATCACCAATAACCTAATTTCTCTTCTCCTCTCCTCCCTCTTTGCTTGGCCGATCGGTGTAACCCCATCCCCTTGGGATCGATTTTTCCAATTCAAAGAAACAAGTGTTTGGTTTTATTTGTGATTCAAGAAACTAGCTTTTCACATCAAATCGCTAATAGTACGTGTGTACAAGAACAAAGGACAAGCACGCTTGAGCTTGTAATCTTGGTGGTCGACTTTTGTGTGGGTCAAATTTATTAAACCCTAAAATTAGGGTTTTTGGTTTTGTTCTTGTTCTAATCATCGTTTGATTCTTGAATTGCTAAAAGGTACGCACTGTCTTGTTCGGTTAATTACTTACATATATTATTCCTATTTACTTCCGCTGCATGCTTTGATGATGTTATTTGTTTTATATAATTTTTATGAGTATAAAATTCCAACAAGTTCAACTCAATCGGTTTCCAGTTTGAATAAACTGTATCCGTCCATTCAGAAACATCTATCGAGGAAGCCAAGAGTAGTGATCACAAGGATAAAGATTTTGGGACAGACAAAGAAGTCACAAGGTCAATGATGGATGAGATCACATCAACTTTACCTTTTCACCTTTAACTCAAAAAAATACCCCTTATCATAACTCAACCATAACACCACATTTTGGGCCCCACTTTTCTTCTAAAACACCCCTTAGAACATGACAAGTGTATTTTTATTTTTATTTTTATTTTATTCTTTGTAGCCTTCACGCAGCGTTAAGGCTTTAATGTGGAGGTTTAACGCAGCTTTAACGTGGGAGGACGGTATGGATAACGTGACTTTAACGCGAAAATGTGAAGGTTTCACCCACCTAAAAGGTTAACACACCGAGTACTCTAATAAGAAGATAATTAGAAGTAAACAATAATCATAGTGTGACCACACATGAGCAAGTTCCGATCAAGTTGCTCTTTATTGTAAGTGGGGTAACTGTATAATGTTTCATATATAATTCATAATAGAGATTGGGTGTATATATAGTGATATCAAGATTATTCTAGATACCGGACTTGAGCCCAACACAAAATATCACCTAACACTCTCTCACAATCCGAGCGACGAAATCGCGAAAGCATGGATTAGATTTAAAAGCTAAAAACATTAAATTAAAGCAAATAAATAATTGCTGATGAAGACATCTGACAGCAAGCGGAAGCAAATCTTCAAGCAGCAAGTCATAATTTGATAAACCTTTTTCCGGATGACACAAAATTTTTTATTTTCGATATAACCCAAAAATATCCCTTTTTGCGGATAACCGAAGTATCATTTTTCATACGGACTAGCCCAAAGTATCTTTTTTGATAACCCAAAGTATCAATTTTTTTTAATACGGAATAAACCAAAATATCCAAGACCAGGATAAACCAAATTATCTTATCGAAGAATAAACCAATGTATTCTCTTTACGAAAAGACAATTTTTTTATTCACCAACTCTAACATTCCAACATTTATATATTCATCTATATTTACACCATAACAACCAGTTGTAACCATAAAAATAAACGAAGAGAACACATGTGGTTTGACCCACAAAATGTATCAATTACCAAAAACCCATGATGACGTATAGTCCGCATTCGGGTTACGAACCCGACCAGTGAACGCCACTAACAAGCCCATTACGAATGGGCTAACCCAATAACGGTTTGGGCTCACGAAAGCCCAAATCCAAAGTTATTTATGGCATTAGATATCGGATATCTTTTACTTATGAGATATGCATTAAACTGACTGACTTAGGCGGGATACGCCGAAGGTTGGGGAACACAAAACCAAGAAGGATTTCGTATGTATATAAGGGGTATCCTAGCCCTCATTAAAGGTACGATCTAAAACCCTAATTCTCCATTAACCCTAAAACCGATTACTTACTCTCACGCCGGAGGATAATCGTGGGAGACAATCCCACGATAAGCCTAACGGTGTTTTCTGTTTACTTAGTACGCAGGTCTCAAGCATTAAGATCCAATTGATACGGAATCGGAGTCCGAACAAGGAACGCCTAACTTTTCTATCAACAAGTGGCGCCATCCGTGGGACCATCACTAAGAACTAGATTGACAAAGCAAGGAAATCAAAACCAACGATCGCATGGTGACATACATGGAAAGAAGCGACAAAGTGGGTGGGTTCTAAACAAGCCTCGGGATAACCAAGTCTTACTAGAAACCAAGCATCGTGCCCAGATCTGGTCTTCCCGACAAGGAACCACGCCGGGACAACCCAGGCCACCACAACCACCACCGGTGCGTAAGGTCCATCGCGCTCCTTTACCACTCCACTCCAATCGGTGCTAGAAATGGACCTCACAAAAGCACCGACGCCTTTTGGCGAAACAAAGGTCTAATGGTAGAAACAGACACCCTTGCTCTAAAAGGGGTTGTGCCGGAACTAGCACCAAGTGATTTCGTGTCTCAAAACTATGAAACCTTGGCTGCTCTCATGCAAGAGGAAGCAAAAAAGAGGTTAGGTAGGAGTTTGCATGCCCGACTCGATTTCGGCCCGGAGTATGAGATATCTCCACCGCGCCATCATAAGGAAAAGCGCGGAAGGGATAGCCGCCAACCCCTAGTATTTACCAGGATTGGGAGGAGAATTGAGAATGATGAAGCAGCGGACATGCGCACTGGGAACACGAGGAAGATGGACCACGCATACCAATGTCCACGCTAGGCTTGGTAGCCGCAGGTCCATGATGATCGGGACGACGGTATTCTCCAAGTGAAAGCCCTTCAGTGGGAACTATGAGGACGGTCGGCACAAGCCGAAGAGGGAAAACTCGTCCTCTGGTAACTCCTCGGACAACGAGGATAGCGAAACCGGACACCGGAAGTCCGTGGAGGAAATATCGCGACCGTGAGGATGAAGACATATCTCTTCCGGGCGCCGCCAAAAAGTAGATGCGTTCACTCGGCGATCAAGTAATTTCTCGAGAAAAAAAGGAGGCGCATGCCCGCCAATGTGAAAACCTATGATGGAGCAGGTGATCCGGACGATCACCTAAAAATTTTGAATCACCCGCTACCATCGAAATCCGCCACAACCCGTGAAGCCACATGTTCAATTTGATAACGCCACACGCGCTGCTCGGGGTCAAAGGAACTTCCTTTCTTCGAGCAAGTTTTATAACACCCTAGGCAAAGGAACCTAATCGTTGTAGTGTAGTATTAGGGTAAGCCACGGTATTGATATCGCTCTCTAGGGAATAGGAATGCTAGTGAGAAGTTACTACGCTAAGGTTGGGGTTGAGGAAGATTATTTTTATCTTTTTATGTTTTTTAGGAAATGGAAAGGTACGAATCTCGGGTTTGATTTGGGGTTTGGTATTTCACCGATTACTCTACTTATCTAATTATCTAAACTAATGGGTAGTCTATGTCTAATTATTGTGTGTTCGTATGATAGTTTAAAGATGTGTTTACTTAGGTTTTATTACTCCTTAATTATCTCCTATTGGTGGTTGAATTGTCACGCCCTTATTCTTAATCGCATTGTGTGTCTAAAGTCGTAGGGTATGCGCTTATCCCTAACTCTTTGAACTTACCAAAGGGTCTCGCCTACAAAACCCACTAGGATTATAAACTCTAACTCTAAGGCCTCTTTGGATGGTTTAGCCTACAACCGCTCTAAGTGCTATAGCCTAAGGTTCACAAAGATTAATCAAGCATTAATTACACAACGAATGACCTATCGCATTACTAGATCATTAACAATTAAGATAAGAGACAACCAATCAATATTCAATAATTAAGTTTCATATTCCCTAAGCAAACACACAAGTAAATTAGCCGGACATGGAGAACATGCAAGCATACACACAAATAATCAAAGACATAATTGAATTAATGAAGTAAAACACTTATCTTGATGTAAGATAGGGTTTGGAACCCTAAAATACTGTACAAGACAGCCTTGGTTCGGTTTAGGTTTTACCCAAAAGACTACACACAAATCCGAAAAATTCG
Source organism: Chrysanthemum lavandulifolium (assembly GCA_022545495.1). Taxonomy (NCBI): domain Eukaryota; kingdom Viridiplantae; phylum Streptophyta; class Magnoliopsida; order Asterales; family Asteraceae; genus Chrysanthemum; species Chrysanthemum lavandulifolium. The sequence goes on along the minus strand of CM040243.1, from coordinate 221,271,813 downwards.
GATTCTATATATAAGATTACATGTGCGACGGCCACCTTATGTTTTGTGACGCCGCCGGTCGCCGCCATTAGGGTTTCGCCTTGGCCACGTTAGTCTTGCGACGGTGTCACCTTGTGCTTGTGACGCCGTCCTCTTCTTTTTGACGCCGTTCGATCAAATCTAGGCCGCCCGAGTTGCGACGGCCTACTCTTTTAAAGCCCCGACACCGCCACTTGAAAATATGAAATTTGGCTTCGTCCGTCACAAAATGCTCCGACGGCGTCATAGCTTAAGCGACGCGCCACCTTGTCTTTCAAAGCACTGAGTGTCTCGATTCTTGACTTTGGCCATTTTCTTCAGATATCCGCGCTTTTCGTCCAAATAAGTGCCATTACAAAGAATTTGCCTTCAAGAGACCTAAAAGTGAAAAGGAACGATATTAAGTAATAACGGATACAAAAGTGATCAAATAAGGGCTTAAACGACCCTCAAAAGGTACATTTTAAAACCTTATCAAATATCCCTACACTTGGTATTTGCTTGTCCTCAAGCAAATGTGCTTTTAGCCAATTAATTTATAAGTTAGGGGTCATGAAGCATTGGTTTAAAACAATCCACAACACATATAAGCCCCAAAAAGTCATAACAAGCACGGAAATTACATACTAGCACCTCACATGGGGTGTTTGGATACTCACATCTCTCTCGGTGTATATGAAATATAACAAGTTGGAAATGGAAGATTAAACACTCATTAACCGGTCCTAGTACATAGATTACCATAGGCTTGAGAATAGATCAAACCTCCATCGCTTTGGCGTAAGCACCTAGGAAAGACTATCAAAGAGGTCTTTAAAGGGTTGTAATGTTAGGCTTACGGTAGGAAACAAAGGGTTTGGTGGGATAGGCTATTTAGTGGTGGCAAGTCAAAATCTTTTGTTACAAGCATACGAAGAATGGCGCTGCTAAGCCAAGACTCGACACTCTAGACTCTAGCTAACTCAAACAAACAAACATAAATTTAAAGGATAGATGTAGGATGGTAGCCCGTATTCTATTTTTTTTCTTTTTTTTTATTTTTTTTTTTCATACACTTTTACTCTACCATCCTCTACGGTAACATCAAAATGATAGGGATTTATAGGCACATCCCTACACTTGAGTTTTTATTACTCTAACACTAATTTGACCCGAATTGAAAAGATCAAAACACTTGGGGTATGTTATTACGCAAATAAGGGAATTTAACGTTCCCTTCCAATCATTTTATAAACTTTAACTTTTTCCCATGAGTCCCAATCGTCCCAAAACTGTGTACAAAGGATATGACTCGACTTAGCAACTCATGCAAGCAACTAGATAATTGAACTAAGGGTTTGGGGTGATAACAATAATGCACTAAAAGTGAGTGCATACAAGGTAGGCTAAGGCGATTTGGGTGTATATTTGGGGGTGGGGTGTAAACAATGCTCTTCATTGATATTCCGGAAAAACCGAAACATCACGAGAACCGCGAAAAGGATAGGCTCTGAGGGGTTAACTAGGGGTATCGTGTACTAAAGATGAGTACAACGCAAAGGGTGTGGGGAATTACTCAACCGATGTGGAAGAAGTAATTATATTACGGTATCAAACAAGGGTTATCCTAATGCCTCTTATCATTTAGTTATTCCTAACTACACAAGTGTAGTCTTACTAGCGATCTCGAATGCATCACAAAACAAGTTCTAGAATCTAATATACTACCGGTTCACACTCTAAGCATTAAAGATGAATGCTTTAATTCCTACTAATCTAAGGGTGATCCTCACATTTTGGGTGGAATTTAGGTGGTAAAGGGTTTTGTGCTAGTCATGCAACTTCCTATCCGTGAGACGCTTTTGTTAAGACTAATGGCCCACTCCTATATGTCATGAAAAATTTTAAATTTGGTGCCAAAATTACCCTAACCGACATTTTCTCATGGTTTATTACACAAATACAATTGACAAAGCAAATAATCAAGGATAAGCATAGTTTCAAAGTTCCCGCTTTATTTTCCTCCCTACACTTAAACCGAACATTGTCCCCAATGTTCCCCAAAAGTATCAAAGTTATGATAATGGAAGGTAATTAAAACGAAAGAAACTAGTACTCCCCGATTAGCTCGGTAGGATCCGTGTGAAGTAGTGGTTAAATCCTTTCCAAGAAGAATGTGCGTGAAAAGCTCCTTCCAATCTTTTGTTTCTTCTTCTTGATAAATAAAACCCGCACATTCAAGAAAACAAACGAAACCTTCGCGTAAAATCGGCGGTAATAATATATATAAGACTCTACTAAACTAGGATATAATGCTTGTGGAATGGATGTTTACTGCAATTTCGGAAAATTAAGACCGAAAATTCCAAAATTTATAAGTAGCTCGTAAAACGAGAAAAAGTAACTGTTGTTTTACTCCTTCCCGACGCCGTCAGTTGTAATCTCGACGCCACAAAGTTATCCCGACAAAACCGGTCTCATGATTTTCGGAAAAATTCGAAAATTTACATCTTTAGAATCGGAAAATTTCGCAAAACATCCATTATGACTCGATACAAGCATTTGACTCGAACAAACACACATATATCTTTTTAATGAATTGCTATTCTCATGTTTACGCTTTTTTTGAAAACGTGTGTAATCCTCCCTACACTTATCCTTTATGTAAAATACCTTTATATGCAATTAAGACGAGGTTAAAACAAAATAAAGCATTTTTACAAATTTAAACATGAGAATAAACAATCAATAAAAGATATATGACACTAACAAGCAAACAATTAAGCATGGGTTGCCTCCCACGAAGCGCTTTTCTTTATTTAAGAGTCTTGTAGCTAGACTCGTAGTCGTGTCCTTACGTGACTTCATTACCGCCACCTTCTTCTAAAACAATATCTTCATCGCTCACCATGTCATTATTATCCAACTGATAATGTTTCACACGTTGTCCATTTACGGTAAATTCCTCCCATCGTGGTCTAGTAGCACCACCGCTCCATTGCTCATCCGCTTTTACCGAAAAAGGTCCATACCATCTCGATTTGAGTTTTCCTAAATAACCTCGTCTTGAATTATACAAGAGCACCTTATCTCCTTCCAAAACTCTTTAGGATTCTTTATTCGCTGATCATGCCATTTCTTTGCCCTTTCTTTGTATGTGATCGACGATTCATATGCTTCCAAATTTTAGTTCATCCAATTCTTGAAGTCAAAGAACCTATTTGACCGCGCTCGTAATAATCCATATTACAGGCCTTAAGTGCCCAATATGCTTTTTGCTCAAGTTCAATAGGGAGGTGGCACGCCTTCCCGTATACTAAGCGAAAAGGGGTTGTTCCGATAGGTGTTTTGTAAGCGCTCAATGCCCGAGTGCCTCATCCAGTTTGAATGCCCAATCTTTTCTATTCTGGTGGACCGTTTTTTCAAGTATCCGCTTTAATGCCCTATTTGTGTTTTCTACTTGTCCATTCGTCTGAGGATGATATGCGGTAGAAAATCTATGTGGAACACCGCATTTCTTCATTACCTTCTCCATTTGAGCATTGCAAAAGTGGGTTCCTCTATCACCGATCAATGCCTTGGGATCCCGAATCGCATGAAGAGCTTTTAAGAAAATGAATAACTACCCTCGCATCATTAGTTCTAAGAGCTTGAGCCTCCACCCATTTGGATACATAATCAATAGCTACGAGAATGTATTCATTTCCTCCGGATGATGGAAAAGGTCCCATGAAGTCTATACCCCAAACATCGAATATTTCGCACTTGGATATAATTCGAGGCGATTCATCCTTCGCGAGATGTTTCCCGATCGCTGGCATGCATCACACGCTTGAACTAATCTCTTAACGCCTCGAAAAATAGTAGGCCAAGAGAACCCGCATCGAAAACCTTTCGTGCCGTGACATTTACACCGTGATGTCCTCCGACGGTCCCGCATGGCATTCTTTCGTAACTCGATCAATCTCCTTCCGCCACGCAACGCCGAATGATTTGATCGGGCATATGCGAATAGGAAGGGCTCATCCCGTAAGTAATGTTTTAGCGTAGTGAAGAATTTCCTTTATCTTGCTTGGTCATGTAGTTTGGCAAAACCCTACCGATGATAGTTAGCATAATCCGCATACCATGGCTCAATCTCCTTAATGGCCATTAGCCGCCCTCGAAAAGAGTCGCGAATCTCGTGTGATCGAGTTTCTCAAGATCGTGGTTTTCCAAGCGTGATGATGATCGGCAGCAAGATTTTCACCCTTTTATCTCGAATCTCAATGTCGAATTCTTGAAGTAATAGAATCCATCTAATTAGTCGGGTTTTGCATCTTGCTTGAAAACAAGTAGCGCAAGGCGGAGTGATCATGAAGACGACAGCCTTAGAAAGAACGAGATATTGCCTCGAACTTGTCAAAGGCAAAACCACGCCTAAAAGCTCTTTCTGTAGTTGTGTAATTTTCTTGCGCTACATTCATGGTTTTGCTAGCATAGTAGATTGGTTGAAAATGCTTCTCTTCCTTTGGCCAAGCACGGCGCCTACAAAGATAGTCACTAGCATCACACATGATCTCGAATGGTCGAGACCAATCAGGGTGACCATTATAGGCGCTCGAGTAAGATCCTTCTTTAGTCGGTTGAATGCTTCTTTACATTCTTCGAAAAATCAAAAGGGCATCCTTAACAAGAAGTCATGTCATTGGTCGGGCAATTTTCGAGAAGTCTTTAATAAACCTTCGATAAAACCCGCATGACCTAGAAAGTCGCGAATGGCTTTAACGGTGGTAGGATAGGGAGTTTGATATCGCTCAATTTTTGCTCTATCGACCTCAATTCCATTTCCGAGACTTTATGTCCTAAGACAATTCCTTCTTTCACCATGAAATGACATTTTTCCCAATTTAGGACCAAATTAGTTTCTTCGCACCGTTTCAACATCTTCCTAAGGTTGGAAAGACAAAGGTCGAAGGAATTTCCAAATACCGAGAAATCATCCATGAAAACTTCCATGCTGTCTTCAATTAATTCATGGAATATGGCCATCATACATCGCTGAAAGGTGGCGGGTGCGTTACATAACCCAAGGGCATTCGCTTGTAGGCAAACGTCCCGTATGGGCATGTAAATGTAGTCTTTTCCTGATCTTCAGGGGCAATGGGAATTTGAAAATATCCTGAAAAGCCATCAAGGAAACAGTAGTATTCATGCCCGGCTAACCTTTCGAGCATTTGGTCAATGAATGGCAGAGGAAAATGATCTTTCCGGGTGGCATCATTTAACTTTCTGTAGTCGATACAAACACGCCAACCCGTAACCGTTCTTTGTGGCACTAAATCACCCTTTTCATTCTTTACAACTGTCATTCCTCCTTTTTTGGAACCACTGACTGGGTGACCCATGGGCTATCCGAAATGGGGTAGATAAGGCCGCATCGAGGAGCTTGATGACTTCTTTCTTTACTACCTCCTTAATGTTAGGGTTGACCTCCTCCGCGGTTGAACGGTTGGTTTGTAATCTTCTTCCATGAGGATTTTATGAGTACAAAATGTAGAATCAATACCCTTAATGTCACCACACTCCACGCGATTACTCCTTTGTACTCTTTTAAAACTTCCAAGAGCTTCTCTTTGTCCAAAGGGTCACGACGAGCTTATGATGACAGGGAGTTGGTCCTTTCCTCAAGGAAGGCGATTCTAAATGGCTTGGGAGATCTTTTAGTTCTAAAGTAGGGGTTCCTTGATTGATGGTTTTAGCTTGTTTTCCGGCTTTTGCACTCAAGGGTTCAATTTCTTCCTTACGCTGGTAAAAGGAAACAGCCCAACCATCTCAATTTCCTCGTTGTCGCCTATTGTGTTGTTATCATCATTTCGAATTCGCTTAATAGATACTCATCAATGCACCATCTATATCATCAACAAATTCATCAACTTCCTCAACAAAATAAATAGGGTGATCGTAGGAGGAGGAGTGACTCATAGAATCCTTGATGTCGAAGGTTAAGCTCTCTGACCCCACTCGTAAAGTGAGTTTACCATCATGAACATCAATAATGGCACGAGTGTAGCTAAGAAAGGTCTTCCAAGGATTATCGGACCGAGTTATCTTCCTCCATTTCTAAAATCACGAAATCAACTCGAAACTTGAATTCTCCTACCCTTACAAGAACATTTTCACAAACCCCAATGGGATATTTGATTGATCGATCGCTAATTGAATACTCATCCCGGTTGGTTTCAAATCCCGAATATCCGAGTTTGAGGAATAGGAGTGAGGCATCGTTTAATGCTAGCCCCAAGATCCGCCAAGGCATTTTTCATGAGAGCGCCCTATTGAACAAGGGATGGTGAAACGCTCGATCTTCTTTCTTCTTGGGCAGGCCTTTCTGGATGATAGCCGAGCATTCTTCTCCTAATGATATCAACCCTTCAAGTTTCTTCCGATTAGATATTAACCTCTTGAAGTATTTGCTATGTTTAGGGATGTGATAGAATACGTCAAGAAGTGGTATGTTGACGGAAGTTCGCTTTAAATAAGACAATACTCTCTCATTGTCTTCTTCACCTTTTGATTCTTCAGACGAGAGGGATAAGGAATCCGTGCGAGAGTTGGTCACTGGGCAGGTGCTGGTGTTTGTGGAGGGGGATCGTGAGGAGTTGAAGGAGGTTCAGGAATTGCTTCATTTCCTAACACAGGTTCCCTGGTGGTGGGATTCCGGTCAGGATGCGGGGGATCCTTGGTAGTAATTCCTGATCGAGTAGTGATGGCGCAAGTTGGATCATGATGGGTTGGGCCAGATTCGCTTATTCTTTTGTGGAGGTTGGCGAATTGACTCTCTAATTCAGCTTGCTGCTCTTGAATAAAACCCTCAAGACCTTTTAAGAGTGTGGCCCCTTCTATGGTAAACTGCCCGAGTTCTTCTTCAAAGGCATCACGGATGGTGTATTCAGATCCCTCATTTCCTTCATTTTTCCATTTTAGATTGCCCCAAGGGTTGCATTCATCGCTTTGATAGAATGTGAGGAGTGAAGGGTCATCATAAATATCATGACTGGAAAGGAAGACGCTCTCTTGGCGTGTGTCATCACATTCATCACTCTCGTGTGGCCCTCCACAAATGTCGCATATAAGGTAAGGGTTAAATAACCTTTTGGTTCCGCGATTTTGTGAGGTATGCAAGCTTCTCTTGTGCTTTCTTAATCCGATCATCGAAAGATGATGAATTTTCATTCAAGAAAGTAGAGATACTTATAGCGCATCGCTCATGCCAATGGTTGTCTTGGTATTGAATGTATTCCTCAATGCGGTTCCACCCTTCTTCGCAGAAGTGAGATTAGAAATTCTTCGCCGCTTGAGAAGTCAATGCCTATTTGATCCTTATGGGAGATATTGTCGTAAAGATTTGAACAAGCAACCAAAGGTCGATACCATGGTGTGGGGCTTGTTGAATAAGATCTTTGTAACGATTTCAGGAGTTAATGATAGATTCTCCATATGTTTGATGGAAGTGAAGAATTTTGCTCCTAATCAATGCAGTTCTTCCAGGGGAAAGAACTTCTTGGTGAACTTGGTTGTGAGTTGTTCCCATGTGAAAATAGACTTTGAGGAGCTTATCGAGCCACCCTTGGCCTGTCCTTGAAGAGAAAATGGAAAACCGAGTCTAGATGTCTCCTTGGATGCTCCGTCGGATAGATAGCATCAACAATTTTAAAAATTGTTTGATGTGGTGAATTGGTTTTCACTGGGATCCATTGAATTGACATACATTTTGATAAGCCAAATGTCGAGGCATGCAATACCTCATTGACTTGTTCAAGGGTAGACAATGGCACTAGTAAATCCAGATGCGTAGGGGAAGAGTATTCCCGAGGATTTTGCTTCGAGGATTGATGGGTCCATTGACCGGAGTGGCGGGAATTTCCTCGCCATGTTGGCTCGATCACAATGATGATGGTTTCAGGGAGTGTGGGAATGAGAGGACTCTCGTCGGTTGTGACTTCATCAAAGTTGATGGAAGTGCCTTGAGGTTCCGAATCATGGAGAGCTTTTCTTCGCCTATTGAGCTCTCTTCGGTTCCGCAAATGGTTCAAGAAGGGTTTTGGTGGAACCGGGTTCTAAGTTGTCTAAGGGGTTGGTAGGGGAAATGGTGGTTGGTTATCACCTTCCATGATGAAAAGTGATGGGGTTACGAACAAAGGTCACGAAGAAGGGGATAGACTACGAGGAAGCTAAAATGAGAAAAATTTACTTGATAGGAATCAAGCAAAGAAACCTAAACGAGGTGGACTACTAACTAGCTATTCTATTCCCCGCAACGCGCCAAAAACTTGATAACGCTACACGCTGCTCGGGGTCAAAGGAACTTCCTTTTCTTCGAGCAAGTTTTATAACACCCTAGGCAAGGAACCTAATCGTTGTAGTGTAGTATTAGGGTAAGCCACGGTATTGATATCGCTCTCTAGGGAATAGGAATGCTAGTGAGAAGTTACTACGCTAAGGTTGGGGTTGAGGAAGATTATTTTTTTTTATCTTTTATGTTTTTAGGAAATGGAAAGGTACGAATCTCGGGGTTTGATTTGGGGTTGGTATTTCACCGATTACTCTACTTATCTAATTATCTAAACTAATGGGTAGTCTATGTCTAATTATTGTGTGCTCGTATGATAGTTTAAAGATGTGTTTACTTAGGTTTTATTACTCCTTAATTATCTCCTATTGATGGTTGAATTGTCACGCCCTTATTCTTAATCGCGTTGTGTGTCTAAAGTCGTAGGGTATGCGCTTATCCCTAACTCTTTGAACTTACCAAAGGGTCTCGCCTACAAAACCCACTAGGATTATAAACTCTAACTCTAAGGCCTCTTTGGATGGTTTAGCCTACAACCGCTCTAAGTGCTATAGCCTAAGGTTCACAAAGATTAATCAAGCATTAATTACACAACGAATGACCTATCGCATTACTAGATCATTAACAATTAAGATAAGAGACAACCAATCAATATTCAATAATTAAGTTTCATATTCCTAAGCAAACACACAAGTAAATTAGCCGGACATGGAGAACATGCAAGCATACACACAAATAATCAAAGACATAATTGAATTAATGAAGTAAAACACTTATCTTGATGTAAGATAGGGTTTGGAACCCTAAAATACTATATAAGACAAACTTTGGTTCGGTTTAGGTTTTACTCCAAAAGACTACACACAAATACCGAAAAATTCGATTCTATATATAAGATTACATGTGCGACGGCGCCACCTTATGTTTTGTGACGCCGCCGGTCGCCGTCATTAGGGTTTCGCCTTGGCCACGTTAGTCTTGCGACGGCGCACCTTGTGCTTGTGACGCCGTCCTCTTCAGCTTCGACGCCGTCTCGATCAAATCTAGGTCGTCCGAGTTGCGACGGCCTACTCTTTTAAAGCCCCGACACCGCCACTTGAAAATATGAAATTTGGCTTCGTGTCGTCACAAAATGCTCCGACGGCGTCGACGCTAAGCAAAGGACGCCGCCACCTTGTCTTTTCAAAGACTTGAGTGTCTCGATTCTTGACTTTGGCCATTTTCTTCAGATATCCGCGCCTTTTCGTCCAAATAAGTGCCATTACAAAGAATTTGCCTTCAAGAGACCTAAAAGTGAAAAGGAACGATATTAAGTAATAACGGATACAAAAGTGATCAAATAAGGGCTTAAACGACCCTCAAAAGGTACATTTTAAAACCTTATCAAGTCACGATATCCACCGCATGTATGTTGATGGAGGAGCGTCGCGACATTATTTATGAACATTTTTTCAAGCCGATCGCGACACGAGATACGCAGCCCAACCACGCCCGCCACGACGGCATTGATCGGTTTCACGTTTAAAAATATGGCCCATGGGGCAAATACGCATGCTAGTCAATGTAGGGAATAAGGAGCATTCGACGACAGCCTGGATGACCTTTATGGTAATCAAATCCCCTTTGACATACAATGGCATTATTGGAAGACCGGGGATATCCGCTATACGCCAAGCAAGATCTACAAAGACACATGGGATGCTTAAATTCCCGGTGGATGGGGGCATTGTCACTCTCTACAATACCACCACGCCACCTGGAGAATGTAACACGATTACACATGAAACGGCACCCATTCCGGAATAGCGGGCAACGAAAATACCAAACCTAAAGGTCGCAATTCACCCCGAATACCCGGAACAAGAAGTATCGATCGGAGGATCTTTATTTGATAACGGTAGGGCAGCTGTGTGTGCACTCTTGCAAAAGAATCTGGATATTTTTGCATGGGAACCCAAGCACATGACCGGGGTACCACGCTCAATCACCGAGCACAAGTTGAGAATCCGACAAGGATACTCCCCAGTACGACAAAAGAAGTGTGGCCAAGCCCGAGCGCACACAAGCAATTCGCGCGTACACAAACTTGTGGACGCAGTATCATGCAAGAGGTTCACTACCATGACCGGCTTTCCAATCCAAAGAATGGTCAAAAGAGCGATGGTAGTTGGAGGATGTGTGGACTTGCAGATCTCAACAAAGCATGTCCACAAGAGGCGCTACCCACTACCGGAGATAGATCGAAAGTCGAATCTTGTGCGGATACCCACTTAAATGCTTCCTAGATGCATACAAAGGATACCACCAAATTCGGATGGCTAAGGAAGATGAAGAAAAACGGCTTTCCATACAAGCCAAGGCGTCTATTGCTATACTAAGATGCCCTTCGCTTAAAAATGCAGCGCCACTTACCAACGGTTGGTGGATAACGATTTGAAAGACAAAAGCATGAACTTAGAGGTTTATGTTGATGACCTCGTAATAAAAGCCACACGTAAGATGAATTGGTGCGATACGGAGGAAATATTTAAGACACTAAAAGAGATTAACATGAAGTTAAATCCTAAGAAATGCACTTTTGGCGCTACGGAAGGCATGTTCCTGATATCTTATAGAGCCCGATGGCATCAAACCGTGCCTTAAAAATGAAGGCAGTCATCCAACTTCCTTCACCACGCACGTTGAAAGAAGTCCAATCCCTAAACGGAAAGTTGGCTGGTTTGAACAGATTTTTGTCTAAATTAGAAGACAAGTCACTCCCTCTCTTCAAAACGCTCAAGAAGTGTACAAAAAAGGGAGATTTCCGCTGGACCATGGAAGCAGAAGAAGCTTTCATACAACTTAAACAAAGATTGGCAAAGACTCCCGTCCGTGGCACCTCGCCTGTGGGAGGAGTTAATCATGTACTTGCCGGTGACTCATGGAGCCGTGGCGCAAGGCTAATATGATGTAGATTCAAAGGCAAACACCGTATATTTTGTAAGCAAGGCACTTAAGAAGACGGAGATTAACTACGATGCAATGGAAAATTGGTCTTAGCACTAGCATTTGCCGCAGCGATTACGCAGTACTTTCGAGCACACCAACAGCATAATTACATACCAACCCATCAAGCAAATTATCTCAAAACCCGACGATCAGACGCCTCTGAAGTGGAGTGTGTTACTAGGTGAGCACAAGATTTCCTCTGCACCACGACCGTGGTTAAGGGCAAGTATTAGCCGACTTTATCATCGAAAACCGAACCCGAGGACTTACCCTCGCAAGGTGGGGAAATACAAGACCCATGGATCTTGTTCACGACGGATCTTCATGTGTGGATGGGTCGAGCAGGCCTTATCCTCACAAGCCCGGAGGGAATGGAATTCACTTACGCATGCGCTTTGAATTCACAACGACAAACAATAAGGCGTAGTATGAAGCCCTAATCACGGACCACGCATTGCGGCTCGAATGGGCGACGTAACTCGGAAGCAAATGTGGATTCCGGCTAGTGGCCAACCATGTGTTGGGCGAGTATGTGGCTAAAGAAGAAAACATGATCCAATACCTCGACAAGACCAAGTCACTAATTCAGAGTTTCGACAGGTTTACCATCAAGCAGTGTTCCTAGAGGGGAAAATCGAAAGGCGGACGCGATTAAGCAAGATTTCATCCACAAGCTTTGCACACCAAAACAAGTGTTGATGGAAGCAATGAAGAGCAAGTCCATCTCGTAGATGGAAATATCCACGATAATAGAGGAGGAGGGTCCTACATGGATAACACCAATAATTGAATTCATAAACAAGGAGTACCGCCCAAGAGCGTAGGAAGACCAAGAATACGGCGCAAGACAGAGAGGTTTGAACTTGAGACGGTATACTATATCGATGTTCTTTTACGCAACCATGGCTCCACTGTGGACCCACAAGCAAATTATGTACTCCGGAAATCCACGCCGGCTCATGCAAAGATGTATCTGTGACCACGGTCCGTGGTGGCGCGCGCTTACGGTCGATACTACTAGCCCACCATGCACCGTGATGCGCGGGACTTAATAAGAAAGTGCGAAATTGATGTGTTCACAGTCCGCTCCACGCCAACCACAACAGAGCTAACACCTATCACGGTGCCATGGCCATTTTACAAGTGGGTATCGACATTGCGGTGTCCCTTCCACATGCTGCGCAGGAGGATTGAAGTTCCTTATAGTAGCCATAGACTATTTCACCAAGTGGATCAAGCAAAGGCGGTTGTAACAATCATCGGCAATCGTGTAAAACGCTTTGTTTGGGACAATATTGTATGCCGCCGGATTACACTGGGAAATCATCTCGACAACGGGAAACAATTATGTGACAACCCTTTCAAGGACTAGTGCGAGAAGTTAAATATTACACAGCACTTCGCGTTGGTTAAACACCCACAAACCAACGGCTTAGTAGAGCGTGCAAATCAAGTCCGGGTGAAGGAATTAAGGCACGCCCGACAAGCACAAAGGAAGGTGGGTGGAGGAATTATCGATGTTCGCGGGCACACCGCACTTCAATCAAAACTAGCACGGAGACACCCCTTTCTCTCCGGTCTATGGGACAGAGGCCGCCATACCACCAAGGATGCCGACTATCCGCCTTCTTTGAAGTCAATGTTGCAACCAATGACGATGAACGACGTATCGACTTCGACGCTGTTGGAAGAGAGACGGGAGCTGCGACTATATGTGAAGCGAGATCCAAGGCAAAAATGAAGGGATACTACGATGCTAAAGTGCGAAGTGTTTCATTCAGACCAGCGACTTCAGATACCGCGCCAATGATGCGAGCCACGCAGAAGATACAAGAAAACTTGGACCAAAGTGGGAAGGACCCTATGAGGTCATTGAAGCATTAGGAACAGGCGCGTACAAGTTACGTGACATGGATGGCCGTAAGCTACTACGCACATGGAACATCTGCAATCTCAAACGATGCTACCTCTAACGGCTACTGCCCGATTGCACGGACACTCCCGCACTCTAGTATAGTGCTCAATAAATATCCGTGTATTTACATTCTGTTTCACTTAGGCAAATTTTTCTTTTCTTTTACAAAACTTGCAAGTATCAATAAAATGTCGTGGTTTCTAGCTAACTCCGCACACATTTCAATTTGTTATTTACATACTCGCCTTAACATTATTACTATATTATCTTTGCCTACATGGCGGCATGCACTTACCCAATGATGGTGTATAGGATGAGTAAACCTACTAAATAACTCGTTGAGTAAGAGGGTTGCAAACCCATCAACATTGGATCATGCATCCTTGTTAAACACCTTATTTTCAAGACGTTGGAATAAGTTCAATGCGATTCCATGATGAATGCGCAACAATGCATACTATGCGATTTAACAAAACCAGAATCAAGACTCTTGGCCCTTACTATGATATTTACAAGACGTTGCGTATCACACCATACACGATTATGTTAAAAATACTTAAAACACTATAAGTATGATAGTTCATACATAATTATGAACTCCAAAGATTCGTTGCGCTTGTACAACAGTTAATTTCTTAGACAATAAGCATGTTTTTAACTAAGTACAAATATTATAAGTCGCAACCACATTCAACAAAAGTAATATTTCATTAAGTACCATGCGTTCTTACAAAATGATATTTACAACACAAGTTACAATCTATAGGCTCCTACAACGCCTAAGAGATGAGCTCCCCACACGGCTTGCGGCATTCCCAACCTCGTTTAGCTTCTTCAACAAGTCGGAGTCTTGGCGGGATACCGTGGCAACACTAACCGGTACCCCATCAGACCTGGGGAGATGAGCTGTGCCAATACCGCACAAAATAGCCTTGCCTTTAATACCTTCCTTCTTGGCAAGTCTTGTAGCATGAGCTTCCAAGACTTGCTTTAAAGGAACTTCCTTCTCTAGGGCAAACGGATTCAAGATGTCGCGAGGGCGAGAAAACACAGGCACCTGCAGCTGGGACTCATTAGGTTTCACAAAATAATCAAGCTATGCCTCCGTGATTTTCAAAGATGATGTCGAGCCAAGGTTAGCCTCCATAATTACCCTATGGATAATTCGTCGCATCCAATTCAAGAATTAGAGGAAGCTCCAACGACTTCATCTTCTCCATTCTGACAACCGGATCATCATACGCATTCTCATTATAGCTGTGCACCTTATCGCCAGGCACCTTCAACATATCGCCCCATGGAGCTCCTCACGGCTTCGCTTTGCCCCGCCAACGCCAAGCCCGCACAACCCCCAAACGCGGCCCACTACCTCCTGCGACTCCAAGGCATCGAGGCGCGCAGGCGCGGAACCATGGCCGATGAGCCACCAAGGCAAAGAATAGAAGACATGAGTGGGGATATAACTCCTCATCATACTCAATGCCGAGCTCACAACTTCATCTCCTGCGCCCAGTGAGCTTCCTACGCTTGCACCAAAATTCTCCAACCGAGACCAACTCTTCCTTCCCTTCTCAAGATATTTTAGCGCCCATATACACGAAGCCTTATATCTACCGATGCAAGACGCCTCGACTTATTTGGCCCAAGAAGGCCATCTTTTCTTCAAGAAGTCTTTGGGCGACGATTTCATAGCCTCGCTTCAACCTTGGCACCGCCAAACGCGCCTCCAAAGAACGCAATTTGTTGGTCCTTTTAAGGCCTCGCTACTTTCTCCCGAGTACTTAGCCTTTAGTCATGCGCAACCAACTTAGCTTGCGCGCAGAGCCGTGACCGATCTTCAACAACCGATCCATTGGCAAATCCTCGATGTTAATGGCTCGGTAACCCCAGCTCTTTGGTTCAAGACTCGGTAGCGAACAGACTAGCCTTTGGGGTGACTCCACATATTTTTCAACATCGCACGCAAAATGAGGATTAGCGATTATTTCATAACATCAACAGGAATGCGATACGGCTTTAAGAATAATACTTACTTGGGTGGACCAGTCTCCGAGGAGCGAGGGGAGGCAACATCATTGGATGATGATTCCACGACAAGGATAACAGACGCTTCTTCCTGGAGGAGCTTGCGCCATCGCCACCATGCGCTCTTTTGCGCTCAATCCATGGCTTTCCTCCTCTTCTTCAACGCTTTCGGCCGCATTTGCATGCGAAAGCTCCACTAACGGGAAGGGAACCCCAGGCTAGGCACGCCAGAGGGAGTTGCCTCCACCCATGGAAGAACTACCCCTGCTTCTCCCAACCGCATTTCAAAGTGCACGCCTGCTGTAGCCTCTAGAATGGGCTCTTCCTCTCCTTCAACAGGCGCATTTCACACAAAGGACTGGCGGCTTCGCCAATTGTACAACTCCGAATAGATCCATATTTACAAATGTAAGACAACAACAAACAAAGTTACAAAATTACAAAGGGAAAAGAAATGCTTACATTAATAAAGTAAATGAGTGCAAAAGGACGAGCACCCACCCCGCCATCTCGTCTAAGAAGAATGGTACCGTCAGTCCGCAAAGTAATTGAATGATGCCCACGCACTAAAAATTCCTCGGGTAGGAACCGAGGGAATACGATCGCGTTTATCGATTTGCATCATCGCCATTATATGAACCGTGAGGGACGCCATCCTTGGGCATCGAACTCAGGTGTAAGTCAAAGCCAGGGGAACAACGCTCATCGACCCGTAAAAATTCTCCTCCAGCCCCTAAGCGCGTCCAAATTGTTGTGTAATATCATGGCCCCCAAGACGCTTAGCGAACGAAACCTACCCGCTTGACCACGCCGTGGTAAAACGAGCGGAAGAGGTAGATGGTGGGATTAATCGCCAATAATCGGTAATTAACCTCGGTTTAGTTAATTTTGTCGCACCTATGCAAAGGTACCGAGATATGCGCGTGCGATAGTAGTATAAAACGTCGCCAGAAATAGGATAGGGGCATACGCTGATTCGCAAATTGAAAAACCATGTGTATACCCCTACTTTCCTTCGGGAAATCCGCTATCGACGCCTTCGCGCAGCAAGCACCACCGGTGCAGAGCCATCCGAATGTAATAATCCGAGGTGAACTCACGCAGTTCATCCTCGGTCAGATCGGAGGTAAAGTCGGACAAACCACGGACCATGGTACAATTTTTCAAGGCGCATGCGCGGTTACCTTTGGAATATTACAGTTTTCTTGGTGGAAAGTTTGAAGCTTTTTGTAACAATGGCGGAAATGATTTTTACTGTGATAAACACAGTAATGAAGGGGTGGACGTTTATATAGGTTTTACAACCACGCGATGATCGACACGTAGATCCCACTATCTCCCAATGTGTGGATAGGATGGATTGATATGACACATTTTCGCCATTTCTCACGACTTACGAAAGTGGGAATTTGAGATATTATGTCTAGATTCACCGTATTTTTTCAAGGTGGAAAACTTTTTAGCTTTTTGTTACGCCGCAAATTTTATTGGTTATAACTATTAGTCTAGCATCCGCAGCTAGTCATCGCGCATACTAGACTGGGGACATGATGACGATAGTCCGTGATTCGGATTACGAACCCGACCGAACGCCACTAACAAGCCCATTACGAATGGGTTAACTAATAACGGTTGAGCTTACGGAAGCCCAAATCCAAAGTTATTTATGGCATTAGATTACGGATATCTTTTACTTATGAGATATGCATTAAACTGACCGACTTAGGCGGGATACGCCGATGGTTGGGGAACACGAAACCAACAAGGATTTCGTGTGTATATAAGGGGTATCCTAGCCCTCATTAAAGGTACGATCTAAAACCCTAATTCTCCATTAACCCTAAAACCGATTACTTACTCTAACGCCGGAGGATAATCGTGGGAGACAATCCCACGATAAGCCTAACGGTGTTTTCTGTTTACTTAGTGCGCAGGTCTCAAGCATTAAGATCCAATTGATACGGGAATCGGAGTCCAAACAAGGAACGCCTAACTTTTGTATCAACAACTCACATTTCTAAAAATATTTGTGACAATCACACACCGCCTTTTTATAAAATTTTATTTGTGCTTTCTTTTCCTCAATTAGAACTACTTTTTCATCTATCTCTGCACAGTTCCTTGCCATGGTAAAAAAAATTTTTTTCAATTCAGTCACAACAATTGCAAAAAAAACAAATCACCCAAATTCAAAATAATCACCAAATCGAATTAACCTATCAAACCATAAATATTTATGACACCATGTCGCACCACCCACCAACCATCCGCAACACTACGCCATCGCCATCGCATACAACGCCGCCGACGCGCCAAGACTACCCAAAAATTTTGCATCAACCCTAATATCAAGATACATAATATAGAAAATGATGAATATGAGTGTTTAACTCCGATCTTGATATTTGAAATGAAATATGAGAGGTTAAGGTTTAAAGGAGCCCTCAACTTCCTGCGTAGAACTCAGGTCGGTGAGGCGACTAAAGAGTTTAGGTTTAGGGTTCGAGATTTTAAGATCGTATCTCGATACCATGTAAGTGGGTAAATCAGATAAGTGAGGTAAATCAGATAATGTTTCATATATCATTCATAATAGAGATTGGGTACATATATAGTGATATCAAGAATTCAAGATTATTCTAGATATCGGGCTTGAGCCTAACACAAAATATCACTTAACATTTATATCTACCAAATCTTAACCAAATATTGTGGTGAGTTTAGGTTTTCGCAATTCAATCATTTTGTCCTCACGTGTATGGCATAGGCACTAGCTAAGCCTTTACTTACTATGGTTAATTATGGTTATGGTTTTTGCAGACCTTGAACCCGGTTAGACATGTGAACCGGGTTCGGCATGTGTATGGGATTCATGAAAGAGTGTTTGTGGGCTTGAGCTGTTCATAGAAAGGGATGGTGGTGAAGGCTCTAACACCGTGTCTCGTCAGGGACTTTGTGTGTGAAAAATGTAAAGGTCAGTTGGTTCAAGTTGTTTTCTTTGGTGGCTCCATGATAAATAAATAAAATTCATATTTGTAGTATGTAGACTCTTAAAATGCTGAAATGTCCTACCATAGCTAGCCAATACTTTGTGCACCAAGGTCAAAATGTATCCTTGAAGGTTGATCTAACTTTTCAGGTCGATCTAACTTTTTAAAATGTATCCTTGAAGGTTGATCTAATTCTTTAGGATCACTCATGATTGTATGCATTATGAACATTATTTTTGGCCTTTTGAAATTTATCTCCCTCACATGCCCTATGTCCTCCTCCGTCTCCTTACTAGTGTTAGCAGTGGTGTAGTTGGCGTTTGCGCATTTATTCTTGCCACTAAGCCCATAAGCCCAACTAAGTGTGGTATTGCGGGCATGTCCACCTTATACTCTTACTCACTTGGGATAGCCATTCTCTCAAGCATAGCTTTCATATTTCATTCATGGCGCTCTCTTTACATTTATTCTACCATACCCTCCCTCCTCGTCCTTATATTAATCCTCCCTTTATCTGAGAGTCCCCTCATTGTTACCTCATTCATGGTAAAACCGATCAAGCCATGAAAATAATACATAATATCACCAAAATAAACAGCAAACACCTCCCTAAATAATTTCTACTTAATCCTAGGACTTTATTCAATCAGAGTCCGTTTTTTGGTTAAACCGAACTTTATTTGAGGGACTGTATTCTCATTTTTGTAGTAGTGCCTATACGAAGAAAGCAAGAGTAATGATGACATGCAAGTGTGTGGAAATTGAAGACAAATAAACAGTCACGGGCTCGGTCGTGTACTATGGGCAGAAATTAAACGTCATGAACCTTAAACCAATATATATCTCAACAGTCTACTCAGTGGCGTTTTAGAGATGCCAGCATATCTGTTAACAGCCATCTTAATAGATAGGTTTGGGACCATCTTAATAGATAGGTTTGGAACAAGACCGCTATAAGGGTTGGGGCAGAGTGGTTTAGCGGGATCTTCTGCATTATTGGCAGCTTATTATCAGAAAGCCAAGGGACTTGGAAGATAGTGTAGATGGCGTATGCGTGGGTTTTTGGGAATTTTATTTGGATGGCGACGACCTATATTTTATTATAGATATACACAATGAAGTTGTGGTGGGATTACGTGTAATCAATATTGAAGTGTCGGTCATTAGTTAATGTAATAGGTTGCTTAATAGATAGGCTTATATGTTAGATTAAGGTCGAGCTCTTGAAGTAAGCCCATTGGTCGTGACATAAGGATTCTAGAAGCAACCATGAGGCGTTGCCTAGCTTGTTTTCCTATAAATACTATGTACACCTCACTTGTGAGGTTGTTAGTTCTTTTATGCATTTCACTATCATTATCATTTACACATAGAAGTTCCATGCCATCTCTCTCTACTTTCTCTCTCTAGAATAACGTGTACAACCTTCATACATGTGGTCCACTTTCTCTCTAGATACACCTTGTTGGGCTTGGCATATGGTTGCCAGTGGTAACTTCTATCATTTCAGTCGTGTTTGAATATTTTCTTTTTGGTTCGGTTGACCTTGGACTTGTGATTTTAAACTGAAGTCCACTTCAAAAAGTCTTGAAGTTGTATTTTGGTTTTGGTCAAATGTTCTCTTCATCTTCTTCTTTCTTTTTCTTTTGGTCAATGGTTTTACATATTTGAAGGATTAAATATGAAAGATAAATCTGACAACCTTTCGAATACGAAGACAAATCCGGAAAAAAAAATCGATTTCTTTCCAAGAAATCCGTATCTTAAAAACCTTTTCGGATTTCTTTCCAAGAAATCCGAAAACAAATCCGAAAGTTGAGGGTTTCACAAACAAATCCGAAAGATTAGGGTTTTGACCAACAAATCCAAAAAATTTCTTATGCACTTTTTCGACCACCTTTTTCCGATCACTTTTTAACCACAAAATCTTCACAGTTTTTGGTTCAAAAGTCACAAAAGGCTGTTTTCCCAAAAGAAACTGATAACATGGACGCACGACACATGAACCACATATGTAAAATGAAAGTATACAACTTTTGACCACACTTTGTTATAAAGTTGTTTATAAAAAAATAATAAAAAATAAAATAAAATAAAATTGACAAAACATGATAAAACATATTTGAAAGGTGTCGCTTTTACAAAATGGACCACAAACATCAACTAATAATAACAACGAGGCTCTTGATACCAATTGTAGGATCAATGTTTAAGGTTGATATTGTGATTCGGAGGTCGGGGATGATGAAAGTAAAGAGTAACCATAGTTAGAGAGAGAGAGGAAAGAGAGTGTGTTTATTGAATAAGAAAGTAAATTACACAAACATTAATCTTCACCTCCTAGTGAAGTCTAGGAGGGTATATGAGCCTACATACACATGACTTTACGTAATTGAAGGTTTCAAATTGTGTTTGTGCCTTAAATATAACTATTGTAATACCGAATATGTTGTCACATTTTCGTGTTAGGAGCGATCCCAACAAGTTATTTCAACAAGAGTCGAAATGCATTACTTGGATGTGCGAGGCAAGTGGGACAATTAGGGAAAAATACTGCACTTTTCTTCGTAATGCTTATGAATGCGGATGTCTGCTTATGGTATTTGGAGTATGTGGAATTGTAGGAGGATTCTATTATTTTCCTAACAAAACACTAAACAAACCGCTATATGATACCATGAATGGATCAATGGATGAAGAGAACAGATACCATAAGAGCATTCTCAATCATAACATTATAACACCAATAACACCGCCCATGTCGCCACCACATTAGCTTTAACATTTAACATTAACATCCCCAAAAAACACCCACAACAATAACATCCCAATAACATCAATAACATTTCATATTTTCAATTTCAACCCCTAAACTAAAACAAACACTTCATTTATTAAACGTTAACTAATATTTCGTTTATTAAATTAATATACAAATAACATTTTTATATTAACAAAAAGAATTATAAAACTAAAAAAAAATGGAATATGGATGCATGTAGCAGACTGTTAAGCTAAAAAATAGAATATGGGTCCACAAACACAAACCTCCACACGCAAACCTCCCATCTTTCTTGTTCGTCTTCTTAAACGCAAACCTCCACACACACACACGTAATCGCTAAGCTAAAAAAAAAAAAAAAAAAAAAAAAAATAAAAATACAAACCATCATCATCTTCTTCGTCTTCTTTGCACACACGAGGGGTTGAATTTGAAACTTTTTTATGCCAATAACGGGCGTTAGCCCAGTAACGCGCAGGGTAATAACGGGCGTTAAAGCCATGCCTCCAATGGTTAACACCACTAACGGGCGTTATTTTGCCCTCTAACGCCGTGGTGCTATGATTGGGCATGCTCTAACAAACTAGTAGAAGCTTCTTGTTAGAATTTTGTTGTTACGTTCTTTGTAAATTCATGGTTGAAGAAGAGTGCTCAATAGTTAGAATGTAATATATTCTTGATTTATTTTTATAGTTGTAGTCAAGTTAATTGATATATAATTCATATCTTCATTGTAATTATTGTATATTTATAGAGTTAAACTAGTCAAGTTAGCTGATATATAAATAAAACACCTGCCTATAATTATAGTTGTTGGTTTGTAATTATATTACATTGTAATTATATTTCTAAATAAAACACCGGAAAGTATATACTGCATTAAAAAGCCAAAAGTTTAACATCTAATCTATATCTATACTACTTATAATAAATGAATGAATCTCTCTCCTCGTGATCTTAAAATTAAGACTTACAAAATACAAAGCCTATTGTACAATACATAATGCACGATTTAAGATCTTTCTCATCAATCTTAATGTGGTCAAGATATTTAATGTAGTCAATTAATTAACAGGTTAATAAATACAATTAATGCAATTATTAAAACAGCCCTTACACAAGAAATACAAATTATCAAGCATATTGTATAACCAACTTAAACACAATTCGTGCATTAAATGTCACTATTACAAATAATAAAGACATTATATAAATATTCGAGCTCGAACGAGCAGAATCTACCAAATGGGCCCGAGCCCGAACGGCACAATTCCAAACGAGGTCGAGTCCGAAAGGGCACGGGCCAAACAGGTCGAGCTCGAACGAGAACGGGCCAACGGGCTCGAGTCTGAACGGCATGGACTAAACAAAATTTTGATCCCGTAAATTTGTTGTAAAAAGAACATAATAAACTAAAATATATGATTTATCGAAAAATTATTTTAGGACCACGACGTTAACGCCATGGATCATGTTCGTTAAATGTTTGGAACACTTGCCTATGAGTTTCTTTCAAAAGTTAGCATAAATGTTTTGTGGCTTCTGTAAGACCCTGCATTTAAATAACAGGTTCTTAAACCTTTATATAGTGATTAGAAAGGTACCAAAGAATGCTGTTGATTTTACCATTGAATATTTTGTGACGAGCAAATTATTTTTATTTTAAACTTTCTTATATAAAATAGTAGATATATGTTTTTAAAAGTAGAATAACTAAATTATTAATAGTGTAAATGGGAAGAGATTTAGTGGAAGAAACTTGAAACGAGAAAACGGAAATATTTTAGAGCCACATATTTCAAATAAGGGTGAGAATTTATGAGACGATCTATGTTTGTAGACGATCCGAAATGCCTTGGTCATGCTCCTTCTCACCCTTCTCATTTTAATTTTATTTCATTTGATCCTTACTCTAGTGTAAATGGTAAACATTTTTATTTTTCAAATTTTAGTAGTAAATTGGTGGTTTAACCATGGTGAGCTTTTCTTATAAACAATTTCATTAAAATGTATCATTATTGGAGGTGGTTACATATGGTTTTAATGAGATTTAAATGTTTATATTTTACATTAATTTTCTACTTTTCTCTTTATAGTAATGTTTTTTGTCTTAAAATTTTAAGACTTCCTTTAATAGAAAGTCCCAAATGCTTTATAATGTAGTATAGATAAAACAGAATTAATCGTGTATTAACATATATTAATAGCCTAATAGTATTAATACTCAAAAACGTTATTTATATTTTACAATCTTTACTAGAGGTGGCAAATGGGTCGGGTCGGGTCGGTTTGGGTCATGGGTCAAACGTGTCATGGGTCAAACGGGTCACACTTTAAGAATCCACCTGTAATCATGCTACTATAGTATGCTTCGCCTTTTTACATTTTCATTTGTTTTTATGGTTTTTCCGCTTTTTACGCTGCCGCTATTTTACGTTTTCGTCCTTTTTGGCGTCATTCGCTTTTTACGCCAATCAATTTTTACGCTTTCATCCGCTTTTTGAGCGTTTCCGTCCCTTTTTACGCCGTCCGCTTTTACGCTGGCCCATTTTGCACGCCGTCCGCTTTTGTGCGTGTCATCCGCTTTATACGCAGTCCGCTTTTTACGCTATCATCCGCTTTTGCCGCTTTCGTCCGGTTTTGCGTTTCATCCGTATTTTTACGCTTTTGTCATTTTTACGCTTTCATCCATTTTGGCGCTTTCGACCGCTATTTTACGCTTTCGTCCCATCTTTATTACGCTTTCATCCGCTTTTGCTGCTGCGCCCATTTTTATGTTTTCGCCCTGCTTTTGCGAGTTTTCATCCGCTTTTTACGCCATCTGCTTTGCACGCCATCCATTTTTGCTCGCTTATGTCCGCTTTTGTCCTTTTTTAAGTTTTCATCCGCTTTTGCTCGTCATCCGCTTTTTACGCCATCCGCTTTTGCGCTGTCATTCTGCTTTTTACGCCGCCTTTTTATACATTTTCACCCGCTTTTTATGTTTTCGCCTGCTTTTAAGCTTTCATCCGCTTTTGCGCCGCTTTCCTCCGTATTTTAAGTTTTCGTCCGCTTTTTAACGCTTTCATCCATTTTGCGTGTTTTCGCTTTTTACGCTTCGTCCGCTTTTGCACGCTGCGTGTTTTTACGCCGCCGTCGATACGCCGCCCGCTTTACGCTTTAACGTTCTAGTCCGTTATTTTACGCCGCTTGTTTTACGCGTTTTAAATCCGCTTTACGTTTCCGGTTTACATTTCGTCCCACTTTTACGCCGCCCGCTTAAGTTTTCGTCCGCTTTTACGTATTCGTCCATTTTTTCGCCATCCATTTTTACGCCACGTCCGCTTTACGTTTTCCTCCGCTTTTCGTTTTCCTTCGATTCTTAACTTTCGCCGCGCCGCCGCTTTTTTACATTGCCCGTTTACGCTTGCCGCGACGCCATCCGTGTTTTACGTTGTCGCTTGTTTTTATGTTTACGCTATTTTTACATTTTCTTCCGCTTTCTTACGAAAAATGCACGAAACGTAAAAGAAACGGACAAAAACTCGCAAAAACGGATGAAACCGTAAAAACGGACGAAAACGTAAAAAAACGGACAAAACGCAAAACGGATGTAAACGAAAACAAACGAAACATAAAAACAAACGAAACGAAAAAATGGACGAAACTCGAAAACGAACAAACGTAAAAATGCATTTAAAACGCGCCGCGGATGGAAACCCTAAAAGGCATTTAAACGCAAAAAATGCATAAAACGTAAAAACTACGAAAACGCGCAAAACGGATTAATACGAAAAAACGGACGAAAACGTAAAAACGGACAAAACGAAAAAAAGGATGAAAACGTAAAAAGGACGAAAAGGTAAAAACGGACGAAAACGCCAAAAAACGGATGAAAACGTAAAACGGATGAAAACGTAAATAAATGACGAAAACTTAAAAAATGTATTAAAATGGAAAAAAAACGGAGGAAAACGAAAACACGACGAAAACATAAAAAAACGGACTAAAACGCGAAAACGGATGAAACGTAAAACGGACGAAACATAAAAATGACGAAACGCTGAAAACGGATGAAAACGTTAAAACTCACAAAAAATATAAAACGTATAAAGAAAAAACACACACACACACATTCATGGTGGTAGAGTTATCATCCCACCCTTTAGTGACCCATTCGACCCATTTGTTGACCCATTCGACCCATTTGTTGATTCACATAAGTCCAATTGTTGATCCATTTGACATGTTTTGGCCAATGGGGTAACCCAATCTAACCCATAACTTGTTATTTTTTACCCATAGCAACCCATTTTTCTCTAAACGGGTTATGATTGCACCTCTAATCTTTACATTGTTTTGTTAACGACAAAAGTAAATTTTATTTTGCAAAGTATAAAGTTTGTCAAGATTATTAGACATCAATACAAGCTTTTCTTAAATAAAGTCTTCATCATTTACGATTTACATCTTATCACATTTTGATTAGCTACATATCGCTTAACATTGATAACCTTCTAAACTATATTGTACATCAACATTTTTAGATCAAGTATGTTTAGTTTATTAAACATAACATTACATAAGTATTTACTTATATAGCATATTAATTCTAAAATGGAAAACTACATATTACATCATGGCTTGCATCACATCGGAAATCTTTAGAAGATTTTATAGAATATTTTGTTTAGATATTCACTCATCATATCTTACATAATCTTGGAGAGATTTGGATGATCTTTGAAAGATTTTTGTGATCTCTCTCACGACTAGCGGAACCAAAATTTATAAAGGGCGGACCCATTTTTTGTTTTCGTCCATCTGTGATCCGTCGATCACTGGCCTATAAATAGCAAGCCAACCCAAGTTGTTGTTTTATCCCTCATTAGCATAAAACACATATATTCTCTCATTCTATTACATCTAACTTCGGTTTCATTTCATTTTAGTGATCATCTTTTGTAGCAAAGAAGATCAAGGCATAATCAAGCTTCAACAAATAGTTGGAAGGCTTGTTTGTTTTGTTGTTGTGTGAATCATTATTGTTCATACATCATTGTTGTACCAAACCATCTTAAACCTCCGAAGTGAGTGGTTAGTATTTTAGTCCTCAAAATACATAGTGTGTTTGGAGGTTGTACCTTTGTAAAAGAACTCGACATCTAGCTTTGTGTCGGAAATATTGTGTGTTTACATGTAAAGGTTTTCTCCACCGATTAAAGGAGCTTGTTGATTAGTAAAGATAACTCTCGAGTTGAAGACTCGGGAGTGGAGAGGACAAGGAAAAGAGTCTTTATAGACCGAACCACTATAAACAACTTTGTCGTGGTTTGATTGTTTATTTCCTTTACATATTATATATTGCTTACATATTATTCATTCTTCACTAACACATCATTTATCTATATTGATTGATCTTACAATAAGTTTTCAAACAATTGAGATTTTAAAAGGTAAAACTATTCAACCCCATTCTAGTTTTCCACACACTAAGAAGAAAATAAAATAAGAAGAATGAGAAAGTTTTCGCACACATTTCAAATGAAGAAATAGAATTTCATGAGAGATGAATCTCTTTTATAGGTGCATCCGAAATATGCGTATGTGGTTATTTCTATCCTTTATTTTACTTTAATTTCTCATTCGATCCTTACTCTATAGTAATATAGTAATAGCTTATGTTGATCTGGGATGATAGTAAGGCCCTCAACATAATCTATGTCTACCTCCTTAATCAAACATTCCATGAACCACTTCCAAATTTATTTGTTTTCAACAATTTTTTCTCTTTCTAAACCATTAAAAATCCTAGCCAAGATCATCAAACATGATTTGAACTTTTTTCTTGTTTTTAGGAACTGATTTATCCTCACTCCCCTTTTCAAAAAGATTTTTGCTTTCTAATATCTACTACTTCATTTTCACCATCCGACAAGTGATCTAGTGAAGCGTTGTCATCCTCATCGAGGTGTTTACATTATACACATTATAATCATCTCAAAAATTACACGCTTGGTCCCTGTGGTTTACTTCAAATAACGGTGTAGTCCTTAAGTCGTTTTAATTACACCACACATACCTATTTTTGAAACCTATTACCCATTTAGTCCCTATTTTAAAAATAGGATCATCTATGTAATTATTTACGCTTTTTATTATACGGATAGTCCCCATTTCCTCAATAGGGACTAAATGGGCAATGTGTTTCAAAAATAGGTATGTGTAGTGTAATTAAAATGACGTAGGACTAAACTCGTTATTCGGGGTAAACCACGTGACCAAACGTGTAATTTTTTCTAATCATCTTGATCACTACCACTATGGTTATTAGCTTTGATTGTTCCTCTTCAAAGTCAAACTCATATTGAGCCATGTAAATGTCAATTTCATTATTATTCCTAAAAGCATATTGCCTAAAGTTACGATACCAACATCACATTTTAATGGCTTTAATCTAGTCTTTTATCAAGACCGTGAACTACGAAATATAAAGCATTGCACATAGCATGGCTTTCTTTTCTAAGTATTCAACTAAATCCTTGTAACCCATGGACATTATATTCAACTAAATTGTAGTGATGTTCGATCTTCTCCTTCCTAGGTTCACCGTGGATGTTGGTCGAGTGATCTAGGATAGGAGTTGATTGGGAAATGTAAATATGGAGTTATGGTCTTTGGTGCATTCTGGGTGAATTCATGAATGTTGATGTTTTGTCATTGCTGTCATTGATTGATTCTCGTCGAGATGTTATGATCTCGTGGTATCCGATATCTGATGTATAGACCTTAGTTTTATCCAATATGTGATGACATTAGAGTAGTATGTTTGTATATGTTCGTCTCATCAAACAGTAGTATTGATTTCTTTTATTGTACTATAAAGTTTTTGATGTTAATATACATCTTCGCCTTTGCAACAACAAAAATAAATAAATAAATAAATTAGATACTATACCAAATTCATAATTAAGTGTTTGTTTGCAATACTCCACCATGATGAAAGTTTAAACGTATTGGAGTGGAACAGATGATGATGATGCCATCTATGACAACAATAAAAATTTATAGTAACAAACTTTTCTTTTCACAATTTTTAGGGTTTAACACAAAATTCAATAGTAATAATAACTAGATATTAGAGTAAATACCTTATGGAAGAGATGACAAACCACCGAATTGCAATCGATCAATATGAGATTGGGCCGATTCGTGGGAAGACGAAAGAGGAAAAAAGCAGTGTGTTCATTTGTTCGAATGTTTGATGAACCAATTTTATCGTGGTTTTGTTCCAAAAAAAATTATTATCGTGGTTAAAAGCAGATGATATTGTTGAAGAAGACATGGTCTCCTTTTTCCGATGTGGACCAAAATTATTGACGTGTTAAAATATTATGATGACATGGCCATATAAGTTACTAAATTGGACGATCATTGAAGTTCATGAGTATTTAATTATAATATAATTAGTAAATGGTGCGTAGTACAGTCAAAAAGAGTATAGTGACCCAAACTGAACTATTTTAAAAAGTATAGTTACTTGACACCGCACTGCACTCATGTAATCATCTCTAGTTTTAACAGTAAAATGACATACCGATCCTAAGAGCGGAGGGTGCGGTCTGCGATAACTGTCGTCAGCGACTTGGCACCTCGTCGCGCCTCGTCACCACACCGCCCCCATCGTTATGGCTCGCCATATTGGTTGCTTCGCCGTCGCACGGCTAAGTGTAACTTGTCTTTCTTTTTATTTATTTATTTTTTTTTATTTCTTGAGTTTTATTTTGGAGAGGTAAATAATTTTGAAGGTGATGTGTTTTATAAAGATTGAAAGGTTCGTGGAGAAAAACGAATGCAAACATAAACGACATCGATGAAAACACAAATTACATTGAACAAGTAACTGAAAACATAAATACATAATACGCTTAAACATAAAAACTACAACGCATAATCGATGAAAATAAAACTACTAAAGCTTATAAAAGGAGTTCAAGTATGTTCACGTTTGGGAAATTTTGAAAAATTACCCGCTGGGATGTCAAGATTCGATCCATTAGTATGTGTTGTATTTTTTACCCGTATGCTCTTTTTTCGTATCGTGTTTATTTTTATTATTATTGTGTTATGTATTGTATTTTTTTTAATGAAATGAATTTAGTTTATTTGGAAAATTGAATAAAAAAAATAAAGTGGTAGTGATGGCCCCAAATGAAGAAGTTGAGGTTTGTTATGAGTGAGGGGTTTGTTGTGGTTAGTTGCGGAGGTTTGTTATCTTGATGTGGCAGATGACGTGACAAATATGAAGAGTTTATCCTCCATCACCGCACTCCACCCCCAAGGAGATCAAAACTAGTTATGTAACACCTATGATACACCTAGGATGTAACTCTATTTGTTTTGGAGCACATTCCCCTGTAAACATTGAAAGTCACTTTAGCATACCCATTCCAGACTCGGTCTCACTTTGGCAATCTTTTCTCAGATCATCGCTTTGTTGGGTCTCTTTCAAATTATGGTCGGCCTCAATTTTTTCATGTTGTCCTCTCTTGCGAGTTCATCGCCTTTGTGTTGACATAATATGCAATTTTCTTGTGATCTAACATGATATCAAGGCTACCAGCGATTGCTCAAAGCTACGGGCGTGATGATAACATGTCGCTTACTTTGGTCATGCCGACTTTTTATCGACTTGTGTCTAAAATAACTGTTAACTTATAAAATAACTGAAATTAAATATTTTGAATGCATAGGCAATTTAGTCCAAATATATTTTGGACCTCAAATGATTTGCCCAAAGTTGTTATAAAAGAAACACGCTAACGGGCCTCGCAATTAGCGGTGGAGATTTAAACATCTGTTCTTTGCAACGCTAAAAAAACCTTCATTTCAAACCATTGTTTCAACATTTAGATATTTCGCATTTGATGTGATTGACTTGCCAAGTGTCAACCTACTACCATTACATAAATTTTACATAAAAATGTCGATAATCCTTTCCATTATATATATATATATATATATATATATATATATATATATATATATATATATATATAATATGATCATATTCAATAACTTTATACGTACCAATGTCATTCCATAAAATTCATTGGATGATCTCCACCACCTCTCCTCCCTCTAATAGAAACTCACATCACCACGGAACACGGGCAACCGCCACCGAGCATCTCTCGTTGACCAAATGCTAACCAAATATTGTGGTGAGTTTGGGTTTCGCGTTGAAACATTTTGTCCTTACATGCACGGCTTGGGCGCTAGATGCCTTCCACACCATGGTAATGATTTTGTAGACTTTGAACCCGGTCGACTTGCAAACCAGTTACGTATGTATGGGATAATCGATAAAAGCGTTTGCGGGCTTCAACTGTGTTCATGGCGGTGGGATGGTGGTGAAGGCGATCAACAAATGACCGAGTGGGGACCGGTGTGTGGACAAAATATAAGGTTGGGTTGGTTCAAGCTTTGTTCTTTGTTGGCTCCATGATAGGTAACACAACCAACCCATATTCTTTTTCACAAATCTATGATGATATGTTCATTTAGGTCGTTATATCATTGATAATGATCAATTATACTATTAGTTGATCTTATTTTGCGTGATCTGAACATTTGGTCATCTCCGACTCGAAATTGGGAAGAAAAGGATCACTCACGATCGTATGCATTATGAACATCCTTTTTGGCCTTTTGACATCTATCTCACCCAACTACCCTACCTATGTGCTTCTCCGCCTACTCACTGGATTTAGTAGTGGTGGAGTCGGCATTTGTGCCTTCGTTCTAGCCACTGAACCCATTGGCCCAACTAAGCGTGGTATTGCTGGAATGTCCACCTTCTACTTTTACTCACTCGGTATTGCCCTTTCATCCGGCATAGCTTACATATTTCAATCATGGCGAACACTTTATATTGCTTCTTCCGCACCCTCCATCCTCTTCCTTACTTTAATCATCCCTTTCATCTCTGAGTCCCCTCGTTGGTACCTTATTCGTAAACGGATAAAGCCATGAAAATCATGCACAATATCGCTAAATCAAATGGCAAACACCTTCCAAAGGTGTCTACATTGTCCTAGATGAAGAAGCCAAAAGTAGTCATGACAAAGGTATGGAAATTGGAACAAAAGAAAGTGTCGCTGGTCGGTCATAGATGTGATCAAGGCACCATTAATGAGAACACGCTTATTTCTCTTAACGGGATCAACTTCACATGCTCGGTTGTGTACCATGGGTTGAACTTAAACGTCAGAAACCTTAAAACTAATCTTCATCTCAAGAGTTCTCCTCAACGCTATGCAGAGATGCCAGTACCTTTGACATCCATCTTAATAGATAGGTCCGGGAGGAGGCCATTAGGTGTTGCAACGCAATGGTTTAGTGGAATCTTTGCATTATGGGCGCTTATCGAGAAGCGCGGAGTTGGCAACTATTAAGAATGGCGTGTGGTTTTGGGAATATTTGGGATGGCGGGACTTATAATTTGTTATACATATACGCCATGGAGTTGTTTCCAACAAGAGTTAGAAATGCAAGACTGGATGTGCAAGGCAAGTTGGACAATTGGAAACATAATCGCACCTTTCGTGGTAGTTATGGATGGTGGTATTCCTTTATGGTGTTTGGCGATGTGGATCGTGGGAGGGATTCTTGTGTTTTACCCACGGAAACATTAAACAAGCCGTTATATGACACCATGGATAGAACAATAGCTAAAGAGAATGAGTCTCTATGCTTGTGAAAAGGATGTTGGAATGGATGTACCCAAAAAAATACAGAAGTTTCTTGATAGAATATTGTGGTTATGTTAATTTCATTGTTATGTTTGATGAGAATATTTAAACTGCTAGGAACTTTATTTATACATCCGAAACCAAAAACCGTTAGTATATAGAACCGAAACCGAACCGAATATGGTTGGTTCGATTCGACTCGATCCGGTTTGGTTCTTTTGGTCCAATATGCTCGCCCTATATAGTAGTTCCTATCTTTAATGGTAAGATGGGTTATGTTTCGGTATTAGTCGCTTAATTAGTCAAACTTGTATGCATAAAGTAGCTCATATTGTTATTGTAACTACAACCATATTTTGGTTAAAAAACAAGTTATCTACTTTGTTCTTCATCAATCATTTTCATTTCAATCCACAACCAAGTGGTGATGGAGCAACTATAATTCCACTAGAACTTATAAGTCAAAGGGAGAGCTACATGTATCGGACTCGCTAAGTCCAAATTTATGACATGACCTTGTAGATGCAGTTCACCTGGTATTTTCATTCCTAAAGTCTAAAAGAGTTAATTACAAAATCGTCCATGTGGTTTACCCATAGCTCTCAAAAAGTATACCATTCGTGCATGTGGTTGTCTATTTTGAGTTGACCGGTCCTTTATCATTCTTTCAAATCCAAAGCAAATCACAAGGATGATTTATGTAACGAAAGTTACAAAACTTTTATTATTATTATTATTATTATTATTATTTAAACTTTCGCACTAAATCCAGATATCTTTGGTTGCTTGGCTCATGGTAAACCAACCCCCCCGCCACCCACGCCAACGCCACCACCTACCACCACCGCCACCATCACCAACAACCACCACCATCACCATCACCACCACCACCACCATCGATCACTACCACCACCACTCAACACCGCGGTGGTAAGTGACAGTTGGTGGTGGTGGCGATGGTGGTCATGCGTTGGTTTACAACTCCAAAAGAACAACAATGGACTCTTAGCCCACTAGTAATGCGTTGGGTTTACAACCCTGGTGACTAGGGTTCGAACCCCAATGCCACCAACTACTACCACTCACCACCGCCACCCACTGCCACCACCACCAACCACTCACCGGGGCCACGTGATTGGTGGCGGTGGTCATGGGATTACAACTCTAAAATAACATTAATGGACTTTAGCCCACTAGTAATGTGCTTGGTTTACAACCTCGCGATCACGGGGTTCGAACCCCACCGCCATTAACACCACCACTCACCATCGCCACCACCGCCGCCACCACCACCCACTCACCATCGCCATTGATCGGTGGTAGTGGTGAGTGGTGGTGGTGGTGACGGCAAGTGGTGGTGATCGCGATCGTGGTGGTGGCGGGTGTGGTGGTGGTGGTGATGGTGATTGGTGGCGGTGGTGATAGTGGGTGGCGGTGGTGGGTGGCGAGTGTCGGTGGCAAGTGGTGGAGGTTAGTGGTGGTGGTGATTGGTGGTCGTGGTGAGTGGTGGTGATTGGTGATGGGTGGTGGTGGTGGCGGCGGGTGGCGGTGGTGAGTGGTCGGTGGTCGCTGGTGGTGGTTGCTGGGGGTGGGGGTAGGTGGTAGGTGGCGATGGTAGTGGTGGTTTACCATGAACCGGCCAACCAAGATTTAGTGCCCGAAAAATTAAATACAAATATTAATAGGGGGAAAAATCGTTGCATAAATCGTCCAGGTGGTTTACTTTGGATGTGAAAGGAGGATGATGCCTCTCACTTAACGTCCAAAACTAACGGTCATCCGATCAAAGGACCGGTCAACTCAAAATGGACACAACCACAAGGACGAATGGTGTATTTTTTGAGAGTTAAAGACGAAAAGTGCAACTATGGGTAAACCACAAGGACAGTTTATGTAATTAACTCTAACTAATATTTGGTGTCCAAATTAATGTACTTTAACTACTTATTGACTGCAACACGTTGATAGAAGAAGTTGACAATGGCTTTGAAGAGCCTGGTTGCAATGAATGCTTACAACTTGCAACCTTCACTGTCTGAAGATATCTGATATCTAACTCATGATAACGGCAAAGAACAAGTGGTTACGGATTTGCCAAGAGAGCCAATCCCGAATAATGGTCCACTTGACCACTTCCGATTACTTTATCAGTTGACACTCGCAATTATCATGTCCTGTGTTTCGAGTTTGTAACCCTTCTTGACGATATGAGTTACTAAGGTCTAAGAGAATATGAAGGCAACCATCATGCTCAGCAAGATAGGCTTACAAATGAGAACATAGAACAGTTTCAACCACTTGCAAATTTAAACAGAGCTTCTAAACATGTATGGCCAAAATGTAAATTATATGAGTTTATGTATAATAAAATAATTATATGAGTTTATACTATTTAAGATCAATAAGGCCAAATAAGAAAATGTTACATGGAAACACACTAGATATAACAGCCTTATAAACTAAAATGGGACGGGATTCTAAAGTGCTAACTTAATTGCTACTCTCCGTCTCATAAATATTATCCATATTTCCTTTTGGGGTGTCTCAAAATAATCATTCACTTTCTATTTTAAGTAGTTTAAGAAATTTAGCCAAGAATATTCTATTGGTGGTTGGGAACGATAGAGGTCCACTTTTATTAAAGTGTGTGTTTTTGGCCTCGACAATAATTTCGAGATTTTAGGAGATATCACAAAAAGAATGTAATACATTGGTAACCTACCGACAATTCCAAAGTAGACACAATAGGGATTAACCAATCACTAAACTTCAAAAATCAGATCACTCGCAACCTCTAACAATAATGGTTGTTAGTTTTGTACAGAGACAAGAAGCACAATGCATATCCCTCAACTATATCCTTATTGAAATCTTGTTCAGTAAAACATCAAACTTGTAAAATATGCTGCATCACTCAACGACCACAACGCCATTATTTACATTCTTATCTCCAAGAATCTCGCCTATGAGTTTGTTGATTGAATTTCCTCTAGCCTAAAACATGCATACAACATGTAAGGAAAAATTAAAAAATAAATAAATAAATAATAATAATAATAAAAAAAAACATATACACTGTCACAATCCAAGTGCTAGCTTTTATTTTGTAAGCAGATCATCATTTTCAATTATATTTCGATAGTTATCAACATACAAAATATAAACCATCCTTGCAAAGACTTCTCTTTGGTAATACTAATTTGCAATGAAGATGGGTGTTCGGCAAGGAATACTCAAGTCAAATGGTTCAAAATTTGAAAATTGCAGTAATCTCCTTAAGTTAATCACTAATCTAACAAACTTGTAATTCAAAATGTAATTTTGTTCAAGTATGAAACATCAATCATGAAAATACTATGAAAAGGAGAGGGTATGTAAGAAAATCATAGAGTTAATATAAATATATAATACGTCAAGTCGTCAATATAGATAGAAAGTATGGATGTAGCATTACCTTAACTCCAATTGCCATAGCTGTCTTCATATTCACAATTTCACCTAATTTGAAAGATCCCCTTTTTATCTTTCACAAGATAACAGGCACCTCCCTAGAAGAGGCAAGGACTGGTAGGTGTTTTGTTAGCCCTCGAGGATTACAGTCAGTTGCTATAAGTATTGCCTATAATATATATACATGTAAGATTTTGGTTACTGCCTTGATATAAAATACTGTACAAGTAGATTTAAGATTGAAATTACGATATAAACAAAAATATCATCAGTCAATGTTGATCATCATATTGACCTTTTGACATAATGCCTAATTCTGGTTTGCTAAGAACATTACCAAATAATGAAAACTTTTATTAAAGAATGAATCTTATTGTTAGTCCAAATGTTTGTTACCCAAAACAGAAATCAGACCAAAGTTCGTTACTTTTTATGCACATACCCTTAAATAATAGTAATAAACACAGTAGTAAATAACCTGAAGTTGGAGTGAAGGGATTCAGAATTACGACTGCAAAAGTAGCATTTTGTGGAGTCGCGATTAAAGATCCGATAACCGTGGCATCCGCTCAAGCACACGGGTCACCCCATTTACGCCTAATTGAAAATTGTTGCTGATAACAAACAAAATAAAATTATCATCATTCATCGTTAAACTACTGATCAAGTAAAATATAAGAAAGAAAGAAAGGAAATAACCTTTAGCCAAATTTTATGAGGTAAAGATTCATCTTTTAGTCTCGCTAACTTAATTTCCTGGTCCAAAATGATCACTGCATCTTTGAGTTTACGGAATGTAGAAAAAGTATTTCGGATTCAATTGTATTGCAATGTATTTGTTACCTTTGAATTGAGTTGAGAAGATATAGAAGACTTTCACCTTCAAAAGAACTAAATATATACATAAGAATTATAAACACTGTTAGCTAAACGATCACCTAAATCAACCAAAAAAAATCAGACACCACTACAAAAGAAAGGGAAATGTACTTTGGCTGTTGAGGACTCTGATCGGTAGAGACTTTCTCAGGCAACAGTATCGAAGTTTTGTTTTTGTTTTTTATCCTCATCTTCCGGTAAACAACAAATTCGATGCAGAGCTTCTTCTACAAAGAGTTTGAACCACTTAGTTAGCATATGAGTTCAAATAAAGATGAACTACTACACAAACAGACAATAATAATAGTCGCAGCTAACTAACTAAAGAATTCTAGACTGCAGCCTAAGTCCTAGAAAACCATTTCTACAATTTGGGGAATGAGACATCAAGTCTGGCATAACATCGAGAATTTGAAAAGAATTATATGTATTGTTTACTGATAAGTTTAGATGGTATTTGGGATTGCCTATTTAGGGGGTGTTTGGGGTTGCTTATGTTTTATGCTTGTGCTTTCGCATATAAATCAGAAAATTGTGTTCAAACTTGCTTATTATGTAAAACATGTAATAATACTATAAAAAAAAAAGGGGGATTGTTGACCCTCAGCTTTTAATCTCTTTATAAAAAAATTAGTTTAGCTATATTTACAAAATGTGACTTTACTTTCATCTCAAATAAGTCCTTAACAAGGGGGTGTTTGTTTAAGCTTATATATGTTTTCGGCTCATGTTTCATAATGCTTATTTTGAGACTTATCACTTATTGGCTTATATAAGTTCATAAGCCGACAAAATTAAGCTTATATAAGCCGACAAAATTAAGAATATTAAATATAAGCCGGAGACAGATAAGCTCATAAGCCGATAAATAAGGTTAAACAAACATCCCCTAACCTGCTTACTTGAGCTTATTTATCGGCTTATATGTGAGTGGAATAAGTTGTTCTAAGAAAAAGGTTAGATACAGTAATATATAATAAAAATTGCAAGTTGTATACTTCAGATAGTCATTAAACTCTCAAACAAAGATTTAGCGGAAGGTGAAAGTACCTGTGAATCGTTGACTAACCAAAGACTCAGCTCAAGCAGTTCAGAGCAGCTGCAAAAGCGATGGGGGACTTGCAGAGATGAAAACCAGGGCCCAATACAAAGCCTGGCCCATATATTTTGTTTTACTCAGCATTATCTTGATGGATAAATTTGGGCCCAACTCATGCTAAAAAATAAATATTTGACTTGAGCCGTTGAGGTCTCCGATGGCTTTCCCAATAATATTATTTTAGGAGTCAATTGCAAAAGTGGTTTACATGATTTGTCTCGAGTAAAATGCAAAATACAACTCGCCGGTTTGTTAATTTTCGCATTAAACATTCATATGAAAATTTTAACAATCACAAACTTTTTTACTAGTAAAATCCTAACACTTTACATCCTTAGAGACCACCAATATAGTGATAAACACCACTAGGAATCGCTTAAGTTTCGTTAATGGATTACAAACAAAGCAGAGCAATCAATAACAGAAATAGATCATCTAAACCGATTTGTATTATCAAATGATTGGTTGGTTCTTGAAAGGAATCGATTACAGAGAGAATTGAGAAAGGAAATTGTTTATCAAAACCGAACTAACTACTAATGAGTTTACAACAACTATTTAAAAGATAGTTTTGGCGGAAAAGTTGTTAGCTACTTTAGTTGTGGAAATGTACATCGTGTACCTCACCGACTAGCTATGCTAGTCATGTGCACCTCACGTGTCACAACTGTAACTATCAATCCATCCCCTCGCTTAATCTTGTCCTCAAGATTAGCAATCGAGGTAGGAACCTTTTCGAAAATCTTCAATGGGTTCCCAGTAGCATCATCTGTGGACCCATTTGCCCATTGAACCAAAGACAAACATGGCAGTGTGTCCTTTCTTTGCCAACCTTCATCCAATATGGCAATAGGCTCAACCAAGACCCTTCTTTCAACATCACAAGTCGGTAAAGTACCACCGCGAGTTCTGCACCTCTGCATTTCTTAAGTTGAGACACATGGAAAACATCATGAATTTGGGAAGAAGTGGGTAACTTGGTTTGTAAGCAACTTATCCTATCTTAGACCAGATTTGAAATGGACCATAGTACTTTGGTGAGCTTACTTTGCTTCCGCTCGCTCGATGGACACTTATGCGTGAGGTTGCGCTTCAGATAAACCCAATCATCCACCTCATAAGTTCTATCATCCTATGTTTATCACTGGGACTTCATTCTATCTTGAGCTCTTTTTAAATGAAACTTCAAAAGATCAATAGATGTTTCCCTAGCTGTAAGAGTCATATCCACAGCTTCAACTCTACTTTCTCCCCCCACATAAGGAACATGAACAGGTGGAGCTTGACCATAGACCACCTCAAAAGGTGTAGTGTTGATAGCAGAATGATGGTTAGTATTGTACCACCATTCAGCTAAAGACAACCATTTCATCCAATGCTTAGGTTGTTCTCCTGACATGCATCTTAGATAACACTCCAAACATCTATTAACCACTTCAGTTTGACCATCAGTTTGTGGATGGTATGAGGTAGACATTTGCAACTTCACCTGTAGCAACTTAAACAGTTCCTTCCAAAAGGTGCTCAAAAAAATATTGTCCCTATCTGATATAATAGTGCTTGGCATTCCATGAAGTTTGTAAATGTTGTCCAAGAAAACTTGTGCAACAGTTGTAGCAGTTAATGGATGAGCAAGAGGGATGAAATGTGCATATTTGCTCAATCTATCAACTACTACAAAAATGACTGACTTGCCTTGTGATTTTGGCAATCCTTCCACAAAATCCATAGAGATACTAGACCAAATAGTAGCAGGCATGGGCAATGGTTGTAGTAGTCCAGGATAGGCTGCCAAATCTGATTTATTCCTTTGACATATGTCACATTCCCTTACCATTTGTTTGACATGTTTCCTTAGCTTCTTCCAATAGAACACACTACAAATTTTGTTGGTAGTTTTCTTGACCCTAGAATGACCTCCAACTGACCCTTCATGACACTGCTTACAATTCGAGCCCGAGCTCGAGTCATTGCCTACCACAAGTTTACCTTTTCTTCTTAATTCCTGGTTAGACCAAATAAACCTCTAAGTTGTTTCACATTAGTAGGTACAGGCCATTTTGACATTGCTTTGATCTTCTCTGGGTCAGTAGCAACACCCATTAGTGTAATCACATGTCCCAAGTATTCCACCTTATCAGTACCAAACACACACTTACTCTTCTTTGCATAAAATTTATTTTGTCTCATGGTTTCTAAAACTGTTTGCAAATGAAGCACATGATCCTTCTCAGTGGGACTATAAATGAGTATGTCATCAAAGAATACCAAAACAAACTTTCTTAGGTAAGAGCTGAATACCTCATTCATTAAAGATTGGAATGTAGATGGGGCATTTGTAAGTCCAAATGGCATCACCAAGAATTCATAATGTCCTTCATGAGTTCTAAAAGCTGTCTTTGGTATATCTGCTTCATGCATTCGGATTTGATGATAACCAGATCTAAGATCAAGCTTAGTGAACAATTTTGACCCATTCAATTCATCAATAAGCTCCTCTATGATAGGGATTGGGAATTTGTCTTTGATAGTGTGCTTATTCACTTGCACAGTAATCCACATACATTCGCCATGAGTTATCCTTCTTCTCGACCATGACTATAGGGAGGAAAATAGATTGTGACTCTTCTTGATTACCCCGCATCCAACAATTCAAAGAACCATCCTTCTATTGCATCCTTTTGTGATGGTGGATGTCCTGAGGGTCTAATATTGATTGGTTGAGTGCCATCTTCTAATGGAATTCATGATCATGGTTCCTTTTAGTGGTAACTCTTTAGGTACTTCAAACACATCTTCATAGCTATCCACCACATTTTGATATCTAGGATGCATTCCAATCTCGCCTTCCACTTGCATACAAGTAGCAGCAGATTCGTGAAATACACATAAGGCCATTGAGTGGAATTCACCTTGCACACTTGACTCACGCTTTAGGCGCATTTTGTGTCCCAACCACTCCATTGTAGACTTTTTGTACCTCGATGGTGACTCTTTTACCATGATATTTAAAATCCATTCTCAATTCTTGGAAATTACATCTCATGTTTCCTAGGGTAGCCAACCATTGTATACCCAACACCATTTCACAACCTCCTAAAGGTAGAAGCATAATATCGGTTGTAAAGGTGTAGTACCAAACATCCATTTGAATCCTTTACATTCACCAGCTAACCAAATTATTGCCATCACCATCGTAATGATAAGGGACAAGTGTTTCTAATACACCCCAATTTCTTAGCCATGTTCTTGTCTAAAATTGTGTGTTGACCTGATCTACCAAGATATGTACCACATGTTTTGCCATAGTTCCAATCACCCTCATTGTTTGAAAATTTGTGGTGTCGTTCAAAGCATGGATAGAAATTTGTGGTTGTTGTGTCTCAACAATTGTAATCAAACTCCTCTTCTTCTCCTTCCATCAACTCGGTCTCACATACATCCAACTCGGGCATCACTACTAAATAGTACAATTGTCCACTATATTTATGCCTTAGTACATATTTCCGATCACAAGTAAAACACAAGTTCGAGCTCTCTTTTCGATACTCTTTTGAGACAATCTCCTATTTGTACCACCAGCAGGAATGTTTGTACCACCAGCAAAATTGTTTGGCTTATTTGGTAATGCCAATAATGGTTTTTGGAAACTGTTATTGACTGCATTGTTCCCAAACCTTGAATTATTTCCTCCAAAAACAGACCTATTCTTCTTTTTCACAGCATTCAAAGTAACCTCTTGCAAATTTGTTAAGCAATAAGTATCTGCTAGTGTTTTTGGTTTAAACATCCTTACACTCATAGCTATTTCAGTAGGCAATCCACCCATGAACAAACTCATAGCATGTGATTCACTTATATCAACTCTACTTAATGATTATTAAAAGCATCTTCATAATCTCTAGCGAAGTTTCATATTTCAAGTTCTTGAGTTCGACATAGGATCATCATAGATCGTACCAAATCTATTCAAAATAGCTTGTTTGTATACTTCCCAATCCACAAAACCCCATGAATTCTAATATATTGTGTATGCCATAACAAAGCTTTGTCATACGGATGGATAGAAACAAGATTTACCTTATCCATGTCGACCACCGATCAATCAAGAAAAGTTGTTCACATCTAAACAACCACCCTCTAACATCTTCACCACCAAACTTTGGGAATTCAATTTGGCCACTCTAGTATGTTGCAACCGTCCACCACCAAGACCATTTCCGATTTGTTGACTGCTTTTGCAGACTTAACCCGATGTCTGCTCTCCCATTTGATCAAGCACGGTGTTAAGAGTCATCATAGCACCACCCACCATTTGAGCAATTGTCTCGCAATGCATCTTACGTGTCATCATCAAGCACTAAAGATGACCCATTATTAGACCCACTTGCAATACCGCTTGTTCTTGTGCTAATCACCATTGTGAATTGACTCAAGATTCCTAACTAAGCGCCACGTGTACTATTTCTTGATTATGTATGAATCTTGTTGGTAGTTATCACTCCTTCACCTTCAAAGAGTAATAACTAACAACTATTAACCGTTTCTTGGTGTTAGGAATTAGAAATTCTAGATATTAAAGAGTCGGTCACCTCAAGTATATGTAATCGTTAGAAAGCTCGTAGTCGTAGTTCTTTTAAGTTAAGTAGTATTTAGTTAAGTAACACCGTGGAGGACGGACGGTCTTTACCCATCTGTATGCCCGATCCATGCCCCGATGTGTGGCGATTTATGTAAGACTATAAATACTCTCTACCTTCCAAGGTAGAGAGTTAGAGCTCATAATAATATCTTTCACTTTCTCTCACTAGTTCCTAAACCTCTAACTTTCTCTCTAGAATTCCATTTATACGCCACTTTGTGTTATGGTTTGATGTGTATGTGAAAACTTATATCTAACAATTGGTATCAAGAGCCATGGTTAGATCATATCTTGCACATCTTGGGATTTCTAGTGGTTTTTGAGTTTGAAAAAGTTTAGTGGTTTTGCATCATTTGGTTGATTTCTTGTGTTAAAGTGTGATTTTTGTTAGTACTTTTATGTTTAGAATCATCACAAGTGTGTAGGTTTTCATTTGGTAAGCTTGAATCATCTTGGTTGGGTTGTTTTGGATTGAAAAGTGATGTTTATGTGGTTTTTCTTGCTAGCGACTTAACTCACGGATTACTTTCTTCAGAGTGACTTGCTTTACAAATTTGTAGCGAGTTACGCTTTAGACCTAGCGACTTAGATCTAGCGATTTCTGAGACAAGTAGTGGACTCTCCACCACCGGTAGCGACTTGGTGGTAGCGACTTAGTGGTAGCGACTTGGTCATAGCGAGTTGCTCTTTAGCGACTTGTATCTTTAGCGACTTGAGTAGCAATTGTCGCCAAAATTTTGCTAGCGACTTGAGGCTTAGCGAGTTACTACTAGCGACTTGCATTTGTCTAGCGACTTGGGACTCTAGCGACTTAGTGGTGTAGCTAATTAAGTGTTAGCGACTTGGTGCATTATCTTCTAGCGACTTGG
Organism: Chrysanthemum lavandulifolium; assembly: GCA_022545495.1. Classification (NCBI taxonomy): domain Eukaryota; kingdom Viridiplantae; phylum Streptophyta; class Magnoliopsida; order Asterales; family Asteraceae; genus Chrysanthemum; species Chrysanthemum lavandulifolium. Next base: position 221,229,112 of record CM040243.1, on the reverse strand, counting down.
GTGATTGTTTACGGTTTCTCTTGATTTAGTAAAATCCCGTGAAAGAATATATTTATCGGTTTAATCATAGAGTTATAAAATCCGTATTATCATTAACATGTCTACCAACGTTCCTACTATCATCTCCACGGTTGCGAGAGGATGTTCAGCGTTGGGTCGATACTCGTCCACCCATGCTCGACAGAATCGACTACGATTCTTGGGCTCAACGAATCGTTATGCTCGCCTTGGAAAGAAAAATGGTGTCAACATTCTCAAATCCATTGATGAAGGACCATATCGAGTTAAGACGATCGGAGACATACTTGATACTAATGAAGATGGTACTCTGCTTTACGGAATGGATGGACCTAAAATGTATGATGAGCTTGATGATAAGGATAAAATAGATTCGATGCGATATCGTGGCTTCAAACATTGTTCTTCAAGGTCTTCCTAAAGACATCTACAAGTCGATCAATCATAACACCGATGCAAAGGCGCTTTGGGATAATGTTAAGATGCTTCTCTCAGGTTCAGAATTAACTATGGAAGACAGAGAATCCCAACTCTATGACGAATTTTGTAAGCTCCCGGAAAATTTCAATGTACTTAACGCTTTAAATAGAAATTAAACACGATCTATTTCGTCATGAAATTTTCTAAACATCACATTTGCATATAATTTGGCATATGCATGATCAACGCAGCTTGAGCGTTCATAAAAGATACCGTTGTGATCTAAATAAATTTCCCCACTATCTTGATAATCCTAAAATACGTAATGAATACGTAAAAATTTGTAAAAATTACGAATTTAAATATAACAAAAATATATAAAATTCGTATTGGGCCTCGGAACTCATTGGACTTTATACCACTTCACCACTCAACCCGACACGAAATGGGCCTTGTAACCGGGCCAAGCCCACGCTATATTTTTTTATTTGGGCCACGTTAATCACCCTAGCCCAACATAGTGCTATCCTCTTTTGGGCTTAGTCTTTTGTACTCAAACAAACCCGAGCCCAAATCATTGATTTCTCTTGGGCCTAGCTACCGAGCCCAACACCCACAAAGACTAGCAAATTTGCAAACATTGGTATTGTGATTTCAGTTGGTGAACTAGTAACTAGACGAGAACCAAAAGCAAGAAATAAACTAGCAAAAATGCATCAACTAGAGAAAATGAAAATTCTCTTTTTGTGTCCCCAAATGTTGCGTATGAAAGTGAACAAGGAGACAAGCCACCCTAACCAATAAAATAACACCCTAAGTTACTACATAATACTACCCTAACCCATTTTGACCAACTTGACTTCCTTAACCATTGGATATCATGTTCCCTAAGCAAGAGCTTGAAGTTGACTAGACATTTGCATGCCCATAAGCCTTGACTGCCATCACTCCCACGCATGGAAACTTACCTCAAACATGACCAAATACAATATAACATGTGACTAATAAGCCTAGAATTAGGAAGGCTACGAGTAAAATATTAAGAAAGCCATGCTCATCTTCTCTTTATAACCCCCTCAACACTTAGCGAAATCTCAAAAGATATCTCACAACAAACTCTCAAAACACTCACATTTATCCCACCATTCGTCCACTGTGGTGTATCAAAGGAAAACTAAGGAAACAACCGAAGGAGTTTTGGGTATTAGCACTAGAGGATAAGGGTTAAAGCTAGGAGAAAACTTGGGTTAAGATCGGTATAGTTATCTTGGTGTCTCACTTCTTTTCCGAGTTCCCACACCACTCTCACCTTTGTAAGTACATCAACTTGTTTCGACTCATTATGATAATGATAGATTACATAACATACTTAGCTCATTTCAAGTAGTGTTGCGTTAAAATGAAAAACATATCGAAACTTCGTTAAAAATTCTTACTAGGTAACTTAACAACATAACTTGAAATGAACTCTCGTGCCATGTTCGTTTGATTATGAGTCATGTTTCGGTTAAGTAAAACTTGTTTTTGTCACTTGAAAACCATGGCACAAATGCATGACTAGCTTGAGAAGAAGTAGTAAGGAAACAAGAAAATGGAACCATGCATGTCTCGACATCACAAAGAGCATGTATACAAAATATTAACACTAGAACCTCACAATATATAGCATTAACCGTAGGATAAAACACAAAAAGCGAGCCTAGCTCGGTTGGTTTGGTGCGTGTTGTCTTGGGCGAGTGATCCTTGGTTCGATTCTCACTTGTGGCACTTTTCTTTTTCCTTCTTTTTTATAACTTTCACGGTTTGGCAAACCATACCCTCCACTTCAATAAAACTTATAACTAAAGAAAGTGTCAAAAGTATAGGCAAGTTTAAGTCTTAAAAGTGTGTTGCAAAACAGATTTTTACAAGGGACTAAAAGTGTCAAATCGGAAACTTTGAGCATGAGATATTTATGGGTACAAAGTGTCATTTTCTAAAAGTGTAGGGACTAAACTTGTACTTTTTGTAACTCGAGGGTAAAAAGTGTAAATTTGGGAAAAGTTTATCAAAACTTACGATTTCATAATAGCCTCGTAAAAACGAGTATCTTGATCATATGAGTATTTTTTTTTATCACATGAGCGTAACATCTTCGAATAATGATAAACTTATTTCATGTATAAATATATATGTAAACATATATTTATTAGAAAATAACTAAGTATATGTAAAAATATACTTATTTTGATAAAACACTCGAGGAATCTAAATACGTTAAAATACCCAACGAATTTACTAAGATCACAACGGGGGAACATTTCACTTATGCGTAAGTGAGGATCACTAGTTAAGACAATGTAGCATGTAAATTAACTTAAAACGTTAATCACGATCGCACACTATTGGATTGGACAATCCAATGATCTATTGAATAAGAATATTCAATGCTCTATTATTTTGATCGCGAACCAAAATGCTCATTACTGAGACTCGCCATCTCATCATTTTAGGTTTCGAGTTGGAACCTCCGCTACATTGTGCTTGATCTTTTTGTGCGTGTGCATTATCATCAAGGTGAGTTCATAGCCTCGCTTTTACTTTATCTTTGCAAACCCCGCAAGGGAGATACATGCTCTAAACTAGAACACAAGGTTTTTCTTAAATGCTTGATCTTCTTGATTATTGGTACTGCCTAAGTTGTTAGCCACAAGTCCCACGATCATGAACCATTAGTCACCATGAGTGAGCGTAGATATCGTGAATAGTACTATGGGGATTAACGAACCCGTTTCGGTTATCGAAATAACCGGGCGCACCATATCAATTTCTTTAGGTAATTGGCTATTACCTCCTTTGGGGCATACTTTCATTACCGGTAATTCGGTGTATGCGGTTGAGTCTTGGTTTCATGAGCTTAGTGCATAATAATCTATGATTTTTCTTATGATATTGTTAGTTTACAATGATCATGATCTTATACTTGTGTTCAACTTATTTTAAACCTATGGACTTCACTCAACAATTTTGTTGACCTTTTAAGCATGTTATCTCGGAAATCGGTGAAGATTATGACCAAGGTGCGGAGCAGGGCATGGCAAGGCTTATCCGTGGTGTAAAACATAAAAGTTATCATTTCTTTCAAACTCATGATCTTTCTTTTGGGAAAAACACTTGATCTATTTACAATGTTTTGTAACAAACTATGAGTTTTCGATGAATGATAACTATTTTAATAAACGTCTCTTCGAGTCGTTTTCTATAATTATTGACTATGATCTCCATTCAAGTAACACCGAATTAGTCTTCCATTGTCATTAAGATTTTCGGGGTGTTCTGATTGGTATCGAGCCAAGGTTATAGAGAACCAAAGAGTTTTTCAAAACATTTGGACTATAACCGCACTTTTAAAACAGGACTATTTTACACCACCGCCTTATGCCCTTCCGTGACCACTCTATGCATTAGGATTGATGCATCACTAGATCATAAGTAAATTGCATTCATTTTAGTTAGGCATGGAGATTTGCTTGGCAAATATGTGTAGCTAACTAAAATAATTATATTATTTGGCATTTACTTACATTAATTTATGGGTTGTTACAGATACCATGTCTGCATCCCACCCAGTTGTTACGTCCTCGAGACACGAGATGGAAGATACCATGTCCTCTACGATCGTCACTATGCCACTCATCCCGGTCTGTCATACCAACTCTTGTTTGGACGAAAATGAACCTTTGAGGAAGGTGAAGTTGCAGAACTCCTCTTGCTCCAACTATGACCGCTCATCCTCAAGAGTACAATGCTTTTGCTTCCATGACCCTAGATCGATTACTATAAGTCGCGACAATGGCTACCGCTTCAGATGTTCTTTGTGGATGATGGATCATCAAGTCATCGAGAGCACCGACTACGCTTCATCGATTCTTACGGATCATCTTCCCGAGCTATCCGTCGTCGTCGACGTAGGATTCGTGTTCTTAAGCCTTATGAGCTGAGCCGTTTGGAGTACCTTATAGACGCATCCTAAAGGTAAGACCTTCAAACTCACCGCTAGGAAGCGTGTGCGATCCATCACTATGACTCATGTGATGCCACCACCACCATCGATCACCATCATTCGATCGGTCACCACCGCTCGGTCATCACCGGTTTCACTGCTTTGTTCCACCCACGCTACTTCACCACCATTGCCACCTCATGTTCTACCATCGGACCACTCACTGTTCTGTTTCATCACCACCTCTGACATCACCTCCTTTGGACACTTTTAGTGAGCCACTTTTACCGCTTTGCATCAAGTGCTATTCACCATCACCATCGATCGACATGCCTACTCAAGTGGATAATGAGACCGGACCAAGGAAGAAATCCGGTGCTAGGCGATGGTCATTCTTGATACCTTTACTTGACGTTGGAGAGAAGAGGAGGGCACCTAGTTCGTTCGAGCTTGGAGAAAGCTCAACTCACGCATCGACTCGGTTACGCACATTGCGTGAACCGGTACACCACACTATCCCCACAGTGGCTACGAGACTTATCGAGCACGAAGACCGGTTGAGTGAGCTCATGGCACATTATGATGAGATTCCACCGGTTAGGATAGAGAGCTTGGAGGAAGAAGTCGAAAACCTCGTGATAGGTCGCTACTCCATTGAGATTGTGTTTGATATGATGAGTACCCAGTTGTGGAGGCGAGAGGCCGTTAACCTATTGACTCGAGATTGGAGACTACTATCCGAGATGCTAGTACTTTGAGAGGCGCCTTAGGTCGAGAGAGAGTCTGCATCACGAACTTGCATCCGCTCATGCTCACACTGCTATCCTGGAGGAGAGGATTGATGACCTCGAGGTGAGAGATCGAGCCCGTGAGCGCGGATCCGAGACTTGACAGCCATGGTTGAGGAGATTCGTCGTCGTCGGGATGACGCGTCGGAGATCGTAAATCCTAGTCATCTTTATCTTAGTATGTATCATAAAGCCGCCATATGAGGCATTAAGGCTTGTATCTTTTTGGTTTGTAACCTTGGAACAAGAATTATGATGATGTAACCTATGGTTGTGAACAATACTATGTAATGATGTATTCCATGTATCCTATGGTTGTATTTCTTATATTCTGATGTTATGATATTATTCCTCGGTAATGTATGTCGAACCGATCCTTATGTCCTTATACATATATTATGATTTGTTGAGAAAAATCATATTTCAATTGTTGTTCATATCAATATCATATCATTAATTTAAAGTGGTGATCTTGACTATTATGATATTTATAATATGTAATCGGTTTATCATCGATCGATAATTTCTTAATCTTGGTATTTATTCTTGGAAATTTTAGAAAATGGTCAAGAAGAAAGCTACCTCATCCACCATCACTCCATGACTATTCAAAAATGGTCATTGAAAGTGTTAAGCGCACTATAGCACAACATGTCACTGACATTGCTAGAGCCGGTGAGCAGCGTTGAAGTGAACGAATTGCCCAAGAGGCACGTGGTTGAAATTGCAAGCAAGCGGAGATTGCAAAGAGGTGAGATCGCAAGACAAGTGAGATCATGAGAGAAGCCGAAATTGCAAGAGAAGCGAGAACGCCCGAATTGCTCGAGAGGTGAAGTCGAGCGTGTCGCTCAAGCAACACGTGAGTGAAGTCGCTCGCATTCTTGAAGAGAATCGTGCCACGTGTGCGTCTTGTTGAAATGGCAAACTCAAATGCAACTAACACTCCAACAAATCAAAGTGAGTCCACCGTAACTCATGAGTGTAGTTACAAAGAGTTCATGAGCTGCAAGCCGACATTCTTCAAGGCATGAAGGTGCTATTGGTTTACTTCATTGGTTTGAGAGAACCGAGGGCGTATTTACGCTAAGTGATTTGCCGAGATGATTGCAAAGTCAAGTTTATGTTGGAACTTTGTTAGAAGATCGTTATCTTGGTGGAAAGGCCATGCTCAACCAATTGGAATGGAAGAAGCTTGTAAGATTTCATGGTCGGATCTGAAACAACTGCTGTTAATGAAACAGTATTGCTGAGAACGAGATCAAGAAACTCGAAGATGAGTATTACCACTTGGCTGCTAAAGGTAATGATCTCAAGACATACTTCAAGAGATTCCATGAGTTGAGAGCTCTATGTCCTCATTTGTTTCCCACCAATGAAAAGCTTTTGGAAGCTTTGATCGGAGGTTTACCTCGGAGCATCGAAGGAGATGTCATCGCTTCGAATCCAAAAACTGTTGAAGAAGTTGTCATTGTATCCCACCGCCTTATGGAACCAATACTAAAGCTTGCAAATGCACAAGGCTCAAGTGACAACAAAAGAAAGCTTGATGATCAGAAAACCTCAAATTTCAACCACCATCGGTCCAACAACAACAATCGGAACAACAACAACCACTATCACCGCAACAGAAACCAACATCACAATCGGCAAAACCGAAGGCAAGAAGCCGCAAGGGCTTATCTTGCACCCATCTTTGGAAAAGGGTATGTAGGACCACATCCCGATTAACGGTGTTTGATGCACCATTACGGACCTTGTCTTGTGAAGTGCGATAAGTGCAACAAGGTAGGTCATCAAGGTAAGCATTGCCGAAACCACGGAAGAGGCAACACTATGACAAACATGAGCGCTATGGATGTGGAGAACAAGGTCATTTCAAGAGTCAATGCCCAAAGTTAAATGTCGTTCAAACAAACAATGCGGCGTGCAAGAGTGTACATGCTAGGAGATGGAGATGCACCGTTGAACCACGACATTGTGACGGTGCGTATTCTCTTAACAATCATTCGCAAAAATCTTGTTTGATTCGGGCGAGATAAGAGTTTTGTATCTACTACTTTTGCACCATTACTTGAAATATCCCCAATCGCCTTAGATACAACTTATGAGATAGAACTTGCCGATGGGAAAATAATAGGAACCAACACCGTAATCCGTAATTGTCCTATTCTATTACAAGATCACTCGTTCCTCATAGATCTTTTGCCAATCAAACTTGGAAGTTTCGATGTCGTAATTGGCATGGATTGGTTGTCCAAACACCGTGCTAGGATTGTTTGTGACGAGAAAACCGTTCATATCGATCAACGGTGAAACCTTAGTCATCCAAGGAGATCAAAGTAGAAAGTACTTAAGTATCATATCTGTGCGAAATCAATAAAGTACATGGAAAAAGGATGTTATGCCTTCTTAGCTCAAGTAACGGAAAAGAAGTCGGAAGAGAAACGACTAGAGGATGTACACAGTAGTCAAGGAATTTCTGAGGTGTTTCGGAAGATTTGCTGGACTCCCACCGCTCGACAAGTCGAATTTCAAATCGATCTTATTCACGGAGCTACTCACATAGCACGAGCACCGTACCGTTTAGCACCCTCGAAATGCAAGAGTTATCCAAACAACTAGAAGAGCTATCGAGAAAGGATTCATTAGACCAAGTTCCTCACCCAGGGAGCACCGGTATTATTCGTTAAGAAGAAAGATGGATCATTCGGATGTGTATCGATTATAGAGAATTGAACAAGCTCACAATCAAAACCGCTATCCCTTACCAAGAATCGATGACATGTTTGATCGGTTACAAGGCTCGAGTGTATACTCGAAGATTGATTTAAGATCCGGATATCATCGATTCGGGTAAGAGAAGAAGATATACCCAAGACCGCATTTAGAACTCGATATGGCCATTATGAATTCCAAGTAATGCCATTCGGTTTAACTAATGCACTGTTGTATTTATGGACCTCATGAATAGAGTCGCAAACCATATCTGGATAAATTCGTCATTGTGTTCATCGACGATATTCTTATCTACTCTCGTAATAAAGAAGAACATGCGAAACATCGAAGGCATCACGAAGTTACTCAAGGATGAAAAATTGTACATAAAGTTTTCCAAGTGTGACTTTTGGATTGAGACAGGTCCAATTTCTTGGTCATGTGATCGACGGTGAAGGAATCCATGTGGATCCCGCAAAGATTGAATCATTAAGAATTGGCGATGCCACTAACCCCACTGAAATTCGTCAATTCTTAGGACTTCTTGGTTATTATCGAAGATTCATCGAAGGTTTCTCGAAAATAGCTAAACCATTGACCGAGTTAACCCGAAAACGAAGAAATTCGAATGGGGAGGCGATCAAGAATCGACTTTTCAACTCCTAAAGAACAAACTTTGCGAAGCACCTATCTTGGCACTAGGAAGGAGCCAAGATTTTGTAGTATATTGTGATGCTTCACACATGGGTTTAGGCGTTGTTCTCATGCAAAGGAACAAGGTGATTGCTTATGCTTCACGACAACTCAAAACTCATGAGAAGAATTATACTACTCACGATCTAGAACTTGGCGCCGTGGTATTTGCACTCAAATTATGGAGACATTATCATGCGGAACCAAATGTATAGTGTACACGATCACAAAAGTCTTCAACACATCTTAGATCAAAGGAATTGAATATGCGTCAACGTCGGCTGGCTCGAATGCTTAGTGATTATGATTGCGAGATCCGTTATCATCCTGGAAAGGCAAGCGTTGTTGCCGATGCCTTGAGCGAAAAAGATCTCCCTAAGCCACTTAGAGTGAGATCATTGGGAATGGTAATCAATTCACCCTACCATCGAAAATTCTTGAAGCTCGGATCGAAGCCCTTAAGGAAGAAAATAGGCGAATGAGAAGATTTATGGCATCTTGGGAGAATGAGAATGGATTTGTGAAGAGATCGGACGGGCACGCTATGTTTCAAGAATCGAAGTTGGATTCCACTCTTTGGAGGTATCCGAACTCATCATGCATGAATCACATAAATCAAGTATTCCATACATCCCGGTCCCAACAAGATGTATCAAGATCTAAAGCTTTTGTCTTGGTGGCCTAATATGAAGGTGATATCATTGATATCCATGATAAATGTTTGACATGCTTGAAAGTTAAAGTTTGAACATCAAAAGCCATCCGGATTGTTAACTCAACCGAACTTCCTATGTGGAAATGGGAAAGAATCACAATGGACTTCATTACAAAGTTGCCAAAAACTTCTAATGGTTTTGACACCATTTGGGTTATTGTGAACCGTCTTACAAAGTCCGCTCATTTCTTGCCAATCAAGGAGAGCGACGAGATGATTACACTCGCTAGATTGTACATCAAAGAGATTGTTTCTCGTCACGGTGTACCAATCTCTATCATATCGGCCGTGATAGCCGATTCACCTCAAGATTTTGGCAAACGCTTCAAAGAGCCATGGGTACCAACTTAGATATGAGTACTGCGTACCATCCTCAAACAGATGGACAAAGTGAAAGAACGATCCAAACTATGGAAGACATGCTAAGAGCATGTGTGATTGATTCGGAAAAGGATGGGATAAGCACTTACCTCTGGTGAATTATCTTACAATAACAGATTATCACGCCACATTAAAGCTACTCCTTTTGAAGCACTCTATGGAAGAAAATGTCGATCGCCCGGTTCTTTGGGCGGAAGTTGGAGAAGTACAACTTACAGGCCCCAAAATTGTCAAGAGACAACGAAAAGATAATGCAAATTCGGCAAAGATTGCAAGCGACTCGAGATAGACAAAAGAGCTACGCAGATGTTCGAAGAAAACCAATGGAATTCCAAGTCGGAGACCGTGTAATGCTCAAAGTATCACCACAGAAGGGATGGTCGATTTGGAAAACGAGAAAGCTCAAACCTCGATCGTCGGACCATTCAAAATTCTTCAAAGAATTGGTCGATGGCATATAAACTCGATCTTCCCAAGAACTTAGCCGAGTACATGACACGTTCCATGTCTCAAATCTTAAGTGTCTTTCGGATGAAACTCTAGTCGTACCACTCAAGGACATCCACTCAATGACAAACTTAGCTTTGTCGAAGAACCCGTCGAGATCATGGACGAGAGAAGTTAAGAGGCTTAAGCAAAGCCGCATTCCTATCGTTAAAGTTTGATGGAATCATAAGAAATGAGGTGCGAGTTCACACAGGAGCGCGAGGATGTGTCGTTCAAGTATCCCCACCTATTCATCTAGATCACCCATGACCCTCTGCGAGTTTAACCACGGGACGCGGTTCTCTTAAGGGTAGGTCTTGTAAGCTCCGGAAAATTTCAATGTACTTAACGCTTTAAATAGAAATTAAACACGATCTATTTCGTCATGAAATTTTCTAAACATCACATTTGCATATAATTTGGCATATGCATGATCAACGCACTTGAGCGTTCATAAAAGATACCGTTGTGATCTAAATAAATTTCCCACTATCTTGATAATCCTAAAATACGTAATGAATACGTAAAATTTGTAAAATTACAATTTAAATATAACAAAATATATAAAATTCGTATTGGGCCTCGGAACTCATTGGACTTTATACCACTTCACCACTCAACCCGACACGAAATGGGCCTTATAACGGATCAAGCCCACGCTATATTTTTTATTTGGGCCACGTTAATCACCCTAGCCCAACATAGTGCTATCTCTTTTGGGCTTAGTCTTTGTACTCAAACAAACCCGAGCCCAAATCATTGATTTCTCTTGGGCCTAGCTACCGAGCCCAACACCCACAAAGACTAGAAAATTTGCAAACATTGGTATTGTGATTTCAGTTGGTGAACTAGTAACTAGACGAGAACCAAAAGCAAGAAATAAACTAGAAAAAATGCATCAACTAGAGAAAATGAAAATTCTCTTTTTGTGTCCCCAAATGTTGCGTATGAAAGTGAACAAGGAGACAAGCCACCCTAACCAATAAAATAACACCCTAAGTTACTACATAATACTACCCTAACCCATTTTGACCAACTTGACTTCCTTAACCATGGGATATCATGTTCCCTAAGCAAGAGCTTGAAGTTGACTAGACATTTGCATGCCCATAAGCCTTGACTGCCATCACTCCCACGCATGGAAACTTACCTCAAACATGACCAAATACAATATAACATGTGACTAATAAGCCTAGAATTAGGAAGGCTACGAGTAAAATATTAAGAAAGCCATGCTCATCTTCTCTTTATAACCCCCTCAACACTTAGCGAAATCTCAAAAGATATCTCACAACAAACTCTCAAAACACTCACATTTATCCCACCATTCGTCCACTGTGGTGTATCGAAGGAAAACTAAGGAAACAACCGAAGGAGTTTTGGGTATTAGCACTAGAGGATAAGGGTTAAAGCTAGGAGAAAACTTGGGTTAAGATCGGTTTAGTTATCTTGGTGTCTCACTTCTTGTCGAGTTCCCACACCACTCTCACCTTTGTAAGTACATCAACTTGTTTCGACTCATTATGATAATGATAGATTACATAACATACTTAGCTCATTTCAAGTAGTGTTGCGTTAAAATGAAAACATATCGAAACTTCGTTAAAAATTCTTACTAGGTAACTTAACAACATAACTTGAAATGAACTCTCGTGCCATGTTCGTTTGATTATGAGTCATGTTTCGGTTAAGTAAAACTTGTTTTTGTCACTTGAAAACCATGGCACAAATGCATGACTAGCTTGAGAAGAAGTAGTAAGGAAACAAGAAAATGGAACCATGCATGTCTCGACATCACAGTAGCATGTATACAAAATATTAACACTAGAACCTCACAATATATAGCATTAACCGTAGGATAAAACACAAAAACGAGCCTAGCTCAGTTGGTTTGGTGCGTGTTGTCTTGGGCGAGTGATCCTTGGTTCGATTCTCACTTGTGGCACTTTTCTTTTTCCCTTCTTTTTTTATAACTTTCACAGTTTGGCAAACCATACCCCTCCACTTCAATAAAACTTATAACTAAAGAAAGTGTCAAAAGTATAGGCAAGTTTAAGTCTTAAAAGTGTGTTGCAAAAACAGATTTTTACAAGGGACTAAAAGTGTCAAATCTGGAAACTTTGAGCATGAGATATTTATGGGTACGAAGTGTCATTTTCTAAAAGTGTAGGGACTAAACTTGTACTTTTTGTAACTCGAGGGTAAAAAGTGTAAATTTGGTAAAAGTTTATCAAAACTTACGATTTCATAATAGCCTCGTAAAAACGAGTATCTTGATCATATGAGTATTTTTTTTATCACATGAGCGTAACATCTTCGAATAATGATAAACTTATTTCATGTATAAATATATATGTAAACATATATTTATTAGAAAATAACTAAGTATATATAAAAATATACTTATTTTGATAAAACACTCGAGGAATCTAAATACGTTAAAATACCCAACGAATTTACTAAGATCACAACGGGGGAACATTTCACTTATGCGTAAGTGAGGATCACTAGTTAAGACAATGTAGCATGTAAATTAACTTAAAACGTTAATCACGATCGCACACTATTGGATTGGACAATCCAATGATCTATTGAATAAGAATATTCAATGCTCTATTATTTTGGTCGTGAACCAAAATGCTCATTACTGAGACTCGCCATCTCATCATTTTAGGTTTCGAGTTGGAACCTCCGCTACATTGTGCTTGATCTTTTTGTGCGTGTGCATTATCATCAAGGTGAGTTCATAGCCTCGCTTTTACTTTATCTTTGCAAACCCGCGATGGAGATACATGCTCTAAACTAGAACACAAGGTTTTCTTAAATGCTTGATCTTCTTGATTATTGGTCTTGCCTAAGTTGTTAGCCACAAGTCCCGATCATGAACCATTAGTCACCGCGAGTGAGCGTAGATATCGTGAATAGTACTATGGGGATTAACGAACCCGTTTCGGTTATCGAGAAATAACCGGGCGCACCATATCAATTTCTTTAGGTAATTGGCTATTACCTCCTTTGGGGCATACTTTAGTACACCGGTAATTCGGTGTATCGGTTGAGTCTTGGTTTCATGAACTTAGCGCATAATAATCATGATTTTTCTTATGATATTGTTAGTTTACAATGATCATGATCTTATACTTGTGTTCAACTTATTTTAAACCTATGGACTTCACTCAACAATTTTGTTGACCTTTTAAGCATGTTATCTCGGAAATCGGTGAAGATTATGACCAAGGTGCGGAGCAGGGCATGGCAAGGCTTATTTGGTGGTGTAAAACATAAAAGTTATCATTTCTTTCAAACTCATGATCTTTCTTTTGGGAAAAACACTTGATCTATTTACAATGTTTTGTAACAAACTATGAGTTTTCGATGAATGATAACTATTTTAATAAAACGTCTCTTTCGAGCCGTTTTCTATAATTATTGACTATGATCTCCATTCAAGTAACACCCGAATTAGTCTTCCGCTGTCATTAAGATTTTCGGGGGTGTCACAAATTTGAACACTTCAAGATGAAACCAGATGAGAATGTCTATGAGTACTATGTGAGATTTCATAAGTTAGTGAATGACATGAGGAACATCGAATGACTATGCCTAACATTCAATTTGAACTCAAAATTTGTGAACAACATGAATCCGAATGGCACAAGTTTGTCACCATTGTGAAGCTCACTAAAGGATTGAAGAATACAAACTATGAGCAACTCTATGCCTTCCTCCTTGGTAATGAGAGACATGCTATGTTTGAAAAATTGATTCTCAATCGGTTCAAAACCAACCGAGGAGAGACAAGCTCGTCTAATGACTCAACCGCCTTCTACTCAAACATCGAAATCACAACCAAAGCATCACAAGTCATACCCTTGGGTAATGGTAATCACAAACTCATTCACGATCCTATGTTCAAACAAGGCGATCTTGATGCACACGTGGGTAACTTCATTAATCAACTAGCTCTTCCGATTAGTCAAAACATGAATTCTCTCCCACAAACCAACAACAACCTCGAACATCATCTAACCCACACAATCAAGCCATCATAAAGATGGAAGGGTCGTGGTGCAACCAGATTCGGAAAGACAAGATGATCGGGAAGAGGTGGAGTCGGGAGAGGTTATGTTGGCAACCGAATCGAGGAAGGAATGGTAACCAAGGTCAAGCTAAGCCAATCAAATGTTATAACTGTGGTGGTGAGGACACATTGCAAGGAACACATCTCCAAAGCGTCCATGAATGCCGATTACTTGAGAGATAAGATCTTCTGGCACAAGCTCGGGACAATGGTGATGCTTTGGATGAAGAGGAATTGCTATTTCTTCTTTGAGGAAATGCCAAGACCTATGATGCGAGATGTGGATGAGCGACCTATTCAGAGATAGGTCACAATCATCGAATGTCTTTCAAGTCGGCGATTGTGATGCATATGACTGATGTGGATGATGGACCTACTGGCACACAAATTTTATGGCTAGCATTTCTCCAATGGTTTCTCCCAAGGTCTCTTCTTCACCACTAGTGGCCCATCCCATGACAAGCTCATCTCGGAGGTATTAAAACTATACGATAATCTTGATGTGCAGCAGATGCATGACAAAGTACAATCAATCAAACTATTGAATCAAATGTTGAAAATATGGGTAATATCGATATTATCCCATATGATCATAACGTGAAACAAAGTGAAAGTGAAGGTGTAGCAAGTGATGCATCTTCTGCGGTCAACAATGACTATGTTTTTGATGAATACAACGCATGTGCCCTCGATGATTACGTAATTTCAACTAAATGCCTATAAAGAATGTGTTGCTATTTATGAACAACGTGCAAAATTTGAGTTGACCACTCGTGAGCGTGAAATGGATGACCAAGTACGTCGGTCATTAGAAAAAGTAACTTTAGAGAAGAAGTATTGAAACAAGAATTAAATTCCTTGCAAGAAAAACTTTCTAAAATAGCTAAGCAAAACAAGAACTTCAAGAAAATGTGAAAATGCTTAAGCAAGAATTTAATGCAAAGGAATCAAAACTCTTGAGAGACTTTTCTAATCTGAAAACTTTGAAAACAAGCTTGAAAACAAGTTGTACATACAAGGAAACACCATTCGATCGCTCACATGGTCACTAAACATAGAGTTCTAAGCGATAAGCATAGTGTTCCCATTATATATAAACCCAACCACGAGTACGGAAAGATAGCAAAAGCGACTCAAAGTGTGATCTATGATGGAAATGAGATTCTTAAACCTAGACAGAAACCTAGTTGCGTTGAGTGCACCGAGGAAGATAAGAAATCAAATGAAGTCACTAGGAAAGGATGAACAAAAATTAGATAACCCTAAATGCAAAGATAAAAAATAATTATCACTCCCATGACTACAAGAAGGAAAACGGATTTCCTTGAACATGTTTAAGCCTCAAACATTGTTGACTCCAGAACAAGTTTTACGGAAAGGATTTAGATAAGCGTAAAAATGAAAATATTGTTGAAACAAACCCCCTTTTGGAAAATGCCTAGAGCGATTGTGTATCCTCTAATACACCAATGCATCTTGTTCCTAGAAAATTGCCACTAAAAGCAAGACCTTAATTAGCCAATATGTTATATTTCAACTATTTGTTGATTTTGAGAAAACTTGCAAGAAAAGGATCACACCCACTGGTATAACGGAAGGAGAAAGGGTTTTGAGCAAATAAAAGAATGTTATTTAACAGAGGTCATGCCTTTCTTTAAACTTCGAAGATCACTTTGAGAGTCTTAAAAGGGATAGAAAGCGATATCAAGGGAATGGAAAAGGAATTTGATGCAATGGTAGTTGAAGTTAGTGATTATGAGCGCACTAAAATATAATGAGATTGAGAGGAAGAACTTGCATACCTTAAATGAGACTCTTATTCTTGAATGTGTTGCTCAAGATATTTTTTCAACGCTTCAAAATGCTCTATTAATGCTTCCAAATTTCATGAACTATCTGTTGCCTCGAAAGTCTCCCATGATCGTGTCATTGAGCTTGAAAAATCTAATTCTAAACTAAACGAGAAAATTGAACTGGATGATCACGATAATTTGGTTAAAATTTTTCTAAACTAGAAGTTGAGTATTTTAATTTACAACTAAAATATCAACATCTTAAAGAAAATGTCAAAACTTCAAATATCAAGACATCATCGGATGCTCCGAGTTTGATGCGGTTTTCAAATTAACAAACGTGATGAATGATTCAAGCTCGGTGCAACACAATCGAAAAGTTGAAAGCCCAAATCTCTCAACTAAAGGGTCAAACGAACAATATGACGGGCTCCCAAATGCCTCCCCTTTAGATTCTCGAATTCTCAAACGTTTCATCTTCAAAACCTAGTAAATGCTTTACAAAAGGAAAACGAAAGTTTTCTAGAAGAAAATGAAAAGGTTAAACGTCATTTCAATGAGTTATTTGAATCAATTAAAGTCACTCGTAACAAAACAACGAACAAATAGCTTCATTGCAAAAGGAAATTGAGAATCAAGAGTCGTAAAAGGGAAAATGCCAATGACCAATGGGGAGAATGTTGTATCAAAGGTTCACTCTTGTAATAAATATGCTTTATCTCGTGACATATGTCCCTCCTCATCTAAGGAACAACAAACTCGCTATTCAAACATACTTCTCATCCCTTAAGGATTGCCTAGAATGTCTGCGTGAGATTGTTGAAGAGGATAAGCTAGAGAAACCTCATGATAATGCAATTGGACATGCATGCTTATATGTCAAACGATCTCAAGAAATCTTAGAATGCTTGATCACAATATGCCCAAAGTCATTAGGTGAGAGTTAATCCTTTGATTCCATGCTCGATGCCTAATGCCAAGTATGATATGCATTCGATTCCCAATGTTTTAATGTGAACCGTAGTGTGCCTTTAAGTAGTTCAGATTCGGATCCATCAATGCTAAGAAAGAGAACTCAAGTGTGCCTTCTAGGAGTACAAATCTCAAGACCTCTAGTTTTAAGAAAGTGAACCTTAGTGCACTGCATGTAGTTCGGACCCAGACATCTAAGCAGTGATGCAAAGAGTAGTTAAACCAACTAATGTTCCCATTCCCTCTACAGAGTAATCGGTGACATTAAACGGAGCGGTCAAAGTCTCAAGACAATACAAGGAATGATAGGACCTCTCGAGCTAAGAATGTGCCTTTGGAAGAGAGTGAAGAACAATATAGGAACTTTAAGCTTGAATTGAATAAAGCGAATCATGTTGATTCTAGTATTAGCCATAGGCGTCTCAGTAATTAATTCAATTCGATACTATTTGCAAACCTTGTCTTGATGTCCGCTTGAATTGTTTCAAATCATGAATGTGGTGTTAATGTTACGCTAATGATGTTAATTGTCCGATTAATATTGTTAATGCAAAATTCATGCTAAGAAGGCTAAAAGGCAAAAACGAAAGAAAGTTAGAAAACAGTGGAAACCCACGGGAAGAACATTCGATAAATTAGGCTTTTATTGGATACCGTTGGTCATAAGACTAATCAAATAATGCCCACTAGAAAATGGATGCCTCTTGGTAGAACTATTCCCTTAAGAAGTGATCACACTGTGAGCAGGGCTAATGAGACACTAGTCGCGCATCTATTCACAATGATTCCATTGCCTCACTTTACGATATGAATGCTTCTATTTCGATGTGGGTATTCCAAACATTGTTACTAACCAAATGGAACCCATTCTTGCATGGGGATCCCAATTATCGATTATCCATTCTTATGCATGTTCAACTGCAGATCGTTCAAATCGTTACGTGGTACCGGACTCAGTTGTTCCAAGCATATATTTGGAGACCGGTCGCGCTCATGAACGTCGTGAGCAAATTCATCGGGACTATTAGATTTGGTAATGATCATTTCGGTGCTATTATGGGTTATGGAGATTATGTTGTTGGTGATAGTGTCATCTCTAGAGTTTACTATGTGGAAGGTTTGGGTCATAATCTGCTCTCTGTTGGTCAATTACGTGATTACGATCTAGAAGTAGCCTTCGTAAAACATACCGCTTTGTTAGAGATCTTAATGGTAAGGAACTGTTAAAAGGAACTCGTGGCTCAAATCTTTACACCATCTCTATCGATGACATGATGAGGGCCTCTCCAATCGCTTGTTATCAAAGGCTTCAAAACAAAGTCATGGTTATGGCATCGTCGTCTCAATCACTTGAACTTGGCACCATCAACGATCTTTCCGAAAGGACTTAGTTGTAGGTTTACCTAGACTAAAGTATGAAAAGGATCATCTTTGTTCAACATGCCAATTGGGTAAAAGCAAAAGTTTGCCCACAAACCCAAACCTACTATCTCTATCACGAAGTTCTTCATATGATTCATATGGCTTTATGTGGACCAATGAGGGTGCGAGAATATCTTTGGGAAGAAATATGTGTTAGTTGTGGTTGATGATTACTCTAGATTCACAGGTCAAGTTCTTAAGGACAAAGGATGAAACTCACGATATCATCATCAAACTCATCAAACAATTGCGAGTTCGACTTAACAAAACCGTCGTAATTATCGAGCAATGCACAATGGGCCGGGTTTGTCAACAAACAACTTAATGAATTCTATGAAAGCATTGGAATCGACCATCAAAGAAGTGTTCCACAAACTCCTCAATAGAACGGTATAGTTGAAAGACAAAATCGAACTCTTGTTGAAGCCGCTAGAACAATCTTTGATTTACTCAAAGGTTCCAATGTTTCTCGGGTCAAGCAATCGCCATCGCATGCTACACACAAAATCGTTCCCTAATTCACACTGTACATGGAAAAACTCCATATGAACTTGTCCACAATGAAAACCTAATCTCTCTTCCTTCGTGTGTTTGGTGCATTGTGTTATCCAACCAATGAGGTCAAGACTTAGGCAAACTTAGGGCTAAAGTGACATTGGAGTATTTGTAGGATATGCATCAAACAAAAGGGATACCGAATCTACAACAAAAGAACCCAAATATCATGGAAACAATTCACGTTACGTTTGATGGTGACCGGTCAAATGGCTCTGGACACTCCACTCGGGACCCGCACTTCAAAACAGTCCCATTGGTTCATCCCTTGTTCCAAACTCTTCTCAAGAAACTCCATATGTACCTCCATCCAAGATGATTTAAAGAAATTGTTTGATCCTATGTTTGATGAACTGTATGATTCAATCACTAATGAGGTGTTGATCCCTACAACGAGAGGATGCTCATATTCCTGTGAATGAAGTCAATCCTTCAGTCTCAATATCTTTAAGTCAAGAAGCACTGCTGCGATCCTTGATCTCATCAACAAATCATCATTCTTCAAATGTACATCATGGAAATGTTTACGGCATCAATGATGAAGTTAACCCTTTGCTACTCCTCGAAGATGCTCCATTTGAAAACATATTTGCTCTGAATCATCATCGAACCATCTTCTTGAGGAGACATCGACTCGACTACCTCGGTCCCTCAACAAGCGCCACATGAACACCTCGAAAATGGACTCACGATCATCCATTAGACAACATCATTGGTAATCCCTCTCGTCTGTATCAACTCGGAAGCAACTTGCAACCGATGCCTTATGGTGCTTCTTCAACTCCGTAATATCTAAGATCGAACCAAAAGATGTTAAAACCGCCATGAATGAAGATAGGCGGTTCAATGCCATGCAAGATGAAATTCATGAGTTTGATCGACTTGATGTGTGGGAGTTAGTACACCTCCAGATCGTGCTATGATTATAGCTCTTAAATGGATCTTCAAAGTGAAACTTGATGAGCATGGTGATGTGTTGAAAACAAGGCTCGATTAGTTGCTAAAGGATACCGTCAAGAGGAGGATTGATTTTGAAGAATCTTTTGCTCCGTTGCTCGAATCGAGGCAATCGTAATCTTTCGGCTAATCTTGCTAGTAAGAACATGGTAGTCTATCGGATGGATGTGAAGACGGCATTTACGAACAGAGATCTTAAAGAAGTCGTCTCGTCGGCCAACTGAAGGATTTGAATCAAGAGCATCCTACTCACGTTTATCGTCTCAAGAAGGCTCTTTACGGTTTAAAGCAAGCTCCAGAGGCATGGTATGACACATCACAAAGTTTCTTCTATCAACCGGATTCAAAGAAAGGAGTAGTTGATCCTACATTGTTCACCGAAGTCGGGCAAACATTTAACTCATGTTCAAATTTATGTTGATGATATTATTTTGCCTCGGCGGACCCAATGGAATGTGATCGTTTTGAATGAAATGAGTTCAAAATTTCAAATGTCAATGATGGGACAAATGTCATTTTCTTGGGATTACAAATTTCACAAAGTCCGGAGGCATTTTCATAAATCAATCTAAATATGCAAGAGATCTTAAAGAAATTTGGATTTGACTCAATCGACCACAGACACCCCCATGATTGACCAAACCAAACTAGATGAGGACCACTCGGGGATCATGATTGACCAAACGAAATATCGTAGTATGATTGGATCCTCGATGTACCTCACCGCTAGTAGACCGGACATCTTGTTCATTGTTTGCATGTGTGCTAGATACCGTGCTAAGCCTACTAAAAGCACCTTGAAGCGATTAAGCGGGTCTTCGGTATCTCCAAGGAACCATCAATATGGGCCTTTGGTACCGAAGGACACCGGTATGTCACTAACGGCCTATCAGATCTTGATCATGCAGTTGTCAAGATACACGTCAAATACGTCGGAGGTGCTCGATTTTGGGTGATAAGCTTGTGGTGGTCTTCAAAGAAGCAAATGAGTACTTCTATTTCCTCTAGGTGAATACATAGCCATGTCATCCTATTGTGCTCAAATCTTATGGATGAGATCTCAATTATCGACTATGGCTTTGTATTCAACAAAATCCTCATCTTGTGATAATAAAAGTGTTATTGCTCTCTCATGCAATAATGTTCAACACTCAAGAGCAAAGCATATCGACATTCGACATCATTTCATCGGGAACAAGTTGAAAAAGGTGTGGTGGAACTCTATTTTGTGAGGTCTCGAATATCGCTTAGCGACATCTTCACCAAAGCTCTTCCAAGAGAACGTTTTGAGTTTCTTCTTCCACGTCTTGGCTTGAAAAGCCTTCAACCGAAACACTCAAACGTCTTGAGGAGGAAGACGAGGAGTAAAGGTCTATCTTCATCTATCTCTTGTATATATCTATTCGAAAACAAAATACAAAATTATAAAACCTTCAAAATCAAATAGAAAAATATAAAACTTTCAAAATCCATAAAATTTGAAAATTGAAAAATCTTCAAAAATATTGTCATTTTGTCATGTTTCTCTCGATTCGATAATATCTACGGTCTTGATGTTGTCATTCAAATAATGACACGGGACTTTAGATGTTATTCGAATTTTATATATAAAAAATAAAATATATATATATATATATATTTGGGAGAAAGAGAAACAATGGTTTATTGTCATTTCGTGCAATAACCGGTTTTAAAAGAAAGAACGAGCCATGTTTTACAATGTTTTCAAATTCCATGCTCGATTCTATAAACATTTATCTCTTGAAAACTAAATGCTTTGAAAAATAACTCGGTCTCTATTTTTGATAATCATCGGGACTTATTTGTCAAAATCTCATCTCTCAATCAACAACCTATGTCATTGATTGAGGGGAGAATGATTTCAATTAAATTAAAAAGTTATTTGGCATTAAATTGTTTTCAAAAGATATACATGCATGTTTTATCAATGGAGTTTAAAGTCTTAAAAGCTTTCAAAATCAATTTAAATCCATAAGAGATCACAAATCTCAAATGATTTGATAATTGTGATCGGGGGAGAATGTGTGATTTAAATTGGATTTAAACTGATAATTCGGTAAATGGTTTTATAAGGATCTACATGTTGTCCTTCCTACATGTGACAAACGATTTCAAATTTTCAATGCACATGTTGAGGGGGAGCATCTATCTTAAACCGATGATTTGAAACGTGATCAACATATCTCAATGTGCAGGTTCCCTCTAGTATGTGCAAAACTCTTTTCAAATCTCGAGGCACATATTGAGGGGGAGAAAACTTATGAAAACCTCATCCTTCCCGGAAATGCTTTATCTTCTTGATCCGATCGGGGAAGTGATGTTGATATCTTTTAGAAAATGGTAATCAAAGTAAATTCTTCCTTTGCCTCCATGTGCAAAATGATTTCAAACATTTGATGCACATGTTGAGGGGAGCACTGTTCTAAAACTATCAAAAACAATTCGGGCACAAAATGTTTTGATAATATATCACAAGTATCCGGATTGATTTTCAAAGGGTTTCAATTGGTTCCAATGGCGGATGAACAATACCAAATTGACCGACCAACTTTACTTTATGTACGGTGATATAAGGATGATAAGGTTAGGTATGTGTTCCCATGATCCGCTGAACGGAGGGATCTACCAGGACAATCCACTAGTTAGTGTAGAAGTCCTTAGGTATGATGATAAAAGGAGAAAAATGAGATATGGGAAGAGTGCGGACTAAGACCGAGCTAGTACTAGAATAAACCCAACAAGGTTCTAGCTATGAAGTCTCGGTAAGCTTGAAGGGTTGAAGAATTAAAAGATTTGAATGAGAAAAGGGTGAAAACAAATAGCCTCAATTTATTCAACCTTAGGGCGAAACCGGGTTCACTTCATATGCTCTTGATGGTAACATCGGTGTTGAAGACAAGGCGTCATGGACCCGGTGGCGATCGCACTTCAACTTTCCAAACCACTCAAGTTCCTCTTAAAGGACTTGTTTCATTCTCACGGGAACCGACATTATCTATCGACTTTCTCTTAGAGATTGTTGATATTGAAGAAGGAGACCTCTCCTAGTCTCCGACACGGGATCCAAATATGCACAAATTAAGTCTAGAGCCACGAGATCATCAATAAATCTCATTAGGACACTTTCAATGAAGACTCTCTGCTTCACACAATGTGGAAGAGATTATATCTTGAGTCCTCGCATTATCCTTGTGGTATTGCGGAACATCCGAGTGATGTGTTTACATATTCACTATGAAGATGGAAAGCCTTCGGAGCCAACATCAAACAAGCTCACGGTAGGTGGCATGTGAGATCTATTATATAGATCAACCATGTGACAACCGAACAGAAACAATGGGGCGATTCAATCTCTTGAATCAATCACGGTTCGAGTTATGGATTGACGGATACCTTTGAAAAACCGGTCTTTGTGCTTAACAACTCTTTTCTTTAGCACATCGACCGTGTACTCATTTTCAAACCAAAAGGTGTTTTATGATTGATAATTGATTTTCAATAAAACCTTCGTTGTATTGCAAAAACAATTTCTATTGAAAATACATGATTGCTTTTCAAATCTCTTTTCATCAATCGGTGGACTTAATATTATTGGTTCACTCACTCCGTGTTGTCTTCTTTGAGATGCTCCGGTTTGAGAACGACTAGAGCATTGCGAAACCTCATCAAGGAAATTCTTGAATTATACCTAATCACGAAGATTTGTCTTGATCAACGGGAACCGTGGGCGTGCACCTCAATTCAACGAAGTGATCAAAGACACTTTCGTGTGCTTTATTGCTAACTGTCTTATGCGGTACATCCCACGTTTGCGGTGATCGTAATGAAGCGGTCAATCCATAGCCGCATGCTCACTTAACACATTCAACTCAAAAGAAATCATGATTAGTGCATCAATGACTCGATATCTTCACTCCATGCTTACGCTTATGTCACGCCAATATCATGATTCAACAAATGCTTCCGCCACTCGATGAGAAGATATCATGATCCGAATGTGAGCATGTCGGTCCTAAAGTCACAACATCACATAATACCAACACCACATAGGATGTGTCGAGATTTTGATAGGTGATGATCTCGAATGATGGCTCAAATTTATTATCACGTGGATCGAGAAAGACCTCCACTTGAAGTAACCAAACATGCAATGTGAAGAATCAATGACTACGAGCTTAGGAGCAAAAGACTACATCAAGAATGCAAGATCAATTGTTAATGTAATATCTATTTGTATTCAATGTAATTTTGGTACATGATTGAGGTGACCTCCTTAGGGAGATTGTTAGGAATTAGAAATTCTAGATATTAAAGAGTCGGTCACCTCAGTATATGTAATCGTTAAAAGCTCGTAGTCGTAGTTCTTTTAAGTTAAGTAGTATTTAGTTAAGTAACACCGTGGAGGACGGACGGTCTTTACCCATCTGTATGCACGATCCACAATTGATGTGTGGCGATTTATGTAAGACTATAAATACTCTCTACCTTCCAAGGTAGAGTTGAAGCTCATAATAATATCTTTCACTTTCTCTCACTAAGTTCCTAAACCTCTAACTTTCTCTCTAGAATTCCATTTATCGCCACTTTGTGTTATGGTTTGATGTGTATGTGAAAACTTATATCTAACACTTGGCTACCTTCAAGTCAAACAAAACTGACCATTCAACCAAAAACAGAGGATTTAAGCACTAATGCGTTGCTCTTGTGGTCGCGATGATTACTTGACAAATAGTCGTATTTCTGAACGGATAGTACACATCTAATCAATGTACCAGTATAGTACAAGTAATTAGAATCAGAGTACCAGTGTAGTACTGTCTGATTTTCTTGATCGGTAAACTAACAACCTTCACCGGAAGTTGACCGGAGAAGATGACCAGTTTGGATGAGAAAAAATGTAACGATATAGAGCCAAGAAAGTGCTCTGATACTAATTGATAAACACCACTAGGAATTAGTTAAGTTTCGTTAATGGATTACAAGCAATGAGCAATCAAGAAATGAAATAGATCATGGCGGTTGTATTATCAAATGATTGGTTGGTTTACTGAAAGGAATCAGTTACAAGAGAGAATTCAGAGAAATGAAATTGTTTATCAAAACTGAACTAACTACTAATGAGTTTATAACAACTATTTAAAAGATAGTTTTGGCGGGAAAAGTTGTTAGCTACTTTAGTTGTGGAAATGTACACGTGTACCTCACTGACTAGCTATGCTAGTCATGTGCACCTCACGTGTCACAACTTGGTAACTATCATATATAAAAAAGAAAAATAAAATCTCAGTTAGCATATTGGCCTATTTGAGTAAAAGGTACAAGATTGTATAAGGGTATGTTAGTCCTTTCACCTAAAAGTTATGTGGATGAATCAGAATCATCCTTGTACACCCTTTTCGAATACAAACGCAAACGGAAAATGATATAAATTGTCATATCTAGCATCCTTTAACCATTTTTCCTACTGTCACATACTTGACATATAAGGAAAATGACATCTTTATGCGTATACCATGAAAAATAGTTCAACTTACGATCTTATCAAATAACGTGATAAGATTTGTTTTTCCTAATTAAAGTAAGTGTAAATTACGAAATCCGATTGTTGTGGTTTTGTGGCAAAGAATTTGATGAAGAGTTTAGTAAAACCTGTTCGTTTTAATGATGATTTTTGTTAGAGTTTTGCAACTTTAGAAATATTTGAGTGTGTTTTTGTCAAGAGAAAATTGATTACGAGACTTAAATTTGTGACTAATTTTATGCAGAAACTAACGCATTACTCCCTCCGTCCCAAAATTATTGTCCCTTATTGACTTTCAAAGTCTTTCTTGTTCAACTTTGACATTGAGTATTTTTGTTTGTGTTGTATAATACTTGATGCAAAATATATGAATGGATTGAGTTTTAAATGTATTTTCATTGAATATAATTTTCATCAAGTATTATATAACACAAATGAAAATATTTAAGGTCAAAGTTAAAGAAGAAAGACTTAAAAAGTCAATAGGAGATAATAATTTTGGGACGCAGGGAGTATTATTTTATTAGTATGGAAAGAAATTATTTTTTCAGCATCAGCAAACAAAATGATGCAGGTTTCTCATTCATGTTTTCTTTAAAAATTTTTTATCAAAAGGGGTGTTTAATTTTTACTAGCATTCAACGGGAATGTTAGTACTGCTGAGCCAACTGTTGATCCAACAATTAATCCTACTCCACAGGATGATCTTTTTGATGACTTTGAAGTGGATTTAAACGACACGCCTGTCTTTTATGAAGCTCCCTCAACTCCTCATACAATTTATATGTAAACAAGTTGGTGCTGCATATGGTTTTAAAAACCGGACTGGACCAACGGGTTCAACCTGTTTAACTGGGAATTGGAGTCACAACCAGTTCGGCTAACTAAGAAAAGCCATCCGGAAACAAACCTGATAGGACCATCGGAACCGGTGAAAACGGGTGAACCGAGATTATTTTTTTCTCAAGTTAATCAGCTCGTCACTGTTATTTGGTTGATGCATGAACTTTAATTACAATGTATTCACCTTCGTAACGTGTGAGTACCCTACTAGTATTAACAAGAGTATGCTTATAATGTTCCTTGAATAGTAAAGTTAAAGGCAAAAATAGTCCCTTGCGACAATTTGAGAAAAAAAAAAAAAAAAAAAAAAAACTTCCATGCGTTTACATGTGATTGCATCAACAATACTAACATTAAAGTATGTTTAGCACGGTAAGTGTGAAGCGTTTTAGAAGCGATTAGCGGTGAAGAATGAGCCTTTTGATTTTCTAGTCGTTTGGTAAATGAGCGGTGAGCTTTCCTATTTTTAGGAATCTCAATTTTCCAATCTTCTTTAAGAAGCGTGAAGGATGATGTTGCATACCATCGCCACATCTCACAAATATTCTTCACTACTACAACACATTCTTTTCTTTTAACACACCCTAAATCCATAGAAGCTTTGTCCTTATTTTATTAGTTTGTACAATATGTATAATCACATGTATTTTCTATTTTAAAGGTATTTTAAAAATAACATTTATTACAAAAGTTGAAAAGTTAATAGATGAATGTATTGATAAATTTGTTTAATTAGATTATACTTTGTGCTTTATTTGTTGTAATGCTTAATTATCAAATGTTTGGTAGCAAGCATAAAAGAGTATTTTTGATCAATTAGTATTTAGCGTTTAGCGTTATTTATTGTATCGTGTTTAGAATGATCGGCGATTAGCATTTATGGGAAAAAAAAAAAAAAAAAAAAAAAAGTCGTTAAATGTTGGATACTCGTTGAAACAACATTTTAAGAAGCGATGGAATTAAAATTCTTAAATACCTTCATGCAACTTATTTAAAGAGTTTATATTTGAATATTTATGTCTTTTTATGTCATTTTACACATTATTATTACAATTATAGCTATTCTACTAAATATTTTTATAAAATATAGTGCTAATGCTAATTTTGATAAACACACTCCTAATGCGGAGATAAAATCAAAATTGATGATATCTTCTTTTACTTTCATAGAGAAATATTTGTTTCCCTACCACCTGACAAATAATGCCTATGAATATCCAAATATGTGCATCGGAGGGTCTATGTTACATTTTATGCTCGCTAATTAATGTTGATCGATCAAACAATATATTCAATTTCAATATTCTCGTATGGGTTTTAAAATAAATGTTAGCTCAAAAGTTCTAATCTTTAATCTTTGCTTCACGCAAAGTCTTTCTATATTGTGTGGCTTAGCAATAACGAAACTCTATTGTAAACGTTTTAATCAATAAATAGGTTTGAAATTTGAAATTACTTAAATAATTAAACATGGCCTTTGAACCTATATGTGGCAATCGAGTCGTGTTCATGTTAACCTATTCGGGTTCGCGTGTTAGCGGGTTAGTATAGCCTTTACTCAAACACGACCCATTTATTAATAGTTTCAAGAAACTCAACCCTAACCCAAACATGCATAACACGTTTAACCCATTTAAGTAAATAGGTCAAGCAATGAATAAAGTTGATGGTTTTTCGATTTTAACTAGTTTAAATGCAAAAAATGATATAAGGATCTAAAATGTGATAAGAATAACATAAAAATAGCTATGCGACGATTTTCTGAATTATAAGCGTCAATTTTCATAATATCTAAGGTATAAAATTATAATTCACTCATACTAAGTAAATAACAAAATACATTTAATCCACATCCAACATAAAACCAAAGTTATATATTTTATTTCTAAGATCTTATATACTTAAGCGGGTTAACGGTTGACTGCATTTAATACTTACTCAACCCAAACACGACCCGCTTTATTAAACGGGTTAGATGGAATTGACCTGTTTTACCCAAACCTGTTTAACTTCGTGTCGGGTTCGTTGTTTATCGTGTCACCGTTAATCACACCCTATTTGAACCAGATGCTTCTTGGCCTAGATGTGTGTGAGTGGCACATTAACCTAAAGGTCGTGAGTTTAAATTTTGTTAGAGACACATGAGATAAAATTTGTAAAATAAATGGTGTAAGTTGTAAAATTTTGTTGTTCAAAAACAAAGAACAACATAGTCTTTGGTCTAGTGGTATATGAGTTGCCCATCAATTTAGATGTTGTAGGTTCAAGTTTCGCTAAAGGCATTTATAAGATAATTGTGAGATACGTGGTATAGGGTGTAGAAAAAAATTGTCGTTAGAAAAAGAAAAAGAAAAATAGAAAATACGTATTCTACAAGTTTTATCAGAGTGACTGAGTGGGTGGGTTAAGTTGGAATTGGTACAAGTGTGCAGTTTCCATATACATGATGATAGACACAAAATAAAGTTGTTTGACATTTTACGAGTTATATACAAGTTACGTACATTGAACTGTTGAAGGTTCTTCGTACACGCAAACATGTTCTAATTCAATGCTTTCGGTGGAAAGCAATGGCAAAATAATATATAACGTAAAAGTAGAGGGAACAATATCTTATACATAAACAAAAAATATTAGAGTTGTACTGAATTTGGTAAAATACATAGAAGATGTAGGAAAATGCTAAATCCTTTTTAGTAGACGTACCATATCCAATTTGCAATAGAATTGGTAGCTCACTAAAATGGGGGATTACTTATGCACCCGACAATCGTCACCTCAAACAAAACATATATTGAGTCTCATGATAATTTATAATCAACATGATGGAACATTTGTGTTCTAGTGTTCCATTTACATAAAAAGACTTGTTACAATACATCTAAGATCCAACCTAATCAAATAGCCGAGGTCAAACCAAAGGAACATCATCCATATCATAATCGGGCTAATCTAACATTCTTATATTACGGAGTATTTATCAAGATCTTATTCTAACCCAAATGTTTTAAGAACCGAATGCCTTAACCAAAGTTTCGTGCTTAAATCGACTGAGTACACGTGAATAAGGTCATAAGGATGCAAACAATAATATACTAGATTTGTTTAGAAGACCAAAAAGCATAGTCCATCATTAATATTCATGTTTTTATTTTAAGTTATCTCAAAATATATGTCCACCGTAAAAGAGACTTAAATTGATAAAAGATTGGTAGGATTTTTCAAAGATTAAACATTTTTTCTTCATTTTGTAATGGTTCTTACTAGCACGCAAAACAAGTTGCTTTCTTAATACTACAAAATCAATTGCTCAAAGTAATACAAAAATGTTTGTGTCATAACGATACCTCATGTGTGAGAATACTTTTCAATCAAATGATTGTGCCCTGTTGGTACAACTCCCGCTAAGGACAATGTGAAATTAATTTGTTGTGTATTGTGAAATAATAAGTTGACTTTCTAAAAAAGAGATACTTAATGATGGTTATATTTTATACCAAAATGTGGCGATTATTTTCGCTTTAACTTTTTTTTTTTTAGCTAAAATGTAGTAATTTGAAATCGTCGAAGACATGTAAAATGTCTTTCACGGACCTAACCACTAAGTTGATGGAAGTGAAGAGACACTTGACTTTCTAATTTAGAAGAAAATCGTTTATATTATTTTTTTTCTTCATAAAAGGATAATAATATATAAAAGAGAGAAGGACTAAAGATTGAATCTCAATCGATATACATTCAGAGGCTTTTGATTCGCATAATATTTTTCTTTAATTTATAATCTATCAATGAAGTTTTAATCTAAATAAATTATGATGGTATGGATTGAAATTTGATTGAGTTGTAATCTCATAAAATTGTAATATGAAAATATTGAATGTATTTGGTTGACCAGAATGTAATGTAATAAAATAACAATAACAATAACAATAATAATAATAATAATAATAATAATAATAATAACTTTTAATAAATAAAATAATAATAATAAAATATTTAATTTTAAATTTTTAAAATTAATAATAGATAAAAGAGTAATAATCTATTTAATTTATGATAATTAAATTTTAATAAATAAAATAATATTAGTAAATTATTTTATATGAATTTTTAAAGATTAACTATAGAAAAAATAATACAATATTTTATATTTTAAATAATTAAATAATTTTGTTGGTATTTATACAAAACTAAAAATATTAAAAAAAATTAATAGTTAAAAAACTTAACCAAAAATATTTACTCTAAAATTTCAGTATTAAAAAAAGATCTACAAGGCCGATTAATTGCTTGGGCGCTAAACGGCCACCAACCTTTTTAATTTGTGTAAATCAGTCAAAGGTAATCAACGACGGTCAACGGTGGTCAAACTTGCTAGAAACTTGTAATCTTTTCGCAAATACCCAATACGCGTCATAAACTTGTTTTAATCACTTATAGTAGTTGTTTACATCTATTACAAGTTTTTTTAAAGAAAATCTTGTCGGGATCCCCAAAACTCGTTAAAAACACACAAAACTTGCTGGAAATCACATTTCAATTAATCCCGCCTAGATAAATTACATGCTATAAAAAGGTCGGTCGACCAACTACTAATTCACGATTTGTGCAACCTTGCAAAAATTCTACAATAAATAAAATATTATAAATATAAATATAAATAACCAAATATAATATAATATAATAATCTATAATATTTATATTAAATAATAACAACATAAATAAATACTCCATAAATGTTAATGATTTAAATTATCAAAATTCTGCATTACAAAGTAGTATAAAACTTTCCATACAACTTGCTACGTAATATAAATTCTCTTTTTGCAATTGAAGTGATTAAGTTGTATTTGCATGGCAAACCCAATAGCTTACGTAATGTAATTTAATTACGATTTAATTTTTGTTGCAAACTAAGTAGCATACGTAATGTAATTAGATTACAGTGACGATGCCTTAGCAAAAAGATAACAAGAAGTCAAGAAGAGTTGCTATTTCTCATATGTCACCTTATTAGATATTTCTATATACCTCTTTAAATAAAGTATAAGCACATTTTGGTCGTACATAGTATTTTATTTTATCGACATGAAAATACATTATAAAAAAGATGGATAGTGACATATAAATATATATTTTATTTTAATTTTTAATATTTAAGTCTCTTCAAAATTACTCTTTTATTTGTTTGACCTTTATATATATTGATACCAACTTACAACCACTCATTAACTTTATTCACCGCCAAAAAAACATTCTTCAAAAACATAAAACAACAAACAATGAAACAAGTTTCCCTCATATGTTTCTTGACCACAACAACATGTTTGTTGTTGATGACAGAATCTACAAGCAGGGCTGATTTTCCAGATGGATTTACATTTGGAACTGCATCATCTGCTTACCAGGTTTGTGATTGTGTTTTTAGACATTTTATGAAATATGTTATGTTCTTAGAAGAAATGATCATGCTGTGTTGTTGGTTAGTTTGAAGGTGCAGTTGATGAAGGAAATAAAGGAGATAGTATATGGGATACTTTTTCTAGGCTACCTGGTAAGTATAGTGGTTATATGATCTTGACTTTGATTGTTGGGAGAAATTTGAATGTGTTTTTGAAACACGTTAATTGCACCAAAATGTAACATAGTTTCATTTTTACCGCTTAATGTAACATACTTACTTTTCATGCCGGATTAAGTTGTGATTTGTAATTGTTAGCCGCCCAAATGGATTTTGACCTCTATTGGATAATGGATATGCACTTGTGTATATCGTGTCACTTTACATGATTTGTGACTATCAAAGTGTGACTTCAAATTGTTGGCGGCCTGAATGTATTTTGACACGACCCATTGATTATTAGAAGTTTTGAACCATGTAAATTGGTTATTTTCTTGTTTCGTTGCTTCTTTATTTTTGTGCGTTTGGCCCAAAAGTCAAACACTTCACAAAGAGGCATTTTAGTGAAATTGATTATTTTAGGGGAAAATTGGTAGAAAGGTCATGTACCGTTTTGGTGCATACAAGGTATCTTTATACTGGTCTGATTTGAAGTTATGGTGATGAATGATGATGATCATTGTTGATGATGATTTTAACAGGAAGGATATTAGACTTTAGCAATGCGGACCAGGCAGTCGATCAATATCATCGTTTCAAGGTTCAATTTTTTCTTCAATTAAGCAAGATGCCTGTCAAAACTTAACTTATACTCCATTCAAGATTACGATTCCTTACTTTACAATGAATACAAGCAACCAGATATAATATACTTTCGTTTTTGCTGACTAAATGTACATAATATTTTATCAGGCGGATATCGAATTGATGAAGAATCTAGGAATGGATGCTTACAGATTCTCGATATCATGGTCAAGAATATTTCCAAGTAAATATATTACTCACCTTAACGATCATATATTCCAATGGAGTCCATTTCTTTAAAAGCAGTAGATGAACTAAGATGTGGTTTGATGTTAACAGATGGAACAGGCAAACCAAATCCAAAAGGGATTAAATATTACAACAACCTCATTGATTCTTTATTGGAAAAAGGTCCTTTTCCGTTTGAATTTTGTTTTCCGTATGAATACCATATGAAAAAAAAATTGTATCTGAATATATGGTAAACATATTTATATCAGGAATTCAACCTTATGCAACTTTGTATCATTGGGATCTTCCACAGATGCTTGAAGATAAATATGATGGATGGTTAGACGCTCAAATAATGTAAGGAAGCTAAATATATTGTAGACTTACTAGTAGAGTCATTTTCGACCCACCTTGCTTACCAATTTCGCAATCTGGGTTGTGTTTTATGTCAAACGGGTCAAATAAAAAAAACTGGCTAAAAGAATACGGGTGTCAAACATGTTGAAATTCGCCTAAAAACACTATTTCTAACAAGTGTTTTTACAAATTTTTTGATTCTTAATTATGTTGTTGTTGTAACATAATTAAAACGTTATTTAGAAAGAAAAAAATGGATAAGAAAGTGTTTATAAGTCAACCCAATCCGACCTGGCCCGTTTCGATATATACTAAAAGTGACCCATTTTTTACCAGTAGCGCAAGCCACCTCTACTACTACCTATGCATATGGTACGTAACTAAAGAAGGCTTACATAATATGTTTCTGTCTACAGAGAGGACTTCAAGCATTATGCTTTTACCTGTTTTGAGGCATTTGGAGATAGAGTGAAACATTGGATCACATTCAATGAACCTCATGGTTTCGCTATACAAGGCTATGATTATGGTATTCAAGCGCCTGGGAGGTGCTCTTTTCTCTTCCATTTGTTATGCAAGAAGGGAAAATCATCTGAAGAACCATACATAGTAGCTCACAACATTTTGTTGTCTCATGCTGCCGTTTATCATGGCTACCAAAAACTATTCAAGGTAGGAGAAGAGAACAATTGTTAAAAGCTAATCTTTGTGCATCTTTTATCTTCTTACAATCTTTCTTTCAAGAGTAAAAGCGGTAAATTTCGATCCATATAGTTTTTAATGGGCCGATTTAGATTGTGTTGTACCTCAAATGGGTTAACTGCCGCCGAGAGTCTATTCCTTTATGCATTAAAACCTTCTAAATAGTTGCTTCCATAACCCAACCTACCACCTAGATATAATGATCCATTTCCACCGAGATTGTTTTGACCCATTCTCAAATCGATTTGATCTCCTTTAACCCAAAGTGTTTTGATCTGTTTTGAAGCAGAGTTGTTTTGTCCCATCTTTAAATCTAAACTGTGTTGGCCCATTACCCGACCGGTAGATCTTGCCACCTCTAGTGAGCTATCTTATGAACAATCTAATTGATTTGTGTACGTTTCAGGAGAAACAAGGTGGTATAATTGGGATATCATTGGATATCAAATGGTATGAACCTTTCTCCGACTCTGACGAGGATCAAGAAGCTGCAAGTCGAGCGATGGATTTTAATCTTGGCTGGTAATACTTTAACCATAAAGTAATGTTCCCAAAAACATTGCAAAATTGTTATATAGGGGGTAAAACCAATCTCACTGTGTAACGCAGACTAAAGTGAATCATCAGGTTTCTTGATCCTCTTTTGCTTGGAAACTATCCTCTGTCCATGCAAACACAAGTAGGTGACAGACTGCCGCAAATCACACCTGAAGTTTCAGAATTTATCATCAGAACCTTGGACTTCGTTGGTGTCAACCATTATACCTCGTTGTATGCCAAGAATGACAAAACTGGTATCCGAAAATTCATACTGAGGGATGCCTCAACTGATGCTGCTGTCATCACCTCAAGTAAACAATTCATACCTTTGTCATAATTTCCTACAAAACATAATCCGGAGATATATTTATATTCTAATTCTGATTACTGGCTGTTTTTGTGTAATGTAGCTTCTAGAAATGGAATTTCTATTGGAGAAACTGTAAGTCAACGTCTTGCTGAACCATAAATCTTGGACATTATACAGTTATCTAATGTTGAACACTGATAAAACTTGCAGGCTGCTTCTAGCTGGTTACGCATAGTACCATGGGGCTTAAGAAAGTTAGCCGTTTACATAAAAGAAAAATATGGGAACCCACCAGTGATCATCACTGAAAATGGTAAAGTCATTGAGATGTGTTGAAGCATAGATATAGCAAATTTGAACCACTTACTGATAAATTGATCGAACTGAGTCATGTTTTATCCCAAATGGGGCCAAACAATAGTATTCTTTAAGCCAAAGAGAAACGTGTCAAATGGGTCGAATATGTGGATTCCTAATAATTATTTTTGTAATCATAATAAACACATTCAGGATTTCTTCAATCTTTAACTGTAAAAGTGAATCAACATGTAAGTGGGTCACCGTGAATCCGTTTTGACCCATTAACCAACCCTCTAACATGCCTAACAAGCTTGAATCATGCAGGTATGGATGACCCAAACAAATCTCGTATAGATTTAGACGAAGCACTACAGGACGACAAGCGGATAAGTTACCACAGGGACTATTTGTCAAACCTCTCAGCTGCTATTAGGTACCCAAAATGTAAACTTAATTCATTCGACTAAGTCTGGATATTATGACTTTCACTAACCGACTAAATACTTGACTAATACAGGGAAGATGGCTGTGATGTGCGTGGCTATTTCGTGTGGTCACTACTTGACAACTGGGAATGGAACTACGGGTACACAGTCAGATTCGGACTGTATTATGTGGACTACAAGAACAATCTAACAAGGATCCCAAAGTCTTCTGTCAACTGGTTTAAAGGTGTTCTGAAATATGACGATAACAATACAAGCTCATTAGCTATGTAGAGAACCTTTATGAACACATGTATAGAACATGTTACAGAAGAAGGATTAAGATACAGGGGAGGATGATTGAATTGTACATGAAAAGAACAAATGAACCCATCCTCTTTAGTCTTTACTTTTATCTAACTTGCAAAGTTATAAATAGTTCATTGTTAAGCAATATCTATGTTGTTATTCTTACCATACAAGAAATATCTTTACTTTTCATTTGAGCTTTGATTCGGACACTGTTAATTAGCTAATCTAGATAATGGTTAACAAAGACAATCATATAACTATGTAAGCCTCAAATAATAAGAAATACATGTCAAACAGTCACATCACATGTACGCGCGTCTTAAGCTTAAAATTTCTATTTAACACGGGCCTTTTTTGAGCATTACTCTTGGCTCAAATGGGCAATTTGGATTGTTTAAGAGCCGTTTGGTTGGCAGAATGTTTATGAAGAAATTGTAATATGTCCATCTAAATCATAATCTGAATGAATTGTAATATTGTACATGTATCAGTTGATTTACATTCTAGATTATGATTTATTGTCTTGAACTTATTTGAAGTTAATCCCTAACTAAACAAGGTCTCCTCCATAATACACATTAATGGTATTCCCAACATCTTGAGAGAGAGTTATGATAGAAATTCAAACCTCCACCCAGAGGTGTAGCTAGAAATTTTTTGTTGAGGGGCATACTTAGATAAATTTTAAAAACTACACTATAAATTGGTACTTAAAGAGAGCAAATTAAGAAAAAAGCCAAACATTTTTGAAAAATTACACTACAACTTTTTTCGCTAAGAGGGCACTTGCCCCTTGTGACCTCTCTTTATCTTCGCCCATGCCTCCATCGGTTCTTTTTCATTATACGCAAGACGTTATCATCTACTATATCAAAGTAAGGTTTGATTTTTGTGGGTGTGTTTGTTTTTTTTTCTTACTAGACTCTTACTCTTCATAGTAAGAGGAGGCAGATGTTTGCAGTAAGAAGGTTAGACATATAACATCTTCTCGAAAAGAGGTGGGGGCTTGTTTTTGCGCTTACTGCTTTGTAAACTTTATGTAATATATTTGATTGTTTATTAACTATGTTATATTTATGATAAAAAGTGGAAATATTTACATGTTACTTATTATCGTGTTGGTGGTTTAATAAACAAATGATTATAAAGACTTAAAATTATTCGGACAATTATACAAAACAAACTACATTATTTCGTTCGATTTAGACTTTTTAATATCTTCACCAAAAGATGTGGTAATTCGACCCAAAACATCTTAATGAAAAAACAAATATTCTTGCATTAATGACAAGGCATATGGATTAGTTGATGTAGATATGGGGAGATTTTATAGCCTTTGTTTATTCATAATGGACATAATCAAGGACTTTTTTTAATTGTTAGCTTCTTTTTTAATATATCTTGAGGATTTTTTAACGTAAACTAATCTATCAAATGGCCAATCAGCTGTTGTAATTTAGTTTACAAGATTCCTAAATTCAAATACTATATTCGTAACTTCTTGGGAAATGAAACTTGTGCAACAGTTATGTTTTAAAACTATAAATTTATAAGCTGTTCTAATAGGGTCCTTTTCAGTAAAACATTAAAAAAAAGCTCTAATTAGATGATTGGATGTATTGCTTTTAGTAATCAGCACAACTTAATAGTTAACACAACAACCAATATTTTTAACATGTGATTGGTCCTGATGTTTGATTTGACCATACATTTTAAGATTATCCTGAATAAATTAATTAAACAACATAAATCAGGTTGCTTTATAGACACCAAAGAAAATTTTCATTTGAATTCACAAGAAAATTTTCAGAAATATCTCTATCAAGTCAAAATATAGTGATGGATATGTCACAGGCATGGTTGGCAGAAATGGTAATGAATGCTTACATGCATATTGTAGACTAATATATTCAATCTTCATTTGTTTAATCTTATGGTTTTTTCAGGAGATGGAAGATCCATTGTTCATGAGTGATGATCAAATGAACATACTTAGCGACGATGTTAATAACTTCAGCGTTAACTCATTCTACTCTGAAATATATGCAGAAACGACTACGTGTATTGATCAAACTTTTCAGACTCAGCAGCCCGAAATAAGACAAGAGTCGAGTAGTAGTATTAGCAAAAGCTCCGCAACTCTGGATCCACTTGTAACCAACAGTCTTCCCTCATCCAAAACATTTACTATATCGTTTGGAGATCTAAAACCGAAAGAGGAGACCCTCCAGTTTCATGACTCGCTCGGGTATGAAGCTGCTCGTACCACAAAGGTGTCAATCACTCTCAGAAACCCGATACAGGCTCAGGATCATGTTTTTGCTGAGAGGAGAAGAAGAGAAAAGTTGAATCAAAACTTCATATCTTTGTCCAGCGTCCTTCCTAGCCTTAAGAAGGTAAAACTATTATACTCTTCTAAAACCGATTTTTTTTGTACATGGTGAAGAAAATTTTAGTTAACAGTTAACTAAAACTAATTGTTATATCTATTAGATGGATAAGGCGTCTATGTTAGAAGATGCTTCCAATTACATAAAAGAACTTCAAGGTCGTGTGAAGGAACTCGAAGGAACATTAAAACCGGACAATAAAAGAAAGAATGTTGATCAAGAATCTGGTATTTCCTTGAAGAGATCTAGGATGAGTTATTCGTACGATAAAACAAGCTCGGAAAAGAGTACTTTCCCTTGCAACACATCTCCTGAGATCAAAGTGTCAATCTCAGGAAGCAGTGTGACAGTTACAATTCA
Organism: Chrysanthemum lavandulifolium; assembly: GCA_022545495.1. Taxonomy (NCBI): domain Eukaryota; kingdom Viridiplantae; phylum Streptophyta; class Magnoliopsida; order Asterales; family Asteraceae; genus Chrysanthemum; species Chrysanthemum lavandulifolium. The sequence goes on along the minus strand of CM040243.1, from coordinate 221,190,677 downwards.
GTGCCAGAATAATTCTTCTTCCTTTATTAAAGCACTAACTCAGATGCAAAAGCTTGGACTATCTATCATCTGCAGCAGTGCCATGCCTTTTGTTACGACCATTCTTCTTATCACCATTGTTGCTCAGGTACATGAATTATACAACTCGAAACTTAAATTTTACTAAAATGTGAAGTATGTACTTAGATTTAACACTTTGGTTCCTTTTTCATTATTTGTGCAGATTGTGGATGACTTCTCAATGACACCAGCGGAACTTGCAAAGAGCCTTCAACTGGCTATATGAATTGAACGTAGTTAGGTAATTTGTGGTTTATGTTTCCGTGTACTAGTTAAAGACCGTTAATTAGTCAGTCTTTACACCATTTATAGTAGAACAAACTAACAGAGGAAACTTGAGAGAACTCTTATCCCATCTTGGGATTTTTTTCGTGTGCCCCTGAAGAAGAAAACACCCTTTAGCTCACGTAGAATTTTTTTGTTTAATTATTTCTTGCTAGCTACTCTTGGTGAAAATCTGAAAGATGGAGTTTTTTGAGTTTTACTTAATTGGTTAGTGTTACTTTTTGCGTGGTTAACCATGTTCATTTATTCACCCTTGTGATACATGTACGATCCATCGTCTTTTACATTTAATGAAATTTTGCACAAGATTTGTTCTAGTGATCCTTTTGAATTTACTTAATAAAGTCCAGAAATTTTATAACTGTATCAAATGGGTATATGAATTCAACTGAAAGTGTGTTGTAGTTTTGTTAAGGGATAATTACTTGAAAATGTATCTAATGTGCCCCCTTATAAACAGTACTATAGATTTGTGTGTGCCCCCTTAATAGATCCCAGTTTTTATGAAAAAGAACTGTAAAAGTCTAAAGTAATTCTGCATCAGATATGGGAGTATTGAGCCATGTTTTTAATGATGAATGCTGATGTAACTTGCAGGCTTCTTCTAGCTGGTTACTCATATTACCATGAGACTCAAAAGTTTGCAGTTGACATAAAAGATAAAAAGGGAAACCCGCCAGTGATCATCACTGAATATGGTGAAGACATTGAGAGATTCTGCAGCCTATAATAGAGATGGACATTTGAACCATTTGCTTGTAAATAGATATAAGATAGTCGTGTTTTATCCCAAACGGGTCAAGTGGGGTTAAATGCAATTATTAAAGCCAAAAGGGAAATGGGTCAAATGGGTTGAAAGTCGCTCACAGTTATTTTAGTGCATATGACCTTCTATTTCACTTCTATTCAAATATTTGGATTATCAACGAAATACTATTAACTTTGTACCCGTAATAAAATGTAACTGAGTCAACCCAACCCGTTTGACCTGCTACCCAGCACACTAGCGGCTCGAATTATGCATGTATGGATGACCTAAACAGATCGCATATAGATATAGATGAAGTACTACAAGATGACAAGAGGATAAGTTACCATAGGGACTATCTATCGAACCTATCTGCTGCTATAAGGTGCCCAAAAACTAAACCTTACTTAAATGAGTCATCTTTTGTGAATGAACCAGCTAATAACTCAAGTTTAATGCATGGAGGATGGCTGTGACGTGCATGGTTGTATCATGTGGACAGTGGACCACTCGGCAACTGGGAACAAAACTATGCGTATACAGTTCAAATCGGACTATATTATGTGGGTTCCAAGTTATTATAAATCTAACAAGTATCCAAAGTCTTCTGTGAAGTGGTTTTAAGGTGTTCCAAAATATGAGGACAACACAAGCTAATCGGCTATATAATAAACCTTCATAAATATGTAATATCATATCTGTATAGGAGAGTTGCAGAAAAAGAACCAAGATGCAGGGGAGGATGATAAAACTGTACATGAACAAATGAACCCGATATCCTCTACGTACTTTTACCTAGTTTGCGAAGTTATAAATATAAAGATATGTTAGTGATTGCGAAAAGGAAAATTAAACAGTTTTCTAATGTACGACATGAATATAACATGATTTGAAATTGACGACTTATTATACCAATGATTTATGATTACTTGAGACCACAATCATTTTCAAATCATGCAGCTAAAATTCCCCAAACAGCACAAGATATCACGTTAACTTTGGCATTAACATGAACATAAAACGAGATTGTTCAAGTGTCATTACATGATTCAAGAAAACCGAGTATGTGCATTCATATGCCAAAAACCTCTAGCAGTTTCGACAAGTTTATTTAGAACGATCTCTAAGAGCGTTTAAGAACAACAACAGTGATAACCATGATAGCCAAACCCATTAAACCGGCCCCAACGGCGACATTCTCAGCAGTTAATGCAGCAGTTCCATCTGGATTTATAACAAATCCGCCTTTAGATGAACTACCAAATAGAGACTGGAAGGTATCTGTTAACGTGTTCATCATGTCGACAACTGTAACATTTATTTTCTGCTTGACATCTTCCACTGTAACATTTATTTTCTGCTTGACATCTTCCACATATTCCATGAAACCTTTTCCAGGTGATGGTTCAGACTCACCAGCTTCTGAGTTATCACCAGATGCATCTTTCACATCTGGGTGAACGAACGCTGCAAAAAAATGATTTAAGGAATGAGTGGAAGGAATAGAACAAAAGGGTTAACAAAGTTGAGCAATTACTAACCGGTCTTATGGGACTGCAGAAAGTCCACGAGTTCAGGATTTTGCATAACAGCGCTCCACACATTAGGATCAGAAGCAATTGAGGCAACAACTGTCTGGTAAGAACAGAAACAATAATAGTCGTTATAGAAAAAAATGTAAAAGAGAAGAACTATCAAAGCCTAACGGGTCGTTGTAGAAGGAATCATGTGATATTTTGCAATTAATATTAAACAGACAGCTTTAGCTGTTCAGCAAATTCTGAGGCAATTAATAAACAAATAGATAAAATCACCAACAAAAACATAAGTGATAAGTGACTTCAGTTATGAAGCAACGTATGTGAAACTAGTATCTATAACTGATTATTTGACCTCTCAGATGGTCAGATATCATATCCAAACTTATAAATCCTATTATTGTGAGTATAAGTCGCAACAACCAGGGAATCCATTTCAAATCACAAATCCAAACACCCGTGAAATTGAACTGTTGGTTAGTAGCATGAAGTCTTCTGACTTTCTTATATGTTCTCGTTTTGGACAGAGTGGCTTTAGAATCATATTAGCATAGATCTTTGTTTCTATTCGTATCAAGCTCCAAAGAGGGAGCATACACACACACACACACAAAAATCAGTATCTTAGTTTCAAGTTTCTCATACAGTGAAACAGTATGTCCTTGATTAGACTACTCATCGAAAACACATAACAAGTAAACATACCTGAGCCTGTGGGTTTTCATTAAGAAGCCTAAAGGCTTTAATTGCACCCTTTGGTGCTGATGGGGTTACCAATGTTTCACTAACAAGACTAGATTTGGTCTCCACATGTTCAGCATCCGGATTAGTGGCATTTGGATGCAGATATGTCCTAATGAAACACAAACAAAAAAAACATTAAAACATGAAATTGAGCTATTGATAGATTTCCTAAATACAGAAAAACCAATACGTGCTAGTGTTCATATTAGATAACTTTGATCGTATGTAACTATATTGATATTAAATCAATACGGCCCAGTTCTCAATGGTACCTGATTTAATGATTTTGAGTTAAAAACTGTAATTTTATATTTTTTTGTTATAATGAACCATATATATTAAAACCTAACGTGTCTTGGCTTAAAGTCAAAAGCAATGTGGGACATTGATCTTTTTTCTCTTTTTTCCCAAAAGGCATTATGCTAAGAATTACAACAATGACAACTGATAGAATGACTATAACAGCCCTCAACAACTATAACGTCCCTCAACACAGCTTATCAGATCAAACAAGCATTTAACAGAACATCATATATTATATTGGTGTTGTCTGAGATTCCTTATTACAACTAGTTATATGCTTATTAGTTATCAGTAAAAAACAACATGGGGGCATCTGAGATTGCTTATATACAACTACTTACACAAACACCTTGAAAAAAAAATGTTCGGCTTATACTTGTTGAAAACAGATTACTTCAATATCTCATTTGCAAATTATCAAATAAACAGTTTCCCATCTAGCATCGCATAATCAATCCCAAACACCCAGAATTCAATATGTTCTACAAACTGTATGTGGGCCTTAAAAATACCAAAATTTATTGGATTAACAAATACTTTACAAAACAATATAAAAGGGCTGTTTGGAATTCCTGTATAAACTTCTTACATTTTGTTGCTGATATTCTTTATCTACTCGCAAATAACACACATATATAATAATAACCATTACGAATAAACCATAGATTACCTGAAATCATGGCGAAACACTTACCCCACCATTTTTTAAATAATTATGTTTAAATAACTAATTGACTGTTTGGGATTTTGTTTTTATACTCCTGCGAAACCACGATTTCAAAACTGCAAAAATACACATATAAGCTCTCTTAAGGGCTAACTACTCAGGGGTGATCAAGTGGTAAAAGGCTTGTAGATATCATCGCCAACCTTCCAAAAAACAAGGGGAGGACGTTACCGGTGGAGCTCAAACCCCATAAATTAATTTTTTTGAAAGACAAACCTCATAAATTAGTCCACCAAAATATCGGAAACATATCCCAAAACACTGTTTTCTAATTATCATAGTGTTTTTGGATAATCTCCCCAAAAACACAATATCATACATTAGTACTTTAATAAGTAACCATTAATTTCGACCTTTTTAGCTGACTTATCTATAAGGATATAAACCAGGTAAAGCGCTCCCCTTTTAAGCATGCATCCACCACTTTAATAAAACCCTAGATTTTATATTACGGCACTACAATGATTACCCAAAACTATACTAATCAATCAAATCACACAACATCACATAAAAAAAAAAAAAAAAAACCCTAAACAAACAAGCAAACAAATAAATATACATTTCAAGAGCATGATTCAAATCACAAGCAGCTTCTTTAGCCTCTTGCAAACTGGGGACCCCACCAAAAACCAACCTAGGCAACTGATGATGATCACCAACAAACACGTCATCAACCACGTCAGCAAACTCCCAATCTTCGTCATCATATCCCACCACCTTTTCAACAACACAATTATTATTATCATGATCACTCATACCACCAAGCGTCAGTTTCAAATCATCAGACGCAGCACTCGCAACGGTGCGCGTGACTTGACGCGCTGCGGCGGCGACTGGGTGTTCTGATCCACGTAAGCCCGTGTTTAAGACACCCATCCCTGCAACCTTTGCTGCTGCTCGCATGGCTACCCCACCACCCATGAAGATTGTGTGTGTGTGAGTGTGTGTTTTTTAATTATTAAAAAGTGTGTGTGTTTTTTTTTGAGAATTTGGTTTCTTGGTTATTAAGATTGAATTTATTCTGTTGCGAAAATATCTACGAAATTGCTTGCGGTTGTTGCTATTCTTTACGTCGTTATTTTTGGATGATTATAGTGACTCTTTCGACTTATTTTGGGTGATTATTTTGTTTTCCTTATTGTCTCTCTTTCCTAAATAAATCACAATAAAGACACAGATATAGTTTAGGGAAGAAAAAAAAAAAAATCCTTTTTTTATTTTTATCTTCTTTTACATAATGTATAACTATATTTATATCTATATATATATTTATACTCCATATAATAAAAAAATAGTCAAACTTTGAAAATTAAAATATTGAAAGTCAAAGGTAAAAGAAATATATTGTGTAATTAATACTATTATTAAAACACCGTCATTATTTAAAAATACAATAATTTATTCACATTGTACAACCAATTAAAAGCATATTTACCAAATTAAAACAACAAATTAAAACACCCTTACTAAAAAGTACAATATAATTTTCACAATGTATAATTTAAACAAGCTACAACATAATACAAAATATAAACTAATTAATGTTATTTTTAAAACACCATAAAATAAAAATTACATGTTATTATACACATTATACAAATTAATAAAACACACAAATTAAAGCTTCATACAAGCTAACAAGTTGAAGTTACATATAGTTTTGAAAATCGGACCGGACCAACGGGTTCAACCGGGAACTGGTGTTGCCACCGGTTCGACTAACAAATAAAAGCCATCCGAAAACGAATCAGAGAGGACCCGTTGAAACCGATACAAACTGGTGAATCAAATCTCATTGAAATCTATTTCTCGACAATCACAGCAAGTCACCGCCACAACGCTACCGATACCTCCGCTATACTATATATAAAGGAAAAAGTGAAAAGTTTAAACTAAAAAAGAAAATGTTGAATACATATATTTCAAAAGAAAACTATTAATATATATCGAAAACCGGGTTGACCCGGGACGCTTCAAACCCGGTGGGTTGACCCGTTTTTTACCCAGCCCGTCGGGTTAACTCGGTTTAAATCGACCCGTTTTTCGACCGGAACGGTTCAACGGGTTGAACCACCCGGGTCGAACCGGGTTTCAAAACATTATGTTTAATCCCCAAATCTTCAAACTTTTATTATTTTTCGTTTATAACCCATAAACTTTTTTAACACAAAACGATTTGTCGCTATAAAATCTCGTTGCTACGCACTGCAGGTCTTGGTCTATATTTTGAACGTGAGCAAAACACTTACGACAATATCGCATATCGTTAATTGTTTCTTGCCACTGTGAACCATTCTTGAACTTGCAGATCGCCAGTTTATATATAATGAGTGTATCCTCTTTTCTTGAATCTTAAAATTTAAGAAAAACTTAAATTTGGTAAGAAAACTTAAATATTGTTTAATCCTTAAATCATTAAACATATATTATATTTCGTTTATAATTCATAAACTTTTTTCTTGCAATAATTACTAATTAACCCCGTAAATGTTGCATTAAGGGTCACACTAAAACCACAAGTTTGCATATATAATTATTTTTCGTTATACATCGTCACTTTGTGAGAGTATTCGTCTAGTAAGAGTTAAAAAAACGCGACAATCAAAAAAGAAATAAAGATAATGTTACAATAAATAAAGATAGGTGTCAATGTTTTTCTTATAGAAGAGTTAAAAATAAATGTAAGTTTTTAAACTTTTGAAAGCTTTTTTTGAAAAGTAGCCTTTCTTATAAAAGACACAAGAGACTTTTCATGTGCTCAATATCTCATTGGCTCATTATAACTACTAAACGAGTATTCATGTATAGTAAAAAAAATTTATATCGACATATAGTTATAATGATATTTTTAGTTAAATATTTTGAGTAACATTTTGTGTAACTAAAATATCACTATAACTATATGCAGCTATAAAATCTTGTTGAGAATCGTCTAATTGATTTTGTGAAAAGTTAATGCCCATATGATTTTTTTTTAAGTGTGGACTAACTATGCTTGTTCCAATATCTATCCGAAAATGAAAAAGTATCACACAAAAGTCTCGGCCACCATCTTGACCAAAATTATACTCAGTAGGGAAAAATAACTATACTTAAAGTTATACTTTTTTGGATAAAGATAGTGAAAAAATAAAAAATCAAGATGTCAACCATGTGTATAAAAATTTTGAAAAATAAAAATTTCATTTTGGATAAAGATACAGATCACAAAACGTATGAAGATTTGAAGATTGTGGATACAAATAAAAAAATAATTTGTCTTTTAGTTTTAAAAATCATAAAAGCTTGTATCTTTTCTTAAAAATGTTATCACAAATTGGCAAAGCTTAAAAATGTTAATGGAAGGATATTAGTAAAGTTTGAAAACATATTAAGTAGGGTTATGGTACACAAAAGTTATTAAAGTTTTCTAAAAATTTGTAAAGTTATTATAGTTCCATTTTGTTCACTTAGAGCACAAGGTATCGTGGATACAAATAACACGTTATTGGTATGCCACTTCAGCGTCACATCATACACCTCTCAATAACCCACCAATAACTAAAACACCCTCCCTCATAACACACCACTAATACGTTATCGGGTCATCTAAAATACCCCACTAAAAATACCCACTCACCACAATACACAAAAAAAAAAAAAAAAACACACAATCTTATTTTTGGCGTGAGCCATTCAAGTAGCTCAAATTCATTTAGCATCTAGTTGGCGTGTTGGCTGGTACAAGATTTAGCATGCCATTGATTCTTTTGGTTGCTTTTGGCATGTTATTACAAAGCCTTACCGTGCTCTTGGGTTCATCGAACTTTCGGAGCATACACTTCGATAAATTCAAATATAGTCCGAGTAACTCGAACGTATATTTTTTGATAAGTTCAGCAACCTGAGTGAACAGATTTTCAAAGTTTAGTAACCTGAATGTATACTTGTATAAGTTCAGTAACATGAGTGAACAAAGTTTCAAAGTTCAGTAACCTAGATGAACAAAATGAAACTATAGTAACTTAAGACAAATTTTTGAGAAACTTTAGTAACTTTTCTGTACCATAACCCTATTAAGTAAACAATGATTTTTTAGCATTTTTGTTTTTATCTCTTAAGAATAAGTCAGACGGTAGAGACAAGTTCATATGCTTATTTTTATTTTGATACTTATCAAATGATAAATCCTCATCATTTATCTAGTTTGGATTTACTGATGAGGATTAACCTAAGATTTAATAAATAAACCTAATTTCATTTTTTTTTCACATTTTTTTTAATTTTTAAATTCACGCTTTTTTAATTCAATTTTTTAATTCACGCTTTTTTTTAATTCGCTTTTTCTTCGCTTTCACACGCCGCTCTATTTTCATACTTTTTCGTCCGCTTTCATACTTTTCATCCGTCGTCCGCTTTCATATGTTTCGCCCATTTTCATACGCCGTCCGCTTTCACGCGTTTTGTCCGTTTCGTCCGTTTCACGTTTCGTCCATTATTGATACGCCGTCCATTTCGCCTGTTTTCATACTTTTTCATCCGTTTTCATACGTGTTTTTACGCTTTCATATGTTTTCATCCGTTTTCTTACGTTTTTGTCCGTTTTTAAATATTTTCGGCAGTTTTGAGATGTTTTCATACGTTTCTGAATATCACAAGTGATATTTTGAATATCAAAAGAGATGTTTCGTAATATTTAGAATATCCCAAGTGATATTCTATGATATTCAGAATATCACTCACTTGTGATATTCTGAATATCATGAGTGATTTTCAACTAATGTTTTGTAACATGAAAATCACAAGTGATATTCAGAAAATTACAAGTGATATTCAGAAAATCACAAGTAATATTCATAAAATCACAAGTGATATTCTGAATATCACAAAGTGGATATTCATAAAATCACACGTGATATTCATAAAATCACAAGCGATAAAACGGACGAAAACGGATGAAAACAGATGAAAACATAATAAAACGGACGAATACGTATGAAAACGGACGAAAACGTATGAAAGCGAAAAAACACGTATGAAAACAGATGAAAACGTATGAAAACGGACGAAAATGTAAGAAAAATGATGAAAACGGACGGAAACGTATGAAAAAGGGTGAAAATGTATGAAAACGGACGAAAACAGATGAAAACGTATGCAAACAGACGAAAACGTATGAAAGCGAAGAAAAAACGTCAATTAAAAAAACGCGAATTAAAAAAAAGTGAAATAAAAAAAAACGTTAATAAAATTAAAACATGGATTTAAAAAAATAAATAAAAGAATGTGTGAACAAAAATGAAAGACAAAAAGACAAGAAAAAAAACATGGACTTAGGTTCACCTTTTAAATTTTAGGTTAATCCCACCATAAGATCAAACTAGATAGATGGTGGGGATTTATCTCTTGGTAAACATGATTTATGAGTAAGCAAAATAAAGTGACTCCAGATTGCAAATCTTATTGATTTATATTTGGGTTTAATCGCTGTAATGAATATGACATAGAATATTGTCTAGCCATATATGAATAAGTTAAATTGACATAATAATAACTTAAGTTTTTTGATAAGGAAAACATATATTGTCGAAAACAATGTGCAAGTCTGAAATGATAAAAGGCTATATGAACATGTGTAATAAAGTTACTCTGTTCTATCCATCAACATTAAGACATGTAAATGAAGAAAACATAAATTTTAACAGCAAATGGTTAATATATAACGGCTTGTGTTATGTCAAGTTGTCAACCAGTCACCATGACAACGTTCCCAACATCAAACTTAATAAAATCAACAATCTTTTGAGTCTTCAAGTCAAGCTTGATTGTGTCATTAGCTTTGATGAGTATATCTGGGTAGCAGATGCTGCAACTATCATAAGTGTTGATGTATGGAATCCTTTTGAACCAAACTGAATCGATTGAACCTTGCACAATTTGAGCAGCACAAAAGACAATTAGTTAACATATAAACTTAAAAGATACCCAACACCAAAATGTAATCAAACTTAGCATAACCACTTTTATATGCAAGTATCATAGATTCTTTTTTGCAACAAAGGACAACATACCTTTGATTGCTCCCCTTTGTATCGTATAGAAGAACAAATTTATGAAGATACATAAGAGATTACAAACAATGAAACAACAAATTTATAAAGATAAATAAGAGTTTACAATGTACTAACCTCAAGATCATCTACTTTTACTAATCACAAGTTGAAAATAAAAATGAGAAATTATGGTGTTTATATAGTAGAAAAATAGATAATGTTTTGGAAAGTATTCAATATAAAACTTACAATAACAAATCATGAAAATTATGAAACCGTGAATTATAGTTTCAAAGTTTCCTAAACAATAAACATTGTGTTTCAATTTTTAAACCGTGTATTACAATGTTTCAATTTTCAATTTAGACCATGAGGTGAGTTCAATGCAGAACAATTTTTATTTAAAGAACAAATCATGCAATCTCATCCATTTAAATTTTTCATCAAACAAAAAAAATACATTTTTCACAATTTTTTTTTAAAACAACGTATCTTGTAAACGGTAAACCTTCAAGCTACGAAAAATACATCATCGCGACGAGAATTAAATTATCTTTCTATAGATATGCACTTCTATATACTTTTGACGATTTTTTTCATATTTTCCACCCAGTAAAATCACATATGATTTCACAAGCTACATGTGACTTTTAAAGTAATAAATCACACGTGATTTTCCGAATCACATGTGATTCATCTGGGCAAAAATTTAAAAAAAAATCGTCGAAAGTATATTGAAGTGCATATCTATATAAAGATAATTTAATTCTCGTCGCGACGGTATAATTAGTTTTGCGTAACAATTAACGGTTTGCGAGATATTTTAATTTTAAGAAAATAGATGAAAGTGGGGTTTTGTTTTATTTGATAAGAAAAATAAATGGCTGAGATCGCATATTTTGTTCTTTAGAACAAAATTGTTGTGCATTGAACTTTTCTCTTTAGACCATTCTTGTGTTTCCAAAAATATTGTTCTTAATTTTATGTTGCAATATTCAATTTAGACCATTCTTGTGTTTCCAAAAATATTGTTCTTAATTTTTTTGTGTTTCAGTTTTGTTAATAGTTTCCCAATCTTGTACCTGCGCATCACGATGGGACAAAACTTCCCTTTTTCATCGCTGGGAGTCCAAAACAAGGGGTTTATATGCCAAACTCGTCCCTTGACCATTAACGCCGAGGTCAACGTCTAATTTATGTTAGTTAGTCGAGGGTATTATAGTCAATACACATTTATACCACACCTTAACTAAAGACAAGGACCTTACTTTTACAGCAGTAACTGATGAGATGGTAAAATATGTGAAGGAAAAATATGGGGATACTTGGTTACAGGAAGATGAAATGTCTGATGAAATGTTTGAAGATTTATGCATATTTGCGAAAGAAGCTGAAGTGATGAAAGGTTAGTTGGGTTTTTTGTATTTGTGTGATTGGCATTTTAAGGAAGGAGCATAAATAATTCTATTTTATTTGATGAACCGAGCAAAGGTCGAATCGCCAAAAAGGGATTATAGCAAGCTAAAGGTATCTGACGATATGATTGAGTATGCCATGGCTACTTATGGGAATAAGTGGGATATAGGAGATGACATTGCTGATGTGATACTTGAAGAGTTGTGGGAAAAATATGAGAATAAGGAGTTTGAGAAAGGTTAGACTTAATGTTTGCAACCTAAGAAAGTTGTAATGGGTGAACTCTGATTTCTTTCTATTTTGGCTATCTTTTCAGATACTAACTTGAAAAGAAATGAATTTGATGTCATAATTATTTCAGACACATCTGATGATGAGTTTGGGATCATGTCTTCTAAGAGTACTACTTTGAAAGGTTCCACTTCCCAAGCTTCCAAGGCTTCCGCTCCTAATGTTGTACTTGGTATTGTAGAGGCTGTGGGATGCTCCAGCACAAATAGGAATGAGTGGTATGTGCCTCCCCCTAAGGACCTCAAGTCTCCCCCCATGAATATCAAGTCTCCCATCAAGAAGTTCACATGTTATTTTTAGTTGTTGATGTAATGAAGATGTATATTTTTTGGCTGATGATGGTTACTGAAAACGATACTTGTAAACATGTATATTTTGCTTTATATAGTATAATTAGGTGGTGGTGTATGTATATTTTGGATTTGTTGTTTTCATTTTGTAGTTTGCATTTGCTTATGCAGTTTAGGTGGGTGTTTGGAAAAACCCATTTTGACTTATAAAGTCAACATAAACCAAAATATTAGAGGAACCACACCGAATTGTTTTAGTCTTTAAAATATCTTTTGTTTGACTTATAAAGTCAAAAGATTCAAATTGTAACCAAAATTCAATTCTTATAACAAAAGAAGTACACACATATCAGTTAAGTTACATTTAGACTGAAAGACAGCATAGCATTTCTTGCAGGTAATTCATTGCGTTAATGACTAGTAGGTGATCCATTTGGTCTTTCAGTTGCAGTTGGTTCAAGTGGTGTTTGTCTTGGGCGTTCTCCATTTGGTCTTTCAGTTGCAGGTGCTTCACGTGGTGTTTGGCTTGGCGCTCTCCACTTGCTATTTCAAATTGCAGGTGGTTTACTTTCTTCTTCATCACTGCCCAAGGAAGCACCAACACTAGTAGATGCAGAAATATGTAGACCCATCACATATCCACTACTATCTCTTGTAGTTGTGTTTTCCCTTGTAACACCATCTCTATCAAGATAAGATGTGTTTCCCATTATCTCAAGGCACACCGACAAACATACCACATGAAATCTATAAGGTGGACGCTTGCAAAAAGGTCAATCCAAATTGCTTTCACTTTCAACCCAACAGTCAATGCATACCATTTGACTACCATTTTCTGCATCCATGTGATAATATGTTGGTATGATAAATAATTGATGACTTAAGGTGTATTATATAAGTAGATGGGAGTTGTGGTTGTTGAACAAGTAGATGGGAGTAAAGACAACATAAATGCTTAAAATCTAGTCAACATACGCAGTTTAGGGGGTGTTTGGAATAACCAATTCTGACTTATAAAGTCAACAAAAACAAATAAATTTCAAACATGATATTGTCCAAATTACAAATGGCTAGAAGCCTACAACCTTCTAACAACAGTTCAACATTTTTTATCCTGCACATATGGATGTCTTGGATATAACTCCTCCACAGCCACTCCATAGTAAGTTGCCTCAAACTCTGCTTCTTCTAGCCATTTTTTCCTCTTCCATTCCTCTTCAATGCTTTTGTACATTCTCTCTTCTTCCATAAACTGCTGGAATGTTTCTTCATCCATCCTTGACTGCTCTTCATCTTCCTCCAAAATTGTGTGTTGTTCTTCTTGAGAGCTTCAACAAACTCTTGTTCCATAGTCTGCCTTATCTCGTCTTCATCCATCCACTACAAAATTCATAGATTTTCACATCAACTAGAATGTAAACACACAAGAACAATCATTATGCAAATGATAATTAAATGAATACATGTTGCCTTCTGCTATCACAATGCCTTTTTCTACCTCGAACCTTTGTTTCCTTTGTTGGTTTTGGTACTTGATCCTTGTGACACCTAGACTTATTATGTCCAACAGTTTGACAATTGGAGCATTTAATCTGTTTACGAGCTCTAGATTTACCCATTTTGATGAAATTTCACTTAATTGAGGCTTTAGGTTTATGAATTCAAATTTGGGGTAAAATGTGAGAATAAAGGGCTTCCTATAACTTAATGCAAATGTGAGGACAGGATAGGGGACTAAAACCTTAGTCCCATATACTCTTAAACTGTTTAAGTAAGGACCATAGTTCTACCAATACCCAATACAATCAAAACAGATATAACAACTATCAAAGACGAATACAAAAATTAACAAAATTAACAAATTATAACACTAGAACATAACATATAAATTCATTAATTTCATATTAAACATTAAATATTCAATACATATTTTTCCAAAAAAAAAAGGAAAACATAATCACTTCATTTCCCTTCACATCACTTTGTCTTCGTAAGATCATCAAGGAAGTTGTTCCTGTCAAACACCTGAGAGTGTGTTTGACAGATCATCCTCCTTATCTCCAAGGCCTTCAAGACATTAGCCTTTTGCTTCTTGCGAAGATCCTCAAGAAACTTGTAGTTCATCACCGTAGTTCGAAAGCCTTCGAGCTCAAAGATGTACTATTGGGTTTCCTTCATACCAAGAATCAAGTCAGTAAAAGTCTGTTGGAGGCCATTAGCAATTTGGATGTCCTTATCGTTCTCTCGATAAAAGAGAAATCGAGTCAAACACGTAGTCGACTTGAAGCTTTGGCGAGTTCTTGAAGAAGTGGAAGTCACCATTCGGAGGTTGTTGAGATTTTGTGAGAATATGTTTTTATTGTTGGTATGCAAATGGTATAGGTTATTAACCCATAAATAGCAAAAACAACGGGACCTTCCAAATTCAGGGACTAATTGTGAAGTAAGTAAAAAGACAAATAGTCAATTTTGTGTGAGTAAAAATACGCGGGAATTTTAAGTGCAAAAAACGGCTAACTGACCAAATTCAGGGACCAAGTGTGACATATGAAACTGCAACTTGACCTTTGCCTTCCTTGATACGCTTATACACAATTAATGTGTTGCCAAACACCAAATAAACCCAACTAACAAGATCCGAAACCATAAACACTATCATAATAACCCGACCCAATTAAGAAAACCCAATCCAAACCAAACCTAACATACATCCACACTCACGTACTGAAACACAAATCAAGTCAAACCCATTCGTAAAAACACAGAAAAAAACAATGAAAGACAGGAGCATATTCGTCTCAACTTTTAAGGATGTTCATGAAGAAGAAGAAGGTGAGGTCTTGTTCAGAATCCACTATAATGGGGTTTTTGATTATGGCCTACTCAGGTATAAAGGAGGTTCATTAATTAATCAGATGCCTTTAACGATGATAGGGATATGTTTAGTTCAAGCCTTGATAATGTATTATCGAGATTAATGAACAAAATGGGCGTTGTTTTTCTCGTGATCCTAAAGAATCCCTAGAAAATGGTTTGCATTTGATTCATACCGATGATGATGTTCATACTTTGTTTGCACCGGCCAAACACATGAGTCGCTTGATATCTTTGTTGCACACAAGCCCCAAAAGTTAGCACAATTTACTTAAAAACATAAGTTTTGAAGTTGTGGGTTGGGTAGAGCAAGATGCTAACTTTCAAATGGTTAGTCCAACACCTTTTAGGACTAGACGTAAATGGCAGGGGATAGATAGGAAAAAAATGCAGGGGAGTGGAACCAAGACACCAACAGTGAAAGGTGGTGATGTAATAAAAGAAGAAGAAGGAAAGCTGGTTGAGGAAGACGATGTTTTACACACACAAAAAGGGAAAGAAGTTGTTCAACAATTTAAGCGAGGTTTAGATGGGAAGGGGAAGGCTAAAATGGTTGAGTTTGCAGGTTTTGATGTTGAAAACTTGCTTGTTTTTTATGGGAAGGGGAAGGCTAAAAGGGTTGGTGGTGCTGCAGCTGATGTTTCTAGCGGTGTTAAGACACCCTTTAGAAGCAGAGAAAGGATTACAAACTGCGTCCTTGCACTTTTCGCCCAAAGGCCATCCTAGGTGATGTTTCAATGATGAATACCATGTCATGTGTTTAATTCTTTTAAGCTGTAATAGTACATTACCTAACTTATATGTTTGTTTTTGCATACTTGTTTTTGCACAAGGTAGCGTAGCATCATCACGTTAAGGTTCATGTTTTGTGGATTCATCGCTTTATGGATATCGATTAGAGATGTGTAGATCATTTGAAGGTTCAGTGATTGAACGCTTTTGTAGTGGAAGCGCATCATCTTTTATATTTTGTGAAATGTCAAGAGAACCATGTATCGATAATGACTCGTAGTATCGCTTATTTTTCGATTGCATCAAACATTGAACATATAGTTGATCGTTATAAGTCAACTTGCTAAATAGTTTGTTATGTATAAATTTTTTTGTTTATCTTATGTGTTAAATTCTGTGAGATCATACATTGTTTAGCAGTTGACTTTTATAAAGTCATACTTAACATGTCAGGTGTAATGGTATAATTCGGTCAAACAATCACCCCTTTATATGTTGGTGGAATTGTCTTGGGTTAAAATTAACTAAGGTGTGGTATAAATGTGTATGGAATATAATACCACCGACTAACTAACATAAATTAGACGTTGACCTCGGCGTTAATGGTCAAGGGACGAGTTTGGCATATAAACCCCTTGTTTTAGATTCCCAGCGATGAAAAAGGAAAGTTTTGTCCCATCGTGATGCGCAGGTTAGGGACGAACCGTGTATTTTACTCCAAAATAAAGTGACTCCAGATTGTAAATCTTATTGATTTATATTTGGGTTTAATCATTGTAATGAATATG
Source organism: Chrysanthemum lavandulifolium (assembly GCA_022545495.1). Taxonomy (NCBI): domain Eukaryota; kingdom Viridiplantae; phylum Streptophyta; class Magnoliopsida; order Asterales; family Asteraceae; genus Chrysanthemum; species Chrysanthemum lavandulifolium. The sequence goes on along the minus strand of CM040243.1, from coordinate 221,173,849 downwards.
ACATAGAATATTGTCTAGCCATATATGAATAAGTTAAATTGACATAATAATAACATAAGTTTTTTGATAAGGAAAGCATATATTGTCGAAAACAATGTGCAAGTCTGAAATGATAAAAGGCTATATGAACATGTGTAATAAAGTTACTCTGTTCTATCCAAATTCAAAGAAGCAGATATCAACATTGAGACATGTAAATGAAGAAAACATAAATTTTAACTGCAAATGGTTAATATATAACGACTTGTGTTATGTCAAGTTGTCAACCAGTCACCATGACAACGTTCCCAACATCAAACTTAATAAAATCAACAATCTTTTGAGTCTCCAAGTCAAGCTTGATTGTGTCATTAGATTTGATGAGTATATCTGGGTAGCAGATGGTGCAAATATCATAAGTGTTGATGTATGGAATCCTTTTGAACCAAACTGAACCGATTGAACCTTGCACAATTTGAGCTGCACAAAAGACAATTAGTTAACATATAAACTTAAAAGATACCCAACACGAAAATGTAATCAAACTTAGCATAGCCACTTTTATATGCAAGTATCATAGATTCTTTTTTGCAACAAGGGACAACATACCTTTGATTGATCATCCTTGATGGAGTGCATCCTGAACCTTCCCTTTGTATCATATAGTAGAACAAATTTATTAAAGATAAATAAGAGATTACAAACAATGAAACAACAAATTTATAAAGATAAATAAGAGTTTACAATGTACTAACCTCAAGATCATCTACTTTTACTAATCATAAGTTGAAAATAAAAATGAGAAATTATGATGTTTATATAGTAGAAAAATAGATAATGTTTTGGAAAGTATTTAATATAAAAATTACAATAACAAATCATGAAAATTATGAAACCGTGAATTATAGTTTCAAAGTTTCCTAAACAGTAAACATTGTGTTTCAATTTTTAAACCGTGTATTACAATGTTTCAATTTTCAATTTAGACCATGAGGTGAGTTCAATGCAGAATAATTTTTATCTGAAAAACAAATCATGCAATCTCATCCATTTATTTTTTTCATCAATAAAAAAATATATATTTTTCTGCTTTTTTTTTAAAACAGCGTATCTTGTAAACGGTAAAGCTTCAAGCTACGAAAAATAAATCATCGCGACGAGAATTAAATTATCTTTCTATAGATATGCACTTCTATATACTTTCGACGAATTTTTTTTTCAATTTTTCCGCCCAGTAAAATCACATGTGATTTCACAAGCTACATGTGATTTTTAAAGTAATAAATCACACGTGATTTTTTGAATCACATGTGATTCATTTGGGCAAAAATTTTGAAAAAAAAATCGTCGAAAGTATATTGAAGTGCATATCTATATAAAGATAATTTAATTATTGTCGCGACGGTATAATTAGTTTCGCGTAACAATTAATGGTTTGCGAGATATTTTATATATAAGAAAACAGATGAAAGTGGGTTTTTGTTATTTGATAAGAAAAATAAATGGCTGAGATCACATGTTTTGTTCTTTAGAAAAAAACTGTTCTGCATTAAACTTTTCTCTTTAGACCATTCTTGTGTTTCCAAAAATATTGTTCTTAATTTTATGTTGCAATATTCAATTTAGACCATTCTTGTGTTTCCAATAATATTGTTTTTAATTTTTTTGTGTTTCAGTTTTGTTAATAGTTTCCCAAATTAAGTTTGTTTGATCATTTTAGTTTTTTCACTTTTAAAGATTGACCATTTTTGCTTAATATGTAGTTAAGATATAACATTTACCAAAAATACTATGGGGACCAAAAATGTCATTACGAAAAATAATTAAGGGTTAATAAGGGGTTAAGTCAAAAGAGAGTTGTTATTGGTTGAGAGGGTGTTTAGTGGAGTAATTATTAAGCTTAGTCAACCATTGGTCAAAAAAGGGGTACTGCTCATCAAATAACGGTGTACTGTTCACAAAATAACGGGTTTTCATTTAGGTCCCGCTTTGTTAGTGCGCTAAGACTTTTTCCCATAAAACCTTCACTTACCTTCTCTCATATTTCAGAAGCCACCACACACAAGAGGCAGCTTCTTCTACCTTTTTACTACATAAACAACACTTAAAACACCACTTCACAATAAATAGTTCAAACTACACCTTTTAATATCTTTAATTTGAAGATGAAGATATGATTCACCAAACCCACGACAAAAGATACAAAAAAAAAAGGATAAGTGAGGCGAGTGTAGGTTTTTCTTTCAAAACAACCATCTCTTTCTTAAAATATTGAATTAGCGGTAACTTTCTTAGATATGATGGGAAGCAGAGGCAATAGAGTTGCCGGCGGTGTAGCAAGGATTCCGGGGTCAAGAAAGATGGTACATAATCTAAAAGAGATAGTAAATGGTGTATCTAATGTTGAGATCTATGTTGCTTTGAAGGAGTGTAACATGGACCCTAATAAAGTTGTTAATCATCCCTTATAAAGATTTAATCTTTTTGTGATACAAAGGCTATTGGTTTATGGTTTTGATTATATATATTTTATGCATTATGATAAAGTTTGTTTTTTAAAGATTTGGTAAAAAAGTAAAGTATGTGAACGCAGGTTCCGTTTTCATGCAATTTTGATCTGTTTTTTCCATTGTGATAGTTGGTATGTTTATTTTTTATGTGGGGATAATTTGTGTTGGTGGTGTTTTTAGGCTTTTAAGTTGATGAAGAAGCAGGAAGGGACAAGACAGACGTAATTAACATCAAAGGCGGTTAAGTTTAAAGCAATGCAAGTTTAGGCGGAAATTGTAAGTTTTTACGTTGTCATTGTGTAAAAGATAATTGTTATGAACGAGGAATTAGGCTGTCGCATGTTGCGGCGAAGCCTTTGGTATGCCGTCTATAAATATCTAACAATTTTGGCCTGGTATATATTGTCAGTATCAAAGTTAAAATTTTATAATTTCTGTGAAACTGTGAATCCGAATCAAAATTAGCCGAACCTTAAAAAATGTAATAAAGTACTTTGCTATGTCAATAATATCTGTGTTGTTGATGTACATTTCAGTTTGTGGTGAGAAACAATCAACATAAAAGCGATCGTGCTCAATATTGGAATATGTGAATTTTACTTGTGTTTATTTAATTTTTGTTAAGAAACTGTATACGATATTCTTGGTTGTATACTTGTTCTCAATATTGGAATATGTGAAATTTACTTGTCTAATATATCTTAGACTTTTGGACATTTTCTCATACTTCTGGTGTGTTCTGAGTGTCGAGCTAAGAGAGGAGAAAGATAAGAGAAATGAGAGTTATGACGATTTGGTGGTGATTTAAGGGTTACAATCCAATGGGGGTTGTTATTAGCAATGATCATATGATCAATATATGATTATATGATAATTAGAGATGTTAAAAGATAAGCTATAGTTGTATTAACCTTGTTTTAGTAATATTGATTATGTGTTTATAACTATAATGATTTGACCTAGATTGCAAGTAATGGAATTGATGATGATGATGTGGGTATGATGCTAGCTTAGCTTGGATGCTAAGGTAAGTAACTTGGTTACTATATACTTAACATGAAAGTTGTTATATTATGAATGTTTGTGTAAAGAAACGCTTTAGTGGTTTAGAAAGTGTGACAAATTAAGAGACCCGATTAGTTGGATGTTATAGAATTAGCTATGGACTAAGGAAAGATTAGGTATGTATGATGCTTCTATGTGATTGTTATAATGTTAACGTATGAAAGGGAATGGATTAGTTGTTAATTGTTCGCATTGCTAATGTGATGATTGACGTGTTAATTATGTATTAACCAATTACTTACTAAGGGTCGTGCGGGAAGGTTTCCCATTACACGACTCATCAACTTGATCTTCCGGGGGAACCGTATGTCCGAACAGGCTTGGAAAATCGCTTACCATTATAGATGTTAATGTTTTGTAGGTTCTCAATGGAGGTATGATTAGATTAAGGATTAAGGATTGGATTGCGCCCTTGAAGAGTAATGGAGTATGTAGAGCTTAGGTTAGATACCGAGCTCGATTAAAGGTTGTGCCCCTGAGAGTCTTTAAAAGGTTATTATGTCATTTGTCAAATGTTAATGCCTTTCGTATGTGTTTGTCAAAGTCAAGTGTATGTAAATGTTAATTATTGGTAATGAGCTAAAGTGCGTATGTAAATGATTTAAAGGGGTGTTTGAATTAGAGTCCAATTGTACACATTTTTAAGGTGGAATGGGTTAAGTGTTGTTAAAAGCATTACAGTATGATTTATTATGATTGAATGATGAATGATGAATGAATGGTTTTGGTACAAGTTTTGGTAATGGTTTGGAGTCAATATGGTTATGTTTAAGTGTGTGCGTTTGTGCTGGATTTTGCACTGTCTGTAACTGATGGTCAATAAGGCGTATCCATTATATAGATACGACGTATTGAAGTCAGAAGCTAATACAGCGTATTCCCTCTGGGCAATACGGCGTGTTTGGTCTATCAGGTCAGAAGTGTTGTCAATTGTAAAGTTTTGTATGAAACGTTTCGAAAAGGTTTTTGAGTATACGTTCGTGTAAGTATTTTAAAAAGGGTTAAAACGTTTCGAAATGAGCCTAGTATAAACTAATATAACAATAATAACCTAGTAATAGCCTCTGTTAGAGCGAGAGTAAGAGCGAACACTCAAACTGGAACGAAACTCATCAAATAATGCAGAAGAAAGCCCCTTCATGAAAATGGAAGCATACTGATAGCGAGAATGCAGATGAAGAACCCGAACCTTTCCCGTAGCAACCAAATCATGAACAAAATGGATATCTATCTTAGTATAAACTAATCTAACAAAAATAACTCACTAACATTATCACAATAGATCAAAGTAGCAGAAGACAAAGGTGTATGAAGCTCATGTAACAAGTTCCGCAACCAACATTAGCAACTGCATTGACAACACCACAATACTCAGCCTCAACACTAGATCTTGAAAGCGTCACTTGACGCATAGAATACCAGGAGAGTAAGTTGTTGCAAAAAACACAATAATGCAAAGTCGATATGTGAGTAGTAGGACAACAAGCTCAATCCACATCAGAATAAACAACCAAAGATGTAGTCGACGAGGAGTAGAACTGTAATCCATAATCTAATGTACGCTGAACATACGGCAAAATCCACGTGAGAGCAGAAAAATGAGGCTCCCTCGGATCATGCATATATAAACAAACCTGCTGCACAACATAAGATATATCAGGACGATTAAAAGTAAAATACTAAAGAGCACCCGTAAGGCTACAACATAAAGTCGGATCAAAAATAGGATCCCCATTAGCCCCTAACTTAGACTCAGTGTCAACAGGCATCCGACAAGGATTACACCAAAACATATGAGCCTGCTCAAGAAGCTCAGAAGCATACTTCTGTTGTGACAAACATTCCAGAAAAAGTTTGAGTAACCGATACACCAAGAAAATAATTAAGTTAGCCAAAATCAGTCATAGAAAACTCCTGATGTAAGAAAGTAATGATCCTCTGTAAGAAAACTACAGAAGAAGCAATCAATATAATATCATCAACATATAAGAGCAAATAAGCAGTATTAGTCCCCTTTCTGTAGATAAATAAAGATGATTTACAACGGCTGTGACAAAGCAAAACGCTGAAACCAAGTCCGTGGAGCCTGTTAAAGACCATATAAAAAGCGCTGTAATAAACACACATGATCAGGACGTGCCAGGTCTCGAAAACCAAGAGGTTGATACATGCAAACAATCTCAGAGAGATCCCCATATAAGAATGCATTCTTGACATTGAGTTGATGAACAAGTAATGCCGAGAAACAACAAGACTAAGAACAACCAAAATAGTGGCCGTTCAATAACTGGACTGAAGGTCTCATTAACATCAATACCAGAAAGCTGGGTGCTGCCATTCGCTACAAGACGAGCCTTGTAATGACTAAGTATACCATCTCCTAAATACTTATGCCAAAATAGCCACATGGAATTAACTATGTTCGCATCCTTGGGCCACAATACAAGTGTCCAAGTATTATTCTTACTAAGCACATTATATTCGTCACACATAACATTTTGCCAATAAGAGTCATTAAAAGCTTCGGTATAGGATTTAGGTAAAGGAGAAACATAGACACATTTAAATTAAGATTACTGAGAGGACGATTAGAACCGACACAAAAATGAGTTACCATGGGGTGAACCGAAACCGGGTTTGGGTTTGGTTAATAATCTGTGGAGGTTAGGTGTTTAGTTGGTTCGTAGGTGGAGAATGAAAAGTATTTGGTGATTGGGTCGGGTAGGAAGAGGGTAACTAGGCCTCGTTAATAGTGGACTGTATTTGGCTTTCTTGGGTGTTTATGGGACCAATAGGAGTATTTTCATATTTTTTGAATTATGTGGTAAAGGGGTTATATTATTTGGTGTAGTGTCTGGGTCAGAGGGACATATGTAGCAATTGGTGTTGTGCGTATAGCATGACTAATTAAATTAGGAGGTGGGTCCAAAAATGTGTAGGAAGGTGAAGAATGTTTCGTCATCGAACCATACAGAAAAATGGCTTCATTAAATGTGACATGACGTGAAAGAATGATATTATTAGTGTCACATTGTAACACCCCCAAAATTTGGATTCAACGAAAGCATACAAGTCATAGGTTCTACTAAATTGGATCACAACACAAAGCATAGGGAACAAATTTACCTTATCCATTTCAAAGATAATTTACATTAAAAGATTTAATTAGTTCAAAACATAATTCAAGTGCGGAAATACAATGCCCATTTATTTAAGTAATCCCAAATATGACCATGCCATGCTATGCCAAAAACCTCCAAAAGTTAGCTATCGCTTTAAACCTGAAAATACATGCTAAAAGTGTCAACACAATGGTTGGTGAGTTCATAGGTTTATAATAAAGTTGTAAAAGTAATGTGAGTTCAATATAAAGCTTTATGACCATTGTGTCATTCAGAGTGTCATGAAATAAAGTTTACCTTCAAGTAAACTTGGTAATGTGGACCACAAGGTTTTCAAAAGTTTTTATTGTACGCATACAATATCAAAGTAAAGTATTCTTGACCACTGTCTTACTCACAGCGTCATGAAAAGTAACAGTAGAGTAGACCATAAGTGTTAAGCATAAAGTTGGAACATACGTAAAGTATATGTACATTACAACGAATATAATGCCATATAAAAGAGAGTGACTATTACACTAGCATTAAGTTCATGCAACCGAAACTACGACAGTGGTGTACGCAAAATGTAGTCTTACTAATAGGGGGCACTATGCGAGTGCTTATCCCGTTACACTCGATACCGATATGATATACATTTCACATTGACCCATGTATGGCCTATCAAACATGGGAGTCACCCCCAATAGATCTATCTATAGCAATCACGCTTCATGCAAAAACTAACAGTTCATGAAGTAGGATTCAGGGCTTAGGCTATCCACGTAATAGTTTTTAAATGCATAAGTATAGTTTTTGGTCCATAGAATGTTTTGCATATTTTCTTACCCCAAGTTTTGTAAGTCAAGTAGTCAAAGAAAAAAAGTAGGGCTATAAGCTCACATATGTGTTTCAAGCACTTATGTTGTAGGACCTTAAATATCTCAACCTTATCACGTTATACCAAAGCTTACGACACAAGTGTACACGAAACAAACACAAACACTTATGCGTAAAGTAGATGAAGAAAGATGGTGACTTGATATGATATAGGATATGCGTATATGTGTAAAGAGAAAAGATGAAAAGAAGAACTTTTATATCAAAGAGAAAACACATACATACACACTTAAGCACACACCCCTCAAATGACCATTTGAGGGGTATTTATACTTCCTTACATAATGCCCCATGGGCTTGGGCTTGGGCTTGGGCTTGGGCTTGGATTGGACTTGGATTAGACAATGACTTACATAAGGCTAGCTTAACATAACTATTATCCATTTAGCTTAGCCCAATCCACGAGCTCGTTGACTATTCTATCACGATATCTAACACACGTTACAAAGTTCCTAAACGTGAATGACCATCACTTATATTAAATATTATCAAGGCTAACAATCTCCCCCTAAGGGGTGGTCATTCAAAAGATGCTCCACTTGATAAGGTCTTTACTTTTCTTGAGCTTCAACTTTGTGTGTAGATATAGAATAGTCTTAATTTTCATTCCTTCATGCTTTGTGATCATTTAATGGTGTTGTCTGCCTTTTGTCAACTTCTTTGGGATAGGTGTCTCCACGTCTTTCTCCACCATGCTCACACTTCTTTTTGACTTTGACATTCCAATGATGAAGTTGGTATGAGCATGTGGAGAATCTGCACTATCTCTTCCTCCCACGAGCATCCATCATCAGCAGCTTCCAAGGTACAGTCACAAACACCAATTGATCATTGTAATCTTTTCTTAAAGAATTGATTACTACAATTGTTCTCTTGATGAATGTCTTGATTCCATTCACCTTGGTCGGGCGAATCACCGTCCTAATCCGTAAGGACGGTTGGCATTACATTGAATAAATTCAAGTAACGACCCTCATATTCGAGATTCGATTCGTGAAAGGAATCTCCTTAGTGGATTTCCGGCCTTACAGTTCGAGCGTCGAGGGTGTTAACAAGATATTGTGAAAACACATCTCTAATTCTTACAAAGGTCATTCTGAAACTGGAGGCCCTCAAGAAGGCTAACACGACATCTTGAAGTACATCTGATTCGGTGAGTCATTTGAAGTACACAGTATCACTTCACGATTGTAGACCGTTTGAGACACACTAAGCATAACCCTTAAATAATTACAAGTGACTGCTTTATCGGTCGCTTGATGTTGACCACGGCAGAATTTCCATTCAATCACCGAGGATCACAATTGTAAATCCTCTCATAAATGTTCTGGCAGATTGCTAAGATCTGCGTAGGACTCTATAATGTATCACTTGTGTCCTTAATGATGAACAACAAGCGATGAAATGTCATGTGTTCCTATGAGATCCTTTTATGAATCTCGTGGCTCTAGACTCAATTAGTGCATTTTGGTTTCCTAAGCGGAGACTAGGGAAAGGGTCTCCTTCTTCAATACCAACAATCTCTAAGAGAAAGTCGATAGATTACGTAGGGTTCCCTGTGAGAATGAAACAAATCCTTTTAGAGGAATTGAGTGGCAAGAAGGTTAGGTGCATCACACACTGGGTCCATGACGTCTTTGTCTTCAATACCGGTGTCATCTTAGTGACAACCAAGAGTGTATGAATTGAACCCGGTTTACGCCTATGGTTGATTATGGAGGCTATTTCTTTTCACCCTTTTCATTACTTTTCTTTTAATTCTTCAACCCTTCTTTCTCTTTTCTCACATTACTCCTTTTTCAATCATACCTAAGGACTTCTAGTTCTAAACTATTTGTGATGTCCTTGGGTAGATCCCTCCGACTCTGGCGGATCATAGGACTAATTTCCTATCCTTAGTCACCTTATAACTCCATGATGTCCTATTGTTGCCATAAAACCATTTTCTTGAAAATCTCTCAAAGTGTTTATGATTATCAAAACATTTTGTTAACACCTTGAGAGTTTTATATTTTCAGAAACACTCCCCCTTCACATGTGCTTATATTGTTTTAACTTAAATCTGCACATTGAGGGTAGAGTTCGCACTTTTTGAATTGATCGACTTTAAATGAACAAGACCGATTCGAGACACATTTACTAGTGAACTAGCTTGAAATTATTACCCGTCCTGGTCAAGTCAATAGAAAGTTTCTCGAGATGGTATATGATTCCTCGTCAATTCAATGGTTACGACTGAGTCGAGCTCTTTTGAGAATCAAACAACGATCATTAAACTTTTGATCACATTTAATCACGTCTCCTCCCCTAAAAATAGCATATTCGTGATATTTTGATATCAACGGATTAAACAACATTTTTAGAAACTTGTGGGGAGACAAGCGGTTTGATTTAAGCATGAATTTGGAACATTTTGGTTTTATACTCCCCTTTAATAAAGCATAATCAATTAAAGGGTTTTAGAGGAGTTATCTTGAGCACAAAATATTTTGAAAATCTTTTGAACAATCTTGAAAAAGGTGCTCAAGATGATGATGATTTCTCACCGATTTTAAATGTAGTGCCTTTGAAGCGTACACTTGATTTTTTCTTTAAAACACGAGTTTTGATTTGAAAATAATCAAAAGTCATCATTTTAGTCCGGGTTTCGTCTTGATGTATCTGAAAGCCATTTTTGAAGAAAATTTTGAGAAGCGACATGTTTTAGAAAACATTTAAAGAACTCTCGCTCAAGCATCCGTACATGTACGTATCATTGTTGAATGACATTTCTAAAACGTCTGAATATCGATTATCTGAGAGACATGTCGTGAGAAGAATATTTTGGATTTTGATTTTATAGTGTTTTGTATTTTTGAAAAGTTTTATATTTTTATATTTTGCTTTTGTTGGTTTTCAAATTTTGTATTTTGTTTTCAAAAATATTTACAGTGAAGCTTTTGGAAAATCATTTTCAAGAAGATTCGAGAGAGGCGTTCTAACTCCTCGGGGTTGGGCTTCAGATTCAATTCGTCGAACCAAATCGTTAAACCTTTCTTTTGGAAGGGCTTTAGTAAATAGATCGGTGAGTTGGTAATCTGTCTTCACGAAAAATAATTCAACAGTACCTTCTTCTACGTGTTCTTTTATGAAGTGATAACGGACACGAATGTGCTTAGTCTTTGAGTGATGAACAAGATTGCATGATATGGCTATGGCACTTTTCGAGTCACAATACATAGGTATTTTATCGAAAGTAAAGCCATAATATGTGAGTTGTGTTCTCATCCATAGAACTTGAGCACAACAGCAGATAGAGACACATACTCGGCTTGACGTTTGAAAGTGCGATGCAATCTTGTTTCTTTGAAGACCGGTGACTAACTTTTCACCCAAAAATTCGCTCCTTCGATGTACTTTTGTCAGAACTTGATCACTGCGTGGTCCACATCCGAAAAGGAAATTAGATCAAATCGAATTCCTTGGATATCAAAGTCCCATGTGAATGGATGTCTTTAGGCACCGAAGATCCGTTTAACCTCTTTGAGGTGCGATTCGGTGAGCTTTGCACGAAACCGTGCTAATAAGCAAACAACCAAATGAATATCGAATCGACTAGCGATGAGATACATGAGAGAACCAATCATGCTCGATATTTCTTCGGATCGATAGGTTTCCCAAATAAATCGGCTCCAATTTTGGTGAAGTTACCATTGGTGTACCGACCGGATCACAATTATCCATACCATGATTTTCAAAATCTCGGTTGTATATTTAGATTGATTGATAAAAATTCCACGTGGGGATTGATGTATTTGTAAACCAAGAAAAAACTTTAGTTCCCCCATCATGGACATTTCAAATTTGCTTTTCATGAGATTTTCAAAATGTTTTGATAGATTCGGATTAGTGGACCCAAAAATGATGTCGTCCACGTAAATTTAAACAATCAAAATGTCATTTTTGCATTTTTGTGTAAACAAGGTAGGATCAACAGTTCCTTTGGTGAAATTGTGTAGAATTAGGAAAGAGGATAGTTCGTCATACCATGCTCTTGGAGCTTGCTTTAAACCATAGATTACCTTTTTGAGTTTGTAGACGTAGTCGGATGTTCCATGTCTATGAAGCCTTCGGTGACTCACGTACACTTCTTCTCTCGAGTTCCATTCAAAACGCGGTCTTAATGTCCATCGATAAACCGTGATGTTTTTCTCGAGCTGCATAGGCTAAGAATATCCCGACCGCCTCAAGTCTCGCTACCGCGAATGACTCTTCAAAGTCTATCCTTCTTCCTATATGTATACTTTGGCCACGAGACGAGCTTTGTTGCGAATTACAGTCATTTCTTCATCCCTTTTGTTCTTCCATAACCATTTGAGATCAATGACGCGAATGTCAATTGGTCTTGGAACCAAATCCCAAGAGTTATGTAGACGGTATTGGAGAAGTTCTTCCTGCATTGCTTCTATCCATGCATTATCTGCCATTGCCTCCCGAATGTTCTTTGGTTCAATATTGCTAATTGAGCAAATGTAAATGCACAAGTCGCAATCGGTGGCAAGTTGGCGTCTCGTCTGAATTGGCCGTGAAGGTTAACCAATAACTTGTTCAATTGGATGGTCTTTTGTCCACTTCAGAGTAGAAGGATACCGTTGGTTAAACGTATGCGAGTTAGATGGTTCTCGTAAGCTTGAAGATGATTCAGCCGATTCCGTAGCAAACGGGTGAGTCCTGAACTGATGTGTCCAGAAGTCTGCTGGTTTGGTGCGGGTCCTAATCTGTTTTGATTAGAAGCCATTGGTTTAAGCGCGGGTTCTAGAGCGAGTCTCTCAGAAGCCATTGGTAAAAGTTCATCAAAATTCACATTCATTGTCTCCATTATCTTCCTAGTTCTTCTGTTATACACCCTGAATGCCCTCGAGTTTTCTAAGTATCCAATGAAGATTCTAATATCACAAAGCGCCAAACACGTGAAGGTAAGAGATCTCAGGTTTTCTGCTGTTCACTAGCTCATATGGGGTTTTATTGAATCTTGGATGGATTAGGATTGGTTACGAGTGAAACAAGCGGTGGCAACAACATCGACCCATAGAAATAACGGTGCACTAGAATAAATTAGCATTGTGCGGCGACTTCCAAAAGAGTACGATTTCTTCTTTCAACTACCCCATTCTCACGTGGAGTTCTAACAACGATGTCGATGTGTGATTCCAACATCTTCAAAATAAGCTCTTAACTCACGATTAGTAAATTTTGTGTCGTTGTGCATTCTTACTACTCTTCTGGAGCTTGAAGAAGTACTTGAATACGTTTCAGGAAGGTGATGATGATGCCTGGTGCTTCGTCTTTTGACCTCAAAAACTTAACCAATGTATATCTTGAATAATCATCAACGATAACAAGAATATACTTTTTCCCATTAATGCTTTCAACTCTCATTGGGCCACATAAGTCCATGTGCAACATATGCAACCTTGCTTCCGAACTAGGTACGGGTTTGGGTTTATATGATGCTCTTTTGCTTTTTCCTTGTTCGCATGATGGACATAGGTGATCCTTAGTGTATTTGAACTTTGGAAGTCCGTTGACGATGTTGTCTTTGGCAAGTTTGTTGATAGTGTCGAAATTGAGATGGGATAATCTTCTATGCCACAACCAGGACTTTGTTCCAGATGCTCGTGTCGTAAGATATGTTGGTGACGAAGAGGCCATTTGGTTAATGCCGATAGCATACAAGTTTGTATCACGATTCCCGTTAAGAGATCGGTGCCATCCAAGTTTCTAACGAAGCAAGCATTTTTCCTAAAAGCAACCTCTAAATCGCATCACGTAGGCGCTGACCGAAAACAAATTGTGTCCCAACCCTTCAACATAGTAAACCCGAGTGATTAAATAATTTCCAAAGGTAGGTCTCCATAACCCATGATAGCTACTACATGATCATTTCCAAAATGAGCAGTTCCATGAATTTCAGACGAAATTGATCGTGACTTGATTCGGTCATGTGCTTGGAGCAACCCGAGTCGATGATCCAAAGACATATTTCGATAACACGCCAAGAAGAAGAAGAAGATTTTGGAAACCATTTTGATTTTGGTTCCTTTGGGTTAGAGGTAAAATCTGATCACACTCATAGAAGTTATCTCTTGGGAAGACGGGTTCATCACTCATTCTACCATTCAAGAGTGTGAAAGTTCTACCGTTGGTTTCAAATATCATCCCTAAAGTAAGCAAGATGCTTCTTATCGGTGAGTGTAAGACCTAAATCTTGCAACTAGTCTTCTAGAGGTTTAGCATAAGTTCTTTTGGAGCGTTCTTACGAAACGAGCTTAACAATCTCATTCTTAGAAACACAATCATCATGAACATTAGTTAAAGATTTCTTGCAAGTTACACAAACAGAATCATGATTCATTAAACTTAGCAAGTTTCATAGGTTCGGTACATTCGGATGAAATGTCTTTCTTATTACAAAGCGGTAAATTCCTAAGGTGTTCTTCTACTTTCTTCTCTTTATTCAAGCTACTACTCTTAGAGGCATGCGAGACTCTATTGTTCCTTGTAGTGCTCTTAGGCTTTAGTCTGCTGCTCCTAGAGGTGTTTCCTAGTCCTGTAGAAGGTAAGGCACACTCATTAGGATTCACTTTTTTATCTAGAGAAGTGGTTTCAGCTTTTCTAGTCTCTTTAGAGTGCTTGTTTAAACTTATGTCATTTGTTCCATATGTTTTAGATGTGGAGGCGGCGCATTAGTGGTACTCATCTTAAAAGGCCAGTGCTAAAACTTTTGGTTTCTCGATAACCACTTTTTCATTTTCAACACTTTTTCTTTTGCTTTGACAAGGCGGTGGAGTGTTGGTTTGACAAATCATTTTTCTCATTGACTTTTGGAGGAGACATAGAAATTGACATTTTGGTATGAAAACTTTGTTTGGGAACATTTGTCTTCTCCTCGGTCAATGGTTTTGCAATCTTAGTATCCATGACCTTTCCTTTTTGACGTTTCACCGGGCCCTCAAAAGATCATTTTCTCTTTCATGTCATTATAGGCACGTTCATCGACAGTTTGTCATACTTGCATTCCTCGGTTTTTCGATCAAGTTGTTTAAAATATGAGACATTTTCTTTTTCAAGTTTTTCAAGAGCTTTTTCATATTTTGAAACAATTTTGGAGGTCTCAGACTGGAGTCTTTCATGATCTTCAACAGAATATGTTTGTAAAACAATGGACATAATATCGGTACCAGGGATTTATGGTCCTTGACAAAGTCAACTGTTTCTTTGATGTGTTCAACACTTTCATTAGCTTTCTTTACCAGGGATTTATGGTCCTTGACAAAGTCAACTGTTTCTTTCAAAAATGCTTGTTCAAAATGAATTACCCTTGAATTGATGTTATTCAAATGAGGGGCAATTTGAGTTTCAAAAACTTTTATTTTCATTATCAAAACTAGAAAACCGGATATTAGTTGTAATATTGGTTTTAGATTTATGGTCTCTTGAAGTTCTCTAATTATAGTTTTAACGTCATCTAAAATGCTTCTAGCATCACTTGTGTTAAAAGGATTGTTTGAAGACATTTGTTCGATTTTCGAAAGAGATTGTGAGACAACTACAGGAGTTGGAACTAGTTTTGAAACTGGTTTTGAAACTGGTGTTGACTCTTTGTTTGAAACACTGGGTGTGATGGAAAACTTTGACTTTTCTTTTTGTGAGACAAAAGTAATTCCATTATTTTTGTTCCATTTGTTGTAGTCGATTGGTTTTATTTCTGGATTCTTTTGTTTCATTTTTGATCTACTCTCGTCAGATAGTTCTAATGTTTCAAGAGAATCACGAACAATTATGGGTTCATGCAAAGCAGTTCCATTATTCAAAACATTCTGTTCTTTCTGAGCTTTCTTGAGGAAACAAGGAGGTGTGTTACCAAGAGCCATTTTTTGTGTTGTATGAAAATACGGATTCCTTTGATTAATAAGTATGTTGGTGGATTTGGCTGAATGACCCGTTGTAACAAGCAAATTTTCCAATTTTTTGATTTTTTTATTTTTGTCAAGAATTTCATCAAGAAGAGAATCTTCACGTTTTGAAAAATCAGCAATCAACTGTTTCTTCTCCTTTTCAAGATCAGAATACGTTGCTTTTTGTTTAGAAAGTTGGTCTTTTAGATCAGAAATTTCCTTGTTTAAAGATTTTATTTTCAAATTCAAATTTACATCAAGTGTATTATACTTGATTTGCAATTGTTGTTCTCTTAAAACGGAATCTCGATAACCAATTTCTAATTCTGACTCTTTGTTTTTGTGAAATTCAAAGGCTTTTGCATTCAATTTATCATTCGCGGCCTTAACATCGCGATTGACCTTTTTAACTTTCTCAATTTCAATGCCACAGTTATTGATTAATGTTTCAAATAAGGCACGTATTTCCTCATCGATCTCGTATTTTGTGTCACACGGCCTCCACTAGGATCCACATCCGAGTTTCGAGTTAGTATTGCTACAACTCAAGACGTATCATAAGTAGGTGTTGATGTCACAGAATCTTTGTTCGTCATGAGTAAACACATCAAATATGACATTGTTATAGCATGGATCAATGATTGGTACCTCGAATCTTGCATTGGCGTCATAGATAGGAGGTGCGTCGGACTCGATGTCATACTTAGCTTCACGAAGATTTGCCATGAAGATGCGGTTGCATTGATATCCTCTAGGTCTTCAAATTATCCATAATAGCAAAAATCATTTTCTTGACACTCAACCGCATCCACGCTTCGATTTACGTGCTATGACATAGCTTTCGAAGATACACAACATTTTCTTTTCGACAGTAGGACAATTCCTTGCCATGTGACCCACTCCTTGACAGGTTGTAACACGTAACTGATTACCACGATTCACATTTCCATAATTCCCGCCTCTGAGTCGCATCATTCCCATTCGATTACCCATTGCTCTATTCCCATTACGCCCCATCGATTTCCAACATTCGACCCAACCGATTACCACGATACGGAACGCTGATTACCCATGTGAAATCCAAGTAGCATATCCTGCGATTCCCAATAACTCCAACCATTTGTCCTCGATGATCCATATTCACACCCTTTGTGCAATTTGCTGCTGCGGTATTTGATGAAATCCTTTGGTTGTTGTTAGTTGGTGTGGAATAGCGACCTCTGAATGCTTTATTCAAAAAGCAAATGCACGATTGACAAAGCTTGTTCTTGTTCGGTTTCAAGATCGGTGATTCCTTGTTCTGGTATTGTGGATCTTGTTGTTGTTGACCGACTTGTTGTTCTTGTGGGTAGAATTGTTGTTGAGGATAACAACTTGTGGTTGTGGAATGTATTCTTGCAAGTTGTTGTTAGTGGAAGATGATGAAGCTTGTTGTTGTGTAGTCACCGGAGTTTGAGTCTTTGCAATTAGTGCCGAGGATCATGATTCTTTGCCAATCTTTCTTTCCTAACTTCATTGACTTGACTTGGTTTTGTTTGAAAAATCGTTAAGTGGATCAAAGTTCACACGATGTAAGTCTTTTGTTTGGTTGACAATAGTGACATATCGTCCCCATTCTTACGGAAGATTGTTGAGAAACTTGATGTTACTCACGATAGTTACGGGTGCCAACTTATTTCGATAAGCTCATTCATTAAAGTGCAAAACCTTCCATAGATTCTCACAGGTTGATGTAAACCTCTCCCATTCGGTTAGCGACTTGTTCTCCATGTCTTGTAACAAAGCCGTCTAACACGTTCCCACATATCGTATAGCAGTTTCACATTTGTCCACAGCAGACAAAGATGTCTCTTGGTAAACGCAGTTGGACAATGTGTATTGCCATGTCATCTGCTTCAACTGTTTGTTATCCTCGTCCGTATATTACGATTCATTTTGAACACGAAAAGATGGTGGGACGGAGGT
This sequence comes from Chrysanthemum lavandulifolium, assembly GCA_022545495.1. Classification (NCBI taxonomy): domain Eukaryota; kingdom Viridiplantae; phylum Streptophyta; class Magnoliopsida; order Asterales; family Asteraceae; genus Chrysanthemum; species Chrysanthemum lavandulifolium. Next base: position 221,156,392 of record CM040243.1, on the reverse strand, counting down.
GTTGCATCGAGATTTCGTGGTTTTGGATTGGTCGAGGCTTGAAGGGTCCATTCGTAATGGATTGAATCATGAGTTTTCCATTAGGTTTGGTCTTGATGTAACGGAGCGTACGACTTGTCCATTGAAGATATCCACCTTTTTCAAGCATAGGAGGACGGTTTTCGGCATTGGCTGCATGAATGTCTTGTTGAGTAGCCATTGATGAAGGTAATTGATGATAAAGTTGATGTAGGATCGATTCAACAATAAAGGAGTTGTGTTTGATGAAGATTAATCTCGGTTGTTGTAGTAAAAATTGGGTCTAAAAACTTAAAAACCTCAATAACTTCTGTTCGGAGTGTTTTTAGGACTTGAAGGTTGACCCAGTTTATTCGGCATGCCAATCTCCTCGTTCTCACGGTCGTTTTGATGGGTAGAACGATGAAAACGGAGTTACGGTTCAAAATTTATGGCCGTTTGAAGTTTTGCTCAAAATCTTACTCGTAAACCTTGTTCTTAGGCGTAGGATGCAGTGCTTATGCGTAGATAATCTTATGCGTAGGATTCCTTAGGCTTAGAAGGAAGCTTATGCGTAAACAGTATCTTATGCGTAACCTTTAGGCTTAAGCGTAAACTTAAATGCTTAGAAGTAGAGTACCTTACGCGTAAGAGTTAACTTATGCGTAGAAGTGCTTACTCGTAAGTTTTTAGGCTTATGCGTAAGTTTAGGTTTAAAACCAAAATCCTTTACACTCGTCCAGTGTAAAAGATATCCACAAGTCGAGTGTTCCACAAACTTATCCAAGTGAGGGAGCATTTGAGTAACCGTTGTTGCACGAAGATTTTTCACCAAAATCTTATCGTGAGGATTTCACTTGCTACGCGTGAGACCTTCGCGTAGAACTAGGGTTTTGACTTTTTCTTCACGCGTAAAATAGGGTTTGACTTTTACGTACTTGTACTCCTTACGTAAAATGCCCGATTTTGAAAAACACTAATTTTCACTCAAAACACGTTTCCAAATGATTTCTTTCGCACAAACTTCTTCCAAAACACTTAAAGATCAATAAAGTCTACAACTTTAGCCTTAAAAACGCGTAAAAATCAAAACTTTATGCAAAAAAGCCCACGTTTATAGTAAAAAACGCAACTTTATGTGTAAAGTTCTAACCAAAAACGTAACACAACACTCCTAAACCATTGTTAGGCGATTGATACCAATTGTAGGACCTTAAATATCTCAACCTTATCACGTTATACCAAAGCTTACGACACAAGTATACACGAAACAAACACAAACACTTATGCGTAAAGTAGATGAAGAAAGATGGTGACTTGATATGATATAGGATATGCGTATATGTGTAGAGAGAAAAGATGAAAAGAAAAACTTTTATATCAAAGAGAAAACACACACATACACCCCTCAAATGACCATTTGAGGGGTATTTATACTTCCTTACATAATGCCCCATGGGCTTGGGCTTGGATTGGACTTGGATTAGACAATGACTTACATAAGGCTAGCTTAACATAACTAATAGCCATTTAGCTTAGCCCAATCCACGAGCCCGTTGACTATTCTATCACGATATCTAACACACGTTACAAAGTTCCTAAACTTGAATGACCATCACTTCTATTAAATATTATCAAGGCTAACATATGTCCATATGAAAGGAATCTAGTATATAAACGGAAATCAAGTAATGCGTCCGAGTAACCGAACGAGTAATTAGGAAAAGCATGAAAAGTTTTCGAGCAAACAAATCATGTGTTTAAGTAACACAAATAATGAATTTGAGTAAAAAAAAGCATGTCTTCTCCCCCAAAAGTATTTCATAATGAGTAAAGTAGGGGCAAGAAACTCACCTCAATATGAAGCAACACAAAATATCACAACTAGCATCGAGTAGCAAAGGCACAACGGTACTGGTTTGGCACAACGTAATGGTTAATTGGTTATATAATTCATCTCAGAGTATGTCCCATGAAATAGTGTATCGTATATGAGTTTTTAAAAGATAAAGTATTTTAGTTTTCGTGGAATACTCGTATTAATGTTTATAAAAGTATAGTATCCTTGCTTGAAAGAAAGTTATGAACGTTCGTGTGGTGGTAAGATAGTACAGACTCGAAATACAACACACGCCAAAGTATAATATATATCTCAATATATATTGTTGAAGAATAAATGAAATAATAAGCAAGGAAAGTGGTAAAAGAGTAAGCAAGACATAATGTCAAAAGAGTAAGTCAGGAAAGTATTGGCGAGATCTCAAGTCGAGAAAGTAATGAAAAAAGGAGTCAAGAAAGTAACGACAAAGAAATATGTCAAGAAAGTAAGTCAATTGGCAAGTTTCGGTATTTACCCTATAAATCCCAAATAGTTTGGAAGCGTCAATCAAGTTTGGAAATGTAATTTAAGTTTTATAAGGAACTCAAATTAGTATATCAATTAGCGGTATGTTTACAAGTTAATAAAACTATAAGTTTCGATTAATGTCGGGTTTTATAAGGATAAAAGGTTTTTGAAATAAAAGTATAAGTTTAGAACGTTTTATAAATTTCGACATGACGCGTCCGTTTATGCAACATTCACAAGTCGACATGACTTAATAAAACTCAATTTTGCAAATACAATAGTTCCCGACAAGTTCAAGTTGAACGCGTGCTCGCGTTTACTAATTCAAACACATTACCATAATGTCTAAAACGAATAGTATTAATTTCAATAATTATATTACAAGTTTAATACGACCTGTTATTACTTTATTACATTGGTCCGTTACGAGTCAATATTTTAAATTCATGGTGAGTCTAATATATCGCATTCTTCTCGAGTCCAATAGATGTCGATATATGTCCAATAGGTATTAATCCGGTTTAAGTCCAATATGCGTCAAATCAAGTCTAATTTATATAATCAATTAAGTATATGTAATGTCCAATATCAAGTGTGAATCCCAAGTTACCGAACGTACCAATGATCACAAGTAAATAAATGAATACATGTTAGTTGATATTAATATCCGTAAAATTATTAACACATAAAATGAAATAAAATAACTAAACAATTATAACTTAAACTCTTATTATTAGTTTTTATGGGCTTGACCCAAAGTTAATTCCATAAACACCCTTAATTATGATATTGGGCTCGGCCCATTTATATGAACAACCAAAGATAGACGCACCCTATTTGATTTAGGGAAAAAAAGCAACACAAACTCAACTTTACATAAACTCACTCAAACACAAAGGAAAACATAATGCACGTTGGTATTTTTATTACTTGAAGAAGCCAAAGACAAAAGTAAATAAGCTAGGAATAGGGTCGAACATAAGCTTAAAACAACCATCCCTTTGAGTGTTTACAGAAGTTAACCAATTAAACACCCCATGGTGTCTCGATGATAAACTGAAAGCAGAAACGACCCTAAGCAGGTTTCTTACTTACACCGACAATAACGCAACCACACCCTAGTGGTTTTAACAACATGACATAAATAGTTTTGACCAAACTTTTTAATCGGTTATAACAACATAATCAACGCAACAAAGAGCACCAGGTGTGGTGAAGAGGGGTTACCTCTTCACCACCGTCACATCAGCGCCATCTCAGCATAACAAATCTCCACAACTAACCACAACAAACTCCCCCTCACTCATAACAAACCTCAACCTCATCATTTAGGGCCCACCACTACCACTTTATTTTTTTTTCAAATTTCCAAATAAACTAAATTCATTTCATTAAAAATAAAATACAATACATAAAACAATATTAAGAAAAATAAATACGATGCGAAAAAAAACGACTCGGGGAAAAAAATACAACACATACTAATAATAAGAAACCTAGTCATCTCTTCCGGCATATTTCTTCATTATTCGTTCCTGCCTCTTTTGGATGATCTCTGCTTTTGCCGGGTCAAGATTCAAATTGGGATCTAGCATGAGAAACTCCATCTTCTTCATCTCTTGGATAGCAATTTCCTTCTCCCGCCTCGCCTCGTAACAAGCCACTTGAGCGTCGGCCTTTTGAGCATATTTTTCGGATATATGTCCCGAAAAAGTATTCGATTGACTCCCACCGGAGCTCGCAGCGCTCGATGTTGAAGTCGACTTTTGTTTCTTTGTGGCTCGTTTGCCGCCATCTCTTTTAGGACGAGCTCGTTTGTCCGGGCTGAATATTTCCTCGAGACATGTAATGTTAATCGGATCTTTGGTATCCCACTTCGGGTAATTTTTCTAAATATCCCAACATTTTTCATACACGAACTCCTTCCCAGCATAACGTTGTGCAAAGCTAACTTTCGCATTCTCGACATGATCGTGGTCATTTTCACAACTTCGACGCTGCAAATGTTTGTGAATAGCGTTGAATTTTTGGCAATCACCGTTAATCCTCGACCATTTACCAGTTATCATATTTTTGGTACACTGGTCATTGGTGGTCTGAGTATTGAACATGTCAAGAATGTCGTTCCAAAAGAAATATTCGGAACGGTCATTTACCATATCTCGATCTTGGGAAGTTTCTATCCAACATTGCGCAAGCAAACTTTCTTCAGACTTGCTCCACTTCCTCCTGTCTACCTGGGCTATGACTTCCACATCTTCGTCGTCGTCTGCGTCCAAATCCACAGCTTGTTTTGTTTTTTTGTTCCTTCGTCTTTTTCCCCTACCTTTGGCCGGTTCATGTGATTTTAGTACTTTGAATTGTAAACCGGACGGTTGTGATTCCATTTGAGGAAACTGTGGAGGTTGTGACGGGTTAAAAAACTGTGGAGGTTGTGACGGGTTAAAAAACCGTGGTGATTGAAATCAGGCGGGGTAACTTGCGAATCCTTGTTGAAACGCATATTGTTGGTTAAGAAAAATTTCTTGTGGAGACTAGTTGGAATTTGCGAGGAGGGGATAGACGGGTTTGAAGAATCCCCGTATTGTGGTGGGTTTGAGTTTAGTAAGTTTGTGAAATACCATCCGTCATTTGGGTTTTGAGACATTGTGAGATTTTTTTTGAATAAAGGTATAGAGAGTTGATGAAGATGGAGGAGATGAAGATGATAAAAATGGTGGATAGGGGTGGTGAGTTTTTTTTAAAAAAAAGAGTAGTATCCGTTGGTAAACGGATATAAATTTTAGAATTCAATTTATATATGTTCGTTGTCAGACATTTCACCTCGTCGTCACCACGATGAACCCTTCAACGGCGAGGGGTGGCGGTATGGTGGCGAGCCACGGCGAGGGACCAGATCAGCTCAAGGCGAGCTATGAAGAGCCCACACGGGTGCTCTAAATCCCAACTATGAAAATCGAATATGTGGAAAACTAGAAGGGGGGGGGGGTTGAATAGTTTTGCCGATTTTAAGTTGATTTCAAAACTTTAGATTCGTTAATATGTGAGATCTTATGGATGTTGAGAACGTATAGATCAAATGATAATGTAAGCAAATAAATAAAGTTAAGGGATAGAAATGACACAACCGATTTATAGTGGTTCGGCTACAAGGACACCTTCCTTGCCCTACTCCACTCCCAGTCACCTACTCGAGAGTTCAAGCACTATGTCAACAAACTCCTTCACTTGGCGGAGAAGCCTTCACAGCGTTGCTTACACTTTTTCCGTACAAAGCTAGATACCGAGTCCGTAACAAGGTGGACCAAACCAACACGACTATTACACAACAACTATGTGAAATATCAAATACAAGATCTTCGCTACGAAATATTGCGGTGACAAATCAATCAAGGACCCTTGCTTGGATGACTTGTAGAATGCTCGTGATCTCGCCTTAGAGAAGGACCTATATGAGGATCACAATAGAAAGAAAGAAGAACAACTCTCTAGATCAAGTGATCTATATGTTAGAAGAGAATGAGAGTGTTTGAGAGATTTAGTAAGAAGAGGGGTAAGTTAGAATGAAGAAATGGCTCTCTATTTATAGGAAAAATTCTTCACTGTTCCCCGGATCCCACGGATCCCTTCCACTTGGGATCCGTTTAGTGTAAACCTAGGGATCCGTGGAACGCTCCTCTTTGCCCATGGGTTTTTTGGTTATGGGTCATGGGTTATGGCTTGGTCCATGGGTTTTCTTTAGATTCAATGTATCTAAGTATATATTGTATCTAGTCTTCTTGGGTATGGGTTAAGATCCATGGGTTATGGTTTTTACCCATCCTAATAAACTATTACAACAAATGCTTAATTACTATGATGAGTGTGTAAATACTCATCATTTTGGTCAAATCTGAGCGCAAAACACTTAAAACGCCGAAAATGCATCAAAATCTTGAAAATATCTCAAAATTGTATTTTATATGTTTCGGATGCAAAATATTTAAAATCGGATGAAAAATGAGCTAAGTTCGCATAATTGGCGGTTTCAGTCCCAGACTTTCAAACCTTGACAAAATCGGTCCACGAGCACTTATTTTAAAGAAAAGTCACCAAAGGTCCTTTTGAAATCATAAGTTGTCATAATTAGTCCTTTGGTGAAAAATTTCATAAGTTTTGAGAATTTACAAGTTTGGTCCTTCAAGTTTCAAAATTGGCAAAAATAGTCCTTGGAAGTTTAAAAATGTCTATTATGGTCCTTGTACTATTGTGATTCGTGTAAAGTGAGTGTGTGAAAAACACAATATCAACGTATATCAAAATAACCGTAAAATTTCGACAAATCAACCTTTTAGGAAAAGGGTTAACGTGCCGAACCTCACGGGTGTGATAAAAGTGATACCGGGAAAGTGATTTCCGGTCGTGTCCCAACGAGGTGTGAAATTGACGCGTCGTTGAGTTTCGTGATTAGGACTTGAATGGATTAAGCGAATTTTGGGATTTGGATTACGTATTCTACAAAATAAAGAGCGAGGGTGAAAACAAAGCATGTAAAACAATTTAAACACTAAATAAAAACAACTAAGCCTAAGAAACAATAAAATGATGCTAAACTACATCCTAGGGTGCTAAAATGCAAAAGCGTGAAAAGCGAGAAACACACTAAGCCCATAAGTGAAAAAGATGCAATTTAAGTCCTACGAGTGCAAAACTAATTTTCCTACATTCTAAATGACTAAAAATAATTTTAGAAAAAGCGGGTATTTTTTAACTTTTATTTTATTTATTATGAATTAAAACGACTTTAATCTAATTAAATGATAAAAAAAAAAAAAAAAAAAAAAAAAAAAAAAAAAAACTAAACAATTTTAGAAAAATCTGAAAAATTCACTAAAAAAATACTTTGAGTTAAACTAATTTTAAGAAAAATAAAAAAAGTACAATGCTTTTGTAAATCAGAACTTAAAAATCAAATAAGCTATTTAGGGAAAACTGCCTAATGCTAGTTAAATAATTAACTAAGGTAAATGTACACAAGAAACTAGTCTAGCACAAATGGTAAAGTGGTGGCTGTGTGCCTGGTGTTGTGTGCGTGGGATAGCAGGAGGTCAAGGGGTCGAATCCCACTCTTCTCCCTTTTTTTTTGGCTACTAAAATCACAAAACTAGGAACCAAACAAAAGCAGAAGCTAAAAAAAAAATACAAATCCTAAAATTTTGTTTGGGACGTGAAGGTTTAGGCAACAAAAGCTTATCAAAAAGCTTGTAAAGAAGCTAAAACGAGTAAATACTAATCTAATACATCTAAAAGTGCTTAAGGCAACTTTAAATAAGAAAATAAGAACACTAATAAGCAAAAAAATGGGCAACAAGCTGTTGTTTGGGACAGTGGCTGAAAAGGGCAACAAAAAGCTAAGATAAGCCTACAAAAAGTTGAACCAACCACTTTCTAATCTACTTTTCCTAACAAGCTATAAAGGGAGTTCCAAATAAGCAAAACCAAACATTAACAAGCTAGAAAAAAAAATGAAAAGAGGCCGCTGATGAGCTTGCTGTAACAGTTGTGAAACAACCAAGAGGGGCTGTTTGGTTTATGCTAACTAAGGGACTTAATGGTTATGCGACAAGCTAACATCAACTCAAACACATGAACAATATCAAGAGCAAGCTAACTACCAGTAACTTAACTAGAACCAAACATGGGTCAAAAGGAGCATATGACCCACACAAAAAAAAAAACTTTTCCAAACAGAACTTTTTTTTTTTTTTTTTTTTTAAACTATGAAACTATGGGATTAAAAGAAAGCTGATTTGCGTTATTCACGAAAGCTTACAATGAAGTAGAACAACTTATAACAAGCACTAATTAGAACCTAATGATAGATTTCAGAACATGAAATAAAATTGAGATTGCAAATGAATTAAAAGACTTAAATAAAAGTTGCATTAAAAATTAACATTACCGGAAATTTAAAGGACAATGAAACTTAAAATGGGACTAGAACATAATTTAGACAAACATACACTAATCATACAATGCCCATTTATACATCAAAATAAAAAAGGTATCTCTTTCTCTTTCCACTGCCTTTTTGTTTTCTTTGTGTGAGGATACAAGCCAAACATCTTGTGTGCTTCTTTGGGACAATCCCAACCTTAGATTAGTTAGGTACATCCCAAGAGTAAATCAGAGCCGTGGGATCCATTTAGTGCATCCTTGGATAGCTGAGGTGGAGGGGATTCTTGTGACTGCATTGGGGAAGGAGAAGAGTGGGTTGGGAATCTGGGATTGACTGGTGATGAGTGTGTAAATACTCATCATTTTTGTACAATATAAACTGCAAAATCATCTGAAAACACTCGAAACACATCAAAATGATAAAAATATCACAAATCGTGTTTTATGTGTTTTAAATGTAAAATATCAAAATCGGATGAAAACGATCAAATTTGCAAAATGGCGCTTTAGTCCCCGAGTTTCAAAAGTGTCAAAAAGCAGTCCATGAGCACATAATTTCAAAAGTAAAGTCACCAAAGGTCCTTTTGTAATCATAAATTGTCATATTTAGTCCTTTGGTGAAAAATCTAAAAGTTTGGAGAAAATTACAGTTTAGTCCCTGAAAATCCAAAAATGGTCAAAATTAGTCCTTGGAAATTTTCAAAAATGTCAAAACTAAACCTTGATCTATTTAAGGTTGGCAACATTAGTCCTTGGATTACATCTTCATAATTTACATGATTGGTCCCTTGGTTTCAAAGAATTGCATTAGTGGTCCTTGTGTTATACTTTCACAAACCAAACGGATCCTATAACTATCTAAGCCCAAACACAAATCCCTTTGGCCCAATCCTTTTACCCATCCAGTATACCCTTGACCCGAATCCAACCCAAACCCACGTTTCAAAAATGAACACACCCCGCCCTTTTCCCTGTCTACTCCCAGACCAAAATGTCTCTACCCCCCTCCTCCAGCCACCTACCAGTCCACTCTACTCCACCATTTGTCTCCCCCCACCTCACCTAACATCCCACCACAATAAATGCATCCTCTTTCCCTGTCCAAGATATGGAAACCAATTTTCCCGCCAAAAAACAATGGAAGGCCAAGATTCATCCTATGGCCTCAAACACAGCTGGGATATGTTCAGAGAGGAAAGAGAAAGCATGGGGAGCTATAAAAGGAAGGGAAGAAAGAAGAAAAAGGAAGTAGCTAGTTTTATTTATTTTTCTGTAATGTCGTTTTTAATTAAATGTTCTTAGTTTTAGTTAAAATATTGTAATTTCGGTTTCTTGGTAACACATTTATGTCAAAACATCTTTGTAATCCATTTTAATGATCAATTTCGAGTTTTGTTAAAATTCATATCTTATGCTTCTTGTTAAGTATTTCAATTTCAAATTCATTCATTTAAGCTTCAAGTAGCTCTTGGTTCGGTCCCAACAAACTTATATAAGCTCACTTAGGCTTTTTTAACTTTGGATAAGCTTTCAAATCATTTTCCAACATATTTGTCTCATAGTCAACAAAAGTCAACAGAATGGCCAAAAGTGGAAATGGTGGTGGTATGTGGGTGATGCAGTTTGGTTTTGGGTTGGAAATGGTTTGATACATTGATATTGGGTTTGGTTTTAGCTTGTACACCAGCTGGACCCAAGTGAGTTTATATTTCACTTTTCATTTCAAGTCAATTTTCAGTTTTTGCTTATCTGTTTATCTTTGGTTTTTATTAGTTCAAATATGTTTATTTAGTTGTATTAAACATGATTAAGTTCAGATTGATCATTGGTACAAGCTAGTGTAGTATTTCTATCAAGTTAGATTTGCTTAACAGTTTTTAAGTGGTGTTTGGTTTAAGGCCTTAAACCGCTTAGAGGTCAAAACAATGGATTAGATCAGTTGGTTTATGTTTGATATAGTTATATACATTCATTCTCGGCCTTAATTTGCATCAAATTACAATTTTAGTCAAAATACTCGATCCATTGCTCTTGTTCTCCATCATGTGAAAGTCGCTTAATGAAATCATCAAATGGGTTTAGTATTTGATATGCTAGCTTGTTGAAGTCTTATTACATCAAATTACATTGAATTCAGGTCCTTAGTTTGCTTCTAAATCTCACAAATGTCAAAATGTTAGTGCGATTTTAAAAGTCAAATCTGTCTAAATATCGAGTTTTGCAAAACTTTCAACAAATGCACAAGGTTCATTTCAAGGAGATAGGGTCTCATTTTGGTCAATTTGTAGTTTGTAGGTGGTTTTCAAGTCCACACTTTTAGTTTTCTGTTTAGCTTATCAAATAAGCTCTTAGAGTAGCTTATAGTAAGCACCATTAGCTGCTTACTCTCATCATCGATTTATCTTGTCCAATTTGGGCGCTTAATATTTGATCCATATCTGCTTCAATACTAGTCCTTATTTGCTAAAAATTGGTACACATGCTCTCTGCTAGGTTGTCTTGAGATTCCCACTCTTGTTTTCCCTTTAGCTTATCAAATAAGCAGTTTGCAAGTGCTTAGAGTAGGGTCCAAAATCAGCTTTTGCTTAAGTTATCAGTTGCTATAATCCTTGGTAATCAATGCTTTAGCAGTTAGGAGTAGGTGCTTTTAGTTGAGTTAGAGTAGTTTTAGCATGTTTTAGCTCATGTAGTCAGTTGGTGTAGTTTAGTGCTTATTTGCTTTTTATAAAGTGCTTATTTCCTCTAGTTTACGTTGCAGCTTTAGATTCCCTCACATAAGCCCTTCTTTTTATATTTTTTATAGCTTTAGAATTACATTTTAGAATTTCCTGCAATTTTCATAATTTTTAGACATTGTTTAGTATTTTTCTTATTTAAATTCGCTTTTAATCATTTTAATTAGCTTTTATTGCAATTAAGTGAGAAAAGTTCCAAAAATAATTTTTCAATTTTATTAGATCAAGATAAATATAAAAAGCATAAAAAAGATTTTTCCTTATTTTTCACTTTTTATTTTGTATTTTTCACATATTAAATTAGTTTTAAATAGTTTAAAATTCCTAGAAAATAGAAAAATAATCAGAAAATTACAAAAATAGTTTTGAAAATTCTAGTTTGTTATTTTAGACTTTTCTAATTCATAATTTTATTTTTCTAGCTTTATTTCCTATTTTCTTGTATTTTAGGTAATTATTTAATAGTTAAAAATAGTTTTTATTTAATAATAATTAATTAAATAGTTGTAAAATTAATTTTCTTTTTCTAAATATTTTCTTTTATCATTAGGATTGTAAAAATGTATTTTTCATATTTTTAGGATTTATATTGTGTAAGTTTCACTTTTTATTTTGTACGTTTACGTTATTTTTATTTAAACGTAAGTTTTAAGTTTTAGATTTTAAACGTTCATCATTTTAAAAATAGTGATAGCGTTTATTTAATATTTTAATCTTTTAATTTCCTTTTAAGTTGCATTTTAGCCCTTGTAGTTTATGTCCTTTTCCTTAGTTATAATAATTCCAAATCTCCTTTCCTGCTCAAATCTCGCGATCACTATACGTTTGATTATCCATTGCATAGCTCATTTGGGACATAACGACCGGGAGACACTATACTCCCGGATCTTCATTGCATTCGTGCTTAAGCGTTTTAAGGTTCTTACGGTTGGCCATTCACAAGTGGTCGGGCTTGAAAACCTTGACGGTTTCTACGCATCAAATTTTAGGCGCCGCCGGGAGTCAGTCTTGATAATCTTACGTCTAGCAGATTATTAATTTGGATATTCACTCTTTGTTCATACCATCCATCTCAGATATGTTTATATTTTCTTATCCAAAACCCCAAAATACTCTTCTCATTCCTCTTATTCGTTGATTCTATTTCTCTTACCCTCTTTTGCCGCTTAATTCTATTCTTCGTATCCTCTCAACCATTTGATTCTCTTCTTAATCCTCTATATGTTTAATTCTTATGTCGTCATTCGTCAACTTCATCGCCGAAATGTGTGTGAGCGGTGTGGAGGGCCTAGTTCAAGCGAATTTTGCAATTCGTGCGAATTATCCATCATAAATTCTTTTCAAAGTTATTTCGACCACCCGCCACAACCCGAAATACATTCTAATCTTGACAAACCGGTTCAAACATCGGAGCTACCCCAAGCACCCACCGAGGATTACGAGGACACTTTCTTTGAAGATAGAGCCCGTAATCTAATCGAACAAATTCAAACCGATGAAAAAGGTCGAGAATTAGAATTGATCACGATGAACCCGTTCAAACACCGGTGACTAGCAAGAATGACTTGCCTAATCTTCACATTTCTCAAGAACCGAACCGGAGACCATAACGGAAGTGGTGGAAATTGCTAGCTCTCGAGCACACCACTTGTCCCACCTCCCGATCTTTCCGAATGTTCTTCGAGACTTGATAGTCATCCGGATCACCATGTTGGTTTTGTTGATTCTTTGGATAAACCGATTCCTCTTCATAACTATCAAATGCAATCATTTATTCCTTGTGTCGGTTGTGGTGAGCCTCTTTATGGTTCACCACGCCGTTGGTGTACGTGTGTACAATGTGGTAATGATATTCATAACGGAGTTGTTTGTTTTGTGGTTCGAGGAATTCATTTGATTATGATCCTAATCGAACTCATTTAACGACTCCTCAAACTTTTCCAATTACCCACCACAGCCGACTATTCTTCATATAATCAACATACTGCTGTGAATTTTGTGGAGGTCCTCACCAAGGATTTGAGTGTCAATCCGAAACACATTTGTCTATGAGCAGTTTTCCGGTGATGCTCGAGTTTTGGTTATGACCAAAATCCATATGATTCACCATTCCGGACTCAACAATTTCTTTGTTGTGACTACTGTGGAGGTCCCCATTTCAGCTCTGATTGTCAAATAGGGAACCCAGTTCCTTGTAACAATCATGACTCTCACATATTTGAAAATTTCCAACCTCCACAGCATTATACGGTTCAAACTCCACCTGAGCCGTTGTCTCATGAAATCTCCCAAGATCTTGAAACCGCAATGAAAACACTTGAGGATATGATGAGTAATTTTAAGAATCAAGTGAGTGGTGAAAAGACCATAGGAGAATTGCTTGCCGAAGAGCGAGAGGCCCGCAAATCTAGGGAAGAATTATTAGCCCTAGAGCATGCAGCTCTAAGGCGTTCCCAATTTCTTAAGGCAGCTCTATATGATGATGACGAGGAGGGTTTTATCCTTTTAAAGGTAATATTTCTCAACCCCTCGATCGGTTGATATTCCAAAGATTGAGATTTCATCTCAAACAAGCGCTATCACACCCGAGATTCACACTCACTCTCTTATTATGGGGACGAGCATCTCGACAATTTGTTCTCGAAAAGGAATCGGACGAATTCATAAAGTCTAGTGTTGAGAACCTTGTCCCAATCCGAAGAGAGTCACAGGAATTCTTGATCATGTGTGTGATATCCTTCCCTCTTGAGTGTTCAAATGATCATTTGGAAACTTTCTCCGATGTTAGCGACGATTGTGCTTCCTTTGGAAACATCGAGTACGTTGAGGCATCACTTCCACAACGATGTTGATCATCTTCTTGAGGAGTTCTCCGATGAACTCACTCACATCAATCCACTCTTTGATTTCAAGCCGATCCGGGAGACCGAAAATCTCATTTATAATGATCGTTCACTCACTTCTTATCCCAACAATTCAATCGAGAATGTTGATCACTTTGTTCCCGAAACATTCAAAGCTACTTTCACTAATCCTCTATTTGAATTCGACTCGAATTCACTTCAATTCGAGAATCCACTCTTTGACACTCAGTTGAGGATAGTGATGAGCCAACAATGGAACAAGAGTTCACAACTTCACTTCATGTGAATGATTCTCTTCATGAAGAGTTCTCCGTGAACTCTCTCATGACATATCTCCTCGGAACATGATCATTTCTACTTTGATCTTGAGGATGATATTTGCTCGGAGGAAGGTGTACTCTATCATACGAGTTTGCTTATTAAAGATACTACCTTCACCCTTCCTCCCGATACGTCTACATTTGAGGATGAAGAATGGATCTTGATTGTTATCAAGACCTTCTTCCTTTCCTCAAATATCTTGTGATTCTCTTCATCTTCACTCCTTCGGAATGAAGACACTATCTTTGACCCCGGCATTTTCATTTATCATTTTGAGCGGTTCTATATATATCTCATCGGTGTGGAACTTTCATGTGCTTCAAATGTTTGTCCAAACATCTTGATTGAAAGTCCGATGGAGATTGTTTCTTCCACTTTGCTTCCCATGAACCAATGAATTGGGGTCGAGTCAAGCTAGCGACTCGGAAATCAAAACAAGAGACACACCATATGGGTTTTCACCCATATTTCGACTTCTTACCCTTTCTACCACCTAAGTGTGGGGTGATGCCCACATGTTATAAAAAAAAAAAAAAAAAAAATCTTCTTTCTAAATAATGGCCGTAGTATTTCCCTTTTCGTTCTTTGTTTCGGCATAACCGCGGTACTTTGAATATTGAGGGCAATATTCATTTCTAAGTGTGGGGAATTCTCACGAATTTCATGTATTATCTACCCAATTCCCGTTTTTGGCCAAAATTTTTTTTAAGTGTTTTACACTTACTCACTTGGTTATCGATCCGCCATGTTTGATAAACAAAAGGATTGGCTAATCCAGAGCAAACGGCTCTTGGTAAAGATATATCAAATCCGTTTATATGGCTTGCAATTTGCCCAAAATTGTATGGTATTCAACTCACCATATCCTAAAAAGTGAAGAGTTGGCTAGCCCGCAAGTTTATGGCTTGTGGTAAAGGCGATGGAAAAATCCATAATTGGTAATCAACTCACCAAAGATAATATTGATAATTTATCTAAGAGTTGGCTAGTCCGTATGGGTACGACTTCGGTAAAGACAAACCAAATCCGTTGAAAGTCGGTGGTTTGCTCAAAATCACATGGTTATCGATGTACCATGGTTCTTACTTGAACTAAAACATTTGGCTACTCCGAAGTAATGGCTTTTGGTAAAGAGTTTAAAATCCATTATGTTTTCTCAAATCATTGCTAGGGACTAGCAATATCTCGATGTGGGGATTGATGAGTGTGTAAATACTCATCATTTTTGTACAATATAAACTGCAAAATCATCCGAAACACTCGAAACACATCAAAATGATAAAAATATCACAAATAAGTGTTTTATGTGTTTTAAATGCAAAATATCAAATCGGATGAAAACGATCAAATTTGCAAAAATGGCGCTTTAGTCCCCGAGTTTCAAAAAGTGTCAAAAAGCAGGTCCACGAGCACATAATTTCAAAAGTAAAGTCACCAAAGGTCCTTTTGTAATCATAAATTGTCATATTTAGTCCTTTGGTGAAAAATCTAAAAGTTTGGAGAAAATTACAGTTTAGTCCTCGAAAATCCAAAATGGTCAAAATTAGTCCTTGAAATTTTCAAAATGTCAAAACTAAACCTTGATCTATTTAAGGTTGGCAACATTAGTCCTTGGATTACATCTTCATAATTTACATGATTGGTCCCTTGGTTTCAAAGAATTGCATTAGTGGTCCTTGTGTTATACTTTCACAACCAAACGGATCCTATAACTATCTAAGCCCAAATACAAATCCTTTGGCCCAATCCTTTTACCCATCCAAGATACCCTTGACCCGAATCCAACCCAAACCCACGTTTCAAAAATGTAACACACCCCCCCTTTTCCTGTCGACTCCCCGACCAAAATGTCTGCCCCCCCCTCCTCCAGCCACCTACCACTCCACTCTACTCCACCATTTGTCTCCCCACCTCACCTAACATCCCACCACAATAAATGCATCCTCTTTCCCTGTCCAAGATATGGAAACCAATTTTCCCGCCAAAAACAATGGAGGGCCAAGATTCATCCTATGGCCTCAAACACAGCTGGGATATGTTCAGAGAGGAAAGAGAAAGCATGGGGAGCTATAAAAGGAAGGGAAGAAAGAAGAAAAAAAGTAGCTAGTTTTATTTATTTTCTGTAATGTCGTTTTTAATTAAATGTTCTTAGTTTTAGTTAAAATATTGTAATTTCAGTTTCTTGGTAACACATTTATGTCAAAACATCTTTGTAATCCATTTTAATGATCAATTTCAGAGTTTTGTTAAAATTCATATCTTATGCTTACTGTTAAGTATTTCAATTTCAAATTCATTCATTTAAGCTTCAAGTAGCTCTTGGTTCAGTCCCAACAAACTTATATAAGCTCACTTAGGCTTCTTTTAACTTTGGATAAGCTTTCAAATCATTTTCCAACATATTTGTCTCATAGTCAACAAAAGTCAACAGAATGGCCAAAAGTGGAAATGGTGGTGGTATGTGGGTGATGCAGTTTGGTTTTGGGTTGGAAATGGTTTGATACATTGATATTGGGTTTGGTTTTAGCTTGTACACCAGCTGGACCCAAGTGAGTTTATATTTCACTTTTCATTTCAAGTCAATTTTCAGTTTTTGCTTATCTGTTTATCTTTGGTTTTTATTAGTTCAAATATGTTTATTTAGTTGTATTAAACATGATTAAGTTCAGATTGATCATTGGTACAAGCTAGTGTAGTATTTCTATCAAGTTAGATTTGCTTAACAGTTTTTAAGTGGTGTTTGGTTTAAGGATTTAAACTGCTTTAGAGGTCAAAACAATGGATTAGATCAGTTGGTTTATGTTTGATATAGTTATATACATTCATTCCTGGCCTTAATTTGCTGCAAATTACAATTTTAGTCAAAATACTCAGTCTACTGCTCTTGTTCTCCATCATGTGAAAGTCAGTTAATGAAATCTGTCAAATGGGTTTAGTATTTGATATGCTAGCTTGTTGAAGTCTTATTACATCAAATTACATTGAATTCAGTCCTTAGTTTGCTTCTAAATCTCACAAAAGTCAAAATGTTAGTCATTGATTTTAAAAGTCAAAACCGTCTAAATATCGAGTTTTGCAAAACTTTCAAAGAAATGCACAAGGTTCATTTCAAGGAGATAGGGTCTCATTTTTGGTCAATTTGTAGTTTCTTTGGGTGGTTTTCAAGTCCACACTTTTAGTTTTCTGTTTAGCTTATCAAATAAGCTCTTAGAGTAGCTTATAGTAAGCACCTATTAACTGTCTTCTCATCGATTATTCTTGTCCAATTGGGCGCTTAATATTTGATCCATATCTTCTTCAATACTAGTCCTTATTTGCTAAAAATTGGTACACATGCTCTCGCTAGGTTGTCTTGAGATTCCACTCTTGTTTTCCCTTTAGCTTATCAAATAAGCGGTTGCAAGTGCTTAGAGTAGGTCCAAAATCGCCTTTTGTTGAAGTTATCGATTGCTATAATCCTTGGTAATCAATGCTTTAGCGGTTAGGAGTAGGTGCTTTTAGTTGAGTTAGAGTAGTTTTAGCATGTTTTAGCTCATGTAGTCAGTTGGTGTAGTTTAGTGCTTATTTGCTTTTTATAAAGTGCTTATTTCCTCTAGTTTACGTTGCAGCTTTAGATTCCCTCACATAAGCCCTTCTTTTTATATTTTTTATAGCTTTAGAATTACATTTTAGAATTTCCCTGCAATTTTCATAATTTTTAGACATTGTTTAGTATTTTTCTTATTTAAATTCAGTTTTTAATCATTTTTAATTAGCTTTTATTGCAATTAAGTGAGAAAAAGTTCCAAAAAATAATTTTTCAATTTTATTAGATCAAGATAAATATAAAAAGCATAAAAGATTTTTCCTTATTTTTCACTTTTTATTTTGTATTTTCACATATTAAATTAGTTTTAAATAGTTTAAAATTCCTAGAAAATAGAAAATAATCAGAAAATTACAAAAATAGTTTTGAAAATTCTAGTTTGTTATTTTAGACTTTTCTAATTCATAATTTTATTTTTCTAGCTTTATTTCCTATTTTCTTGTATTTTAGGTAATTATTTAATAGTTAAAAATAGTTTTTATTTAATAATAATTAATTAAATAGTTGTAAAATTAATTTTCTTTTTCTAAATATTTTCTTTTATCATTAGGATTGTAAAAATGTATTTTTCATATTTTTAGGATTTATATTGTGTAAGTTTCACTTTTTATTTTGTACGCTTACGTTATTTTATTTAAACGTAAGTTTTAAGTTTTAGATTTTAAACGTTCATCATTTTAAAAATAGTGATAGCGTTTATTTAATATTTTTAATCTTTTAATTTCCTTTAAGTTGCATTTTAGCCCTTGTAGTTTATGTCCTTTTCCGTAGTTATAATAATTCCAAATCTCCTTTCCGCTCAAATCTCGCGATCACTATCGTTTGATTATCCATTGCACTATTCATTGGGACATAACGACCGGGAGACACTATACTCCCGGATCTTCATTGCATTCGTGCTTAAGCGCTTTTAAGGTTCTTACGATTGGCCATTCACAGTGGTCACCATGCGTGAAAACCTGACGGTTTTGCGCATCAATGGGCAAAAGAGAGGACAGTTGAGAAGGAAAAATGGCGCCATAATGCTTTTCTCGGTTTGGGTTTACGGAATGGATAAAGGGGAAGGAAAGTGAGTAGGAGGTAAAAAAAAGGGTTAAGTGGTTAAGGTTTTTTTTGTGTTATTATTTTTTGTATTTTGTTTTAAGTAAAAATGTATTTTTTATTTTAGGTTTAAAACTTTTTTTTTTTTTTTTTTTTTTTTTTTTTTTATAGAGAAAAGTATTTAATAAAAATTGGTTTTACAAAAAAAATAATTGTTGTAAAATAAAAAA
This sequence comes from Chrysanthemum lavandulifolium, assembly GCA_022545495.1. Taxonomy (NCBI): domain Eukaryota; kingdom Viridiplantae; phylum Streptophyta; class Magnoliopsida; order Asterales; family Asteraceae; genus Chrysanthemum; species Chrysanthemum lavandulifolium. The sequence goes on along the minus strand of CM040243.1, from coordinate 221,137,334 downwards.
TAAAAACGGTTAAAAATAATTTTTTTTAGTGAAAAATGTTTTTGAGGGTAAAATGGCAATTTGGGTTCGGGTGAAGGGTAATTTGGAATTTTGGGTTGAAGGGCGGATTTTGGTCATTTGGGTATCGGGGATGGGTAAAATGGTGATTTTGGTTTCGGGTTAGGTTTTAGGACGGTTTCCCCAATCTCACTCCAAAAACGTGTCCTGAACTCTGAAAATCTGGAAAATCCATTGCCGGCTCCGTCTGTTTCAGCACTAATATGATTTCGGCTCGTTTTGCTCTGGCTTTCAATCATTTTGTACATGCAAGACACAAAACACCCTCAGGATATTTTTAACATATTTTGATCATATTTTGGTGTTTTTAGTCATTTTAGTGGTCTTAGGCGGGTAAAACGATGAGTGAATAAGCACTTATCAAATTCCCCACTAGGCAATTGCTAGTCCCTAGCAATCTTTTATGAAAATTTAATGGATTTTATCTCTTTACCAAAAGCCATTACTTCGAGTAGCCAAATGTTTCGGTTCAAGTAAGAACTATGGTACATCGATAACCATATGATTTTGAGCAAATCATCGACTTTCAACGGTTTTGATTTGTCTTTACCAAGCCGCTTTATACGGACTAGCCAACTCTTAGATAATATATCTTTGGTGAGTGATTACCAATTATGGTTTTTCCACTACCTTTACCACAAGCCATAAACTTGCGAGCTAGCCAACTCTTCACTAATTAAAGATATGGTGAATAACACCATACAATTTTGGGCAAATTGCAAGTCGTCAACGGATTTGAGATATCTTTACCAAGAGCCGTTTGCTCTCGGATTAGCCAATCCTTTTGTTTATTAGACATGGCGGATGATAACCATAAAAAAAAATTTGGCCAAAAATGGGGAATTAGGTGGTATATTTACATGATAAAATTCGTGAGAATCCCCCACTAGAAATGAATATTGCCCTCAATATTCAAAGTACCTACTGTTATGCCAAACATAGAACGTAAAGGGAAATACTACGGCCATTATTTGAAAAAAAAATTTATTTTTAGAAAACTTATATACAACAATGGGCAACTCCCCACACTAGGGTGGTACACACGGGTGAAAACCCATGTTTAACTCATGTTTTGATTACCGAGTCGCTAGCTTGATTCGACCACAATTCATTGGTCCATGGGGAGCAAGTGGAATAGAAAATCGCCATCGGACTTTCATTCAAATGGTTTAGATAAACATTGAATGTGCTAAAAGTTCCACTCGATGAGATATAGCCACTCGAAAGAATGAGAAATGCCGGGTCAAAGATGGTATCTTCACTCCGTGGGAGTTAAGACATGGAGAAGAAATGGGAGGAGAAGGCAAAGTGTCAATGGATTGACAACGGGTGGGTTGGGTGGGCAAAAGATTAGATTGAGGAACATTGACGGAATGTTCGTAAATCTTATCCACCATCAAGCAATGAAAACATCCGTATCGGGCTTAGAAGAGGTTCCATCATCCGGCGGTTTAGCGGTGGACGAGTGGATGATGGACCTAAGCCATAATCGTCACTCGAAAACCCAAGGTATCGAGTCATCCGGAGAAAGAAAGTCGACCTCTTCCATACGAGTGTCACTTGACGAATTATCGAAGACCAATTGTAAAGAAGATTTTCCAATTCGGTAAGGTCGGCTTCAAAGTCGGCGCACATCATCATCTCCGATGGAGAATGATCAACGAGCGAGTTCATCGGAGAACCGCCGAGAAGGTCTAACGTCAGTGGGATTGCCACTATTCTTTCTTCGGGTAAAGAAGGAGATGTAAAAACGTCACTATCCTCATTCTGAATATCAAAGATGGGGTTATCTGAAATTAGAGTGAATTCAGAATCGAATCAAACAGAGGATTAGTGAATGCCGTAGCAAAAGGTTCTTCGGACACAACAAGAATATCTTCATCGTCCGTTTCAAAATCAGTGTCCATATCAAGATCATCATGATCAACATCTCTCACTTCTTCCAAGCTGACGAGCTCAGAAGGTAAATCTTCCACATAAACGATGTCTCCACAAGATAACGAATCATCATCATTAGAATCGGAGAACATCTCAACATGATCTTTGGGAAGACAAGAGGGTAGGATATCACACAAATGCTCGAGAATTCCATGTGACTCTCTTGGGATTGGGACAAGGTTCTCGACACTAGACTTTATGAATTAAATAGGTTCTTTTTCGAGAACAGTGTCAAGATGCTCATCCCCATAATAAGAGAGTGAGTGAGAATCTACGGTGTGATAACAATGATCGAGGGAGTTGAGAAATATTATCTTTAAAAGGATAAAACTCTCCTCGTCATCATCATACATAGTTGCCTTAAGAAATTGAGAACGCCTTAGAGCTGCATGCTCTAGGACTAATAATTCTTCCTAGATTTGCGAGCCTCTCGTTCTTGACTAGCAATTCTCCCATGGTTTTTCATTACTCACTTGATTCTTAAAGTTTTGAATCATATCATCAAGTGTTTTCATTGCGGTTTCAAAATCTTGGGAAATTTCTTGAGACAACGGCTCGGTAGAGTTTGAACCGTATGGTGTTGTGGAGGTTGGAAATTGTCAAACCGGAAGTATAGTAATTTTGATTCCACGGTTGACATTGAAGATTATCGTGGGGACCTCCACAAAATTCACAGCAGATTATGTTGATTATATGAAGATAAGTCGGTGTGGTGGGTAATTGGAAAAGTTTGAGGGTCGTTAAGCGAGTTCGGATTAGGATCATAATCAAATGAATTCCTCGAACCACAAAACAAACAACTCCGTTACGAATATCATTACCACACTGTACACACGTACACCAAATGACGGGGTGAACCAAAAGAGGCTCACCACAACCGACACAAGGAATAAACGATTCCATTTGAGAGTTATGAGAAGGAATCGGTTCATTCAAAGAATCAACAAAACCAACATGGTGATCCGAATGACTATCAAGTCTCGAAGAACATTTTGAAAAATCCGGAGGTGGGACAAGTGGTGTGCTCTCGAGCTAGCAATTTTCACCACTTCGTTATGGTCTCCGATTCTTGCTCTTTCTCTTAATCGTAAATCGCGGAAGATTTTGATCAATTCAGACGGTTTGGGCTCAGAGACAATACAAGAAACATCGGGTTGTGGCGGATGGTCGGAAAAACTTGGAGAATCATCGAGAAAGTTTTTATCGGATAATTCGCACCAATAACAATATTTGCTTGCACCCATCCTTCCACATCGCTTGCATAAACAATCCGGATTCTGACAATAGAGCTGATCCTCTTCCATACGGCTTTTGCAGTGGAAACAACGACGATAATCGAACGTCGCCATGAGAATTAAACATGTAGAGGGTTAAAGAAATAGAATCAAATGGTTGAGAGGATAACGAAGAATAGAATCAAACGGCAAAAGAGGTTAAGAGAAATAGAATCAACGAATAAGAGGAATGAGAAGAATATTTTTGGTTTTTTTGTATTTTATAAAAACAATAACTTCACGAGGAAGGTTCTTCAAGTCACTAATCGCAAAAACTTCACGATATTGTCGCAACACACCTCCCCGGCAGCGGCGCCAAAATTTGATTCGTGTAAAGTGAGTGTGTGAAAAACACAATATCAACGTATATCAAAATAACCGTAAAATCTCGACAAATCAACCTTTTAGGAAAAGGGTTAACGTGCCGAACCTCACGGGTGTGATAAAAGTGATACCGGGAAAGTGATTTCCCCGGGTCGTGTCCCAACGAGGTGTGAAATTGACGGCGTCGTTGAGTTTCGTGATTAGGACTTGAATGGGTTAAACGAATTTTGGGATTTGGATTACGTATTCTACAAAATAAAGAACGAGGGTGAAAACAAAGCATGTAAAACAATTTAAACACTAAATAAAAAACAACTAAGCCTAAGAAACAATAAAATGATGCTAAACTACATCCTAGGGTGCTAAAATGCAAAAACGTGAAAAACCGAGAAACACACTAAGCCCCGCAAGTGAAAAAGATGCAATTTAAGTCCTCACGAGTGCAAAACTAATTTTACTACATTCTAAATGACTAAAAATAATTTTAGAAAAAAGCGGGTATTTTTAACTTTTATTTTATTTATTATGAATTAAAAGCGACTTTAATCTAATTAAATGATAAAAAAAAAAAAAAAAAAACTAAACAATTTTAGAAAAATCAAAAATTCACTAAAAAATACTTTGAGTTAAACTAATTTTAAGAAAATAAAAAGTACAATGCTTTTGTAAATCGAACTTAAAAATCAAATAAGCTATTTAGGAAAATCGCTTAATGCTAGTTAAATAATTAACTAAGGTAAATGTACACAAGAAACTAGTCTAGCACAAATGGTAAAGTGGTGGTGTGTGCACGTGTTGTGTGCGTGGGATAGCAGGAGGTCAGGGGGTCGAATCCCACTCTTCTCCCTTTTTTTTTGGCTACTAAAATCACAAAACTAGGAACCAAACAAAAGCAGAAGCTAAAAAAAAAATACAAATCCTAAGGGCTGTTTGGGACAGCAGCAGTTTAGGCAACAAAAGCTTATCAAAAAGCTTGTAAAGAAGCTAAAACGAGTAAATACTAATCTAATACATCTAAAAGTGCTTAAGGCAACTTTAAATAAGAAAATAAGAACACTAATAAGCAAAAAAATGGGCAACAAGCTGCTGTTTGGGACAGTGGCTGAAAAGGGCAACAAAAAGCTAAGATAAGCCTACAAAAAGTTGAACCAACCACTTTCTAATCTACTTTTCCTAACAAGCTATAAAGGGAGTTCCAAATAAGCAAAACCAAACATTAACAAGCTAGAAAAAATGAAAAGAGGTCACGATGAGCTTCTTGTATGCGGTTGTGAAACAACCAAGAGGGGTTTGTTTGGTTTATGCTAACTAAGGGACTTAATGGTTATCACGACAAGCTAACATCAACTCAAACACATGAACAATATCAAGAGCAAGCTAACTACCAGTAACTTAACTAGAACCAAACATGGGTCAAAAGGAGCATATGACCCACACAAAAAAAAACTTTTCCAAACAGATTTTTTTTTTTGAAGCTATGAAACTATGGGATTAAAAGAAAGCTGATTTGCGTTATTCACGAAAGCTTACAATGAAGTAGAACAACTTATAACAAGCACTAATTAGAACCTAATGACAGATTTCAGAACATGAAATAAAATTGAGATTGCAAATGAATTAAAAGACTTAAATAAAAGTTGCATTAAAAATTAACATTACCGGAAATTTAAAGGACAATGAAACTTAAAATGGGACTAGAACAGAATTTAGACAAACATACACTAATCATACAATGCCCATTTATACATCAAAATAAAAAAGGTATCTCTTTCTCTTTCCACTGCCTTTTTGTTTTCTTTGTGTGAGGATACAAGCCAAACATCTTGTGTGCTTCTTTGGGACAATCCCAACCTTAGATTAGTTAGGTACATCCCAAGAGTAAATCAGAGCCGTGGGATCCATTTAGTGCATCCTTGGATAGCTGAGGTGGAGGGGATTCTTGTGACTGCATTGGGGAAGGAGAAGAGTGGGTTGGGAATCTGGGATTGACTGGGCAAAAGAGAGGGACAGGTTGAGAAGGAAAAATGGCGCCATAATGCTTTTCTCGGTTTGGGTTTCTGGGAATGGATAAAAGGGGGAAGGGAAAGTGAGTAGGAGGTAAAAAAAAAGGGTTAAGTGGTTAAGGTTTTTTTTGTGTTATTATTTTTTTTGTATTTTGTTTTAAGTAAAAATGTATTTTTTTATTTTCGGTTTAAAACTTTTTTTTTTTTTTTTTTTTTTTTTTTTTTTTTTTTTAGAGAAAAGTATTTAATAAAATTGGTTTTACAAAAAAAATAATTGTTGTAAAATAAAAAATAAAAATGGTTAAAAATAATTGTTTTTAGTGAAAAATGTTTTTGAGGGTAAAATGGCAATTTGGGTTCGGGTGAAGGGTAATTTGGAATTTTGGGTTGAAGGGCGGATTTTGGTCATTTGGGTATCGGGGATGGGTAAAATGGTGATTTTGGTTTCGGGTTAGGTTTTAGGACGGTTTCCCCAATCTCACTCCAAAAACGTGTCCTGAACTCTGAAAATCTGGAAAATCCATTGCCGGCTCCGTCTGTTTCAGCACTAATATGATTTCGGCTCGTTTTTGCTCTGTTTTCAATCATTTTGTACATGCAAGACACAAAACACCCTCCGAGGATATTTTTAACATATTTTGATCATATTTTGGTGTTTTAGTCATTTTAGTGGTCTTAGGCGGGTAAAACGATGAGTGAATAAGCACTTATCATATTGAAACTTGTCATAATTGGTCCCTTGGCATAACTTTGCAAATGGCGATTTGGTCCCTTGGTTTTGTGGAATTGCAAAAAGGTCCTTGTATTAATACCAAACCAAACCATCTTGACCATGAACCCTTCCCATGACCTGACCCCCGCCATATACCACTGACCCCCTTTGGACCTTGGACCCTTTGCCTTTTAATATACCCGATCAAACACCCGGTCAAATAATTACCCGCCCACCTTTTCCCTCCAATACTACCCTTCGTCTTCACCCACTCGCCACCCCTCGCAACACTCCATCACCCTCACCTCCAGCTCATATCCCACACCCTTATCACTCCACCTCAACAACCAAACAAGAATCATTTAATGCTTCTCCTTCCATTCACTCAAACCCCTCAATCATTAAAACCTTTTTCCGCTAAAAGCCATGAACGGCTAAAATCCACCCCAATCATCCAACGGTTCTAAAAATTGGTGGGAAAAGCTCAGAGGAGAGAGGAGAAGACTTTTGATGATAAATAGAGGAAGAGAAAGAGAGAGTGAAGAGTAGTTTTTAGTTTTAATTTTTCATATGTGTCGTTTTTAATTTTTATGTCTCAATTAAGTTCTAATTTGTAATTCTAATCTTCCTTGTACTGAACCAAAGTTATTAAGTCTATTGTAACTCATTTTCGTATTAATTCAAAGTTTATCCAAGTTCTAGTTTTTAAGTTTTCTTTTACTTATGCAGTTTAAATAATCTAAAAACCAGGTTTCAATAAGCCTTATTATAACTCTAATAAGCTTACTAAAGCTACTCATAGCTCTTAGTAAGCTTATAATCCAGTTTTAAGCTAATTCTCAATTTGGTCAACTAAAGTCAAACTGAAGCTCATTTGGAAATGGTTACAATATTGGGTTGATGCAGAGCTTGGATTGGGATGGAATTTAGTAGTTTAGTGTAGTTTTGGTTCTGGATTAAGCTTCACATAAGCTGGATAACTTGTGAGTACTTATTCTATTTCAATATCTAGTATAGTTTGTAATATCTGTTGAGTTTGAATCTGTGGTTAGGATGAGCTTTTATCTGTTCATTTAGTTGTCATTAGGCTAATTTGATTCAGTTTAGGAGTTAGTCTCAGCTAGTTCAGTGGTTAGAGTGATTTAAATTGCAAATTAGTTAGATAAACTAATGTTTGGCATTAGGTGTTAGACTGAGATTTAGGTTAGTTCAGTGGTTAACACTAGTTGCTTTAGTCTTACTTAGGTATAATAGAGTCACTTTAGTCATTCATTTGCACCCTAGAATAGCCAAAGTCAAAATCCTTCTAAAACTGTCCTATTTGCATATCTGTTGGAACTTTTAAAAATCAAAAGCTTGATTTGTGTTCAGATATCATTAGAGTAGCTTGATTTAGTTTCACTTTAGCTTAATTCATCTCAATCGGTTCATAAATTGGATTCAAATCTCGGTTTAGTCAACTTTTCATTTGTTTCAAAAGTCAAAATGAGTTAAGTCGGTTTTGCCAAAGTTTGTTGATTTTCATAGCTTCAATTTTGGTTCAAATCAAGTGAAATTGTGGACTTAACAAGTTCAGTTGGTCAAGAATTGAAATATGATTTTTCATAATTTTTATAATTTTCTATAAGCTTCAAATCGATGCTTAAAAATGGGTGAAAGTGCCACTGTGCACATGCTCGAGTTCTTGAGTGTGCATGAGTTTTGTGTAAAGCTTACAACAAGCTCATGGGAGCTTGTCTAGGGCTCAACTTTGGTTTGTAGACTCTTTGGTTGGTCTTCTTGAGGATCACGATTCCAATTTTCCTAAATCTCTTTTGATAAGCCGGTATATAAGTATGACTTAGGTAGTTAAAATTTGTTTGGCCATTAATCAATTTAAGCTTAGATCATAGGTTAGAGCTTGTAGCTTATTAAAACTAGCTGGATTTAGTTAGAATTAGCTTACTTTAGTATATATTAGCTTACGTGGTAGTTTGGTAGCTTATTGCACTCATTAGCTTATTTTAAGTGCTTATTTATAAGCACTTTTCTCCTCGACTTCACAATCCTTCACATAAGCTATTGTTTTATATTTTCATAGATTTAGAATATTATTTTAGACTTTTCCTGAATTTTCAGATTTTTCTAGTTACATTTGCTATTTTTCTTTATTTTAATCGGTTTTAGTACTTTTAATTAGCCTTTATTGCAAATAAATCGGAAAAGCTTCAAAAATATTTTTCAATTTTCCTAGGTTAAGATAAATATAAAAGTCAAAAAATATTTTTCCAGATTTTCTTAGTTAAATTTGTAATTTTTAGCAATTTAATTAGTTTTAAATAGTTTTTAATTCATAAAAATAGAAAATAATCGGAAAAATACAAACTCAATTTTCAAAAGTTTGTTTAGTTATTTTAGATTTTTGAAAATAGTTTCACAATTTTCCTCTTTATTTTCATAATTTTAGTATTTTTAATTTAGTTTTAAAAGTTTAAAATTAGTTTTAATTCAAATTTATAACGAAAAAATTCAAGAAAATCAAATTTTAAAAATAGTGATAGCGTTTATTTAATATAATTTTGCTTTTAAATTTTCTTTAATTTGCATTTAAGCCCTGTAATTTACAAACTTTCTTTTAGGTATAATTATTCATAATCACAAACCTTTTCCCATTCAATATCACCCGATCACTATATCGTTTGGTTATTCATCGCACGCGGCTCGTTGGGACTTAACGACTGGGAAACACTAAACTCTCCTGGACTTAATTGCTTTGGTTTCAGGTACATGCGGCTTTTATTACGGTTGACCATTCATGAGTGGTTGACTTGCATGATAAAACGGACCGTTTGGACCCAATCATACTACATTTTTTGTATTTAAATGGCTATATGTAAATGCTTTACAAAAATAACATGTATCCTTATAATTATACTTAAGACAACATTATATTTGTTATCAACAAAATATAAAGAGATCACAAAATATTAATAAATGTTTTTACGGTTTATTTGTATTAACAATCTCCCCCTTTTTGTTGATGACAAAACATAATGTTATGATGAGTAAAACTTAAGAATAGATGTAATTTTTGAAAGCCCTAAGTTTTACTTCTTCTCCCTTTTGTCGAAACAAAAGTTAACCCTGGAAGAAATAACGCTAACTCCCCTCGATTGTAGCTCCCCTTGTTTGGGGCGTCAAGAGAAGAAAAAATAAAATCCTACAAAAGAAAGGTTAGTAACATGCTTAAATAATCTTGTGATTGACGAGAATCAAGATTGGGAGCCAAGGTATGTAAACAAGACCTTGTAATAAAACAAAAATTGTAGTGGTATTTATGCCACGTCAAGACATGTAACAATAAGAACAAGACTTGTTCTTGAAAATGACTTAAAAAAATACTAAAATTAGAAAATAGTAGTAGTGATTCCTTCCATGCTTGCATAAGGTTATGGATGGAGGTTTTGATGAGTGATGATATTGATGTGATCAAGGATGAGGTTGAGTAGGAAACGATTTCTTCCCTAACTTCTATTGCATTGCCCTAGTGGATTGGCAATGTTCACAATGTAAATGATGTGGGTAATGAGTGCGGAAGTTTTCCGGTTGTTTTGATTTGAGTTATCACGGAAGTTGTGGTGGAAAAATAGGAAAATATGGATCAACATCCGAATGTTTGTAAATGGTGGTGGAAAAGAACCTAGATGTTCTTGTAATGTGATGGGAACTAATGGTGGTGATGTTTCAAGATCTTGAAAAATAGTATTTGGAGATGTGGGGGGTGTTGAAAAGACTAATTCTTTTTCTTTAGGTTGGTTAGATCTTGTTGGAGTCTTAAGGAGTTCTGATGAGTGTCTAAATACTCATCATTTTATCTTGTTAGAATGCCAAAACATCCGAAAACACTGAAATGCTTCAAAATGATAAAATATCACAAACAAGTGTTTTATATGTTTTAAATGCAAAACATCAAAATCGATGAAAACGTATCAAGTTTGCATAATTGGCGCTTTAGTCCCCAAGTTACAAAAGTTGTCAAAACAGTCCACAGTAATTTAAAAACTTGAAAAATATCATTTTAGGTCCTTGGGATTCAAAAGTTGTTAAATAAACCCTTCAAAGTTTAAAAATCACAAATTTACAACTTTGGTCCTCAACTTTGGAAAAATATCAAAATAGTCCTTGGTAAGTTTAAAAGTGAAAACTATCAAAAATAAACCTTGTACTATTAATAAATGGCAAAATGGTCCTTATGATAAACTTTTGGGAATTTACACCTTTAGTCCTCAAAATCCAAAAATTACATATTAGGTCCTTAAAGTTTAAAAATGCAAAATACAATTATGGTCCTTGTACTAATGTTTAAATGCGTGGTTTGGTCCTTATGTGAAGTTTGGAAAAGTTACAAATATGGTCCTCAAAATCGAACTTACATATTGGTCCTTGTACTTATAATAAACCAAACGGACCTTTATATTATCAAACCCAATATCCATTAACACCATGACCCGCCCAAACTTTTAAATCAAAGCAGATACCGCCATCACTATTCACCTCCTCCTCACCCTCAGATACACAAAACCAAGTGGTTTTAACCATCGGTTTTCACCTTTCCACCTCACCATCTCCACTTGATTACACTATCCCTCCACCTCTACACCAATCCAAGCCCAATTAATGCTTAAAACCTGCTCTAGGACTTTTTGGCGCCAAAAATCGACATTTGTCAAAACTGATGAAGTGGACTAAACCAATGGTCAAGAAGTGGTGGGAAAGTCTCAAATATGTCGACAGAGTCTAAAAAGATGATTATAAAGAAGAAAGAAGTCAGAAGGAAGAAGTGTCAAAGTTTTAGACCAAATTCGTTGTGTAAACTTTCAATTCTGTTGTAAACTTTTAAATTCAGTCTTATTTTCAAAGTTGTATTATGTTTCATGGGTAATGAAAGTTATTTCAATAGTTCTCGCTTTAGTTTTAAGTTTGAATTCAATTTTTAGCATTTTTAAGCAAAATTGACACTTTGTTTTAATCTTGTTAAAATATTGTTGTTCTTGTTCATTTCATCTCATTTCATCACCTTTAAGCTTTTTGAAGCTTGGTCATCATAGAGGACTTGTACTTAGTTTACTTAAAAACATAAAAATCAAAGAAAATAGAAATAAAATAAAAAAAGTGTTCATGATGATGAAGGCTTGGGCGAGGTTGCTCATGGATTGCTCAGGTTAGATGCTTCTTGGGAAGCTATAGGATATGGTAATGGTTCTTGGTTCTCATTTTCAGTTGGACATCATTTGTAAGCTAATTTCTCATAATTTGCAATTTTTAGTCTAAGTGTTTAAAATATGTTAATTTTAGTTTAATCTTGTCTTAATATAGTTAATATTAGTTAATAAATAGATTACTTGGTTTAAAAGTCTATTTTAGTAGTAAAAGCTTCAAACCGCCTCTTTAAAGGGTGTTTGGTTTTATTGTTAAATCGTGTTGGGAGTTTAGTCGGTTGTTATTGTTTGAGACATATCACTTAAGTCTCTAATAACTCATTGCAAGTCTTAAAACTAGTACTTATTAGTAAAAAGTCAAAATCTTTTAATCACTTTGCTTGCAGATCCTTGTTGGAATTTCATGTTATATTCTCATGATTTTGTGTTCATTAGTTGTTAATATAGCTTAATTCAATCTTAATATAACTTAATACATCTTAATCGGTCCATAGAATTAGTTTAAATTTCATAAAAGTCAACCTTTGTTTCATTTTCAAAAGTCAAAAGTCTCTTAGTTGCAGCTTTTGAACTAAATAGAATAAGTTACATAGGGCTTAATTTTAGTATTCTACACTCGAGCTTATAGGATATTAAAATATAGTTTCTTATCTATACCATAGTGTATTTCATACTTTCTAGTCGACTTATTCACTAGCTTAATTCTCGCTTCTTTTGAGACCCTGCTTCAAAATGTGCCTGTGCAGGGTTTCGCTTTTTCCATCGACTTGTCACAAGCTCACTAGTTAATATTAGCACTGTGATTTTTAGTTTTTGAGAAGCTAAACAAACCCTCTTAAGGTCCCAAGTTAAATTTTCCATTTTGTAGCTTATTTAGTTAAGTGCAAGTGCTTTTATTTTGTCCATATTACGTGTACATCACCGAGCGGTGGTTTTTCCAAATTTTCAAAAGCTCCTCAAGAGCTTATTTGTGAAACCAAACTTTGTCAATTAGTTTTTAGAAAGCTTATCGGTAATCTTGATAATCCAAGTTTCGCTTTTAGTTTCTAGCTTAATATAGTGCTTAAAATAAGCTTAAACCGCCTAGTAACTCAAAGAAATGTCCTGCAAACAGTGAAGATTTTGCTTATTTGGGTTGTTCATTGCTTATTTATAAGTGAATTTGCTTATTCAGGGTAATATTAGCTTATGATTAATTGTCTAGCTTATTTCCAGTTTTGCTTGTGCTCATTAATAGCTTATTAGCAATTTTACTTAACACTTGTGCTTATTTCCCTTTTAAACTAAACTGTCAAGTATCCTAAGCTTATTCTCAGCTTATTAGAAGTTTTCATAAAAAGTTTTAGTTTTAAAAGTTGCTTATTTTCTTATGTTTAATAAGTTTGTAAAATAAAAATTGAAAAAAAAAATGTTTTACAAAAAGGGAGAGGCAGGGGTCGAACCTGAGACCTCTCCCTTATATGGGTGATAGTGGTACACAGTATGCCATAAGTGCCCTTGGGTCTTTCTTGTCAAACCTTGCAACACTTAATATATAAGGGGACTTGGCGGTTTGCTTATAAGCCATTCTTGGCTTATTTAGTGCTTATTTTCAAAAGCAACACCTAGCTTTCTTATTTTTCCTAGGACCAGTGATAATCATAGTAGTTTCGTGATTTTCTCGTATTTTTCTAAAGCGCTTAGTATTTTTAATTATTTAATTTGTTTAAATTAGTTTTTAAATTATAATAAATAAAATAATAATCGAAAAATATAATTCTTTTTGTAAAATTTTCTTTTATCAAATAGTACGTAAGAAAATTGATTTTACACTCTTAGGCCTTTTATTTCTTAAAATTTACGTTTATCTTGCGCTCAAGCGCCATTTTCGTAAATAACGCCTGTTTTCGGTTTAAGTAACGTTTTTAGACATTTTAAGTTTACGTTTTGATTAAAATAGGTTATTTAAGTTATTTTGTTTTATAAAATCATAAGCGTTCATCGATCCGTAAAAATAGTGATAGCGTTTATTTAATAGATTTTAACTTTTAATCTTTTAATTTGCATTTAAGTCATTGTTATTTGTAAATCTTTTATTTAGGTAATTATCCATCAAAACCTTTATCGATCACTATCCTTAGTGATCATTCTACCATCTCGATCAAGTGTTTAATACACCAATTCATCCTCCGTGGGACTTAACGACCCAAGAATTCCCTATATTCCTCGATCTTAATTGCATTAGTGTTTGAGCGGTTTTAGTCTGTTAGACTTGATTGCTTAGCACCAATCAAGTTCCAAAGAGTTACTTTAGGTGGTGATAAATTTGGTGTACTTGTTGGTGATGAGGAGGTGCTATAAAGGAAGCATCTTGTGGTGAGTTGTTTGTTGAGGAAGAATCATTTTAGGTTGGTTTTGCTAAGCAACAAGATCGGATACTAATCGCATGCGGATATCCTAGAGTTTGATTGTGGTATTTTGGATGGTTGTAGTACAAAGGTTTGGGTATCATGAAGATGATTGTTTGTACTAGGTGATTCATCTAAAGGGTTTGTGGATGACATGGTGTATTGTGTTTGTGAGGAAGAGATGGATTATGCAAGCATTTTGGGAGTTCTATATAGAAAAACAAAGCATTGTAATGAATGCTTGACCCAAATGTGGATTAAAATCTAATGATTAGATATGAATTTAAGGCATGTGATCATGAAAACACAAGCATTAAAGAGCATACTCCAAAATTGAACAAATGTGGATTTTTCATCCAAAGTGAGAAAATAGAAGGTAAAAAGCTTACATCTCACGGATCCCACGGATCCTTCCTCGAGGATCCGTCCGGCATGAAGGGGGATCCGTAGGTCCAGTGATTAAGGCAGACAAAATTTTCCTTTTGGAAACATTTTTGCCTATTGTGTGCCTATATGCAAACTATTTGGAGTTGCGGTTATCTCGACCTCTAAAAGGAAAAGAAAAATAAACTAGAAGTAGAAAAAGCATCCTATTGAGATAACCCGAAACACATATTTAGTACACAAGTGCGTAATTGAGTGTTATCAATGCTCCTAATTCATGGTCACTTAAATGAATGTGCCGAAAACACATATTAGTTATGTGTCCCCTTTAGCATTCAAAAGACATGAGATGCAATGAAAACGGGTTTTACTTTGTATTAATAATGAAAAGCGATTTGTCCTAGACGTGAGAAATTGCTTTTGTGAAATTGATACGGAAGGTATCATTCTTTTAGAGAACATTTTGAAAAGAGTTTTCTTTGAAAATGTGTATGTGTTTGAAAAAAATAAATAACTAAGAAAGCTTATAAGTTGAAAACTTATCTTGGGTTTTGAAAATTCCCGTATTGTTTGTGAGTTGTGCATGAAATAAAGATCCTAGACTCGAAAGAGGAAGGCTAGTGTTTACATACCTTGTAGAGTCAAATAATTTATGACGTTTGTTCCATTAGACCAAGACCAAGGCGAAGTAGGTTGAATTGTTCCCGCTCAATGGTTTGGTGAGGGCGTCGGCTATGTTGTCTTCGGATGCTACCTTCTCAATAGAGATGTTCCCTTTTGAACATTGTCTCTTAGAAGTGATGTCGAATCTCTATATGCTTTGTGCGAGAATGCAATACCGGATTCTTGCTTAATTCGATGGCACCTTTGTTGTCACATAGGATGGCTATGTCGCTTAGATGAATGTCGTAGTCGACTAACGCTTGTTTCATCCATAGTGCTTGTTGGCATGCTTCTTGCTGGAGACATACCGGCTTGGTTCTTGATATTGCTAATGCCGTTTGTTTCTTAGAAAACCAAGATGTTAAACAACATCCCATGAAAGTACATACCCCACTTGCCTTTTTCTATCAACGTAATCACCGCATGGTCGAATCGCATATACAATTGTTTCTACTCCCGTGCCCTTAGGATACCATAATCCTAATTGTGTTGTACCCTTAATGTATCTAAATATCCTTTTTACGGCTTCTAGGTGTGATATTTTAGGGTCTTCTTGAAACCTAGCACATAAGCAAACACTAAACATGATATCCGGCCTTCTCGCCATGAGGTAGAGAAGACTACCTATCATGCCACGATATTTAGTATTATCTACTGATTCGTCGTCTTCATCTTTTGTGAGTTTGGTGTCGGATGACATTGGTGTCCTAATTGGTTTCGAATCTTCTAGACCGAATTTCTTTAACATCTCCTTTATGAATTTAGATTGATTAAAGAAGATACCATCTTCTACTTGTTTAATTTGTAGACCAAGAAAGAAACTAAGTTCTCCCATCATACTCATCTCGAACTCGTCATGCATGATTTTAGAGAAATCATCACATGTCTTGACAAGTGGATCCGAATATAATATCATCTACATATATTTGTACTATGATTATATGTGACTCTCTTTCTTAGTAAAAGTGTGTTGTCAACTAACCCCATGGTATAGTTGTGTTTAAGTAAAATGACTTGAGTCTATCATACCAAGCTTTTGGAGCTTGTTTAAGACCGTAAGGGCTTTCTTTAATTTATATACATATTTGGGTTTTCAAAATCTATGAAGCCGGAGGTTGAGCTACGTATACTTCTTCATTAATGAAACCATTTAGAAAAGCGCTTTTGACATCCATTTGATAAAGCTTTAGATCATTAGCACAAGCATACGCAAGAAGTATTCTTATAGACTCTAATCTAGCCACGGGGCATAGGTCTCATCAAAGTCTATTCCTTCTTGTTGGTTATACCCTTGAGCAACGAGTCTAGCCTTGTTCCTAGACACTACTCCGTTTGCATCTAATTTGTTTTATAAACCCATTTGGTTCCTATTATGGTTTGATTACTAGGTGGAGGGACACGCGTCCAAACATCATTGACACCTAATTGATTTAGTTCTTCTTGCATAGCCATTACCCAACTCTCATCTTTTATGGCTTCTTGTGTATTCCTAGGTTCTATGGTTGAAGCGAAACAAAACAAGCTACTTTGATTTTGAACTTGAGACCTTAATGTTCGTTCGTTTAGCTTTCCTATGACTTTATCTACGGGGTGATCTTTGGACTCTTTAATGTTTATGATTTCATTATTTAAAGGTTCTTCTTCTTCATTTATCTTTTCTTTATTACTATAGCATCACGTTCTATGATCTCGTCATCGACAAGAGGTGGAGAGGGTTTGGGTGGACTTTCATCAAATTTTATATTTAATGACTCTTCTACCTTCATTGTTTCTTTGTTTAATATGACGTAAGCTTTGCTATTTGGCGAATAACCTAGAAAGATACCTTGGTTGATTTAGGATCAAATTTTGTAAGGTAATCTTTAGTGTTAAGAATAAAACATTTGCTTCCAAAAACTCTAAGGTGATTTAACGTAGGCTTTTTGCCTCGGAGTAACTCATATGGAGTTTTACCTAAGATTGGTCTTATTAAGACTCGATTGAGTATGTACGTTGAAGTATCAACGACATTACACCAAAACTTTTGAGGTATGGATTGTTCATTAAGCATTGTTCGACTCATTTCTTGTAGGGTTCTATTCTTTCTTTCTACTACCCTATTCGATTGTGGAGTGCGTGGGCCGAGAAGTTGTGAGTAATACCATTAGCGTCACAAAAGGCTCCAAATTGCACTTCATTATCGAATTCTACCATGATCCATCCTAATGGACACTATAGGACTTCCTAGTTGTCTTTGGATCTTTTGCTTAATATTTCAAAATAATTAAAGGTTTCGTTTGTTCTTTAAAAATTTTGTCCATGTATACCTAGAGTAGTCATCCACTATGACCAAAGTGTAGTAGTTGCCTCCATAACTTTGGATAGCGGATGGACCAAATAAATCCATATGTAGTAATTCTAGACACCTAGTTGTTGACACCATGTTTTTAGCTTTATGACTAGAATGAGCTTGTTTTCCTACATTACACGCATCACAAAAGTGATGTTCATATTTTAACTTAGGTAGATATCTTACTAGATCTTTGGATGATAGCGATTGAAGAAGTAGCATATTGGCATGACCCAATCTTCGATGCCATAAGGTCGAAGTATCATCCATAGAGGTAAGACAAAGTTTGTCTTTAGGTTCATTACCAATTTTAATGACATAGACTCCATGTTTCCTAATTCCTCTTCCTATGGTTATGCCATCTTTAGTATCTTACTCGGTTTTGGTAAAAGTACATTGCACTTTTATCACATATTTGTCCTATACTTAAGAGATTAAAGTTTAGGTTTTCTCGTGACACATCGTTAATGGTTAGAGATTTGTTAGAAATCGTACCTTCTGAAATGATTCTACTTTACTTATTTCCAAACACCACATTACCTCCATTTACGGATTCATATGTGGAGAATAAATCCCTATTGCCGGTCATATGCCTCGTGCACCCGCTATCCTTGACCCATTCATCGGGTCTAGATCGACCTTTAAGCACACCTAAAACAATAATAAACTCAAAAGTTTGGTCCCCATTTGTTCATTGGTCCATTAGTGTTAAACATTCCATTCATGTTAGACATGTATGGATAAGATGAATATGCATTCCATGGAGCAAAGTTTTGAGAAGGAAAACTGTTTTGCATATTTGGGTTCCATCCCATTTGATGGTTACTTCTTGGATAAACGTTATTAGGTCTCCTAAATGAATTAGGTTTTGAAAAAGATGGAGCTTTGTTTCTTGCAAAAGTAGGATTATATTTTGGAGGTGGTTGTCTAGTGGTGACGTGAGTTGGTTTCTTCCTATTAATGATAACAAAATCAGTTCTAGATGAAGACACTACTTTATTGCTACTGTTTGCTACAGCAGATCCGCTGTACACTAGCCAGTTATCTTATCAAGGGACCCGTGGGATCCGCCACAACAGTGGCTGGTTTTTCTAGTGCTTTAACAAATTTTGTTTCTTTATTTTCACTAGTTGATGGATCAAGTTGTTGAATCCCTAAACCTTTTTGGTTGTTACCGGTTTTAATATTATCTAATATCGTTATCTAAAGTGTTTGTACTCATTCTAGCAATTTTAGAATCTAGATGATCAACTAGTGTTTGAAGTTGAGCATAAGTTCACATTCACCACTTGCTATTTTACCCTTTTCTAAACGTTTTAGTTTTGCTTTTAATTCTATGACTTCTTTATCTAAACGTTGGTTTTGACTCTTTAAAAGCTTATTTTGTTAATTAGTTTTAAGCTAATGTTGCATAGTTTGTCATATTCATTATGCAAAGAGTCGTCATCAAGTGATGAGCTACTATAGTATTCGTGACATACCTCGTCATTTGCCATGAGACAAATTTCTTCATCCTCCTCGTCGCTCATTCCCCACGTGCAGCTCACGAATGCCTTTTGATCGTCCCGTTTGGGACACTTACTAATAAAGTGGTTAGGATCACCACATTTAAAGCAAATACGATCATCCTTTGGCTTCGTCCTCTTTGCTTTTCCGAAAGCCTTCTTATCGTCATATGGTTGTTTGACGTATCTTCCCTTTCTTCTAAAGAACTTTTTAAAGTCCTTACATATAGCGTACTCTCGTCGTTACTATTCAAGAGGAGTTCTCTTCATCGCTTGAAGCCTTTTTGGCTTTAAAGGCCGAGATTTGTGTTTCTCTTTTACCTTTGAGGCTTGAGTCTTTGGCAAGGACAAGCTCGTAGACTTTTATGTTGCCTATGAGTTCATCGAGGGTGAGGATTGTCAAATCTTTTGACTCTTCGATCGCCGTCACTTTGGATCTCCACTTCGATGAAAGTGCGCTTAGATATCTCCTAACATGGTTACGGATAGAAAAAGATTCATCAAGTGCTTGTAACGATGTAATAATAGTATTAAAGTTAGCAAATGAATGATCTATAGTTTCCTCATCCGATATTGAAAATTGTTCATATTGTTGAACAAATAAATCAATTTTATTATTCTTAACTTGTTGGTTGCCTTGATGAGTTACAACTAAAGAAGTCCAAATTTCTTTAGAGGTTTTAAGCATAGAAATTCTTTCGAATTCCTTTTCGGTAAAGCATTATATAAAGCCATTTTGCTTCACTATTTTTAGAAAGCTTTTCTTCATTTCATCATTTAGTTTATCATGAGGTATGTTAACTAAATTCCTTTATCGTCTTTTGAGGTAGCCTCAAAGTCGCCTTCAACAATAATGTACCAAAGATCAATATCTTTAGATTTCACATATGTTTCAATCTATTTTTCCAATATATAAAACCATTAGTTTCAAGTAGTGGTGGTCGTTGCATATATTTCCCTTCCTTATAATTTTCAGAACCCATAGTGATCGAAAAGTTTTTAAAATACAATTTTACTTTAAAACTTTTATAAACTTAGCTCTTGATGCCAATTGTGGAAAACTAGAAGGGGGGGGGGTTGAATAGTTTTGCCGATTTTAAGTTGATTTCAAAACTTTAGATTCGTTAATATGTGAGATCTTATGAATGTTGAGAACGTATAGATCAAATGATAATGTAAGCAAATAAATAAACTTAAGGGATAGAAATGACACAACCGATTTATAGTGGTTCGGCTACAAGGACACCTTCCTTGCCTACTCCACTCCCCGAGTCACCTACTCGAGGTTCAAGCACTATGTCAACAAACTCCTTCACTCATGGAGAAGCCTTCACAACGTTGCTTACACTTTTCCGTGTGCAAAGCTGAATCTCGAGTCCGTAACAAGGTGGACCAAACCAACACGACTATTACACAACAACTATGTGAAATATCAAATACAAGATCTTCGCTACGTAAATCTTATGGAGTGACAAATCAATCAAGGACCCCTTGCTTGGATGACTTGTAGAATGCTCGTGATCTCGCCTTAGAAGGACCTATATGAGGATCACAATAGATAGAAGAAGAACAACTCTCTAGATCAAGTGATCTATATGTTAGAAGGGAATGAGAGTGTTTGAGAGATTTAGTAAGAAGAGGGTAAGTTAGAATGAAGAAATGACTATCTATTTATAGGCAAAATTCTTCATTGTTCCCGGATCCTCTGGATCCTTCCACTGGGATCCGTCTAGTGTAAACCTAGGGATCCGTGGAACTCCTCTTTGCCCATGGGTTTTGGTTATGGGTCATGGGTTATGGGTTGGTCCATGGGTTTTCTTTAGATTCAATGTATCTAAGTATACATTGTATCTAGCCTTCTTGGTATGGGTTAAGATCCATGGGTTATGGTCCATGGGTTATGGTTTTTACCCATCCTAATAAACTATTACAACAAATGCTTAATTACTACATTTTTTTATTTAAATGGCTATATGTAAATGCTTTACAAAAATAACATGTATCCTTATAATTATACTTAAGACAACATTATATTTGTTATCAACAAAAAACAAAGAGATCGCAAAATATTAATCAACGTTTTTACGGTTTATTTGTATTAACAGAATCATTATAATAACTTAAGTCCAAGCAGAAACAAAAATCATTTAAACATGCATATTTCAAACAGATCCATCCCATACTGAGTCAAAACAACATTAAAATCTTTGAATCCCCAATCAAATCTGAGACACCACTGGGTCGACCTGACCCGTTAACACATCATAATGACAAACACAGATATATACCACATGAAACAGTTAGCAAAAACGTTTTTAAAACATTTTCCAATTCCACGAGACTAATACAAATCGTTTTTATCCGGTTTAAAATAAAAGAAGTACGAAAGTGCGTTTTTTGCTTCGACTTACCACAAAATCGAGAGGAAGAAAGATGAGAGGATGATGACACTAAAAAACGAACCAACCCTCGATCTAAACCCAAATATCTTCGATCTAAACACAAGTCGACTTCCAACACTCGGATCTTTAATAATAGCAATGGTGGTGATGGTGGCTCTCCGTGGTGGCGGCGTGGCCGATTAAGAGTGGCGGCCCGCAAGGTGGGTGAGGGGGAGAGAGAGAGAGGCTGTGAAATGTGTGATTAGGGTTTCAAAAACCCTATTATTACACTTATGTAGATAGTCATAAAACCTCAAGGACTGAATTCACAATTTCTCCAAAATAAACAGGTAGACGGATTAAAATGTATCACAGGGACTAGAAGTGAAATTTTAGCAATCTTTCGCTGTTTAGAGGTTCGGGACTTATTTGGACTAGAAAATGTGCGATTCAAATCATGAAAAATACGCCATTGCGTTCCGAATAATTTTTCTAATAAAAACGAGTATTCACAGGACTACTTTCTCGCAAATAAAATAACGATCAACTCAAATTGTTTAACAAGTTTACGGTTGTGCCAGTACACGTTGTGTGTGGTTTTCATGTTTTACGAGATAACCTCTCGTATTCGATTCAAATAAGTTTGGAAGAGTCCAAAAATGAAACTTAGAGAATAATAAATATAATTTATTATTTAAAATCAGTCTGAAAAATTCCGGTGGTTACACACCCCCCAATATATCGAGCATAATGATAGTCGGGGTATGACTTCATAATACAAAACACAAGGTATGACGTAATAGAGAAGTTACTAAATGAATTCCACACAAACAACGTCAGAAGTCACAATGATCCCACAATCCGGGATAAGTACTAGACAAAGACATACATAAGTCTCGCACAACAACGAAGCCATTATAAGAACTAAATGCGTAACTCTAGGGAAACAACCCCAGGAGGTCTTGTCTTAAGTTTTATTTAGTCAGGCCAAAACTCAACCTCCTATGCAACATCATTGTTAACACCTGAAAAATAGATACTCGAAAACATCATTGTTAATCACTTGCACACAAATGAGCACATATGATGAAATCACAAAGTAAGGCGCGCATTGAAATCAAACACACATGTTGTCCAAAAACATGGAAACAGTGTGTCAAAACATGAAAATAGTCAAAATATCATTTGAGTATCATTTTTTCCCAAGAAAAACATAATGAAAAAGGGGTTATTAAAACTCACCTCAAGTAGTGTGGTGAAATTCGGAATATCACAATAAAATGAATGATAAAATGTGCTTATGATGACGGTAATATGCCAAATATATGTAGGCTAAATTTAGTCTGAAGTCGTTGTGCATAAATGTTGTTTCTCGGTTTATGCGATTTGACTTAATGGTTATACGTAAAAGTGAAATTTCAAATATTCAAAATATATAGTTTCGGGTTTGAGGTTAAGTAAGGACGTGAAATGTGGGTTGTTATAATTGGTGTTCAAATCAAGACATCGATAACCATGATGATTTGCCGGTAACCCAAAAATATTGAAGGTGTTGCACAGGGTTCTAGCTTCTTATGCGCATATAAGTGGGGATAACATAAACAACCCAAAACATGCAAAAGGGAATAGTCTGATTTGGTTCCAAGTAAGCGGGTGTGAGATACTTCATTGTTAGTGGCATTAGAATGTAAAATATTAAGAATGTGAGTAGCCATATTAAGTACTTCAACCCAAAAATGAGGGGAGAGATGAGCTTGAAAAAGGAGAGTGCGGATGAGGGCCGCGGAAGATGAGCTTGAACCCAAAATGTTGGAGTGTGAATACTAAATTATTGAATTATGACCAATGATACAACATTATGAGCTAGGCCTAATAATGAGCCTAGTATAAACTAATCTAACAATAATAACCCACTAACATAATTCACCGAATTTTGGTTTCACGTCACTTCGAAAGATGGGCAAAATGCACATTTGATGGCCTTCCTAGTATGCATCTATTAAAAACTTTGAGGGTAAAATATGTGGGTAAAATTGTACACAGCTACTAACACTTGATATAGAATAGTTCTTATGGGATTTTGTGCCCGTTAACAAGTATTTAAACTAAACTGAAAAGAAAAAGGAGCTATATATCACATAGATGTTTTGTATATAGGTATATCGATGTGATATGCGTGAACGGTAACTATATCAAAAGTAGAAAACGATTATGTCCGTGGGAAATATGTGTGTACTTTCCCACGACACCCACCAATTTAATAAATCGATTAATACCCACGGATTTCCACAAGAAATATTGTTTTTGTATTTTGTCTACTTACATTCTCACATTACTTAATATGGGTATTTTCCCATTATATGTGCTTGTCAATTAATTTAATAAATATCACAAGTGTATGTAAATTAGGAATAACCTTTTGTGTAAATTATATGTGTGTAGATATCTACACGATATTTCTCGTATGCTTATTTATGACATAAAATATCGTATATCGACGCGTTATACGTGAGTAGGAATTTAGATTACCTACCAATTTAATAAATATGTGGAAATACGTGTAAATACCACGTGATTAATCACAAAATTCCCACCTAATTTTTGGGGAAAATTTATTTTTGGGAAACTGTGATAAACCGCCGAAATTATAGTGTGAAAATCGTTGGAAAACGGTGGCAAAAAAAACACGGATATGAGTGGAAAATGGCTACTAAAAATTGTGGGAAATTTCGTGAGAAATCTGTGGCAGAATTGTAGTGTGAAAATCGTTGGAAATCCGTGGCAAAAAAACCACGGATATATGTGGAAAATGGCTACTAAAAACCGTAGGTAATTTCGTGGGAAATTAAACCCACGGATTATCCACAGTGATATTTGTGGGAAATAGTCAACGTCCCGTGGGAAAATCAGTGGGAAAATATTTACCCACGGGATTTTTACACACGGAATAATTCCGTGTGAAATCTGTGGAAAAGGGCCTTTTTCCACGGAATTTCCCACGGATTTTACCGTGGGAAAAGCCTGTTTGTGTAGTAGTGCTAGTATGCATCTATTAAAAACTTGAGGGTAAAATTGTACACAGCTACTAACACTTGATATAGAATAGTTCTTATGGGATTTTGTGCCCGTTAACAAGTATTTAAACTAAACTGGAAAGAAAAGAAGCTATATATCACACCGCACAACACTATAATGCATAAAATGTGGTGTGTGCATCAAAATGAGTGGTGTATGTATCAACCCTTAATGTTTAATGTTTTCCTTCTAGCCTTCTAGGAGACCAAGAGGTTTATTGTAGTCAGTGGGACAATAGGTAAATGCTTCAAAAGACAAAAGTGTCATACAATCTGGAATCAGTTAAACAATAAATCTCATTCAAACATACCAAGTTGTGGTAGAGAGTGTCACTCAACTTGAGTATCGATTAAACAATGTGATCAATTGCCTCCCCTCTGCCATATGACCAAGGGTATCCTAGATTGTGACAATCACATGGAAATAATGGGCTATACACCAGTTATGGTTCCTATCGAGCATCTACCTCTGTAATAGTTAAGCCATTGAGCGAACCCCCTGCTTGGGAGCTTGAGAAGTTAGCTATAAGTAAATCATTTTCCATTAAAAATGCAGGCTGCTTAGGTTGCGGCAATACACCTTCACCACCCAACATTTGAATTACAGAAGGCATGTTTGGCCTTTCTCCTGCATTATGTTGAACACATAACAATCCCACTTGGATTAATCTTGAAACTTCGGATGGATGGCAGGATTCCCCTAAATTCGTATCAATCAATTCGATTGACCTGCCATCATTGTATAGACTCCATATCTGAATAAATATAGAATTAAATAGCTGTTAGGTAATAGCTAGAGGTTTTTTTAGGTAAGACGGTAATTCTAGGTAATAGTTAGAGTTGTTACTGTTTTCTAATTGAAGATATAATTTCGATCTGACTAAGGCACTTACATATCCGATAAGATTATTTTGGTTCTCAGGTTGGATGAATCCCCTATTTCTTTTCCCACTTATAATCTCCAGAACCAAAACGCCAAAGCTAAATACATCTGACTTTATTGAGAAAAGACCATCTAGTGCATACTCTGGGGACATGTAACCACTGTGCGCAGCGAGATGCGTGTAAGAAACAACTATTTCAATTCATGATGAAAATAATAAAACAGGTTACTATATCACTTACTATGTGCCAACTACCCTTTCTGTACTTGCTTGGGTCTCGTTTCCTCCAAAACTTCTAGCTATGCCAAAGTCTGATATTTTAGGGTTCATCTGATCATCCAGTAGAATGTTGCTAGCTTTGAGATCTCTATGAATGATTCTTAATCGGAATCTCGGTGCAGGTAAACAAGTCCGATCGAAATTCCTTTAATAATGTCAAGCGCTTCGTCCAATCAAGAAGCATGCCTTTTGTTTTATCTGCCCAACATGTTGGATCAGCTATTTGATTGGATGTATAGATCCTAATTTATTTATAAGTCTATTATGACGCATTATGCAATAATAATTATATGATCCTGACCAAAAATGAATGAATCTAAACTTCCATTTGGCATGTACTCATAAATCAACAGCTTCTCGTCTCCTTGTATGCAACAGCCGAGAAGCTTCACAAGATTTCGGTGCTGAAGTTTTGAAATGCAGATGACTTCATTCTTGAACTCATCAACTCCTTGGCTGGAACTCCTGGAGAGACGCTTAACTGCAATCTCCAGCCCTTCTTCTAGCACACCCTAAAGATTACCAAGTTCAATATGAAAACTTATGCGAACTGCAAAGGTGACTTCCACTATATCTTTTCTTTTTTTAGTGGAATGCTTAGTTGCTTACCCTCCATAAATTCAATATCTTGTTATAAGTATGAGATGAAAATGAAACAACCATATTGAATTATTCAAATTCAAAGTGTTATGATAAAAGATGCCATAAATACCAAAGTACATTCTCATTTGTCATGTTTTAGTGATTCTAAGCCCAATACATCTGATATTATTAAAGATTGCTTTGTGTCTCTTTTGAGTCATAAAAGATTGTTTTGATTCCAATTTGAGTCTTCTAGACATGGCTATAAAGTGAAAAGCCATCTTGTAATGACGAAAAGACATATAAGAAGACATATGAAGAAGTACAATCACAAAAAGAGGACATATATATGTAAAAGTAAATTGATATTATATGTTAAAAAATAATCTCATATAATTGTTACTAATACTACCTTATAAACAGGTCCAAATCCACCCTCTCCAATTTTATTCTCTGGTGAGAACCCGGCAGTAGCACTAGATATTCTAGAGAAGCTAAATATCGGTAAGTCCATGGCTTCTTGGCTTTCAGACACATCCAACAATTTACCTATGCAATAGAAAAACAACAGAATTTCACTTGGAGAATCTTTTCTGACTACAATGCAAAATCGTTTAAATACTTACCATTCTTATTCTTTTTCACCCGTGCATACCATAGCAACGTAACGCTGAAGCCTATAAGAAGAAACCCCGGAAATAGTACGAGTAAGATGATCTTAGTTTTTGATCCTCCCTTCTTTTTGGCTGTAAAACATGTATAATATAAACAACATTAACATCCTTGCAAAACAAGTCATTTTAAATGCTAAGATGAACCTGTTGGATTAGATGTACCTGCTGGATCTGAGGATGAATTAGATGAACCTGCTAGATAAAAAGTAATATCAGTTACTTGATGACATTGTACAAATGACAATTTTGAAAAAGAAGCGCCATCTGTTAGGACTGCTACCACCGGTCATACTTATATGTTAGCTTTTAATAGGGTACTTCCTTTCGTGGATTCAAATTACCAACATTTTTTCCCTTTCAAAATAAAGAGCCTAGTGTTTAACTAAAACTTGGTGGTTATTTTTATGTCTATATTTATGACTTCTTTACCAGACCTTAGCAAGGGATGTTACCTATTTGAGAGGAAGCTATTCTTACGAAAATTTCCCGACCAGTGTCTGTTGATACTCTAATATCTATAAGGTCATTGAACCACATCATGCAACCAGTACTTCCTTCACCTATAATGTCTGTATCTGCATAAGCCATGCAACTACAATTCTGTAAGCATTTTGCTTCACATTCATCCAAACTCATGCTCGTGTTAAACCATGCATTCTGTGAGTCTGGTAGCTTAATTTTAGAGTACTTGATAAACCCTTCAGATCCATTTTTGCAATCCAATGGTGTTCGCCTAACACAACCACCTGATCTATCGTCATTCCTTGGCAAAAATCTATACTCATCCAAGCAAGCACAAGACTTTTCAACCATATTAACAGTATTGCAGCTTTCATAAGCACCGCAGCTGTTGTAATTATCACAGATATTGTTTGGAAATTCCAAGACACGCTGCCATTTTTTACTTTCTTCTGCCCAAACAGTACTTACTATCATCCCAGAAGAATTCAAGGTGAGTCTTGATAGGATAGACGTGCTGTTTTCAATATGATAAGCATAAGAAGCCTCCGTTTTACTAATGATAACATTGACTATAAATGACAACATCTCGCTGAAGGTAAACCTTTCATTTGTCCATGGTGAGGTCCGTTGCTTGACCACCCCACGTTGTTTTAGTTCAAATGCAGGATAACCATGTGTGTTAGCTTCCCAAGTGAATTCACCTGGGCCGGATCTTCATTACTTTTCCATGAAGACAGACTCCATTCAATTCCCTTAGAGTAATCTTTACCTAACCTCATGGTAGGTAGAAGAGTATCAGTTGGATAATCAAAACTCTGCCACAGAACATTTCCAAAAAGTTCTTGGTCCGTGACAACTAGATTACCGCTGTCAACAAGGTTTGCAGTTGCGTTCTGGGATGCTGTTGTGTTAGATGACCAAATTATGGTCATATTGCTGAATAGGACTAGATTTCCTGGAGCAACAATTTTTAACATTAGCGGTGATGCACTAGGGAGTGGGTGGTCTCTGTTAGCAACCCAAACCACCGTTCTAACAGATATTTTTTTGTACCAAATACCAAGATATCTGTTATCCGAGTTATTTGGCTTGAAAAATCCCAGTTCAAAAATTCCAGCTTGTGAGACCAACGTGTCCCCATCCGTCAAGAACTGCGAGTCTGAAATGATATCGAATTCAGCAGCATATATTTTGTGAAATAAAAAGAAAGCAGAATAGGAGAAGAACTAAGTCTACAATCTCCATTCAGAATTTGACGATATTCCCACTTTACTTTAGGAATTAGGAATTGTTAATATAGCAATAACGACCAAAGATACAAGTATTTTGAAGGACACAGTTATTCAAATATGTTGAATAATATGCCCATTCAACAAGTTATTGGCGTCAAAAAGTAATGTGTGGTCTTCTCGCCCCATTATATGGGCTATCATAACGTTCCACATACGCTTAGACTTCGTGTAATACTTGGTTTTGGGCTGAGTTTTGAAATCTGATTATGATTAATGTTGAATTAATTCATGATATCATATGATAATATTAGAAATGACTAGAATGCTATTCGTCGTTGCAATTGATCCTATAACTAAATTTTTGATTAAGTGTTTTGCAACCGTTAGTCCTTCGTTAATAAATTTTGCACCGTTAGTCCTTATTTTTAAAATATAGTTTTCCCAATTAGTCCCTCCGTTAATAATAGTTTTCACCCGCTTTTGTCCGCTTTTATCCGCTTTAGCTCGTTTTTATCCGCTTCCCGCTTTTTACGTTTCGTCCGTTTTTATGTTTTATCATTTTTCGTCTGCTTTTATATGCTTTTCTGCTTTTACGGTTTTGTTCGTTTTCTTAATTTTTGTCCGTTTTCTTATGTTTTGTATGTTTTCTTTCGTTTTGTCCACCGTTCTTACGTTGTGTCCGTTTTAAATGCGTTTTATCGGTTTTTCACGTTTTTTCCGCTTAAAAAAATTGAATAAAAATTTCAAAAAAATTTTAATAAAAAATATTTTCAAAATATATATATTTTTTAAATATGTCCGTTTTTTCAATATTTTTGAAATTTTTAAGATTTTTAAAAAATATTTGAAAAAATATTTTTGAAATTTTTTTCAACGTCCGCTTTTAAAAAATATATTTTTGTTCAAAATTTTTTGAAATTTTTATTCAATTTTTTTAAATTTGATATATATACTTTTAAACGGACAAAACTTAAAAAGCGGTGAAAGCGAATAAAATGTAAAAAACGGTCGAAACGGATAAAAACGGACAAAAATTAAGAAAACGAACAAAATCGTAAAACAGACGAAGCATATAAAAGACGAAAGGGATAAAACATAAAAAACTGACGAAAACGTAAAACCGGGGAAACGGATAAAACGAACGAAACGGATAAAACGGACAAAACGGGTGAAAACTATTATTAACTGAGGACTAATTGGGAAAACTATATTTAAAAAATAAGGACTAACGGTGCAAAATTTATTAACGAAGGACTAATGCAAAACACTTAACGGACTACACTAACGAAGGACTAATACGCAAAACACTTAACGGATATTTTGGACGAGGACAAAATCCGTAAGATTTGTAAACCATGTGGACGAATCTAAATTTTTGATAAACAATATGTACAATATATTTCGATTACATGTTTATTGTAATAATGACTTTATGTAGAGGTGTGCACGGTTTGGTTTTGGCTAAAACCAAAACCGAATCAAACGCGATTTTGTAGAAGTTGAGGTCCGGAGGGTGGTGAGGTGCGGATTATTATTATTATTAATTATTATGTTTATTATTATTTTACAAGTTTATGAATTTAAGACAATTAATTTTTAGATGTTACCTTTATATGTGTATGTACCAAGCTACTTAAATTTTCTTTTATAGTAATGTTTTTGTCTTAAAAATTTATGACTTCTTTATTTAGAAAGTCCTAAACTTTTTATATAATAGTATAGATAATGTTTCACAAAATAATGCCGTTCATATAGTTATATATAAAAAAATGCCGTTCAAAAAAAAAGTATAGATAATGTTTCACAAAATTCATAGATGTAAGATTTTGAGGGCAAAAGATTCATTACAAGGGTCAATCTCAACCCTTCATTTTTATTTGATCTAATTGATGAGATTAATCCCAACAATTTAAAAACCTCTCTTTCATCAATTTTTTTCAAATACTAATATCTTTCAAACAGTTAATCGTTAAGCGAAAAAATATATATCATTATGACGAGCATTTAATTATCTTTTCTATAGATATGCACTTTATATACTTTCGACCAAAAAAAACATTGATATTTTTACTTATTTTTTAAGTTTTTTTTTTACGTATCGAAATTTGCATTAAAAATCATATATGATAAAACACTAATTTGAATATCACATGTGATATTAATGTTAAATTATATATGATATGTAATATCACATGTGATATTAGTGTAAAATCACATATGATGTAACATATCATATATGATTTAACACTAATATCACATGTGATATTCGATTTAATGTTTTATCATATGTGAATTTTTCATGCAAATGCAAAGAATGTAAAACGAAAAAAATGAAAAAGTGAAAAGAAAGCGAATTTTTTCTTTTTCGAAAGATATCAAAGACTTCGTCTATGAAAGATAATTAAATCGCCGTCTCGACGGTATAAATATTTTCGCTTAACGATTAACGGTTTAATATTTAAATTATAAAAATAAGTAAAATACTCCTCCGTCTCAATTTAATTGTCATGAGAGATAAATCACAAAGTTTAATAAAAGTGCCACTTTAATTTTCAACCACACGAATAGAATATTCTCTTTAGATTCTCTAGTTTTTACTAAAAATAAAAGTGCTTTTGATACATCCAAAATAAAATATATCAATTAAATTGAACGGAGGAGTAATAAAATGTTTTTCATCTCACTCGTTTATTTATTTTTAAATAAATAGCAAAAATAAGTCTCTTAACATGTGAGAAAAATTTGGTATGTAAAATAAGTCTTCTCAAATTCATAAATCCCATGTAAGTTTGGAGGACTTTCTCGAACAAGTCATGAATAGTTGATGTATCAAATACTTAGTGGACAGTCAAAGAAAATATAGGTCGAGGTGGCGAGGACTGATTAAATGTGTGCTTACGGAAAACTCACTATAGTGAAATTGACATTTAGTGACACTGATTTTAAAGACAAAAAAAAAGTTCACTAAATCTATTCTTTTAGTGACATTTTTTAAAAAGTATGGTAAAAAGTTAAAATTTAAGATTAGGGTCCGTTTGGTTTATAGATGGGATTAGCATTAGGATTTAAATTTGGATTATGATTTGGATTTGGATTGAATTTGAGTTTAGATAGGTTTTAAATAAACGAGAGAGAAAATATAATAAAATAATTTATTATATATGTTATTAAAATATGCTATACTAATATTTATATTATTGAAATATGATAAAAAAATAAATAAAAGAAAGAAATGCAGTGGTTAAGAATTAAAATGGGCCCACAAAATGAATACAACTATCAAAAGGAGGCTAAGTAGTAAGGATTTCTAAAACCCTATATCTAGACATGATGACAATTATTAAAACCCTTGTAAGTGTACCAAACAACGGATTGTACTTTGATGCCAAATCTGAAAGTCAAATACCGAAACCAACAGACCCTTAATAACATTTCTTTTGAAAATTGTTGAAAAGTTAAACCCCAGTGACTAAATTTTCCAATGAATAAATGTTATTTTACATACCAAATTTTTAAGAGTTGTATATTTTGGTGAAGAGGTGAATTAAATTGTGTATTAGTTGTATGTATTGAATAGTGTGTTTTAGTTTTATTTGTATTTGTACATTGTGCTTAGGTAGTTGTATATATTGTGATGGGGTGTATTAATTGTATGTATGTAAAAATAGTATTTGCTTAAAATAAATTGTGCTTTACATAGTTGTACAATATGTTTTATAAGTAGTATTTGCTTAAATTCTAATTTAGAAAATCTTAAACTCATAAATAGGAGAAAGGTCATCCTCAATTATAAATAGTATAGATTATTTAGCCACTAATTATAGAGTAAGACATAGAGAAAACTAATTGACCCAAACTCATAAGCCGGATTTGGGCCAATTCGATCTATCACCTAATACTCTCTTGCAGCTCAAGCGGTAAAATTACAAAAGCTCGAACTTGAGTAAAACATAAAACATTAAAGCTATAACTATTTTTGTTGATGAAGACATCTTGTATTAAGCGATTTTACATAACTTTGTTCTTCAAAATCTTCACTATGTAAGAAAGGAAGCAATTGATTGATAAGGTTTATTATTAATTATTATTATTATTATTATTATTATTATTATTATTATTATTATTATTATTATTATTATTATTATTTATTTTATTTTATTTTATTTTGTTTATAAAACGTCACTTCATTAAAAAACCAAAAGGAGTTACAAAAAATTGGTGTGAAGTCGAGACACTAGTTGGGCTCCAACTCCTTTCTGAAACAAAGAAACAAAGATCTAGAATGGAATAAATAAATGAGAAATATTGAAACATTGCTTTGTTTAGATTTTGGAGAAAAAACAAAAAAATAAGAAAATTTGAAAAAAATAAAAAAATAAAAAAAAGAGTTTAGCGACAAATTTATTGGCTTTTTAGCCATTGTTTTTTTACCAAAACAAACGAGGAATAAACTAAATAAAAATCAAAGTTATAGATTGCTATCCATGCCAATCTTTTATATAATAAGAGAACTCATTTTAAGTCAAATCGAGAGATTCAATTAACCAATGAAATGCTCAATTGCAAAATCGAGCCCTCTCATTGTTTAATTGAGAAAAATATGGGTGATTTTCGTGTTTTGCATATAGGGTGAAAAAACACATGTGTCAAAAATATGAAAAAAAAAACTATGAAAAGGGCGGAGGGACCTTTAAGTAAAAATTACAAACAAAAGCCCATCAGAATCAAAGCCCGTCATAATAAACTTATACCCGCCTCCTTCTCATTCTTTACCACGCCCTAAAAAAACCCTAAATCTTCACAACCTCTTCAAGAAAACATAACAAGCCGGTTCCTCTTCGTTCATGTAACTGCAATTGACTATTTTATGTTTATAACACAATCCTCAAATCTATGTTATCTTAATACAATTAGATTGAATTTTGCAGGTGTGATGTTTTATATCTTCAATTTTCAAAGTCGAGATGAATTTTGGGTTTATATAACGATAACTGGATTAAGGTATGTATGTTTTTCATGTTAGTTTTGTGTTGTGAATCATGATCAATTTTAGAACATTTGTGGCATATCTTTTTCTGATGAATGTTTGAATTTTTCTGATGAATACATTGCATGAGGTTCACGTCCTACAATATGATCAGTCAAAGGTTTTTTTTCTTTCTTTTTCTTTTCTTTTTTTTTCTTTATTTTATTACTTTTTTTTATCTCATAAACCTTATAATATTGTTGTACATCTTATATGTTATAAAGAATGTTGATTACAGATGAGCAATTTGTATGCAGCTTGATATGGATTATATGCTCTTGGATCAGTCGGTATTCTTAGGGATTGCGGATATTCATGATTGGCATAGGGATATATGCAGCTTGATATTGATAATATGTCATATAAGGTATAAATTATATCTCCATTTTATGATTATTTTTCCTCGAAAAATTGTCATTTCACAGATGTGATAGATTTCACTCATTTACATTAGTTAATCGGGATATGTTTTACTTTACCTTAAAAAATGGTCAAACGGGTTACTGGGTGTTTGGGATTTGCTAATCTAGTAATTCTAGTGCTTTATATAAGCATCCCAAATAGGCCAAGTTTAATTATAGTTAACGGTAGCTCAAAAGAAAAAGTAGCTTTAGTGACGAGAATTCAATGATTTAAAAAATTTGGTCACGATTTAGATGAAAATAGTGACGGTATAATTTTTCGTCATTATTTTTGGTCATCGAGAAAATCAGTGATTTAAACTTATAATAGTCACTAGTTAGTCACTAAATTACATGAATAGTAACGAGAAATTTCGTCATTAAAATTAGTGACGAAATTTTGGTCACTATTTCACATATTGCTAACTCTATAAAATGATTAAATATAAAGGCATTTAGATATGTACTTATTAAAACTTGCATATTCGTATATTAATCCAAAAATCGTAAACACTATCAAACATTTAAAAAAATAACTTATAAAAAATAAAAGAATTCCAGCTAATAAACTTGTATAAAGACCCGACCTGATCTTGTTTGGCACTATTTTCATCAGATCTCAAAATTGCACATATTTAACTTTCTTTGATGTATTCTCCCCTAAACATATTATTTGAAACCAATGTTTTAAAAACCGGGTTTTTTAATCGACCCGGTCAAGTCACCGGGTTAACGGTTCGACCGCCAGGTCAACCCGGTTTTCTATTAAAAAAACTAATTTTTTCAAGCGGTTCTACCACCGGATCAACACGGTTAGTTTATAAAAAAAGATTGAAAAAAACCTAACCCGATCGGGTTTCGAGCACCAAGTCGACTCAAGTCACTTTAAACCCGACAGTTTTAACTGGTTATCTCGTTTCTAAAAACCTGGTTTATTTTACCCGTCTTTTTGACCGGACCCGGTTCGACCGGTTGAACTGGGTTTTAAAACACTGTTTGAAACATAAACTTTCAAATTTCAATATGTTAAAAAAAAAAAAGAAAAAAAATACTTGAATATCAAACATTTAGAAAAATAACTTACAAAAAATAACTCATAAACATTTAAAAAAATTACTTATCAAACTTGTTAAAAAAACCCGACCCGATCTCATAACACATATATTAGATCTCAAAATAAACTGTTTCATTATCCAAACACTGTTCATCATCACTCTCATTTATCCACCATGTAAATTCATCGCTCTCGTTCTCAAGCTCTCATTTTCGGATAACTTTTTTTACAGTTCGGATCATTTTCGTTCTCAAGCTCTCATTTGTGTTACGGTTCGGATCTCAAGCTCTCATTTGATTGTTATGTTAAATTTAGGGCTAAAATTATTCTGTTATTTTAATTTGATTGTTATGTTAAAATTATGGCTTGTTATGTTAAATTTAGGGCTTGTTTTGTTGCTTTAACTGCTAATTACCCTGATTAAGTGATTATGCTTTTAGTAAGTGTTTTAGTGGATAATTGCTCAAAAAATTGCATATGATTAAGTGAGTATTGTGAATTGGGAGCAAAATTCTTTTGCACACTAAAACTTTGGTTTACTTTTGTTAGTATGTTATTCGATGTGCTTACTGGTGTTTGGTTAAATACTGGATTTTTTCTCGTTGGGGTAGGTTTGTAGTGAAATTTTGATGGTTTTGAAGATTAACGGCGGTTAGGGATATGTTTTAGATTAGGCTAAACGTTGTGTTTTGATAAATCGAATATGATCGGTGCAAGAAACATGTACATTAATGTATGATTCATGGCACTTGATCAAATTTTGGAATTGATAGTTATACTATCATACCATTGTTAATCAATAAAACTAAGTCATACCGATTTTGATGGACTAAAACAAAGTTTAACTAGCTAAATTATTGTTGGATTACTAAACGCACAACTAAAACATGGTTGAGTCGAAAGTGAAGTATCAAAACTTAGGTTGAATTCGCCATTCGTTGTTGATCCAGTGCTTCACTTGTCGAGCTAGGTGTAGGAGTTGAAACCGGTCAGTAAAATAATAAAATCAACAAATTGTACATAGATAAATAATCAAAAACTAGCTTATGACAGATTCAAAGGTTAACAGATTAGTATTTTACTATTTGTTGACTGCCTACAATTTCGATACTCAAATTTGAGGTGGTAGTTGGAGTACTAGTACTCCAATGTTTCAAATTTCGACCCGAGTAGGTTTTCTTCTTATACAAGTCAGCTTTTACTAAATCCAACTGGCTGATTGTTTTGTCAAACTGAATGTCTACATCCTATGTGAAAATCATTTGGAATTTGTCAAACGTAATCAACATAAGGGCAAGAGAACTTAATTCACTAATGATCACAAGAACGGTTTCATGCTAAAGACAATGAAGTTTCTCTTATGTGTTTGAATCAGTTTTAACAGAATTTCGGTTGATGGTTTACACGCTAATAATAACTTTTGTTTATATGCAGGATATGAGAAATGGAGAATTCAACTCATAAAAGCCTCAAACATATGTCTGGGAAAACCAAGGTGAGATTTGTAAGTTTGACCTTGAAATGCGGTGATTACCAAGAAACAATAGTGTTAATACAAATAAGCCGTAAAAACGTTTATTTATATTTTACGATCTTCTAATGTTTTGTCGATAACAAACGTAAAATCATTTTAACGAAACAAATAGAATACGTAAATAGTTTGAGTTAATAGTTTCCAAACACACTTACATTTTCACATAAAACACTAAAACAAGTATAAGTGATTTTATGATTTAATACATATGTACAAACAACTAGTGTTTACATATTGGGTTAGCATATACTTAAACTAAGTATACTAAAATGGGTAAAAACAAGTATATACTAAATGGGTAAAAACTAGCAAATGGTATTGACCCATAACCCATGGTTTTATATATACCACTTAACCAAGTTCATTGTATCTAGAAAGAAAACCATGGATCAACCCATAACCCATGACCCATAACCAAAAATACCCATGGGTAAGAGGAGCGTTCCACGGATCCACGGCTTTGTGCTAGCCGGATCCCAGTGGAAGGATCCGTGGGATCCGGGAAACACTAGAGAATTTTCTCTATAAATGAGAGCCATTTCTTCTTTTCTATTCATCACTTCACACATACTTCCCCTAATATTCTAACCTCTAACCTTAGATCCAAGTGATCTATGTAGTTTGTCTTTTGTTTTGTGTGATCTTCTAGGTTCCTCTTAAAGGAAAGATCACCACTTCTTGAAGACGCAAGCTCAAGTCCATGAGTTGCCATGCTTCGTCATCATCAAGACAACGAGGTTCTCTTGTTGATAGTTCTACCTTTCTCCATAGATGTTGGGTTGAAGGTATTAGTGAAGAATGCCGAAAGTGTCAAGATGAAAGCATTAGTGAAAGGTGCTCATCATCCGTGTCAAAGCATTAGTGAAGAATGCTAAAGGTGTCGACGAAGGCATTAGTGAAGGGTGCCAAGCGTTGTGTCAAAGGCATTAGTGAAGGATGCCAAGAATCAAATCAAGTAGCATTTGGGAAGAATGCCTAGGTCGTATAATCGATGAGGTGCATCGTTATACATATAAGTATTTGTTTATTTACAAGGATGGTGATATCCTTGATGGTTTTGTAACAAGGAGTAGTTCTTCTTGAGATTAGGTGTTGTGTCGTGAAGGGTAGTAGTTCCTCCATAGTAATGGAACTAGGTGCTTAGCCTAGTACCTAACAAAGGGTAGGCGACGTTGTGATAAGATTAGTTCTCTAAGGTGTGAAAGAACTCGTGGTTAGCCTAGCACCATATAAAGGGTAGGCGACGTTGTGTTAGGTGTGGTTCGCCTTGGTTTGAAAAACTTCGGTATTTAACTTTGTCTGGGAAAAAGGTTAAGCGGCGTTGTGAAGGCTTAGCCTAGTACCTAATAAAGGGTAGGCGACGTTGTGATAAGATTAGTTCTCCTAAGGTGTGAAAGAACTCGTGGTTAGCCTAGCACCATATAAAGGGTAGGCGACGTTGTGTTAGGTGTGGTTCGCCTTGGTTTGAAAAACTCGGTATTTAGCTTTGTACCGGAAAAAGGTTAAGCGGCGTTGTGAAGGCTTCTCCCCATAAGGAGATTGGTGTAGTCTTACGAACTCTCGAGTAGGTGACTCGAGGAGTGGAGTGGGGCAAGGAAGGTGTCCTTGTAGCGAACCACTATAAATAACTTGTGTGGTGATGTGCTTCTTACTCTTTATCTTTCATTACACGTTTATTTATTTATCTATCAACATCCAACATAAACAACCAAATAGATTGACATAAGTCGATCTAAATATTTAAAAGGAAGTTTTAAATTGGTAAAACTATTCAACCTCCCTTCTAGTTTTCCACAATTAGTATCAGAGCTTTGTTACCAAGTTCCTTAAAGTATATTGTACTTTAAAGACTTGATATGATCCGTGTATGTTTGAAAACTACAAAGAAGGATTTTTTTTAAAGTCATATTTTCTTTTAAATCATCCTGTTGGACATTGATAGATGATTCTAACAATTTTTGTTCTCAAGAAATCTTCATGCTAAAATCTCTCCAAAATCTTCATTCAAAGAATAATGAAGTCAACATTCAAGGAAGGATCTAAAAAGTAATCACAACTTACGTACAAGTACAAAGGATTACCTTAAAAGCTCATGAAGTATTTTTGGTATTATGCCAAACCAAGAAGCATAGAGGTATGTTTTACTTTTCATTAGATAGGTTACATGAGCTCAATTTATTTCATAAGTTCTCTTTGTTTATTAATCACTAACGTCGTTAAGTCTCTCCGTCACTTTTCCGTCTTTTTATCATCGGAATAGTATTCCTTTGACTCGTCAAACTAACGCCATCACATATGAACCCTTGATATGTGATTCATCAAAAGCCGTCATCCAAAAACAATCTTCATCCAATACCTCCGAACTATTTTTAGTAAGCTATTTTATAAGCCTACTACAAAAATAATGCCAAACAACTCTTTTACGTCCCACAATAGCGGATCCCTCTAGTTGTACTAGCCGGATCCTAAATACAAAGGATCCGGGGAACCGTGGAATGAATTCACTATACGCTTTCAAAAATCACCACCGATTGTTTTCCTCTATTCACACAACACAAAACGACCAAGCTACTGATTTCATCCTTATTGCCTTCCATACTCTCAAGTATTCCTTCCTAGAACACCATTGTAAGTAATTACATTAACTTGTTCTAATTTTCATCATCCTCATCCTAGGGTTTATGGTTTCTTAATTTCTAATCAATTAACTCAATTAGGGCTTTTTCAAATTAATCATGAAAAAGGGGTTTTAAGAAAATCACATTGTGTTCACAACATTGTTAATACAAATCAAAACCATAAACCCATTCCAACTAATCTTACCTAATTGAAAATTTGTATTTTAGGACCAACCATGCCCAAAGCCACTCAACAAGATCATCATGACACCGTCCATTACCTTACTCACTACTATCGTAAAGGGATTGACCAAACCGACCGTAAAATATTCAAAAGCCTTGTAAAACAACTTATCCACGAAGATCGTGTAGTCAAGGAATGTTTCCTTGAAGATACCGACATTCGAAGTTTTCTCGACAATCAATTTTGATTGTCTCCTTGACATAGACGAACAAATTTTCCGGTCTTCATTTTGAATTTTACAAAAGCTTTAGGATCATTAGAAACACCGACAATAGCATCTCAATCGCCTTCATCATCAACAAACAAAACTTTATTTTTCCTCTCAACACCTTTGCTCAAATTCTTCGCATTCCTTGTGAAGGAATTTGTATGTACTCTCAAGATTGGGCAATTAACGCTCAAAGCCATGCACTTGATCCTAAGCCTCTATAACACTCCTCTCGACGATCCCGAAACCATTAGAGATACTATCTTCAAAGTTAGGACCGACCAATCTCGTTCGACCGTAACAAAAGCTTATTCACCGTGATCCCTTTCAAATGGAACTTTTCAAATGCATCCCATGTTTAGAAAATGGGAAGAAATCCTTAGGAAAATGTCATTAGCCTAGTTGGAAACAAAGATCATCCAAACGCATGTCTTGTGCAAATGATCTATTGTCTTACCCACCAAAGGCCATTTAATCTTGCCTATTACATGGTAAGGAGAATGGCTGGGGTATTCAAAGCTTCCAACATGGTACTTCCATATGGTATGCTCCTAACACGACTTTGTAAGTATGTTGGTACATTGTAACCATCTCCTATTAACGATGATCATTACCTTTCCGATCACGTCATGGTACCTCTTATCAAACAACACTCTAAACGGTTCATGGTTAATGGAGAGAAACCTGAAGCTCTCTCGGACTCCTCGGCCATTGAAGAAGAAGATGAAGATGAGGAAGATGTCGACCCCGTAGCCAACATCAAATTAGAAATCCTTGAATACCACGAACAACTTCCAACCATTCCAAACGAGACCGCGAATTTAAACAATTGAGGGCATGATTCAAAACCTAAACACAACCTCACTAAGCCGTCAAAAGGAAAAGAAAGGATTGACGAAAGAGACAATAGGATTTTGCTTATTTTCGTTTATTTTATGTTTGGATGATTACGTGTTAGTTCTTTTGGTTTATGGAAATTTGTATATTGTTACTTTATCATACTTTTATAAGTGGTGTTTTGTGATGACATGCTTGTTCCTATTGCTTTACTTGTTGATTTATTAGTGTGCAAAATCGCACATCATTTTTGTGTAGATTCTAATCTGCAGATCTGGATCCCAGTTAGCCTATCCGATCCCTTCCTTGAGGCCGTGGGATCCGTGACATCGAGGCAACAATTCAAAGATCTCTTGCATCAAGATAACTTTCTAGATAACATCTCATTAGCTAAGCATATGTTTTAGAATCCAACTACAACCTTTTCAAGGATGAGAAAGGCTTAGACTCACTAAAGGCTTACTTAAAATCTTAGTCAAAATGCCTCTTGATTTATCAACACATCAAAGCTCACCATATTTCCACCTCAATAACCCACAAAAAGTTTCTCATCTTTCAAAACACTTAAGTGGATAAATTAAACAATTTTAGGAAATTGTTTCCAACCATTTTTATCTCAATGTGATACAAAAATTAGCTTTTTCAATTCTTGTGATTTTTTAAGATTTTTTTCAAATTTTACCTCATGCTTAAATCGATCACTAGGATCATTTATTATGACTTAACACCACAAAACTCTTAGTGTTATCCTTGGACATTCATTGGTAGTCATCTTGTCCCATCTCCTTTCAATAAGAAACAATTATTTGCTATAACACTTATTACCTTTGATCATTCAAGTATCCTCTCATCCTAAAATACTTAGAGAACTGAAACACTCAAAATAAGATAGACTTTAGCTCCTAGAAACCTCATTTCAAACCCGTCATAATCAGCTATGAGGCCGGATCCCTAGGAATAACAGCGGATCCTCCAGGAGGGAACCGTGGGATCCGGTGACAATCAGGTCAAACATTGCTAAAACAATCATTTCAACTCATCTTCCTAACTCAAACACTCCATCTCATCTTAAATGAGTTCCTAGATCGATGAAACTCAACCTCAACTTTGTGCATGTTAATCATCACATTTCCAAGAACATTAGTGGATTAAGTCTTAAATGCAATTGCCAAGTTCTTCCTTTTATAAGCCATATTAGTCATCAAACACAAACACAAGTATCGTGAATTGCAACCATCTCCTTAGTCTTTCATCATGAGAAAAGCTCCTAGTGCTAACTCATCCACTCAAAAACCACCCAAGAAACTTGCTAGAATCATACACGAAGTTTCATCAACCGAATCATCTCCGGTTAAGTCCACCAATGCTAGGATTTCCCACACCAAGGAAACCAATCAAACTAATCCCCAAGAAGAGTGTTCCACTAGGATTTCATCACCAAACTCTACTATACCAAACATACCCTCCACAACTCAACCAACATCATTAGTGCCTAGAGCCACCTCACAATCATCTCTACACTCTCAATGTAGAAGAGTTACCTTCTTGGCC
Source organism: Chrysanthemum lavandulifolium (assembly GCA_022545495.1). NCBI lineage: Eukaryota > Viridiplantae > Streptophyta > Magnoliopsida > Asterales > Asteraceae > Chrysanthemum > Chrysanthemum lavandulifolium. The sequence goes on along the minus strand of CM040243.1, from coordinate 221,095,519 downwards.
ATCTCATCTTTCACCATTACCAACAAATTCACTTGAAAAGATTGAGCAACAAAATCAAAGTGTTGAATCAACACTTGCTCCAAAAGTTAACTCTATCATCCCTCCCAATAGTCCATTTTGGATTATGAGAAGACATCAAAGGCAACCACCCGACCATATGGAAGTTGATGCTTCTTTACCTTCACCCTCAAACATTGTAGAGCCGTCACTTAAAAAGCCTCCACCAAGTCCTCCTTCATTTGAAGATACTCAACCCACTTTACTTGAACTTCCATTACAAGAAATTCAAAACCATGACAAGGATTGCTATCATTGTAAACATGTTGAAAGGTTGATACATGAACTACGTGAAGAGCAACGTTTCATGTTTATCACCTCTTGAACATTTCGAAGAGGTTAACAACCTAAACTACAATGAGCATCATAGTCAAAAGCTCAAACTTAGAACGTTTAGGAAACCTTTCTCATCCTTGATCATCATTAAGTCTTAGTTGAACCTTGAATTTGGGTAACTCATTAGCATTAGTAGTACTTGTATGTGATAAGGTTTTCAATTGTACCTTTTTGAGGGGTCGTTTAAGCCCTTATTTGATCACTTTTGTATCCGTTATTGCTTAATATCGTTCCTTTTCACTTTTAGGTCTCTTGAAGGCAAACTGCTGTAATGGCACTTATTTGGACGAAAAGGCGGATATATGAAGAAAATGGCCAAAGTCAAGAATCGAGACACTCAAGTCGCTAAATCACAATGGGACGGCGTCCATCTTGTCTCTGACAGCCGTCGGAGGAATTTGTGACGACACGAAGAGAAATTGCTAGTTTTGGAGGACGGCGTCGGGCTTTAAAAGAGTAGGTCAGCAACTCGGACGGCCTAGATTCAATCCAGACGCGTCCGGAAGCTAAAGAGGGCGGCGTCGCAAGCATAAGGTAGCGCGTCGCAAGATTAACTTGGCCAAGATGAAACCCTAATGACGGCGACACGGCGGCGTCACAAATCATAAGGTAGCCGTCGCACATGTAATCTTATATATAGAATCTGATTTTTCGGTTTAGAGAGGAGTCTTTTGGGTAAACTTTTGAGTAAAACCTAAACCGAACCAAGGTCGTATTTTAGGGTTCTAAACCCTATCTTACACCAAGATAAGTTGTTTACTTCATTAATTTAATTATGTCTTCAATTATTTGTGTGTATGCTTGCATGTTCTCCATGTCCGCTAATTTACTTGTGTGTTTGCTTAGGAATATGAAACTTAATTATTGAATATTGATTGGTTGTTTCTTATCTTAGTTGATTAATGTTGGGATATGAAAGTCTTGAAGATATCAAAGTCTTGAAGATATGAAAGCTTGTAGTCGCAGAAATCTTGGAAGAAGTCAAATAGTCAAAGCATCGCTAAAGACAAAGTCAAAGCACTTGCAAGGTGAAGTCAAAGCTTGCTAGAACAAAAGAATTATATTTGTTTATGGAAAGTATTGTATTCCATGTTTAGATTACTTGTTGTACAAGGTTATCAATTGTAAACCGACTAGGATATCCTTAAGCTTATAAAAGGACTCCTAGATTGGCATTAGAGTGCGATTTCGTAAAAGAGTTTTAGAGTTTACGATTTAGAGTTTAGAGAAAGTTCGATTATCTTAGAGTTGTATTAGAGTATCGCATAATAAGCGATTTAGAGTTTATAATAAAGTTATTCTTCTTAGCTTTGTTAAGTAAATTCGCGTGCTTGATAAAGATTGCTCGGTGTTTCTTTGTTAATAATTTAGGATTTATCCGAGGTTATTAAACCTTAACAAGCTAGTTAAGTTAGTTTGATTAAAGTATATCGATCCAACAATTAATGATCTAGTAATGCGATAGGTCATTCGTTGTGTACTTAATGCTTGATTAATCTTTGTGAACCTTAGGTTATAGCACTTTGAGTTGTTGTAAGCTAAACTATCCAAAGAGGCCTTAGAGTTAGAGTTTATCATCCCTAGTGGGTTTTGTAGACGAGACCCTTTGGTAACTTCAAAGAGTAGGGAGAAACGCATACCCTACAACTTTAGACACACAACACAACTAGGAATAAGGACGTGACAATTCAACCACCAATAGGAGATAATTAAGGAGTAGTAAAACCTAAGTAAACACATCTTTAAACTATCATACGAGCACACAATAATTAGACATAGACTACCACCACCTTAATTTAGATAATTAGATAATAGTAGAGTAATCGGTAGAAATACCAACCCCCCAAATCCAAACCCCGAGATTCGTACTTTTCCTTTTCTAAAAACTATAAAAAGATAAAAATAATCTTCCTCAACCCCAACCTTAGCGTAGTAACTTCTCACTAGCATTCCTATTCCCCAGAGAACGATATCAATTCCGTGGCTTACCCTAATACTACACTACAACGATTAGGTTCCTTTGCTAGGGTGTTGAAAAACTTGCTCGACGAAAGGAAGTTCCTTTGACCCCGAACGCTGTGTAAGCGTATCAAGTTTTAGGCCACGTTGCGGGAATAGAATAGCTAGTTAGTAGTCCACCTCGTTTAGGTTTCTTTGCTTGATTCCTATCAAGTAAACTTTTCTCATTTTAGCTTCCTTTAGTCTATCCCTTCTTCGTGACCTTTGTTGTAACCCCATCACTTTTCATCATGGAAGGTGAAAATCCCCTCAAATCATTGTCCCGCCAAGAGACCGTACTCTTGGTGAATACTCGAGACCTAGCCACCTAGGCTATAGGAACACCATTGAGCTTCCCGACCAAGCCCAAATTACGGACTGCGATCCGACACCATCCGGTTGGTGCAAAATGGATGTGCATTCCATGGACTTCGTTCAAGATTTAAATCGACATCGAGGGATTTCCTCAAATTGTCGATTCCATCGACCTTGATGCTAATACTCGGGAGACCACGCGTCTGCGTCTTCCAATTCTCTCTCGAGACCAAGCTAGTAATTGGCGACTTCCATGGCTCCATCTCAAGTTGGGATGATCTCACAACCCGTTTCCTTGTTCAATTTTTCCCACCGGAGAACCACAAAACTCGAGCGAGACATCTTGATGTTCCAACAACGTCAGGTGAATCTCTCTCTGAAGCATGGACTCGATTCAAGGACTTACTTCATAAACTCCTCATCACGGCATTGATCTTTGGCTCCAAGTCCAAATCTTTTATGATCATGTCAACTTCCCACTAAGCGATCCATTGACCAAGCGGCCGGTGGAAAACTTAGTGATCTCACCATGGAAGAATCATGGGGTATAATAGAGGACCTTGCTCTCTATGACAACAAAAGTTGGAATGACCCCGTGAGTTGCCCAAAGCAGTTAAGGAAATCTCCTTACCTCCAATTGACTCACAACCTTCCGACCGTAGGATGCTTGAACTTGAAGATCAAGTAAAATTCCTCATGAGCTCCTACAAAATCCTAAGTCTTCACATCAAGTGAATAAAATCACTCTACCTTGTGAATTATGTAGTGGTCCCCATGACACTCGTGATTGCACAAGACTCCCGAACAAGCTTTGCGGACTCGCGCTCCACAGCGTGCCGACGGAGCGGGAGAGAGTGGTACACTTTCAAGCCCGAACAAAACAACTTAGGAAACTCTTACAACCCCTCATGGAGAAATCACCCTAACCTTAAGTGGAATCAAAACTCAAGTACACCCCAAAGCTCATCTAGTCCACCCAATAGGTTCAATTCTCTAAACACCGAACCCCACTAATCTTGAGGCCATTGCATCTAGATTCATGTCATCTCGAGATTCGATTGACTAAGCTTGAAGGCGATTTTAAGCGAAAGCAAGGCGAGATGACAAACAAGCTTGATGCACTCTTAAAAGCCTTCAATGAACAAGAAATTGGAGCACTTCAAGTGATACCATAAAGAACCCAAAAGTAAATTCGATTTCGTCAACTTCATGTTCGGTTCACCTTGGGAGAGTACACATCCATGTCCTCACTGACAACAGTTCACTCGGTGAATGCTATCAACAAGGGTTTTAAGCAATCCAAATTTAGGTACCAAGGCCTGCACCATTGGTAGAACCTACTCTTGAGAACCCGTCAACCAAGAACCCAAACCCAATCTAGAGGAGGTACAAGGAACTCCATCAAGAAAAACCGGTTCTTGAAGTCTTAGCTCATGCACCTTATTATAATGCTTTGAAAGAAAATATGAGTTAGAACTTAAACTTGGAAAACATGGGTCCGCCTTTGTGCGAAATAATCTACCTAAGAAGTTAGGCGATCCAGGGCTATTTACTCTTCCGTGTGGCTTGGAACTTCCAAACCTCTCGATGCTCTAGCCGACTTAGGATCATGCATGAATCTTGTTCCGTTGTCCTCCATGAAGCCTTAACCTAGGTAAAATAGAACCAACGAAACCATTTTAGGTCTAGCGACGGTAGTGTTTCATATCCGGTAGGGATAATAAAGACATGGTAGTACGTGGGAGGTTAACTCTTTGTCCGATTTCCATGTGCTTGACATGAATAAGGACCCGACATGCCCATTACTTGTAGGAAGAGGATTCTTAGCTACCGCTAGTGCCATCATTGATTGTAAGATGTCCAAGATAGTGGTAGGAGAAGGTAGTGCTAGGTCGATTCTGATGTCAAAAGGCATACATACTACAAAGAGGAGGAAATTCCACATGAGATTAGGATGGATAGAACACCTTCTAGATATGGACCTTGGATTGATAAAAACCTCATAGGCCCCAACGACCTTTCTATTTAGATGATGCCTTTGCTAGCAAAGCAACTTTCCATGAAAAAGAGATGGCTAGAGACATGGAAGTAAACCCGTTCGAAGACGCTTTAGTATTTAGAAAGATGACCGAATTCTTAGGAAGTTTGCCCGTCAACCTCGTTATGAATAGGTGGAAAATTGAGAAGCCTAAACATAAGTGGGATTGGAGTAGACCGCCTAGTAATGGAAATGGAGAATGGCACATTAGGATAACAATCTATGATCCCAATGGAGAAAATTTTGAAAAGCATATCGAACCGAGGCGTTACTACTAGGAACCTAAATGATAAGTTTGATCCTTATGACATTGTTAAGGACAAGCTTACTTATATCGATGCGTAGGAACACGACTATAGTCTAGCTACAAGACTCTTAAATAAAGAAAAGCGCTTAAGGAGGCAACCCATGCTTAATTGTTTGCTTGTTAGTGTCATATATCTTTTATTGATTGTTTATTCTCATGTTTAAATTTGTAAAATGCTTTATTTTGTTTTTAACCTCGTCTTAATTGCATATAAAGGTATTTTACATAAAGGATAAGTGTAGGGAGGATTACACGTTTTCATAAGAAACGTGAACATGAGAATAACAATTAATTAAAGATATATTTGCATGTTTGTTCGAGTCAAATGCTTGTATCGAGTCATAATGGATATTTTGCGAAATTTTTCCGATTCTAAAGATGTAAATTTTCGAATTTTTCCGAAAATCACGAGACCGCTTTTTGTCGGGATAACGTGGGCGTCCGAAAGGAGTAAAACATCAGATTACTTTTCTCGTTTTGAGCTACTTAAAATTTTGGAATTTTCTGGTCTTAATTTTCTTAGAAATTCTGTAAATATCCATTCCACAAGCATTATATCCTAGTTTAAATCGAGTCTTATATATTATTACCGCCGATTTTACGCGAAGGTTTCGTTTGTTTTCTTCAAGTGTGCATGTTTTGTTTATCAAGAAGAAGTTACATAAGATTGAGGAGCTTTTCATAAATTCTTCTTGGAAAGGATTTAACCACTACTTCACACACGGATCCTACCGAGCTAATCAGGGGTATTAGTTTCTTTGTTTTGATTACCTTCTTTTATTATAACATTGATACTTTCGGGAACATTGGGGACAATGTTCGGTTTAAGTGTGGGAGGAAAAATAAACGGGAACTTTGAAACTATGCTTATCCTTGATTATTTGCTTTGTCTAATTGCATTTGCGTAATAAACCATGAGAAAATGTCGGTTAGGGTAATTTTGGCACCAAATTAAAAATTTTCATGACATATAGGAGTGGGCCATTAGTCTTAACAAAAGCGTCTCACGGATAGGAAGTTATATGACTAGCACAAAACCCTTTACCACTTAAATTCCACCAAAATGTGAGGATCGCCTTAGATTAGTAGGAATTGAAGCATTCATCTTCAATGCTTAGAGTGTGAACCGGTAGTATATTAGATTCTAGAACTTGTTTTGTGATGCATTACGATGAGTGTCTAAATACTCATCATTTTTGTACAATATAAACGCAAAATCATCGAAAACACTCAAAATGCATCAAAATGATGAAAATATCACAAATCGTTGTTTTATGTGTTTAAATGCAAAATATCAAAATCGGATGAAAAACATATCAAATTTGCAAAATTGCGCTTTAGTCCCCAAGTTTCAAAAGTTGTCAAAAAGAGTCCCTGAGCACATAATTTCAAAAGAAAAAATCACCAAAGGTCCTTTTAAAATCATAAGTTGTCAAATTTAGTCCTTTGGTGAAAAATATAAAAAGTTTGAGAAAATTACAAGTTTAGTCCTTCAACTTTGAAATTTGGCAGAAATGGCCCCTGGAAAATTGCAAAATGGCAATTTTGGTCCTTATACTTTTGAAGATTGTCACTTGTGGTCCCTTGGAATAACTTCTCTGAATTGGCAGATATGGTCCCTTGATTTTCAGATTTTACAACTAAGGTCCCTAAGTTAATAAGCCCTTTATACCCTTTTTTGGCCTGCCTAACATTTTGGACCCCCTGTCAAATTGCATTTTGACCCCCCCTATTATTAATATATCTGGTCAATTCCTTGGTCAAAACAGACCTTTGGCGCCAAACCATTTCTTCCCCACTTGCCCCCTGCAACACCCCTGCACACTCCACCCTCCTCCTCACCTTATCCCTTCCCTTGTTCCCCTCCAAACATAACACTCCAAATAACATTTATTATCTTCACCCTCATCTCACTCAACCCCAACAGCTGTTATAAAACATTTCCCGCCAAAATTGACATTTTGGCCAAAACTCACAAAAGTCACCCAATAGCTTTGAAATCAGGTGGGATCCACTCAGAAGATGTGAGAGAATCAATTGAAGCTATAAAAGAGAGTGAAGAAGCAAGGGAAAAGAGTAGTTAGTTTTACAATTTTTTCTTAATGTCGTTTTTAAATTAGTGTTTTAGTTTTAAGTCCGAATATTGTAATCTCAGCTTTTATGTATCACAATTAAGCTACTTTATCTTTGTAATCAATTTTAAGAATCAATTCTCAAGTTTAGCTAAAATTTATATTTTGTGTTTACTGTTGAAAATCTCATTTTGCAACTCTCATTTATAAGCTCCTAGAAGCTTAATCTTAAACTCAATCGGTTTATTTAAGCTATTCAAACCTTTTATAAGCTCAAAATCAATTCCAAGTAATTTTGAATGATGGTCAACGAAAGTCAATGGGACTCAAATTGGAAATGGTGATGAATTTGGTTGATCTGAAGTTTACTTAGGTTAGATTCGATTAGGTTAGAGTAGGATTTGGGTTACGGTTTTGGCTTTGCTTAAAATTGAAACTTGATGGTTAGTTATATTTCACTTTTCATTTTCAAGCAAATTTGCATATCGGTCTTGTGTATGTATCACGTGCTCATTAAAGGTTTAAACATGTTCAATTAGTTATATTTAAGTCGATTAGAATGATTTTGAGTATCTACTATAGCGGATCGGTAGGTAGTTTTGTTGAGTTTGTATTTCGGTTTATCATTAGGATTGTAAAATGTATTTTCATATTTTAGGATTTATATTGTGTGAGTTTCACGTTTTATTTGTACGCTTACGTTATTTTTATTCGCGTAAGTTTTAAGTTTTAAGTTTTAAACGTTCATCAATTTTAATATAGTGATAGCGTTTATTTAATATATTTTATCTTTTTAATTTCTTTTAATTTGCATTTAAGTCGCTTTAATTTATAATTTTTTTCCAGTAGTGTAATATTCAATCCAAATCCTTTCCGATCACTATCCTTAGTGATCATTCTATCGTCTGATCAAGCGTTTGCACACCATTGAGTCTCCGTGGGACATAACGACCCGGGAATTCACTGTATTCTCTGATCTTCATTGCATTTGTGTCTGAACTGTTTTAAGCCTATTACGGTGGTCATTCACAAGTGGCCGACTTATGTGATTAGACTTGACGGTTCGGCCAAATCAAATTTTAAGCATTGCTTGCGGGGTAGTCTGATTATCTTCGTCTAGCAGATTAGTGATTTGGATATTCACTCTTTGTTCATACCATCCATCAGATATGTTTATATTTTCTTATCCAAAATACAAAATATTCTTCTCATTCCTCTTATCCGTATGATTCTATTTCTCTTACCCCTCGCACTGTTTGATTCTACTCTTCTTTAACCTCAAAACCGTTTAATTCTATTTCCTTAACCCTCTACATGTTTAATTCTCATGGCGAAGATCGATTATCCTCGTTGTTTCCACCGCAAAAGCCGTATGGAAGAGGATCACCGATTGTCGAATCCGGATTGTTTATGCAAGCGATGTGGAAGGATGGGTGCAAGCAAATATTGTTATTGGTGCGAATGTCGATAACTCTCTCGATGATTCTCCAAGTTTTCCGACCATCCGCCACAACCCGATGAACCCGTTCAAGAACCGGAGACCATAACGAGTGGTGGAAATTGCTAACTCTCGAGCACACCATTTGTCCCACCGGATTTTTACGAATGTTCTTGAGACTTGATAGTCATTCGGATTACCATGTTGGTTTTGTTGATTCTTTGAATAAACCGATTCCTCTTCATAACTCTCAAATGCAATCGTTTATTCCTTGTGTCGGTTGTGGTGAGCCTCTCTTTGGTTCACCATGCGTTGGTGTACGATGTGTACAATGTGGTAATGATATTCATAATGGGAGTTGTTTGTTTTGTGGTTCGAGGAATTCATTTGATTATGATCCTAATCCGAACTCATTTAACAACTCCTCAAACCTTTCCAATTACCCACCCCAGCCCGACTTATCTTCATATAACCAACAGTTTCTTGTTGTGAATTTTATGAAGGTCCTCACCAAGATTTGAGTGTCAATCCGAAACACGTTTGTCTATGAGCAGTTTTCGGTGATGCTGAAGTTTTGGTTATGACCAAAATCCATATGATTCACCATTCGACTCAGCAGTTTTCTGTTGTGAGTACTGGAGGTCCCCATTTCACTCGATTGTCAAATAGGAACCCAGGTTCCTTGTAACAATCATGACTCTCACATGTTTGACAATTTCCAACCTCCAGCAACATTATACGGTTCAAGCTTCACTGGCCGTTGTCTCAAAAATCTCCCAAGATTTTGAAACCACAATGAAAACACTTGATGATATGATTCAAAACTTTAAGAATCAAGTGAGTGGTGAAAAGACCATAGGAGAATTCTTTGGCCAAGAGCGAGAAGAGCGAGAGGCTCGCAAATCTAGGGAAGAATTATTAATCCTAGAGCAAGCGACTCTAAGCGTTCCCAATTTCTCAAGGCGGCTCTTTATGGCGATGACGAGGAGAGTTTTATCCTTTTAAAGATAATATTTCTCAACTCCCCGGTCAGTTGATATCCCAAGATTGAGATTCCATCTCAAACAACTGCTATCACACCAAGCTCCCACTCACTCTCCGAACATGGGGACGAGCATCTTGACAACGTTCACGAAAAGGAATCGGACAATTCATAAAGTCTAGTGTTGAGGACCTTGTCCCAATCCCAAGAGAGTCACGGAATTCTTGATCATGTGTGTGATATCCCTCCTCCTCTTGTCTTCCAAACGGATCATGTTGAGATGCTCTCCGATTCGATGATGATGATTCGTTATCTTGTGGAGACATCATTTATGTGGAAGATTCACCTTCTCGAGCTTGTTAGCTTAGAAGAGAATGATGAAGTTCACGACACTGAAATTAAAGATGAAGCTCTTGAGCAACATTATTGAATGTCGATCTTCTCATTTCTAAAATCGAGGCTTTCAAAGAGAAACCTATTTCATCTCCTATCCCCATTAAGGGTAGTGACATTCTTTCCAATAATTCTAATCCGAAATGAAAGCCTCCTGTTTTGATAATATGGGAGAGAAGATTAGTGGCGATACCACTTCTCATTCTCATAATTCTCCTCAATCATGAATCATTTACTTTTGAGGAGTTCGCGGTGAACCCACTCATATCAATTCTCAATATGATTCATTCACCTTCATGGAGTTCTCGGATGAACTCACTCATATCATATCTCCGGGGAGTATGATAAATTCTACTTTGATCTAGACACTCCCGAGATTTGTCTTGATCATAAGCTTAAATGATGAGATTCATAATCACGAAATTATGGATCCTCCATAGATGAAGATGAGTTAGTCATGATGTTTATCATGATTTTCTATCTCTTTTCACCTATCCGTGGCTTCTCCTGTTCTTCACTCCTTCGGGAATGAAGACATTATCTTTGATCTGGCATTTTCATATATCATTTTTGAGCCGGGTCTTTCTCTCTATATCTCATCGGTGTGGAACTTTCACGTGCTTCAATGTTTATCCAAACATCTTGAATGAAAGTCCGGTGGAGATTGTATCTTCCACTTTGCTTCCCATGAACCAATGAATTGGGGTCGAGTCAAGCTAGCGACTCGGTAATAAAAACAGTAGCTTAACATGGGTTTTCACCGTGTGTACCACACTAGTGTGGGGGTGCCCACATGTTAAAAAAAAAAAAAAAAAAAAAATCTTCTTTCTAAATAATGGCGTAATATTTCCCTTTTACGTTCTATGTTTCGGCATAACCGCGGTACTTTGAATATTGAGGCAATATTCATTTCTAAGTGTGGGGGGAATTCTCACGAATTTCATATATTATCTACCCAATTCCCGCTTTTGGCCAAATTTTTTTTTTTAGGAGTAAGTGTTTTACACTTTCTCATTTGGTTATCGATCCGCTTGTCTAAAAAACAAAAGGATTGGCTAATCCAGAGCAAGCGGCTCTTGGTAAAGATTTATCAAATCCGTTTATATGGCTTGCAATTTGCCCAAAATTGTATGGTATTCAAATCACCATATCCTAAAAGTGAAGAGTTGGCTAGCCCAAGATTATGGCTTGTGGTAAAGGCAATGGAAAAACCATAATTGGTAATCAGCTCACCAAAGATAATATTGATAATTTATCTAAGAGTTGGCTAGTCCGAAGAGTACGGCTTGGTAAAGACAAATCAAATCCGTTGAAAGTGGTGGTTTGCTCAAAATCACATGGTTATCGATTGTACCATGGTTCTTACTTGAATCAAACATTTAGCTACTCGAGTAATGGCTTTTGGTAAAGAGATTCAAATCCATTATGTTTTCTCAAATCATTGCTAGGGACTAGCAATATCTCGATGTGGGGATTGATGAGTGTCTAAATACTCATCATTTTGTACAATATAAAGCTGCAAAATCATCTCGAAAACACTCAAAAATGCATCAAAATGATAAAAATATCACAAATCGATGTTTTATGTGTTTTAAATGCAAAAATATCAAAATCGGATGAAAAACATATCAAATTTGCAAAATTGCGGTTTAGTCCCCAAGTTTCAAAAGTTGTCAAAAGCAGTCCTGAGCACATAATTTCAAAGAAAAATCACCAAAGGTCCTTTTAAAATCATAAGTTGTCAAATTTAGTCCTTTGGTGAAAAATATAAAAGTTTGAGAAAATTACAAGTTTAGTCCTTCAACTTTGAAATTTGGCGAAATGGCCCTGAAAATTGCAAAATGGCAATTTTGGTCCTTATACTTTGAAGATTGTCACTTGTGGTCCCTTGAATAACTTCTCGAATTGGCGGATATGGTCCTTGATTTTCGATTTTACAACTAAGGTCCCTAAGTTAATAAGCCCTTTATACCCTTTTTTGGCCTGCCTAGCATTTTGGACCCCCTGTCAAATTGCATTTTGACCCCCCTATTATTAATATATCTGGTCAATTCCTTGGTCAAAACAGACCTTTGGCGCCAAACCATTTCTTCCCCACTTGCCCCCTGCAACACCCCTACACACTCCACCCTCCTCCTCACCTTATCCCTTCCCTTGTTCCCTCCAAACATAACACTCCAAATAACATTTATTATCTTCACCCTCATCTCACTCAACCCCAACAGCTGTTATAAAACCTTTCCCGCCAAAATTGACATTTTGGCCAAAACTCACAAAAGTCACCCAATAGCTCGAAATCAAAGGGATCCACTCGGAAGATGTGAGAGAATCAATTGAAGCTATAAAAGAGAGTGAAGAAGCAAGGGAAAAGAGTAGTTAGTTTACAATTTTTCTTAATGTCGTTTTAAATTAGTGTTTTAGTTTTAAGTCCGAATATTGTAATCTCAGCTTTTATGTATCACAATTAAGCTACTTTATCTTTGTAATCAATTTTAAGAATCAATTCTCAAGTTTAGCTAAAATTTATATTTTGTGTTTCTTCGTTGAAAATCTCATTTTGCAACTCTCATTTATAAGCTCTAAAGCTTAATCTTAAACTCAATCTGGTTTATTTAAGCTATTCAAACCTTTTATAAGCTCAAAATCAATTCAAGTAATTTTGAATGATGGTCAACGAAAGTCAACTGGGACTCAAATTGGAAATGGTGATGAATTTGGTTGATGCGTAAGTTTACTTAGGTTAGATTCGATTAGGTTAGAGTAGGATTTGGGTTCGGTTTTGCTTTGCTTTGTGGAAACAAGTGGTTAGTTATATTTCACTTTTCATTTTCAAGCAAATTTGCATATCGGTCTTGTGTATGTATCTGTGCTCATTAAAGGTTTAAACATGTTCAATTAGTTATATTTAAGTCAGTTAGAATGATTTTGAGTATCTACTATAGCCGGATCGATGAGGTAGTTTTGTTGAGTTTGTATTTCGCTTTTGAAAGGGTGTTTGGATTATGCATATAAACGTATTAGAGGATAGTCGATAGTTAGAACTTGGTGTTGTAAGTTTGCGGGACTCATATGAACTCATTTAAGTCTTTCACTTGTGCATAAAACCATCAAAGTCAAAATTGCTTTACATTTGTCCTAATCTGTTCACTGTTGAAGATTTTGCAACTCAAAATCTTAATTTATGTTTGAATCACATAGATATATATTGCAGCAGGCTTATTTCATGTATTCATATCATAATCAGTCCAAAGATTAGCTTCAAAGTTCAAAATAGTCAACATTCCATTTCTGTCTCAAAAAGTCAAAATGCAAAATCTGTTTTGAGCCATTCTAGTAGGAATTTTAACGAGCTCATCTTTGGGCCAAATTCAATGATTCTTGTTGTTTTAAAATATTCCCTGGTCTATTTTCTCATGCCCATTTAGTATATTTTGCAATTTTTCTATAAGCTCAAAAGAGCTTGAGAATGAGAGTTAAGTGCCACTGTGGCGAACCTTGTTACTACACAGGCTTATGCGACTTTTGCAAAGCTTGTGTATGGCTCATCTTGGTTTCACTAGGTCGATTCTTGGTTTAAACACTCTCACCCAGGTCTAGTCTAGGTTCCATTTGTTTCTTTTCGGTTTCTAGCTTATTTGGTGGCTTATATTCTAGTTTAAGTTGCCTCGGTCGGCTGATTTTAGCTTATTATTCATTTCACCAAATGCGCGACTTGTAATCAGTGGTTTTAGCTTGTTATTTTAAGTTGCATTAGAGTAGTTTTATCAAATTATAGCTTGTGTTTGTTTGGTAGCTTTTGGTCTTCATTTAGCTTATTCAAGTGCTTATTTATAAGCACTTGACACATCGATTCTAATTCCTACAAATAAGCACTGTTTTCCATTTTCTCAGATTCCTTATATTATTTCGTAGATTTCAAATTTTCAGATTTTTCTAAGCTTGTTTGCTAATTTTCTTAATTTAAATCACTTTTTAGCACTTTTTAATTAGCTTTTAATACAAAAAATTAAGAAAATGTTCAAAAAAATAATTTTTCAATTTTCTTAAGTTTAGATAAATATAAAAAGACAAAAAAGTATTTTTCTAGATTTTTCTTAGTTTAATTTGTATTTTTAAGCCATTTAATTAGTTTTTAATAGTTTTTAATTCATAAAAAATAGAAAAATAATCAGAAAAATACAAAAATAGTTTTGAAAATTCTAGTTTGTTATTTTAGACTTTTCTAAGTCTTAATTTTATTTTTCTAGCTTTATTTTCTAATTTCTTGTATTTTAGGTAATTATTTAATAGTTAAAAATAGTTTTTAATTAATAATAATTAATTTAATAGTTATAAAAATAATTTTCTTTTTCCAAATATTTTCTTTTATCATTAGGATTGTAAAAATGTGTTTTTCATATTTTTAGGATTTATATTGTGTGAGTTTCACGTTTTTATTTGTACGTTTACGTTATTTTTATTTAAACGTAAGTTTTAAGTTTTAAACGTTCATAAATTTTAATATAGTGATAGCGTTTATTTAATATATTTTATCTTTTTAATTTCTTTTAATTTGCATTTAAGTCGCTTTAATTTATAATTTTTTTTCCAGTAGTGTAATATTCAATCCAAATCCTTTCCGATCACTATCCTTAGTGATCATTCTATCGTCTGATCAAGCGTTTGCACACCATTGAGTCTCCGTGGGACATAACGACCGGAATTCTTGTATTCTCGATCTTCATTGCATTTGTGTACGAACTGTTTTAAGCCTTTTACTACCGTCATTCATGAGTGCCGCCTTGTGTGATTAGACTTGACGGTTCGGCCAGATCACATTCGAGATCGCTAGTGAGACTACATTTGTGTAGTTAGGAATAACTAAATGATAAGAGGATTAGGATAACCCTTGTTTGATACGTAATATAATTACTTCTTCCGCATCGGTTGAGTAATTCCCCACACCTGCGTTGTACTCATCTTTAGTACACGATACCCTAGTTAACCCCTCGAGCCTATCCTTTTCGCGGTTCTCGTGATGTTTCGGTTTTCGGAATATCATTGAAGAGCATTGTTTACACCCCACCCCAAATGTACACCCAAATCGCCTTAGCCTACCTTGTATGCACTCACTTTTAGTGCATTATTGTTATCACCCTAAACCCTTAGTTCAATTATCTAATTACTTGCATGAGTTGCTAAGTTGAGTCATATCTTTGTACACGCTTTGGAACGATTGGGACTCATGGAAAATTTAAAGTTTTAAATGACTAAAAGGGAACGCCAATTCCTTATTTGCGTAATAACGTACTCAAGTGTTTTGATCTTTTCAATTGGGTCATATTAGTGTTAGAGTAATAAAACTCAAGTGTAGGGATGTGCTATAAATCCTATTATTTTGATGTTATCGTGAGGATGGTAGAGTAAAAGTGTATATAAAAAAAAAGATCGAAAAAAAATAGAAAAGAGAAAAAGAAAAAAAAATAGAGTGTACAAAATATATATATATATATATATATATATATATATATATATATATATATATATATATATATATATATATATATATATATATATATATATATATATATATATATATATATATATATATATATATATATATATATATATATATATATATATATATATATATATATACGGCTACCATCCTACATCTATCTTTAAATTTATGTATGTTTATTTCGAGTTATCTAGAGTTTAGAGTGTCGAGTCTTGGCTTAGCAACACCATTCTTCGTATGCATTTAACATAGAGATTTTGACTTGCCACCACTAAATAGCCTATCTCACCAAACCCTTTGTTTCCTACACCGTAGCCTAACGTTACAACCCTTTAAAGACCTCTTTGATAGTCTTTCCTAGGTGCTTCGCCAGCGATGAAGGTTTGATCTATTCTCAAGCCTATGGTAATCTATGTACTAGGACCGGTTAATGAGTGTTTATCTTCCATTTCAATTTGCTATATTTCATATACACCCGAGAGATGTGAGTATCCAAACACCCCATGCGAGGTGCTAGTATGTAATTTCCATGCTTGTTATGACTTTCATGGGGCTTATATGTGTTGTGGACTGTTTTAAACCAATGCTTCATGACCCTAACTTATAAATTATTTGGCTAAAATCACATTTGCTTGAGGACAAGCAAATACCAAGTGTAGGGATATTTGATAAGGTTTTAAAATGTACCTTTTGAGGGTCGTTTAAGCCCTTATTTGATCACTTTTGTATCCGTTATTGCTTAATATAGTTCCTTTTCACTTTTTAGGTCTCTTGAAGGCAAGCTAGCGTAATGGCACTTATTTGACGAAAAGGCGGATATATGAAGAAAATGGCCAAAGTCAAGAATCGAGACACTCAAGTCGCTAAATCACAATGGGACGGCGTCATCGCTTAATCTGCGACGCCGTCGGAGGAATTTGTGACGACACGGAGAAATTTCTAGTTTTTGGAGGATCAGGCGCTTGGACTTTAAAAGAGTAGGCCGTCGCAACTCGCATCGGCCTAGATTCAATCCAGACGGCGTCGAGAAGCTAAAGAGGACGTCACACAAGCATAAGGTGACCCGTCGCAAGATTAACTTGGCCAAGACGAAACCCTAATGACGGCGACACGGCATCACAAATCATAAGGTGACGCCGTCGCACATGTAATCTTATATATAAATCCTAATTTTCGAGTTTTAGAGAGTCTTTTGGGTAAACTTTTGGAGTAAAACCTAAACCGAACAAGGTCGTATTTTAGGGTTCTAAACCCTATCTTACACCAAGATAAGTTGTTTACTTCATTAATTTAATTATGTCTTCAATTATTTGTGTGTATGCTTGCATGTTCTCCATGTCCGCTAATTTACTTGTGTGTTTGCTTAGGGAATATGAAACTTAATTATTGAATATTGATTGGTTGTTTCTTATCTTAGTTGATTAATGATCTAGTAATGCGATAGGTCATTCGTTGTGTACTTAATGCTTGATTAATCTTTGTGAACCTTAGGTTATAGCACTTTGAGTTGTTGTAAGCTAAACTATCCAAAGAGGCCTTAGAGTTAGAGTTTATCATCCTAGTGGGTTTGTAGACGAGACCCTTTGGTAACTTCAAAGAGTAGGGAGAAACGCATACCCTACAACTTTAGACACACAACGCAACTAGGAATAAGGGCGTGACAATTCAACCACCAATAGGAGATAATTAAGGAGTAGTAAAACCTAAGTAAACACATATTTAAACTATCATCTGAGCACACAATAATTAGACATAGACTACCACCACCTTAGTTTAGATAATTAGATAATAGTAGAGTAATCGGTGAAATACCAACCCCAAAATCCAAACCCGAGATTCGTACTTTTCCTTTTCTAAAAACATAAAAAAGATAAAAAATAATCTTCCTCAACCCCAACCTTAGCGTAGTAACTTCACTAGCATTCCTATTCCCCAGAGAATGATATCAATTCCGTGGCTTACCCTAATACTACACTACAACGATTAGGTTCCTTTGCCTGGGTGTTGAAAACTTGCTCGACGAAAAGGAAGTTCCTTTGACCCCGAACAGCCGTGTAAGCGTGTCAAGATAGCTAGTTCATTCTCTTAGTCTTAGAGATTTGTTTAGTTATCTCTTGTTTTATTGAATGAACATTTATATGTTTTGATTATTCGTGCGTTGTGCTCTTTGTTGCACATATATTAGCATTGATTGAAACACTCATTCTTGAAGAACATCAGCAGCAGTGGGATCCTCCATAATGCCTAGACGGATCCCTTCAAGAATGGAACCGTGGGATCCGTGAATCAAGCACAAATTTCTACTAACTTGAGTTTTACTTGCGGAAATTATGCGTTATACTCTTGTTTTCTAACCTTTACTTTGTAGATTTTCAAATTAGCATATGAAGATTTTGACACCATAAAGCTAGGGGAGCTTTGTGTATCAAACGACATTACAAAATCATTTGCAACTTAATCCAATTTTGGATTACACTTCATGATACCCATTGCATCTTTGCAATCTTCAAGGGAGCACGTTTTGCCACTTAGATTTAACCATTTGCAAACTTAATTGCAAACACAATTAGTTTATTTTACGTCATGTCCTTGGCGCCTTCAAAGGGATGGACTCGTCGAGGGAGTTAAGACGAGTACCATTCCGTCACTTGCTCTCTTTACATTTTATATACCTTTTCTTATAAAAATTGTGTTAGTTTCTTTTAACACTTTTGTTTCGACAAAAGGGGAGAAGAAAGTAAAACTAAATTCAAAGTTCTACGAATTTTAGCTTTTCCTTAAAATAATTTTATATTTTGTCATCAACAAAAAGGGAGATTGTTAATACAAATAAGTCGTAAAAACGTTTATTTATATTTTACGATCTTCTAATGTTTTGTTGATAACAAACGAAATCATTTTAACGAAACAAATAGAATCGTAAATAGTTTGAGTTAATAGTTTCCTAACACACTTACGTTTCACATAAAACACTAAAACAAGTATAAGTGATTTTATGATTTAATACATATGTACAAACAACTAGTGTTTACATATTGGGTTAGCATATACTTAAACTAAGTATACTAAAATGGGTAAAACAAGTATATACTAAATGGGTAAAAACTAGTAAATGGTATTGACCCATAACCCATGGTTTTATATATACCACTTAACCAAGTTCATTGTATCTAGAAAGAAACCATGGATCAACCCATAACCCATGACCCATAACCAAAAATACCCATGGGTAAAGAGGGCGTTCCACGGATCCACGGCTTTGTGCTAGCCGGATCCCAAGTGGAAGGGATCCGTGGGATCCGGGAAGCAGTGAGAATTTTCTCTATAAATGAAACTATTTCTTCCTTTCTATTCATCACTTCACATATACTTCCCTATTATTCTAACCTCTAACCTCGGATCCAAGTGATCTATGTAGTTTGTCTTTTGTTTTGTGTGATCTTCTAGGTTCCTCTTAAAGGAAAGATCACCACTTCTTGAAGACGTGCAAGCTCAAGTCCATGAGTTGCCATGCTTCGTCATCATCAAGACAACTAAGGTTCTCTTATTGGTAGTTCTACCTTTCTCCATAGATGTTGGGTTGAAGGTATTAGTGAAGAATGCCGAAAGTGTCAAGATGAAAGCATTAGTGAAAGGTGCCCATCATCCGTGTCAAAGCATTAGTGAAGAATGCTAAAGGTGTCAAAATGAAGGCATTAGTGAAGGGTGTCAAGCGTTGTGTCAAAGGCATTAGTGAAGGATGCCAAAAAATCAAATCAAGTAGCATTTGGGAAGAATGCCTAGGTCGTATAATCGATGAGGTGCATCGTTGTACATATAAGTATTTGTTTATTTACAAGGATGGTGATATCCTTGATGGTGTTGTAACAAGGAGTAGTTCTTCTTGAGATTAGGTGTTGTGTCGTGAAGGGTAGTAGTTCCTCCATAGTAATGGAACTAGGTGCTTAGCCTAGTACCTAATAAAGGGTAGAAGACGTTGTGATAGGATTAGTTCTCCTAAGGTGTGAAAGAACTCGGTGGTTAGCCTAGCACCGTATAAAGGGTAGGCGACGTTGTGTTAGGTGTGGTTCGCCTTGGTGTGAAAGAACTCGGTATTTAGCTTTGTACCGGAAAAAGGTTAAGCGACGTTGTGAAGGCTTCTCCGCCATAAGGATATTGGTGTAGTGCTTACGAACTCTCGAGTAGGTGACTCGAGGAGTGGAGTAGGGCAAGGAAGGTGTCCTTGTAGCCGAACCACTATAAATAACTTGTGTCGTGGTGATGTGCTTCTTACTCTTTATCTTTCATTACACGTTTATTTATTTATCTATCAACGTCCAACATAAATAACCAAATAGATTGACATAAGTCGATCTAAATATTTAAAAGGAAGTTTTAAATTGGTAAAACTATTCAACCCCCCTTCTAGTTTTCCACAATTAGCTCGAAAAACTTAAAAACAAAATGATTGGAAATTAACAAGGAACCTCATTTTTTATTATTTACAGATATCTCAGTGATGCAGGTTTTACTGACCAGGTCTTAATATTTATAATGTCTCGTTATACCTATGGTCTACCCTAGTGCACTAACGGGCAGTGTACCCAGTCGTGTGTAGTGTAGTAATCGGTAAAGCCGAGGTCGTCCCAAGAGCTATGTGTGTTGGATTATTACTAAGTCTATGTGTCATAGATTTAATATGGTTTTGATAGGGATTTAATTAATTAAACTACTAATGCATAATAAAGCAAATAAAAGCAAATAAAGGATAAAGGGAAATCAATTGAGGAAAGTGGTGCTAACTTAGTAAATCCTCCTAGCTAGTTATGTCTACGTCTACTTACTTCCAATTATTTCAGGTGGGGTCAAAGTCGAGAGGACAACATTTGGTCAATTCGCCCTAACCTATTAGCAAAGATGCCACCACAGGAGAAGTCAGGTGTCCCCCATAAGTCCGATTGTTCCTGGTCCCTAAGCTAAGTCATTAAGTACCGCTACATGCTAGATTTATAATAGTGAATGCCGACCGTTAGGAACTTAGAACGCACCCCTAATTCTTAAGTTCATCCAAGCGATGGGTGATCGGGTTGGTCAATCGCACAATTAGAAAGTGGTCGTCGATTGGTCATATCTTACCTTCCGTCTCGGTCCGCCTCACCTAGGGTCGGGTTGGTCATATCTCCTAGGCAATTGGCCTCTATCGCCATTCAAAACTACCGAGACCAAGGGTGGCTACCAATAAACTATGCATGCATACACTTAGAAATAATTATACGGAAGTAAAGTAAACGCAAACAAAACAATTAAGGAATAATAACTAGGCCAACACCAAGAGGTGCTTAGCCGCTTATATTAATTATGCAAACCAATTCAATATACAAAGGTACTAAATACATGAATTGAAAGTAAAATAAATATAAAACGCTGATGCTTATCGTAGGGGAGTGATTTCTCGCTTGGAGCGACTCAGTATGCTCCTCTAGACCGCCTTGAGAGCTTTTTCCCACGTTCTTTGAGTGTTGTGTGTGGAATGGAATGAATAGAAATCTTTGGAATTGGGGTATTTATAGGCGGATCCGGGTTCTGGCGTAACTAATATAAGAGTTACGCCGAACCTTCTATTCCTAGTATTTTGCTCTAGATATCTTTGTTACTACAGTAACCTAATGAGTGGTTACGCCGTAGTCTTCAATAAACTCGGTTACGTCATAATAGATGCACGATGGTTATGGCGTAAGTATCGTGGCGTGGAACCTCATTTGACCTAATATAGTTACGTCCATAACCTTTGGAAAGAGTTACGCAGTAACCTTCGATAATTGGTTTTCCGAGTCACACAATAGTTACGGCGAATGTGATGAGACGAGTTCTGCCAGTAACTTCTTCAAAATAGCATCTTGTGATAAATCTTTAGATATTTCTCCGATTCGCGTCTCTTTAGCTCCAATGCTCGTAATTTACACGAAAGTGGAAAACAATGGAAAACAAGCGTAAATCCATATAAATGATATAAAATTACAAAGCATTATCGGGAAATTGACACTTAATATTAGGACTATTGATGTTATCAAATATCCCCACTGAACTCTACTTGCCCTCAAGTAGACCTTATTAGAAAGATTCCTAAAAGATATCTCCCATAACCTGGAAAATATAAGTTTATAAATCCCTTATGCTAGAATAAAACAAAGTCGAACACCTCACGAAAGGGGAACAAAACACTCAAATCTCTCACCTATTCTAAGTGTCAATTTCGGGGTGATCACTCAATCGCACAATCATAGCATGTATTCTATCATAAGCTTGGCGGTTACACAAATCTCCACCACTAGAGTTAAGGGCTAAACAATTCTCAAAGGCAATATGGGTAGACGCGACAGAGGTTAAGGGGTGACTCGTCATTACTAACATGTCACGGCGAAGTGGACAAAATCAATGATACATGACCAAATTCATGGCCAAGACACCAAAGATTGCTCGCTGCATCGCCTAGACACGCTTCATGACTAAAGGGTAGGATAAGACATGGGATATATAATTGGTGTAAAATAAAAACAAGGTGTAGTCTAAATCTATAACCAAGTCATCACCACTTCACCGTCCGCCCAAAGTTCAAGCTTTGAAGTCAAGAAACGGATCATGAAATGCAAGGTAGATGTGTCATTAGAGGGCGTCGTGATGGGCACACTACCTTTTCTCCAACTGGCATAACTACCAACTCCAATCTTCAAATGTGACGAGGTGGCCTCCTCGATACTAAATCAATAAAGCTCATACTACGTTGCTTATAACATTGCACTTTACAAAATCATAACAACTATATTTTTTTCGAATCACCTTTTTTTTTTTTTTTTTTTTTTTCATTTCAACATAACAATAATAACATAACATAATATCCCCCCACTTGAGATGAACATTGGGAATTCGGGATCTTCAGAAATGTTTTCGACGAAAGCGTGATTTTCGAACCTTTCCACTCGAACCTTGAACTTAGGCAAATGATGACTTTCCAATCACAAATAAAGACTATAGGGTAGGCTAAGGTGTATAGGTGTATCGAAATAATATATCGGGTTAACAAAATGAAAGGAATGGCTCAGAAGGGTGTATGCAGGGGTATCTTGCACTAAAGGTGAGTGCAACAAAAGGGTTTCACATGGGGTGAGGTGACTAATCGATAGACACATAATGGTAGGCTTTTTGGGTGATAATCCTATAATATTGCCTTCTAAAACTGAAAAGTCCAAATACATCGAGCTAACTCAACATACCTTGTCTATGGTCTCGAAATGATGCAAATGCCAAGTTCTAAACTTTACAAGCTACCTAAGACACTCATAATTTGGTGGATTTGGGTAAAATATTGGAAACGGATAAGGCTAATCTCACCATATATATCAAGGGTTGTATGTGCTCGGCTAAGGTATAATCTAGTTAGGTTAAGAAAACATGTTAAAATTTTAAAATGGCATAATTTTCAAAATAAACTAGAAAAATGAGGGCAAAATAAAGTTCAAGAGATAATTCTACCCCGTCCTCCCACTTGAATTGTACAAAGTCCCTTTTGTACTAGGCATTAAATAAAGGTGAAGAGAAAGGTAGAATTAGAGCGAGAACTTCCCAAATTTGCTCCAAAAGAAGGAAGGCCCACGAAAAGAGACGTGCCTTCAGATAAGCATCATGAATACACTTCAATCCACAAATCACACTACCAACAAGCATAATACTAAAAGACAAAATAAAAATGAAAATGAAAAACAAACCTAACTCACTCGTGGGAATCACGGTTGCATTTAGCTAATGCAACAAGTTTTAAACCACTTGGTGTCCCAAGTGGACGAGAAAGTCTCGTGAGGGTTTGCTGAGAACACACCCACAAAGTTCATTTAAAATACTAATACAAGGCTATTGAGTTTTAAAATGAAAGAATTAAAGCAGAGGAAGGTTACGTCAGTAACTCTTTTGAGGAGTTCTGCCAGAATCGGCAAAACCCGACATAAGTCAGAAGCGAGTGGTTACTGTGTAACCACCGAGATGGTATTATGCCGAATTGGTAATGCGTCAAGAATTCTGTTGCTAAAAGGTTGGTTACTGGCGTAATCACCAAGATGAGTTACGCCTAAACTCGCTCGTCGATCAATGAACTGCAAAGAAGAATTACTTCCTTGTTTCTGAAAAATAGTTAGAAAACAAAAACCCTACGAAATGGAAATAAAACAAAAGAAAGGGATAATTCGGGTTGTCTTCCGAAGAGCACTTTTCTTTATTCTGATCTTTAAGTTAGACTCGAGCCGCTGGGCTTCTATGGGGCCTTTGGACTTCCCGACCTCTTCAATATCTTTCATCAAGTTATGCCTCATCCAGGCGACATTCGTAGCCATTCTCGGTATTCATTAGTTTCGATTTTCCGGATTTTACAAAATTTTTCCTCCGGTCCCAGGTGGTAGTGAATGAATTCGTATTTTTCGACAATAATAGGTGGTGGTTGTTGGAATCACTCTTATACCTTAATTCAAGTGTTAGTTACTCATATGTAATAGGTAGTTAATTATGGCCTTTATGTTTGTTATTAGCCTTAAGCTTATGTAGAAGGCCCATGAGCTTAGGCCCAAGCCCATAGGAGAAAGGATGGGAACTAGGAGTGTTGCCCTAGCTTCCCTCCTATAAATACTCTTGTAAACCTTCACTTGAAGGTTGGTTGTTCAAGTTATTTCTTTCACCTACACTCTACGCATAACCATCTTAGTATAACGTGTGTTTGTGTTTGATTTCTTGTTCAATCACCTTAATCTCTTTCTTATAAGCTTGTGTTGTAAAACTAGTGACCTAACAGTTGTATCAATCGCCTAATAGTTGAGTGAACGTATTGTTTGAAGTGAGTTTTGGTCTCACGCTTAACTTGCGTCTCCATAACTTTGGCTTGATCAAAACGTAATTTTACACTTTTAATCCAAGATTCTTGTCCTTTCAACGTTATACAGTTGTTAAACTTATCGCTTTTGGCAAAAGTTTGAACTTTGTGTGTAGATCATCGTTTTCATCTAGTTTTTATACGAAGGTTCTATCCTACGAGTAACTGCTTTTAAGAGTTTTGGTTCATCAAGTTTCACACTTTTGTGTCTTTGGTGTTCTTGAAGCTATTTCCTCACACAAAACCGGTTTAGAAACAACTTTGAGCATAATCATATTTACGGTAATCTCACGCAGTAGAAACCCTAAAACTACGCGTAAGGTTATCCTTGGCTTGATCTTCGTTGCGTGGTTTACTCCGTGTTTTCTTGCTTGGATAAGCACGAAAATACGTCGACTTTGGATATCTTTTGCCCGTGAAGTGTAAAGATCACTGGGATAAAACCTAAACTTACGCATAAGCATAAAGCTTACGCGTAGAAATCCCACGCTAAGATTCATCTTACGCCTAAGCCAAGTCTTACGCATAAGGTAATCCTACGCATAAGTTTCTACGCCTAACTTTGTGTCTCACGCATAACTTTAGCGTCTTTTCCATACTACGCCGTAAGCTAAATCCCACGCAACTAGTGATTGTTACGCGTAACTTTGGTGTTTTATGCATAAGTGCTACTTGGATTATTGTGATTTCTACGCCTAAGAACACTTCATCAAGAAGGTTCATTCGACTACAAAGATCTATTTTATAACACAAGTTAATCAACATGTCTCAACCACCATACTCTAACTATTTCCCTTACACTTATTCTCAACGACAACAACAACTCACCACAACATCAACAATGGAATCAACAACAAGCAATTTATCAACAACAATTTAATCAACAACATAATCCACAACTTGAGCAATTCCTCCACCACAAATGGTTCAAAACCGCCAAGTCTTCAAGTTCAACCCTACACAAATGACTTCAATCAACATCCATCAAGGAACACTATGAAGGAACCCACTTGGTTTGCAAAGATGTGTGAAGCTTTAGCGACCAACAATCAATTCATGAGGTTGGATCACTTGATAGACCTCCAATGCTCACTCCGGAAACTACGATCAATGGATGATAAGGTTCTTTAGGTTTTGTGATCAAGAAGCCACATGGAAAGTTCTTAAAGAAGGTTATCTTGGAAGGTCCATTTGAGATGCCCACATCATTGTGCCGGAGATCCTAATGCTATTCCACCAAGAGATGAACAAACAAACATTGCTATCAAGTGCAGATTTAAATCAAATGTAACTTCTACACTATGAAGGCGATGAGCTTGCAATGCAATATATCCTTTTAGGATTACCTAACCCAATTCTTCAAGTGTTGATGCTCAAAAGACTGCAAAGGAAATGTGGGACCATATTCATCTTCTTATGGAAGGATCTGTACTCAATCGGAGGATTTGGAATCCAAAATTTACTTGGCTTATGAACACTTCATGATTGAACTGGAGAGACACTAGAGTCTTATCATCATCGATTTTGGACATCATCAATGATTTGGATAAACACAACATCATCATGCCAAGAATTGCGTGAATACTAAGTTCCTTAGTAGTCTTGGTCCTGAATGGGAAAAGTATGTCATTTTCTCCGTCTGCGAAGAATATGCATCATTCTACATATGGATTGTTGTACGATTACTTGAAGCCTCATGAAAAGGAAGTTGATCGGAAATGATTCTCCGTGCTCAAATTGCTCAACCTACACATCCGAAAATCAACAACTTTCCTTATATGCTCAACAAAGTTATCCTCCTCAACAAGCAACTCAACCAACCGCCTCGGTCACACAAACGATCAATCACAAAGAACCTCAACAAAATCAATTGGTTCCTTACAACAACAACAATGATCAAGCACTTCATAGTCAAACTAATGAGGAATCCGATCCGTCGAAGCATTGCAACAGGATTTGTTATGATTGCTAATGCTTTTAGCCGTTATACCAACAAATCCAACAATCGTATTCGCTCCTCATCCAATACACGAAATCGCTAATGTGAACAATGGACGAGTTAAAGTTCGAATCGTGGTTATGGTCACAAATGGGAGGTGGTCAAGGGTTTAATGCTATGGGAGGAATAACAATGAGCTCAAGTGGTGGAACAGGAAATGCCGAATGGGTTGAATGGTCTTCGATGCTACAACCGCAATGAGAAGGGACACTGCTAATGCATGCCCAAAGCCAAGGACTAGGCGGTGCTTATTTCAAAGAGGCTCTTCTTTTGGCTCTTAAGGATGAAGTCGGTGGATCTCTCACAAACAAAGAACGAGCTTTATGGCGGGATGCGCACTGTGATGATGATATGGAGGACTTGCAGCCAATGCACCGTTATGTTGATGGCTAATATGCATGAGTTACACATGAGTGAAACAGGCCCAATGTATGACATCGATGGCTTGTCTCGGTGCACCAACAAACCATCATCATATTCGAACCAATATCTCCGCCAATATCTCGAATCCGCACGGCTTAGACTGTTCAAAATGAGTCATCTACATCTCATTTTGACGATTTTCAAATAAACCACAGTTACATTTGACGATCAAGATGACCTTATGGTTTCCTTTGATAATCAAATTGACTCGTGGTTGTACTTGAGGATCTAAATAATGATCATGTTGTGACTCACGTTGAACAAGTTAATCGTTGCCTCATCCGCATTTTGCTCGCTTAATTCAAGACCATCAAATCAAAATGGAGGAATGTTATGCATTAAATAAGGACTTAAAAAGTAAAAATGCACTGTTAACCAAGGATTTTGAATGTTTACAAAAGCAACTCAACTTTTCAAAACTCAAGAAAAACTTGAAAAGGTTTTGAAGCGACCTTTACTAAATCTCATCAAACGAAAAATATTTAGAGAGAGAGATCGTGATCTAGCCGCTTCAAGAATGCTTTGTTGTCCGAAATAGAACAACTGAAACATGAACATAAAAGCAAATTAACGCCTCACCTTAGAAAATCAAAAAGCTAAGGTCGAGTTGTTAACTTGTCAAAAACAGTTCTCCGCAGATACAAAAGCATTCAACGAATCGGTAGATGACCTTCTTGAAGAAATTATCGGCTTGCAAAACAAAATTAAAGAGTTTAAAGCTGTTGTTTACAAACATGGTGAATCAAGAATACTATTGAAAAGTTTACTTTAAAACCCAATCCAAAAGGATATGGACCAAATCTAGCGATTACATAAACCAAAGCTTTCACTAAAAACATTCAAACCAAACTCAAGTTTCCAAAGAATATAAAATTAATGATACTGTTATGAGTGTTGTTGAATATCATCGTCAAGAGGAATTCGATGCGAAGACGAGTCGATCAAAATTAAAACTATTGTTTACAACAAACCTTTTAATTATTCAAAACCGTCACTTTTGTCACACCAACGGATTCTTCTAACACACCAAGGGTTATCATCAAACACCGAGTCTTCTAATGTTAATCCCCAACCGATTATGCACAAATTTATGGTCCTTTACCTTCCATCGATGAAGTAAACTCAAAACTCGAAAATCGCAAAATTCTTAGATATTTTGATATTTTCATGGTCGACCTCAAAAATTTAGAACATGAGATAGAATATCATTCGAAATCAAAGTTCAACACTTTCAATCGCCTCGCGCGAACAAAGAAACATTTTTCGTAAAAATCTTTACCAAATGTTAAAATTTGAAAAGTTGTGCATTGTCTTGGGAACGGGACTTTCATAAGAACTTGGAGTCATGAAGGTCGTTTTAGAAATCCAAACATCTATTTCTAATACTAAACGTAAAAAGAAACTGCTGAGAAAAGATGTTGATCGACTCTTGAAAGATGTTATCCGTGGCCGATATCCATAATGTTGTGTTATTCCATTCTTTGCCACATGCATCCGATTATATCTCTCGATAATGTTGACTCTGTAGTAATCGCTGAGAATACCGATAAGGTGCTTCAAATCGAGTCTTTAAAAGTCGAAAATGAACGATTACTTAACGAACTTTACAATGCAAAACATCGCCTTAATTGGTGTGAAAAGATATTCACAATCAACAACTTGGTTTTCAAAAGAAAATCGCTCAGTTGCAAACAAAATCTTTGATCCTAAAATTGAGCAACTGGATGATCAAAACGTGTCTTTGAAAAGTCAAATCTCAAAATATGAACAAGAACTTGTAACAGCTTAAACAGAATATGGTGTCATATTTGATTTACTCAATAAGACTCGTCATGAAGCATCAAACGAACTTGATCACTATCTTGCTCACACTAGAGAAGTCATGAATTTTCTTTGGTAATATTCGCTCGAAAATCAAGATTTGATTCACACTATCTCTAAGTTAAGAGAAATGTTAGGAAAGTATGAACAACTTCCGCCAACCATCATTAAGAGATTAGCACCGTAACACTTAGTAACTAGTATAATACCCATGCGTTGCGGGTATAACGATTCAATAATTTAGAAAAGAAAATATATAAACTTGTTGTCTCAGATATTTTGTTATTAGAAAAAAAATGCTCATGATATACCAAATTGATAATTACTTCATATCAAACTTACACAATAAACTTGATAACAAAATTTACACCATAAACTTCATATCAAAACTCTTAATATACAATTAATAACAAATCTACACCACAAACTTTTTAACAATGTTTACAATATAAACTTTGTAACAAATTTAAACCATAAACTTTATTATAACAAAATTTACATAATAAATAAAAATTTAAATAATAAATATTAACAACAATTTAAACCACTAATTTTCCCGGCGACCACAAATGTTTCCGCGACCATTAATTTTCCCGCGACCACAATTTTATCCGCGACCACTAATTGTTCCGGTGACTTTTTCTTGCGAGAGAACAACGGGAAGCGGTAATTAACCAAAAAAATACCAAGAACGTTAGATCTACGAAAGAACATATAGATCTACAAAATAAATCATTAGATCTAAAAAAATACGGATTTAAATAAAAAATTACGGATCTATAAAAAAAATTAGATCTAAAAAAAAAATCAATATATCTACAAATAAAAACATTAGATCTACAAATAAAATTGGAATCTATAAAAAATAGAACTACAAATAAAATTTTCATATCTAAAAATAACATTCGGATCTATAAAAAAATTAAAAAACTAACGGAGATCTTTAAAAAAATTAAAAAAAAAAACAAAACTTTAAAAAAGTTTAAAAAAATACGGGTCTTTAAAAAAAAATAGATCGATTAAAGAAAATTATTAGATTTACAAAAAAAAAAAATCGAATCTATAACAAAAATTAAAAAAAGAACGGAAATCTTTAAAAGAAATTAAAAAAAATACGGATCTTAAAAAAAAGTTAAAAAAAATGCGAATCTTAAAAAAAAATATATCTATAAAATAAATTTAAGGATCTTTAATAAAACATTAAAAAAACTTACTTGTGGGCTTAAGTGGTGGTGTAACATTTGAAAGTCGCGAATTTTGGCCGGAGTTGGTGACGTGCGCCGAACCCTAGAAGGGTGGTGGCGAATTTGCAGAGAGAGAAGAGAGAGCGAGGTGTGTGTTTTTAGAGAGAAAGAATATGTAAAATGAAGGAGTGGTGAGAGGTGTGTATTTATACTTCATAATTATTGAATTAGAATGGTCGATTAATGTTGGATTGATCCAACGGATCAAATGAGTTTGTGTAGATAAGCTTCGGTAGCAATAGAATAGTAATCGTGCACCTAGAATCCCTACCGCCAAATCACAAGTTGCTAACGTGCTTCCTTCTACTCGAAACAGAATAGTTGCGTCTTTTCCAAACGTCCGCACTTCGTGAGCCTAGAGCACTCAATCGAAGAATAGGAAGTTGCGACCTAAGAAAAGATCAATAAGGAATGCTAAAGTGAAGAACACCCTAGGACTATGAATAAGACTCACGTTGCTTCCACTATAGATATTAAGGTCGGTAAATGTAATAGAAATAGTGATGTAACGAATGCTAAACCGTTAAGTACTTTTGATATTCATCGATGCACCTTGTGTTATTTGTCGAAAAGTATGAATTCGATTGTCATGACAAATGTGTTGCTAAAGCTATAATCTCTCGCTTACGAATCCTAAGAATCGGAATACCCCTAGGCCCACTAATCATTCTAAGTCCGTGCTTGTAGACCGCCTTCTTAGATTCTACGTCATGCGTGGTTGTCCCCGCAGCCCGCCACCTCCTAAGAATGTAGTACCACCTAGTGCATTCACAAAGACTAAAGCAAACAAGAGTTATAGATGGCGTAAATGGATATATAACACATTAGGATTTAAATGGATGCCTAAAGTTATTAATGTGTATGTTCACTATCACCGCTTGGAATCCTCTAACATTTCGGGTTCCACATCTACTTCTATTCCATCCGTGTCGCCTGTGTAATGCAGTGATACAGATCATTCTTCGGCGGATGTTCCCGACACATGACAGCAACCTTAAATCGTTATCAAACTTTATTGCAAAGTTCATTAGCATTGTCGTTCGGAATGATCACTTGCAGCTATCATGGGCTACGGAGATTATGTCAATGGGAACATCGAAATCAGCAGGGTTTACTATGTGGAAGGCCCCGGTCACAACTGCTTTCGAGGTCGGTTTGTGATGGAGATTTGGAGGTTGCTTTCCCGGAGAAAACTTGTTTCATTCGTGATCTACAAGGAAATGACCTTATGTCCGGCTCGCGTAATTCTAGTCTCTACACTATCTCTATGCAAGACATGGTTGCTTCATCTCCCATCCGCTACTTTCAAAGGCAACATCAACAAAATCTCGGCTATGGCAACCTTGCTCGACACAAACTAGTCAAGGTCTCCCACGATTCCGGTATTCAAAAGATCACCTTTGCTCACCGTGAACAAGGGAAAAGCACTCGTGCTCATTTTCCTTCAAAGGTGGAACACACTCAAAGATGTGCTTCATCTTCTTCACATGGATTTGTGTGGCCCGATGCGCGTGCAAACGATTAACGGAAACGCTACATCTTGGTAATAGTTGATGACTACTCACCGGACTTGGGTCTACTTTCTTCAAGCAAAGACCAAGCTCCACAAATGATCATCACCTTTCTCACGAAAATACAGTGTTCACTCCATGAACACCGTCGCTAATCGTAATGCATAAAGGAACTAAATTTGTTAACCAAACCCTTCGCATTTTATGAGAAAGTGGAATTCAAAGATCAAACATCTATTGCACGCACACCGTAACAAAACGGAGTTGTTGAAAGATGAAACCGAACGTTAGTGGAAGCGCAAGAACAATGTTAATCAATGCTAAACTTCCAGATTACTTGTGGGCGAAGTCGATTCATCGCATGCTATACTCAAAACCATTCTATGATCACAAAACGCCACAACAAAACACCTTCGAGCTTGTCCACAACCACAAACCGAATCTCAAACACTTTCATGTATTTGGATCCCTTTGCTATCCGAATAATGATCGTGATGATTTTGGAAAGCTCAAAGCCAAAGCCGACATTGGAGTATTTATTGGATACTTGTGAGAATTCCAAAGGTTACCGAACTGGAATCGTCAGACAAAACATGTGATGGAAACGATTCATGCTCATTTTGATGAACTTACGGAATGGCTTCCGAGTATAATAACTTAGAACCCGGTCACAACCGCTTAAACTTCCTCAACCCCATCATCACCGAACAAAGCCCCCACCACTCGTCAACAAATGGAAAGGTTATTTGTTCACTGCTCGCTGATTTATATTGATGAACGTGCTCGTGTGTATCCATCAAGCTCACCGCACAACTGATAATATTCTTATACCGATACACCGCTACAACAACTATCGTTGAAGAAGCACCACTAGTTGACTCCACCACAACAATTGAACAAACCACTTCCAACAATGATGAACCTACAGATGATATTCAATGATGTACCCCACCGCAGATTTTGATCCAAATGCATTCTTTAACCCGCTTGCTAATGAGTCTGCTGCACTGATGTCGCAGATCTTCAACAAACCATTTGAATCCTCGGAACCGCACAATGTATACCAACATCAACCTCTACACATCGATGGACAAAAGACCATCCTCTCGCTAATATTATTGGCAACCCGAATCAACCAACGTTACGAGACAACGCCTTCACACGATGGTGAACATTGCATTTATGCACTCACCGCTCGCTAACTGAGCCTAAAAACATTAAAGACGCAATGACAAAAGACAACCGGATTGAATCCATGCAAGAAGAACTCAACCAATTCAAACGCCTTGAAGTACGGGAACCGTTGAAAGGCCAACAGGGGTCTACGCCATTGGTCTCAAATGGATTTGGAAAAACAAATTGATGTCAAGGAACGTAATCCAAACAAGTCACGCCTAGTTGCTAAGGGTTATCGCCGAAGAGGAATAGACTTTGAAGAATCTTTGCTCCGGCTGCTCGCCTTGAGGTCGTTCGGATATTTCTCGTTCACGGCTCATATGAATATGACGGTCTTTCAAATGGATGTCAAAACTGCGCTTTCAATGCATAACCGAAAGAAACGGTTTATGTCACCAACCCAAGGATTCGTTGATCCAGTGCCCGAACCATGTCTACAAACCGAACAAAGCTCTTTATGGTCTCAAACAAGCCCCTCGCATGGTACGATAAGCTATCATCTTTCCTCATTGCTAATAATTTCACCAAAGGTTCGTTGACCCAACTCTTTATACAATATCACGGGCACATATCTTGATTGTTCAAATTTACGTGATGACATCATTTTGGGTCTACACATCAAAAGTTTTCAATCGCTTTTGCAAAACTAATGAAGAAAAATTTTGAAATGTCCATGATGGGTGAACTTACGCTCTTTCTAGGACCGCAAGTTCATCAATCTCCCCGTGGTATTTTCTTGAGTCACCAAATATGCCCTTGAATTGTTAAACAAATTTGGAATGAAAACCGCGATACTTATGCCACACCAATGACTCATACCAAGAAGCTAGATCGATTTACATGGGAAATTAGTAGACCCTACCAAATACCAAGTATTATTGGGTCTCTCATGTATCTAACGACTAGCGCACTGATATTGTCTTTGCCGCTTATCTATGCTCCCGCTATCGTCATGACCAACCGAAACCCACCTCTATGAGGCTAAAAGAATCCTCCAATACATCAAGGGAACCATTAACTCGGGGATCCGTATCCAAAGGATTCGGTTTTGAACTAATCGCTTTTGACGACCACGAGGATGCTTAGACTCAAGGAAAAGTACTTCAGAGCTCTATAATTTCTTGGTGATAAACCGTGTCTTGGCAATCAAGAAACAGGATTGTACATCGTCGTCATCAACCAAAGCAGTAATATGTAGCCATGTCCGCGTGTTGTGCTCAAGTCATATGGATGAGAACACAACTCAAAGACTATGGTTACGTATTTGATGTAATCCCGATGTATCATGACAATCGGAGTGCCATTGCGATCTCGCAACTCTCGACCCAAAGACTCGAAATCTAAGCACATTGATCTTCGTTATCATTTCATCAAGGACCACGTGGAACAGTCTACTGTTGAATTATACTGCTGGTACTGAATACCAATTATGGATCTACTCACCAAAGCCTTGCCTCCCGCTAGGTTTAATGAGTTGGTCCACCGGATTGGTATGAGGTGTTTGACTCAAAAGGAATTGGATGACCTCCTAAAACAGCCTTAAAACTCGTCAAACACCAAAATATCTTTTGTAAATACATTTTTCAAAACAAAATACAAAATATAAAACCCGATAAAACAACAAAATATTCTTCTAATCTATTTTTACATCAACATGGCAAGTACATCTTTTCGTCAACACTTTAAACCTTCAAAATTCAAGATTTTTCCGATCAAGTGTTGAGGGGAGAAAAGTATCACTTAACTGCTTCAAAACATCTGTGTACTTGCATGTTATCATATCCCGATTGTTTATTTTATCAATGGTGGTAAATTTTTCTGGTTAAATGACACTCCTCGGACTAAAATTTATAACCTTTCATTATTTATCTAAGTCGAGGGGGAGTGTCGTCAAGTCTCTTTCTTAACAATTTTTGTTTGGTAACCAAAATGAAAGTTAAATGGCTTTGTGTGAAAAAGGAAAAGGTGGAGGGAACAAAACTGTCAAAAGATGAAAGTCATTTTAATAAAAGTCCTCCACCTAACTTATCACTTCACATTTATTACTCTAACCAAAACAAATCCTACGCCTAAGAATCAGTCTTCCAATCCGTGTTTTTGATCATCAAACTGTAAGTGGATTAATGTTTCTAACATGATTTTAAACATTGGTTTTGATTTTCAAATAAATCCAACAGTTAAATTTACTTATATGGTTGATTTTGTGTTCTTCTCATATGCATAAGAACACATGATCATGTGTTATGTGTTTGTGGTTAAAAAGATAATGTCAAAATGTTTTAATAACATCAATGATATTTTTTCTATCCTCAAAACAAACCCAGAAACTCGAATTGAGTGATTTTGAAAATTAGGGTTTATTCGTGAATTTGGGTATTTTAAAATGTGAATGGTTTTGGTCAAAAAGGTTATTGTGTGATGTTCATATTGTGTTGTATTAAAGATTTCCAGGCCCTATAACCACCCAGAAACACTAATTAAGTCAGAATTAGGAATTAGGATTTAATGTTCTTGTGTTTGGGTATTTTTGATTCACCACGAATTGGGTGTTAAAACTTGGTTATTAGAATCTCACAACTCTTAAGACCTACCAGAAAATGTTTGGTGCAAATCCTATGGTTAGAAATCATACGTAATTCTTAAACTCTAGGGTTTT
This sequence comes from Chrysanthemum lavandulifolium, assembly GCA_022545495.1. NCBI lineage: Eukaryota > Viridiplantae > Streptophyta > Magnoliopsida > Asterales > Asteraceae > Chrysanthemum > Chrysanthemum lavandulifolium. The sequence goes on along the minus strand of CM040243.1, from coordinate 221,060,363 downwards.
GACCTACGCTGTATGACTTTCTCACGCCAGAATCGCTAACTTGCTTTCATGCCATGATTTGTGTTTAATATGACTATACATGTTAAGATTGATGATATGATGGTTTTATTTCGTGCTTGCTACTCGTAAAATTCGTAATCAAGGTCGATTGTTACTCCACGATAAGGATCACCTTACGCCGTGGCGCTTATGCGTGAGAGTAATCCCACGCGTAACTACTACGCATAAGGTTATACAATGGGACTACGCGTATCCTGTGAAGGATATGCGTGCTTGATGACCTCTACGCATAAGGTCTACTCTTACTAGTAAGCCTTACGCGTAAGGTCTTTATACGCCTCTGGCGTAAGCCCCACGATAAGGTCCCCTTTTCCCACGTAAAATTTCTTACGCGTAAGTTAGGATCCCACGCATAAGCTTTCGCTCACGCAGATATCACTGCCACGCAGCAGTAACTTTGCCATATCTACGCCTAAGCATTGATAGACCTTCATTATGAATTGTTACGCACAAACTTGTTAATAAACAAATCATATCGTCACGAAACCAATAATGTCACTAATAAACTTAATCGCTTAATATGTTGTGTTAAATATGTGATAACATAAACTTTAAAACTTAAAGTTAACTAACTCACAAAACTTATCACGACGACATTGGACTATTGAACAAACAAGTGATTTTGGACTCAGAACAATCTTTAACACTTGTACATTCAATAATTAGACAATAAAACCTTCGTTGACTAACATTATGTCTTTCAATATGTTGGTTCTTTTGGCTAATGTTATTTCGAGATCACGACATGGTCAGCTCAAATGAATGTGGTTGCACCGTAAATTCTCACAATTGTCGACATCTTCCCTAATGGCTATCCTAGAAAGATTGGAAAGAACAACCTTAGGGTTGACTTTGAAACCCTCACATGCTCGTAATCTTCTTGTCTCATTGCTTTGTGATATTCTAAAGAATCATCCCTACCGTAACATGCTCTCACACTCGCTACAAGATCGAAATCTACATTCAGCAATTCGAATTCAATGCGAGGATCACAGTCAAAGTGCGATGATGTTGGCGCTCAATCACAAACAAGTCACCATCACTCATGCGGACTTCATCGGTCGTTCTTCTCATTCCTCGAAATCGAGGCAACCGACTTCTTTGCCACACCCACCGAGGAGACAGTTCTTCAATTCTCGATTGATATAGGCTATGATGAAGCTTCGTGAACTATCTATAAGCATTCTCATGTGGAGCTTAAGAACATTCCTCAACCGTGGAGAACCCTCTACATCATCATCACCAAATCGGTCTCGGTCGTGATAGTAGATATGAGCATCCCAAGCTCATGGAACTACAAATTTTCCGGTCATTAATCAACAAAAGGACATCGAAATCGAAGCCTTCATATGGGAAGACATGATGTCATTTCACAAGAAACTTGGCTCAAAGATTCCTATGTTAGATACACAAAATTGTTGATCCAGAGCACTTGGACTCAATCCCGATATTCCACAGAGGCTCAATGACCTGCATAATCACGATATGTTGACCGCGCCTACCTATCGATCGAAATCAAGGAATCGTGTACAAAGAAACAGTCTGTGTATTACCGATCACCTTCGCCTAAAGAAATCAAAAGCTCGAGACATACAAAAGGTATCTAGTTGCGGTAAAGAAGGCAAAGTTGGTCATCTCGATGACAAGTCTTCGGAACACCTATAAGGAGAACCGTAAGAGGCGGTCAGAAGTGTTGCAAGTCTTGAAAGTCATAGGAAGTTTCCATGAGGAATCCTCCTCGTAAAAGGACTGCCTTTCTAAGGAAGTTGTTCCCATTCCTTACCTAAACCTCGAACCGCAGAGAAAGCTAATTGACGAGGACTCGTAAGGTACTTGATCGTAAGAAGAGATTGCATACTCGAACTGCTAAAGATGAAACCACAACGGTATCTAAACCTCCCGGTCCTCCAAATGCTAACATAGGAAAAGGAAAGACTCACATGCTTGTGCCATATGAAGAAAGCTCGAAAGTGATGAAGAGCAACTGGATAAATCCAACAGAAGAAGTTTAAATTAGTGAGACACCTTCAAAAGCTAAAGAACTTGAACAAGAACAAATGGGTGGCCCCGAGGGTCGAGTGGTGGTGTCCACTCTTCACCATGTCCCGATGCGGTTTATCGACCCGATAAGGGATCCGTGCCACCACTCTTGTGCAACAACAAACACTTGTGGAGGAGTCTCACCGATTATAACATTGAGGAACCGAAAAGGATAAGACCGAGAAAGAAAAATCGATGAAGAAGCTAAGGCTCGACGGAAGAAAAGGCTAATCTGGACAAGATAACGAAGAAAATTATGATGATTATCTTCTCACTTGATCCAACTCGCTCCAAGGAGGATACTTACACCTCCAAAGGACCCGGAGCCTCCTCCCGTCTCCTCCTCATCGATTCATCATCTCACCTCACCACCACCATCTAAAATATCAACCAAATCAACATCCAAATCGGTGAAGAAGCCAACTCGATCTTGATATCTCATGCTCATAAACAAATTGGGAATGTTTGTCAAACAAGTCGAAAGAAAGACATCCTCCAAAGGAAGATGAATTTCTATGTCGATCGATACAATATATTCATGACGATCTCGACAAGATGCAAGAGGAAAGGAGTATGTCCGAAGCTCATGAAAGATGATCTTCAAGGAAAATGGATGAAATGATCAAATGATACACTCAACAGTTCCTTGTGGAGGTCGTTCGAATCGACAAAGCAAATGTATACCGCATAACCGTATCCAAATCATTGTATCTAGCCAAACAAGCCATGAAATCAACTCCGATGAATTTAAGCATCAATCCATTTGAATCTACAATCTTCTCGATGATGAATTGATGAACCGCTAGTAAGCGCAAATGTCGACACGCTCGCAACGTTTGCCTCACACGAAGCCAAACTGCTTGAAGCTTTATTAGAATACCAACTCGGGTCCTTATTCGAGAAGAAGTCGTTAGGCCCAAACGCTCAAGAGATGATGAAGACAAAGATCGGGATAAGGATAAAGAGCCCAAACGCTCAAAGAAGTCGATGTATCATCCTCTATTCAAGACTCGATGCAACCTCCACCACAACGGACTCTGCACAACAAAGATCACCTCCTCATTCTTTACCGATAAACCTCGGGATTCCGAGTTACCGCCCGAGACTCGAAAACCGGTGATCACTTGAGTATACGGGTGGTGACGATGAGGAAGTCCGTGAGCCCTACAACAACCCACATCTCCCAAACAAGTTAAGAAACCGTAATCCTCATCTAGGCCAAAACAAAAGAAGAAGAAGCGCCCATGGTCGACGTCGATCATGGCTAGATGAAGATACAACACAGAATTTGAATGACTTTCTACACTTGTAAATTCCACTCCCTACCTCAAGAAGGTCAAGATCCGTAGACGGTAATACATTGGAGCATGCTAAAATTATGCAAGAAAAGTTCCGTGAAGAAGATGACGAAATCCGAGTTGAGTCGAATCAAGAATGAAGCTTTTCAACCGTGGAAAGATTGCTCGAGAAAGTGCCATCGAGGTCGAATATCACCTTGAAAACATTGCTAGAGCTATGTCTAACAACATGGATTGGCTCAACCCGTAGCAAACATCAACTTCACCAAACGGACAACCCTCCATATTACACCGATCGTCTAAACCACTACCAACGATCGGCCAACCAGATGAACCTAGGATTCCATTCGGATATTTCTTCAAAGAAAGACTTGGAATTTCTTCTACACGGTGGCGATGGATCAAGGAAATACGCTACATCTTTGACACTTCCATTCCCAAGACCATATACTCAAACCGCATAGCTATCGAGAAAAGAGCTAATCACTTGTTCTCCAACAACGTGGAAGCATACTGACCGAGATGCAATGTACGGATTCATCATTGGCGGGCACGAAGAATCTACTACGTGTCGCCGAGTTCGTAAGTCTCAACATGCGGTGTTCAAGATTAAGGATATAGTTTCCATAAAACACGTTGATCTTTCGACCAAATGGGACTACACTTTTCTCAAAAGATTGTGGTCAAAAGGCAAGATGAACGGGATTATGCATTCTCTGAAGTCGACTTTGAGAATTTGTCTATCAACGACATCAAGACATGTACCTTGCCAAAGTATGTGGTCGGATGAGACAATTCTCCACCGACGTACAACGTGAATTCATCAAGTCGGTGCTCATATTCATCGACGCATAGTCATCAAAGAACGTAGAAGATCTCCACTAGTCGTTGAATCATATCAAACCCGTGTTAACTTCACTCCACCTCGACTGATCTTCCGACATCAACCAGCTCTCACAATATACACTCATCAAGAAACCATTCGTGTCGCTTTACCACAGTGAACTTCAACGAAATTGCTTAATGGCATGTAGTGATCTTCACAAGTTTGGGGATCACACTTTGAAGATGGTTAGGGACGGATTGGATTATAGGTTGAAGGATATACGCAAAAGATTGGGTCTCCTAAGCGATGGAACTCTCGTGATCGAAGGATGTGAGGAGGATCATCAAATGATTGATGAAAGGTTGTTTCAAGGGATCGATTCGTAACATTGAAAGCTTTGTTGGTGGACGACCCGGATTAACATCACCGCTATCAACGCCTGCTCGCACTCCTAGCAACATCACCGCACTTCCCGGTACCCTTGAACCGCTTCTTTCATTATTAATTTGGATGTGTGATTTATATATGTGAATGGCTTGTGCACACATTACAAAGTGTACAACCCGTTATTGTCAAGAAAGGACCACGTGGTACGCTTGATTGCCACAATCCTTATAAAAGGAGCGAAAGCTTCTTACTTTTGAGTAAAACCTATCAAACCTTTCATTTTCAAGGTTTTGCTCAAAAGGACAAGTACTTCCCGTATGATTTTCAAAACCTCAACCGCTTATATCACTTGTTGAGGGGAGTATTTGAATTAAAAATTTGTTCACAAATTGTTCATAGTGGTCATCTTCCCCAACACTCGAAATGGTCATATTTATTCTCAAATTTTCAAAAATAACATTTTTATGCCATTTTGAGGGAAGAAAATTATGTGATAAGAAATATGTTGTGTAAATGCAAATGAATCTTTGTGTAATAGACTTAACCAACGAATTGACGGTACTAAACTGTTAGTAACTCGAAAAGACTTGTCCGGACGGGTAATAATTTCAAGTCGGTTCTCTAGTAATGTAAACGTGTCTCGCAAAGGACTTGTCCAAGTAGAAAGTACCATTCGAGAAACTCTTGGTAGACATGAACTCGACGGTATGACAAACTTTCGAGGTTTGTCTACACCTTCAAGGTAGTTATTAGAGCTAGTTGTCACCTAAAAGTCGACAATGTAACTCTTTAACTATGCAACGTAACCGTGTCTCATGGGGATTGTCTATCTTGAGTTGATCAATTCAAAAGTGCGGCTTCTTCCCACACAAAGGCATATTTCCGTTAAAACTCTAAAGCACATGTGGAGGGGGATTTACGCTAAAGATAAAACTCTCACAATGGTTCAAACATGTTTTTCATTTACAAACCCTTTGAGATATTTTCTTGAAAATTGGTTTTATGGCAACATAGGTCATCATGGAGTGATAAGGTGACTAAGGTTAGGAATAACCGTCCCATGATCCGCCAGAGTGGAGGGATCTACCCAAGGACATCACAAATAGTTAGTACTTAGAAGTCCTTAGGTATGATTATAAAAAGGAGAAATGAGAATCGGAGAAAGAAGGAGTTGAAGAATTAAAAGAAATGCAAAGAAAAGAGGAAAAGAAATAGCCTCTAAATTATTCAACTTAGGGCGGACACCGGGTTCAATTCATATGCTCTTGGTTGTCACTTAGTGACGCCGGGTATTGAAGATTAAAAGTCGTCATGGACCCAGTGACGCATGCACTAAACCTTCTTAACCACTCAAGTTTCTCTCTCGTGCTTGTTTCATTCTCATAGGGAACCCCACGTAAACTATTGGCTTTCTCTTAGAGATCACCGGTATTGAAGAAGGAGACCCTCTCCCTAGTCTCCGTCAGAAAACCAAAACGCACAATTGAGTCTAGAGCCACGAGATTCATCAAAAGATCTCTTAGGTACACTTGACATCTCATCACTTGTTGATCAACAAATAATATTATCAATGGTTCATATCGAGTCCTTCACGCATCTTAGCAATCTATCGAGAACATTTATGAGAGGTTCACATCCGTGATCCTCGGTGTTTGAATGGAAACTCCGCCAGGTCAACATCAAACACCGACAAAGCAGTCACTTCGTAACTCCCGTGGATTACGCTTAGTGTGTCTCAAACGGTCTCGATCGTGAGGTGATGCTTGATGTACCTCAACGACTATCCGAACTGTAGATGTACTTGCACATCGCGTTATCTCACTTGTGGGACTCAGGTTCAGAACGGCCTTTGTAAGAATTAGAGATGTGTTTTCACACTATGTCATAACACTCAAGTTCAAACTTGTAAGTCTTGGAATCCGCTTATTACTAACCGCTTGAAATGTTTTCTTATGGAAGCTCGGAGCGGGATGCTCGTCAGATTCTTCTCATGCTCACGCCAATATCATCACTAATGGAAGTTCTATCCAAAAGCAACACAACAATGTAATGATTCTTCACAAATCAAAGAATCTACAAAATTAAAGACTTAAAGAACTTCATCAAGATTGAATTCCAACGTCAAAGAGCGTATGAGCATGTTGAAGAATGACGTGGAGACAAGATAGCAAACAGAGACACTGAGGCGCACTTGATGCGCATAACAACATACTATCACTTTCATCACAAAGAACTATGATCAAAGAACAAAGTTAATGATGACGCCAAAGCATAACCGCTCACGTAAAACTATCTCTACATCGGGAGATTGTTCGAATCAAGGCGTGTCTTCTCACAAGATAGAAGAATGTCTCAAGACGCCAAAGCTACTATTACATCAACGCCTTCACTGTTTTCATCACCAACACTTGAGGGAGATTGTTAGAATCACTCTTATACCTTAATTCAAGTGTTAGTTACTCATATGTAATAGGTAGTTAATTATGGCCTTTATGTTTGTTATTAGCCTTAAGCTTATGTAGAAGGCCCATGAGCTTAGCCCAAGCCCATAGGAGAAAGGATGGGAACTAGGGTGTTGCCTAGCTTCCTCCTATAAATACTCTTGTAAACCTTCACTTGAAGGTTGGTTGTTCAAGTTATTTCTTTCACCTACACTCTACGCATAACCATCTTAGTATAACGTGTGTTTGTGTTTGATTTCGTGTTCAATCGCCTTAATCTCTTTCTTATAAGCTTGTGTTGTAAAACTAGTAACCTAACAGTGGTCTCTTGTAGGGAATCCCAAGGAGTTTTCACCTCCTTTGATCATAAGCTTCGTCATCGGGATCAGTAAACTCCTCATTACCTTGCAACTCGAGGTAATCTAGGATCCCTTCAATGTCATCATCATCAGAAGCTGTACCTTTGAACCAATCTTCATCGAGTAGATTCTCCACTAGTATGCGCTTGCATTCTTCTTTTTCATCTCTAACCAAATCCTTGTCATTCTCAATTGTTATTTCACTCGTGTTGTTGAGACTTTCATTGTTTGAATCTTCTCTATCCATGTACTTCTTCCAAATCTTCTCATTGGTTAACATGTCCACATGTCCATACTTAATCTTTACCCAACTTTCAAATCCTAGGTTGTCCAGTTAAGGCAAACTCATTCTCTCCTCATCATTGGTTGAGGACCAAAAGAATTCGCCTTTTCCTATTCTCCCAAAGCTGCTTCCCCCGTTACATATATCGTCATACGGGTTGCATGACGCCCATAAAATTTCCCAGGAGATTTTACATTTTCGCACCAGTGACTGCATATTTCCTTGTTGTCAGTTTCACTTAAATGCTCATCCATGCAGTAGATGTCTTTATTAGCCACTTCCTTTTTCTGAAAGTGCTCCTCCTAATCAATTTTTAGCTTCTTAAGAAGATTCGGGTTAATCTTGGCATCCCCGAATTGTATTGCGTACAAGTTATCAAATGCCAAGTCACCAAACTTTATACAATGTCTTTCACGCTCATGAGGGCATGTCCACTCTTCCTCTCTTTCACTATCCCCGCCGTTGCAATACTCTCGGAAGGGATTGCATGTAGGCCATGCTCGTGTGGACTCTCGCCGGGTTATGATGACCGAGTACACCGTGAGTGATAAGTGGCTCTTCTTCATCTTCAAGGGAGAGTTTCTCGAGTCTTTCATCATCAGTATATGCAGGTCACATAAATTTGTTATGGTTGATCCTATCCTTATTGCTTCTTCCATCGCAAACCTCATTTCTCGGGTCACACGAGGCCCAAAGATCATACCAATCCCCCTTAGCAACCGGTATCATTTTGCACCAGTGATATTTCTTCTTAGATTTGGGCAGAAGGCACAAGCCAATGTCGTGAGACCATTCGCTTCTTGATTCGTCCACTTGAGTAATTTTTCTTGACGTATCCCGCCATCTCCGAATCGAGATTCTTGGTTCTGGCGTGGTCGTTAGAGTCGCTTTTCTCAAGATTCTTCATAACCCGTTATCGCCGTCTAAAACATAGTTACGCCAGTAACTCATAAGGCAAGTTATGGCGTAACTCGGATCTCACAACGAAATCATCCCACGAATCCGTATCATTGGCCCGAACCTTTGAGTTATCATCAACAAAAATCACTTTACATTCCATAGCTGGTTTAGATCCTTCAGGTTTATTGTTATTCATCCTTACTTTTTCACTAAGCTTTTCCACCATGGATTCTAGGTTTTTCAGAGTTGTGTCGTGCTTGGAAAGGTTCCTGTCAGTGTTTTCCTGGAATTCTTTTAACCACTCATCTTGCTCCTTTTGTCTTTGGGCTGAACTTTCCAGGAACTTGTTGATTGTTTCTTCAATACTGGGCTTTCTTTCTCCATAAGACCCACGGTTGTAATTTCCACGATACCCATTACTATTTCGATTATCTCCGTAAAATGGTCGATTTTCTCCGTACTTGGCTTCAATATTTTCTTCTTCCACATGAGGATAATTTTTCGTTAGATGTCCTCCTCCACAGCTTTCACAACCTACTTGGATGGCATGAACGGTTTCTATGACTTTTAGCATATCTCGACTAAGATTTTCAATTTTACTGGCGATTGCTGCAATTCCGTCAAAACTTCCGCTTTGGTTTCTTTTACTTCCTCCGTCGTGCCATTTTTTAAAGTGATCCGCCATTTTTTGAATGGCTTCAATTGCAAGAGTAGGAGTCATGTTCGGGATAGGTCCTTGATAGTCCAACATTTGCCATGTAGTTACGTTAATTCCTTTGTAGAAAATGTTGACCTTCTGTTGGTTATTCAGATCATGTGTAGGACACTTGTAAGGAGATCGTTGTATCTATCCTGTGCTTGATACAACGTTTCGCCTCCTTCTTGTTTGAAATTATGGATCTCCAAAAGTGGTTAGAAATCTTCGACGGCGGACAATATCTTTGAATAAAGTGTTTCTTAAGTAGAGCCCAGTATTAATTGCCCGTGGCAATCTTTCAATCCATCTTCCGCGCCCAAAGAAGAGTCATAGGAATACCCTTAGCATAACAAAGATCATGAGACACGTCCGAATGTTGAAAAGGCTTGCGATGTATAGGACATTTTCAACGTGCTCATATGCATCTTCGTCCTGCTTTCTGAAAAAGGGTTAGCACGAAGCTCCTCATAAATTGGTCTTTGATTTGAACGGACATCCGCTCCAATTGCCGGTCTTACGAGACCCGGCCCTTGTTCCGCTCTTGTCAACGCCAAGTATTCCTCAAGAGTGAGGTCATCGATGTTAACAACTTCCATGGTACCGAAAACTTGAAATATGATCGTGAGAAAAGTTTAAAATGAAATGAAAGACTTAATATCAATCCTAAAATAACTCCCGCAATGCGCCAAAAACTTGATGCGTGTTTTCTTGACGTGTCATAATATTTATAATGTCTCGTTATACCTATGGTCTACCCTAGTGCACTAACGGGCAGTGTACCCGGTCGTGTGTAGTGTAGTAATCGGTAAAGCCGAGGTCGTCCCAAGAGCTACGTGTGTTGGATTATTACTATGTCTATGTGTCACAGATTTAATATGGTTTTGATAGGGATTTAATTAATTAAACTACTAATGCAGAATAAAGCAAATAAAGGATAAAGGGAAATAAATAGAGGAAAGTGGTGCTAACCTAGTTAATCCTCCTAGCTAGTTATGTCTACGTCTACTTACTTCCAATTAATTCAGGTGGGGTCAAAGTCGAGAGGACAACATTTGGTCAATTCGCCCTAACCTATCAAGAAAGATGCCACCACAGAGAAGTCGTGTCCCTCATAAGACCTGTTGTTCCCGGTCCCTAAGCCAAGTCATTAAGTACCACTACATGCTAGATTTATAATAGTGAATGCCCGGCCATTAGGAACTTAGACACGCATCCCCTAATTCTTAAGTTCATCCAAACGATAGGTGATCAGTTGGTCAAATCACACAAGTAGAAAGGTTCGTCAGTTGGTCATATCTTACCCTTCCTATCTCAGTCCGCTCACCTAGGGTCAGTTGGTCATATCTCCTAGGCAATTGGCCTCTATCGCCATTCAAAACTACCGAACCAAGGGTGGCTACCAATAAACTATGCATGCATACACTTAGAAATAATTGTACGGAAGTAAAGTAAATGCAAACAAAACAATTAAGGAATCATAAATAGGCCAACACTAAGAGGTACTTAGCCGCTCATATTAATCATGCAAACCAATTCAATATTCAAAGGTACGAAATACATGATTTGAAAGTAAAAGAAATATAAAACGCCAATGCTTATAGTAGGGGAGTGATTTCTCCCTTGGAGACGACTCAGTATGCTCATCTAGACCGCCTTGAGCTTTTTCCCACGCTCGAGTGTTGTGTATGGAATGGAATGAATAGAAATGCCGAATTGTGGGGTATTTATTGGCGATCCGGGTTACTGGCAGAACTAATATAAGAATTACGCCGTAACCTTCTATTTCCTCGTATTTTGCACTAGATCTGTGGTTACGGCATAACCTAATGAGTGGTTGCCGTAGTCTTCAATAAACTCGGTTACGTCTTAATAGATGCGAGTTACGGCGTAAGTATCGTGCGTGGAACCTCATTTGACCTAATATAGTTACGTCAGAACCTTTGGGAAGAGTTACCGTAACCTTCGATAAGTTGGTTTTCGAGTCACGCAATAGTTACGGCGTAATGTGATAGACGAGTTACGCCAGTAACTTCTTCAAAATAGCATCTTGTGATAAATCTTTAGATATTTCTCCGGTTCTGCCTCTTTAGCTCCAATGCTCGTAATTTACTTGAAAGTGGAAAACAATGGAAAACAAGCGTAAATCCATATAAATGATATAAATTACAAGCATTATCGGGGGAAATTGACACTTAATATTCAGGACTATTTGATGTTATCACTCAGCTTCCGAGAGTGAATTGTAACAGCTCAAAGACGGTATGTGACCCGCTTGTCCATTCTTCTTTTTAGCTAAGAGAATGTAGCTAACTTGTCCATTTTTAAAAGTGTTGAGATTAAGGTCATTGGACCAAATTTAAGATCTTAGAGTGGACTCCTTTATTCTGCTCTTTTACATGCGTGAATATACCCACAAAAAGTTAATGAAAAAGCCTCATCCAAAGATTAGGGGAACTTAGTCTTTAACCCCGTGCCCCCCTTTAGATGCCGACTAACCCTTACCAAAGGACAAGCCCCAAGAAATAAACACCTTTAGCTGGTCACCTTTACCAAAAAATGTTTGACTTACGTGGGTAACCTGACTTGGGATCCTTGTCTGTTTTTATTAATCAGTTTAGCGAACAATCTCAAGGTTGCCTAGTTTTAAGGTGTTCTTAAAGTCGAGGAGATCAAATGACCATTGGAATAGTGGTTAGTGGTACATCGAAAGAAGGTTGAATTTCATGGGTAATTTGAATAGGGATCCTTCTTTGTTTATAATAAGCAGATTAGCAGTTTAGATAAGCTATCCCAAAATTGGTGTGAAATGATAAGATATATGTGAATTATAATGTAAAACGGTGTTACTTGTTAAGCATAAGAATTTTGCTTGTCAACTTGTGTTGTTTGATTATTTGCATTCTCTAGTTATCCTGTATTGTGAAATTAACTCGGATGTTTTCTCTGTTAAGGATCTGGTCCTTCTCTGCTATTATGACATGCTGCTATGCCCAGTAAAGCTAACATTTAAAGTAACTTTTTAACCATAATTATTCTGAAAGAGTGTTGTGTTCCTCAGATGAAAATGGATGGTCCTGGAAAAGGAGTATTCGGTTACGATCATCGAAATGTTGAATAACAAGAAGCCCAAAGAAGAGTAAGCCAACCAATGGCAAGCCAAGTAGTACCGATGTGACGTTTATAAGGACAAGGTTATTTACGTTTACAAGATGAAGAGTTGCATGTTGAAGAAACAAGGCATTCTTTCTCTCCCCTAAGTTGTGGTAGACGGTAAGAACCGTGAACCAATACGAGGAATATCAACAAGAACATGATCATGAAGGTGAAACAAGGAATTCTTTCTCTCCCCTCAAAGTCATGGGAGACGGGTAAGAATTAAGAACGAATACTCATCGGTTGTTATGCAACATTAAGTAATAGTAAATACTCAACGGTTGATACTTTTGATGTTTACTAGTTAATCGATAATTAGATATAGAAAAGTGTTTGAACGCACTCACCGGTTGATACTTTGTTTATACTAAGCAAAGCAGCTTCCAAGGTTTCTTAGTTCTAAAGTGTTCTCAAAGTCAGTGGTGGTGTTAGAACAAATTAAAAACTAAACACATGTAGTACTGAACACATTGTCAGTATAATACTTGGTTTTGTGAATTGGTAAAAATTGAATGTTATTGTAAACACTTGGTTTTGTGAAATGTATGATGAACTAAACATATTGTCAGTACTCAGGTTTTCAATTGTTGAAATTTATATGTGAATTGGTTTGCTTTAATTTGATTATATGACAGTTCACTTTCTTTAAGCATAATGTTAAGAATAACAATGTTTAGTTATCAGTTTAGCACTTGTTGGTCCCAAAGATGTATATGAATGTTTGATTAACTGATCGAATAGTTTGGACCAATGAACTCAAACCTTTCTTTAATTTGAGCTGTAACTATTGCAGTACTATACGTGTGAATGTTTGATTAATGTTTCAACTTATGCATCGTGTTATAAATACGCACTTTTAAGCTAAATGGCAACTAATTTTTGCCTCATAATCATATGTTGATAAAATGTCGCTTAATGTTGAATAATTATGTTTGGGCAATAGCATTACTGGAAAGAAACTAGAGCTTTAGGCGAAACTAGAAAGAGTCGATTAAACAAGGAAAGTTGGTTTTGAAGTCGATGAGTGTTTTGGGCTAATAGTTGGAAAAGACAATCAAGGATTTATAACGAAAGGAGGATGTGTGATGCGAAAGTATGCAAAGCTTGATGGTACAACATGGAAAAAGCAACCAAAATCATTGAAGACAGATATAATGTCTAAGACCAAGGTAAGTTTTAACTATCCTCTTAACTTTTGGTTATATATAACTATCCTCTTAACTTTTGGTTATATATAATGTCTAAGACCAAGGTAAGTTTTAACTATCCTCGTAACTCATAAGGCAAGTTATGGCGTAACTCAGATCTGTCGACGAAATCATCCCCTGAATCCGTATCATTGGCCTGAACGTTTGAGTTATCATCAACAAAAATCACTTTACATTCCATAGCTGGTTTAGATCCTTCAGGTTTATTGTTATTCATCCTTACTTTTTCACTGAGCTTTTCCACCATGGATTCTAGGTTTTTCAGAGTTGTGTCGTGCTTGGAAAGGTTCCTGTCAGTGTTTTCCTGGAATTCTTTTAACCACTCATCTTGCTCCTTTTGTGTTTGGGCTGAACTTTCCAGGAACTTGTTGATTGTTTCTTCAATACTGGGCTTTCTTTCTCCATAAGACCCACGGTTGTAATTTCCACGATACCCATTACTATTTCGATTATCTCCGTAAAATGGTCGATTTTCTCCGTACTTGGCTTCAATATTTTCTTCTTCCACATGAGGATAATTTTTCGTTAGATGTCCTCCTCCACAGCTTTCACAACCTACTTGGATGGCATGAACGGTTTCTATGACTTTTAGCATATCTCGACTAAGATTTTCAATTTTACTGGCGATTGCTGCAATTCCGTCAAAACTTCCGCTTTGGTTTCTTTTACTTCCTCCGTCGTGCCATTTTTTAAAGTGATCCGCCATTTTTGAATGGCTTCAATTGCAAGAGTAGGAGTCATGTTCGGGATAGGTCCTTGATAGTCCAAAGATTTGCCATGTAGTTACGTTAATTCCTTTGTAGAAAATGTTGACCTTCCGTTGGTTATTCGGATCATGTGTAGGACACTTGTAAAGGAGATCGTTGTATCTATCCGGGCTTGATACAACGCTTTGTCGCCTTCTTGTTTGAAACTATGGATCTCCAAAGTGGTTAGAAATCTTGACGGACAATATCTTTGAATAAAGTGTTTCTTAAGTAGAGCCCAGTATTAATTGCCCGTGGCAATCTTTCAATCCATCTTCCGCGGCTCCAAGAAGAGTCATAGGGAATACCCTTAGCATAACAAAGATCATGAGACACGTCCGAATGTTGAAAAGGCTTGCGATGTATAGGACATTTTCAACGTGCTCATATGCATCTTCGTCCTGCTTCACGAAAAGGGTTAGCACGAAGCTCCCTCATAAATTGGTCTTTGATTTCGAACGGACATCCGCCTCCAATTGCCGGTCTTACGAGACCCGCCCTTGTTCCGCTCTTGTCAACGCCAAGTATTCCTCAAGAGTGAGGTCATCGATGTTAACAACTTCCATGGTACCGAAAACTTGAAATATGATCGTGAGAAAAGTTTAAAATGAAATGAAAGACTTAATATCAATCCTAAAATAACTCCCGCAATGCGCCAAAAACTTGATGCGTTTTCTTGACTGTGTCATAATATTTATAATGTCTCGTTATACCTATGGTTCACCCTAGTGCACTAACGGGCGGTGTACCCGTCGTGTGTAGTGTAGTAATCGGTAAAGCCGAGGTCGTCCCAAGAGCTACGTGTGTTGGATTATTACTATGTCTATGTGTCATGATTTAATATGGTTTTGATAGGATTTAATTAATTAAACTACTAATGCGTAATAAAGCAAATAAAGGATAAAGGAAATAAATAGAGGAAAGTGGTGCTAACCTAGTTAATCCTCCTAGCTAGTTATGTCTACGCCTACTTACTTCCAATTAATTCGGGTGGGGTCAAAGTCGAGAGGACAACATTTGGTCAATTCGCCTCTAACCTATCAAAGAAAGATGCCACCACAGAGAAGTCGGTGTCCCTCATAAGACCCGTTGTTCCCGGTCCCTAAGCCAAGTCATTAAGTACCACTACATGCTAGATTTATAATAGTGAATGCCCGGCCATTAGGAACTTAGACACGCATCCCTAATTCTTAAGTTCATCCAAACGATAGGTGATCGGTTGGTCAAATCACACAAGTAGAAAGGTTCGCCGGGTTGGTCATATCTTACCCTTCCGTCTCGATCGCTCACCTAGGGTCAGTTGGTCATATCTCCTAGGCAATTGGCCTCTATCGCCATTCAAAACTACCGAACCAAGGGTGGCTACCAATAAACTATGCATGCATACACTTAGAAATAATTGTACGGAAGTAAAGTAAATGCAAACAAAACAATTAAGGAATCATAACTAGGCCAACACTAAGAGGTACTTAGCCGCTCATATTAATCATGCAAACCAATTCAATATTCAAAGGTACGAAATACATGATTTGAAAGTAAAGAAATATAAACGCCAATGCTTATAGTAGGGAGTGATTTCTCCCTTGAGACGACTCCGTATGCTCATCTAGACACGCTTGAGCTTTTTCCCACGTTCTCCGAGTGTTGTGTATGGAATGGAATGAATAGAAATCTTTGGAATTGTGGGGTATTTATTGGCGATCCGGGTTACGGCGTAACTAATATAAGAATTACGCCAGAACCTTCTATTTCCTCGTATTTTGCACTAGATCTGCGGGTTACGGCATAACCTAATGAGTGGTTAAGCCGTAGTCTTCAATAAACTCGGTTACGCCGTAATAGATGCGATTTACTGGCGTAAGTATCGCGCGTGGAACCTCATTTGACCTAATATAGTTACGTCAGAACCTTTGGGAAGAGTTACGCCGTAACCTTCTGATAAGTTGGCTTTCTGAGTCACGCAATAGTTACGGCGTAATGTGATAGACGAGTTACGCCGTAACTTCTTCAAAATAGCATACTGTGATAAATCTTTAGATATTTCTCCAGTTCTGCGTCTCTTTAGCTCCAATGCTCGTAATTTACTTGAAAGTGGAAAACAAGCGTAAATCCATATAAATGATATAAATTACAAGCATTATCGGGGAAAATTGACACTTAATATTCTGGACTATTTGATGTTATCACTCAGCTTCCGAGAGTGGATTGTAACAGCTCAAAGATGGTATGTGACCCGCTTGTCCATTCTTCTTTTTAGCTAAGAGAATGTAGCTAACTTGTCCATTTTTAAAAGTGTAGAGATTAAGGTCATTGGACCAAATTTAAGATCTTAGAGTGGACTCCTTTATTCTGCTCTTTTACATGCGTGAATGTACCCACAAAAAGTTAATGAAAAAGCCCCATCCAAAGATTAGGGGAACTTAGTCTTTAACCCCGTGCCCCCCTTTAGATGCCGACTAACCCTTACCAAAGGACAAGCCCCAAGAAATAAACACCTTTAGCTGGTCACCTTTACCAAAAAATGTTTGACTTACGTGGGTAACCTGACTTGGGATCCTTGTCTGTTTTTATTAATCAGTTTAGCGAACAATCTCCAAGGTTGCCTAGTTTTAAGGTGTTCTTAAAGTCGAGGAGATCAAATGACCATTGGAATAGTGGTTAGGCTGGTACATCAGTAAAGAAGGGTTGAATTTCATGGGTAATTTGAATAGGGATCCTTCTTTGTTTATAATAAGCAGATTAGCAGTTTAGATAAGCTATCCCAAAATTGGTGCGAAATGATAAGATATATGTGAATTATAATGTAAAACGGTGTTACTTGTTAAGCATAAGAATTTTGCTTGTCAACTTGTGTTGTTTGATTATTTGCATTCTCTAGTTATCTCAGATTGTGAAATTAACTCGGATGTTTTCTCATAAGGATCCGGTCCTTCTCGCTATTATGACATCTTTGCTATGCCCAAGAAAGCTAACATTTAAAGTAACTTTTTAACCATAATTATTCTGAAAGAGTGTTGTGTTCCTCAGATGAAAATGGATGGTCCTGGAAAAGGAGTATTCAGAAGCTACGATCATCAGAACAAGCTGAATAACAGCAAGCCCAGCAGTAGCAAGCCAAGCAATGGCAAGCCAAGTAGTACCAGATGTGACGTTTATAAGGGACAAGGTTATTTACGTTTACAAGATGAAGAGTTGCATGTTGAAGAAACAAGGCATTCTTTCTCTCCCCCTCTAAGTTGTGGTAGACGAGTAAGAACCAGGAACCAATACGAGGAATATCAACAAGAACATGATCATGAAGGTGAAACAAGGAATTCTTTCTCTCCCCCTCAAAGTCATGGGAGACGGGTAAGAATTAAGAACGAATACTCACTGGTTGTTATGCAACATTAAGTAATAGTAAATACTCACTGGTTGATACTTTTGATGTTTACTAGTTAATCGATAATTAGATATAGAAAAGTGTTTGAACGTACTCACTGGTTGATACTTTGTTTATACTAAGCAAACAGTTTCCAAGGTTTCTTAGTTCTAAAGTGTTCTCAAAGTCAGTGGTGGTGTTAGAACAAATTAAAAACTAAACACATGTAGTACTGAACACATTGTCAGTATAATACTTGGTTTTGTGAATTGGTAAAAATTGAATGTTATTGTAAACACTTGGTTTTGTGAAATGTATGATGAACTAAACATATTGTCAGTACTCAGGTTTTCAATTGTTGAAATTTATATGTGAATTGGTTTGCTTTAATTTGATTATATGATGATCACTTTCTTTAAGCATAATGTTAAGAATAATGTTGTTTAGTTATCGCTTTGCACTTGTTGGTCTCAAAGATGTATATGAATGTTTGATTAACTGATCGAATAGTTTGGACCAATGAACTCAAACCTTTCTTTAATTTGAGCTGTAACTATTGCAGTACTATACGTGTGAATGTTTGATTAATGTTTCAACTTATGCATCGTGTTATAAATACGCACTTTTAAGCTAAATGGCAACTAATTGTTTGCCTCATAATCATATGTTGATAAAAATGTCGCTTAATGTTGAATAATTATGTTTGGGCGCAACAGTTACTCGGAAAGAAACAAGAGCTTTAGGCGAAACTAGAAAGAGTTGATTAAACAAGGGAAAGTTGGTTTTTGAAGTCGATGAGTGTTTTGGGCGAATAGTTGGAAAAGACAATCAAGGATTTATAACGAAAGGAGGATGTGTGATGCGAAAGTATGCAAAGCTTGATGGTACAACATGGAAAAAGCAACCAAAATCATTGAAGACAGATATAATGTCTAAGACCAAGGTAAGTTTTAACTATCCTCTTAACTTTTGGTTATATATAATTAGAAGATCAACATTTTTTCTGTGGACATCATACATGCCCTTTCTTATTGTAATTCCAGGAAAACTCCAACTTTGATTTGAAGTGTCCAAGGATGTATAATGCTACATCATCACAGTTGGGTTACCAACAAAGAAATCGACAGTGGAAGTTGCACTTGCATTACAAAGAATATCAGACAAAAGAGGAAGCAATGACACATCCACCACAAGGTATAGACATGTCAGACTGGGTAAACTTATGTGAAAGATTTTGTTAGGAATTAGAAATTCCATAGTGAAGTGTCGGTCGCCCCAAATATAATCTAGCATAAGTTAGCTCATAGACATATTGTTATTTACTAGTTTATTAGTTAGTCATTAGCTTAGTTTAGCTTAGAGTAACACCGTGGAGGAAGGACGGGTCTTTACCCACTGTATGCCTGATGCACAGTCCGAAGGAAGACGTATTGTACGTAACTATAAATACCCTCTACCTCCCAAGGTAGAGGGTTGGACTTTTCATTCAATCTAACCTTCTTTCTTTTGTTTACTTTCTCTCTTTAAAAAGGCTCCCATCTCCTACTTTCTCTCTCTAAAATCTCGTATAATTCGACCCATATATTCTTATGTGATGTGTTTATGAAAACCAATATCTAACAATTGGTATCAAGAGCCATGGTTAGATCACTCATCTTTCATGTTTTTAGATTTCTAGTGGTTTTCATATAGGTTTTGGGTTTGAATGAGTTTAGAGTAGTTTGCATCATTTGGATCATTTCTAGTGTTAAAGTTTGGATTTTGATTGTACTTTTGTGTTTAGAATCATTATAAGTGTTTAGGTTTTGATTTGGAAGGCTTGAATCATCGTGGTTGGGTTGTTTTTGGATTGAAAAGTGGTGTTTTTTTGAAAGTTTTCTTGGATGCAAGTTGTGTCACGGTAAAACATTCTTATATGCAAGTTGTCCCATTCTTGTATGTGAGTTGTCCTGATTTGTGAAGCGAGTTGTCCTATATGCGAGTTGTCTATTGAGACAAAACGACAAAAAGGACAAAGTAGTGGGTGTACTTGTGTACTATGCGAGTTGTCAGCCTAAGCGAGTTGCCTATGCGAGTTGTGTTTTATGCGAGTTGTCTATTAAGCGAGTTGTGTTCTATGCGAGTTGTGTTTTATGCAAGTTGTCTGTTAAGCGAGTTGTGTTCTATGCGAATTGTGTACCTATGCGAGTTGTCTAGGGTGCGAGTTGTCTTAGATTCGAGTTGTCTTGGGTGCGTTTTGTTGACTTTTCCTGACAAAACTTCAAACGGCCATAACTTTTGAACCGTAACTCCGTTTTCATTCGGGTCAATCTTCGAGGCCTAAATCAGCTCCGAACAGAAGTTATTGAGGTTTTTATGTTTTTAGACCAAAATTTCCCCTTAAAAACGGGCATAAACCAATCCAAATCTCAACCAAACAACATCTCTGCTAGTCCTACAAACAATCATATGTCCTAACACACAATTGTCTATCATTGTGTCAATCCATCAGTCATCTTAACACATTACATTGGTCATTGATTAACGGTTTGGTCTTGATTTTAGTAAAATCCCGCGAAAGATTCTATTTCTCGGTTTAAATCACAGACCTGTAAAATCCCGTGTACACAACAACATCATGTCCTACACTCCTGATTCAGTGATTTTGGAAGTACATAAATTGTATGATGCTGTGGATAACCATGAGAATATTAGCTATACTGAACGGTTACTGATGATGGAATCAATCAATGATGATTTGATTCCTTCATGCTCTAAGTCCAATGAGAAAGATTTGCACCTGTTCAGACTACAGAATGCCATGCAAAAGGAAAACAACATTGAACCTTATCAACAACTTCACTCTCACCTCATGTTACTCCTACCCATAATAATGGAACGAACATGTATTGCCCTCTTCCGTCGGACTTATCCACATTAACGGGAACTTTCTTTGTTAAACCTAGAGCAATTGGAGCTACAACTTGACAAAGAGAAGGTTCAAAGGATAGTTCCAATGTCGCACTTCAAGTGATCTACAAACATTTTCGGTCATTCATTAGAAGGAATTCACATCGATTATGATCAAGACATGACTAAAATGTCTTTCAAGAGACACACCTTGGAATGGAAATTTGCGTGTTCATAGAGACACTTATCCATCTCATGGATAATGTGGAGAAGTATATTGAGGAAGTTACTCGGAAAGATGAAAAATGGATGAGAGTCCGGTGCAATTGATGAAAGTTGTGATGAGTTGGGTAATGTAACAATTGAAAGATCGGGTGTTCTTGAATGCGAATAATGAGACAACAATGAATGATGTAACAAATTGTTCAAGAACTCATGTCGGACAAGATGTGGATACGTAATCGAAAAGGTGAATGAATGCGTGCAATCAAGAGATTGTAGTGTTGAGATGGCTAAAGCACCGGATGATGGATTAGTTGGTACCGAATACACGGCTCGTGAGGCAAATAAGCTTGAAACAACCAAGAGTTCGGTGACTCTTGTTTCACATGATGTGGATGCGATATCGGACCGATAAATGAACAATTGTCATGTGATGAGGTACCATAACTGCTCAACATAGTGCATCCGCTAATGTACCTAAACAAACCGATCTTAATCTTGAACATGATTCGATAAATGTTCCTTGGTTGAGGTGAGTCTAATAATTTCAAAACAAATGATATGGTTGATAAAAGGGCTTTTGATGAACTTTCAAACAAATTCTCAAAACTTGAAAAACTTTGCATTTCACTTGAAATTGCAATACAAAGAAAGGAGGAAAGTTTTCAAACTAAGAAATCATGTAAAATCCGAATTTCACAATTTCGTGAATTTTTGAAATAAACGATTTAAAAGCTCAACTTCAAGCCAAAAACTCGACTATCAACAACTTGAAGAAACATATTTACGATATGCATGTGAAAATTAATTTGGTTACAAGTAATTACGATGTTAATGCTATTGATGATATTCAAATGAGAAATGATGAATTAGCGGTTTGTGTGGCCAAATTACTAAAGGAAAATGAGTCATTGAGAAGCATCACATAGAACTAAGTGACTCACATCAAAGAAGCTAGAACAAATTCAATGGAACAAACAAAATCTTTGATAGCAAAAATTGATGAACTCAAAGCTCAACTTCAGAAAACAGTTTATTATTGTTGCCTTAAAAATGAGCTTAGGAAAAGCGTAGGGAAAAGTGTGAACACTAAGTTTACAAAACCATCAACCTTGGGAAACCGTTTCTCATCCCATTAGAAACCGGTCCGTTGTTAGGTAGCCTCTCGCGTTTATATCCGAAAGATCAAAATTTTCAAAACACGGTTTGCCTCCCAGTTGATGAGAAACAAGTTTTGTCAATACCATCACTTTACCGAGTTACCTAAGAATAAGGCTTCTAGCTCCGTTAACCCTCAACACGTAGCCACTTCTACTCCCACCTCTAGGATTAGTTCGAAACGAGTGTCAAAACCAAGCATTAAAACCCGAATTCATATGATATGAATGACTTGTGGAAGAACTATTATCTAGAAGAAGCTAGGAAAAGGCATGATTCGAAAAGGCGAATTTTAGGTGCAAGACCTAGGGTTATGCATTCCACGAGATTTTAAGGCACCTTGCTAGTAGTAGTAAACCATTACCTAGGAACACTCAAAAGAATAGGGGTTGGCTTGTATCTAAGAGTAGTTATATGAAGAAGAATGCTAAGCATGTAAAAAATTAAACTATAAATTCTGAGTCTTTTCCAAATAAGAAACATTTTCCTAATTCACATGCTAAGGTACAATCCACTAAGACTACTAACATGGCTAAGGTTCAACATGTTATGAATCAAAACAAACCTAAAACTTCACCTAGATGGATCCCAATGCTAAATCTTTGGAGTCTAGGAATAACGATAAGTCTTTCACTTGTGCATAAGAATATCAACAATCCTAGACCTTGCCATAAGTGGATACCGTCCGGTAGAATGTTTAAGGATGTTGGACTCGGTGGATTCCTACCGAAAGTCAAGTTTCACGATGGCAAAATCAAGGTTGACCGTGAAACCCCAAAGGGTTTGGATACTAATGTCACTAACCAATATATATGCAATCAAGCTTGTAATGTTAGTGCAGGTAGTCCTTACTAAGTTGCAGATATTTCGATCCTTCACTACACGGACCGGCTTAAAGTATGGATAACAAATGGATTGATATCTCATAACTCACGGGTTCAAGTAACTCAACCTTGATATTCAATCGCTATGGCGTGCATGAGATACGATTGTGCCCGTTCCTCAAAGAAAAGAAAAGTGTACGCCTCGGTCGCTTTATCTTCGAAGAAGAGAAATCTTCATTTTATGACCATTCACATCGACATTCTTCATCAACAAGCTTCATGTTTTTCCATGCTCATTCAATCCTCATGTGGATCTCCGTTCATTGGTATA
This sequence comes from Chrysanthemum lavandulifolium, assembly GCA_022545495.1. Taxonomy (NCBI): domain Eukaryota; kingdom Viridiplantae; phylum Streptophyta; class Magnoliopsida; order Asterales; family Asteraceae; genus Chrysanthemum; species Chrysanthemum lavandulifolium. The sequence continues at coordinate 221,037,180 of CM040243.1, read as the reverse complement.
TATTCTTATTTACTTGCTCAATCAAAAATGGCAAACTTCATTTGCAATTTTTGAGGGGGAGAAGAGTGAATATACTACATGTTGATGGATGCTTGAGTTATGGTCATACGACTCTCCAACGCCTAATGTCTTCACTCACTAAGGATAATTGAGATTTACTATTTGGGATTCATTGTTTTTCAAGATAGGTTTGATGAGTACTTCCAACCTCCAACGAATGTTGATCATCCAGTTTCTGAAGCTCATGCTCCGGTTCCTACTGATTTAACTGGTTCACCTTCTTCAATTTTCATTGATGAAGATGCACCATCTAAGAAGTACAACTCAGAATACTCAAGAAGCCTAATCTCCAGTTATTCCTCAAGGCGTTGTTAATGACTATCATTGTAGTTGCACTCATGGATAATGATCCGCTCTTTGGTATTCCTTTGCCAAATCTTCACGGATTATTGTTCATGAATAATGATCCACTATTTGGTATCCCTGTTAGGAATTGGAAATTCCATGTTAAAGTGTCGGTCACCCCAATTATGGTCTAGCATATGTTAGCTCGTAGACATGTCATTATTTACGTTATTCAGCAGTTAATTAGTTAGTTAGTAGCGTAGATTAGTTTAGAGCAAAACCGTGGAGGAAGGACGGGTCTTTACCCATTGTATGCCTGATCCACAGCCCGTCAGGAGGGCGTATTATTTGTAACTATAAATACCCCTTCCATCCTTGGAAGGGGTGGTGCTTCATTCTAATCTAACCTTTCTCTTTTTGTTTATCTCTCTAGAATCACCCTCTCATCTCTTCATCTCTCTAAAACCATGGCTTTCTTGTATCATCACCATCCAAGGCCATCCAAATCATCAAACACAATATATGAATGATCCTACAAATGGTATCAGAGCCAAGGTTATGGAAAATGAATGACTACGGGGTTTTTGTACGGTATTACTTACGCGAAATTGAAGTGACGTTTCACGGGTGATCTTCTTTATCTTTGAGACGTTGGTTGGTTGGGTGCATGTCTCAAGATGACTTGTATGAGCATTTATAGAATGTGATAAAGACTTGGCGATCTAGTTACGTTTGTGATTCTTCCTTATGTTACCCACAAAGTAGCTATCACTTTCGGTGTCTCACGCAGTTGAGGATTCGTCAAGAGGTTTTGTACATTGGGTACACCGTTTCTTTTTCACCTTAGTCGTATCGGGTTATCTCCATATGTGGTCAATTCTATTAGCCGATGAATCAGTAGAGGTTCAACTTCAGCAATTCCCAAGAGATATTCAACGCCACATAATGTCAATGATACTTCACAGTCTAAGCAAAATCTTTCAAGAATCTTCAGCGTCAGTTATGATTTTTCAAGATGTTTGCTTATGACAAAAACTTCTCGTGCAAATGGTCGTACACGTTATGATGCTTCCGAAAGTTCAAAACCATCATGGGGGAGAAACGTGTACTTTTCTGTGTTACGGTTAACCTCCAGGGAAAAGGAGTTTAATACTACTTGACTTAGTATGGTTTGTGAAGTTGTCTACATATGGGTAAAGAATTGTTGATGATGATGATGAATTGTTGATGAACAGCTGCATGTTCCCCTAAAACAGATATTCACCGAAACCAAAGTTGTCATAACACATTCAAACTAACATTGTTTATGGTTTAGTCTTGATTTTATAAAATCCCGCGAAAGAATATATTTCTCGGTTTAAATCATAGACTTGTAAAATCCCGTAACAATGAAAACATCCTGGTAAAGGTAAAGTGCATTTCCGGATCTATCTCTCGGTTTATTCTTTGTTTTGTAAAATCTCGCGAAAGAAACTATTTCTCGGTTTAAACCATAGAATTGTAAAATCCTGTGATAATGGAACCATCCTGGAGAAAGGAAAGTGTACTTCAGGATCTCATCTGATGCCGGTGCTACGGTTTCTGCTTCGAAGAAGGGATAAAAGGGTGTACTTCATGAATTGGGTGATTTTTTGGATTTTCTTCATGACAGTTTGGTTATTACATGGTTTTACGGGGTTATGTGCTTCTAACAATGGTCAGGATGAAAATCATTATCATAGTTCACTTAAAACGTCAAAGGAGGCTAGATTTGAGCTTTTAACCGAGAAGACGTGACAACGGGTTAATTCACTATTATTTATGTGAGGTTGAAGTGAAATATCACGAGTGTACTTAGTATCCAAGGTATCGGGATGGTTGGATGAAGATTCTTTGAGATCCTTGTTCGAGCTTTTCAAAACGAAGACTTGGAAATCAAGTTATTTTGGGTGACTTTTCCTTTTCTTTTACCACTTGGGGAATTGGGCTCTTACCACCACAAAATAACTATCACGTTAAGGAGTTACGTTGTAGTGCTCGGTGTCACATTGAATTGTGGAATTTCAAGAGGTGATGTCGTCTTATACTTGATGGTTGGTTGGATGAAGAGTATAGAGTACTTAGAGATTCAATGGAGGATGAACTTTCGCACCGCTCTTTGTTACATATGTGCAAGTTTAAGTCACGAGTTCGGGTTATTCTACTTCAGGGTCAAATTCATCATATTGGGTTTTCTCCATCAGCTTTCACTACAAAGAGCCTACTGAATGATAATGGGGATGATTACAAGTTTTGCCAAGAGATGATGAAAAGAGAGAGATTATGACGTTTGAACACAACAATTCAAGCCTTGTACTCTAAAGAAAAGAAAAGTGTACGTTTCAGTGTGCTTTGTCTTTGGAAGAAGAGAAATCTTCTCATTTATGACCATTCTCATCAACAACCTTCATGCTTCTTCCATGATTGCTCAGTCATCAAGTGGATCTTCTTCTCATGTTTTTTCTCAATGGTGATCTACTTACCGTTGATTGTCTTTCTAATTTCACTGGCTCAAATTAAATGGCGATGGCGACATCATGTGCAATTTTTGCGGGGGAGAAATGGAATTAGACTTCACATGGATGATTTCACTAGTTTAATCAAGAATGGCAAATGCGTATGCAATTCTTAAGGGGGAGAAGAAGTATGAATCTACTGTTGGTTGGTTGTTATCTGAGAATATATGTTCATACGGCTCCAAACTCATGTAAGAACCGAGCTTCTTCTTATCGGGTCATCTTTACATGGAGTTTCTTCTAAGAGCCGTTGGTTGACATCTTCACACGGGTTGATTTGATTAATGACAAAGTGCTTCTAGTTGCTGGGCTGATTTCTTTGATGAACATCTTTCTGTTCTTGTTTGATTGGGAGGGATCTTAGTTAAGGAGATTTGCTATTTGTAAGTTAATGGGAATGCATTTGGTGAGTTGAAGATGTTGACATTCTATTCTCCAATTGGACAATCTTGAAGAAGGTCGAGTCTACAGTCTGCTCTACATTTTCTGCTACATGTTATCAAACAGATTGTCGGTTTAGGGGAAGAGCACTAATTGGGGGAGAGTGATAAGTCAGATTCAATCCCCAATTAGACTTGCTCACGTTCTTCAGCAAGTTGATTATCACAAAGATTTTCAGTGGTCTTCTCAACAAATTTCTAGTATATAGGCTTATATTGAGTTGGTGATTCTGAAGTGTCAAAACCAGCAAGGGGGAAGGAGACTCACATCTAAACATAAAGCGAGTAAACTTGATGAACTTAATTATTCTAAGTGATTGAAGATATCCCGGGAAGACAAATGTCATGACCGTAGAGAAACTCAAGGTTTTACTCATCAAGGCTTTTAGTGTTATTATTCCAACTACGTGGGAGAAGTGATGTAAGAGAAAGTTTATGAAGATAAAAGAGGTACACAAGTATGTGATGATTTTGATGTTATCGCAATCATCGGGGAGAGAAATTGTGTACATTGGGGCGCCAATTTGTTTCACTTGAGAGCTTAATCGGTGATTCGAAATATAATCACTTATTCGGAGTTGACATCCGAGAGATAATCGTGATTCACATGCTTCTTGATGTTATCGGTTATTCTTTCTTTGGGCATTCGAGTAATTGGGTTCTTGAGCTTCATACACTTTCTTCAAGGAGAGAAAAGTATTCATCGGGGTTATTCTTTGGCTATCGGACTTAATCTGCTACTTTGATGTTATAAGTTTCTCTGTCTTTGGGTATACGTGTATTCGGGTTCGTGAGCTCTAGTCTAAGAGGCTGACTGCATCAATTCAACTACGTGGGGGAAGTGGTTTCTTGACAACTTCTGGTATTCTTCGCTTCAGAGTTCAGTGTAAACAAAATATGAGAAGATTCATTCAAGCGTGGAATGATACGTTGCTGATCTATTTTGATGATATAACCCCGAACGGAGAATCTCGATTATCGATCTTTATAGGAGCAACGGGATTTATGATAATGGTGTGCTTCTTTGTGCACCTGGCTAAGGCAAGCTTGAAAGAAAGCTTTGAATCTGCTCAGCAAAAGGATTTTCGGTTTAGGGGGAAGCTGCCAAAGTCTCTCTTTCTCAAAGGCTCATGTTATATCTTATATTCTGGAGCCTCAGAAGCTTTGGTGGTGGAAGTTTAAGAGATGACGAATTCTATCTTCTACGACGTGCTGATCGATATCCTTATCTCGGTACTCGTATAATCATCTTTCTTAAACTTATATCATCTAATCTGTATATATTTATCAAAAACCAAATACAAAAATATAAAACCAGTAAAAAGAAAATAGAAAAATATAAAACCTTCAAAAATCCATAAAAATCAGAAATTTTGAAAAATACGAAAAATATGTTTTTTTCAAGACATGTCTTCTGGTATCGATAACATCTACGGTCTTAGAAATATCATTCAACAATGGCACGAGACAATAGATGAAGTTCGAGCAGGAGGTGTAAATATGATTTTATGATATAGTAATACATATGTACAACAACTAGTGTTTACATATTTGGATAAAATATACACATAACTAGTATGTAGTATATTGGGTAATATAAATGGGTAGAAACTTAAGTATCATAACCCATTGGGCAAATACATTGAATGTAGTTGGGTACAACCCAAAGCCCATAACCCATGGAGCTTGACCCATAACCCATTGCATGACATCATGCTTATTTCATACATGGATAATATCCATAACCCATGGATCAACCCATACCCAAATGACCAAGTGCATTGCACTCAAAAGATACATTGTATCTAGCTAAAAGATCCATGGTTCAACCCATGACCCATGACCCATAACCAAAATACCCATGGGCAAAGAGGAGCGTTCCACGGATCCCTAGATTTGTGCTAGCTGGATCCCATGTGGTAGGGATCCGTGGGATCCGGGAACGAAAGAGGATTTTCCTCTATAAATAGTGAGCCATTTCTTCATTGTTTCTCACCCTTTCTAACACACTTTCTCCCCGAGTTAAAACTCACTAACCTCGGATCGAAGAGATCTATGTTTGTAGTTTTGTTTTTATGTGATCTTTTAGGTTCCTCTTAAAGGAAAGATCACCACCTTTGAAGTCGAGCAAGCTCAAGTCCATGAGTTGCCATGCTTTGTCATCATCAAGGCTACTGAAGTCTTCTTGTTGATGATTCCTTTCTTTCTTCAAAGAAGTGTAGTGTTGAAGACATTAGTGAAAGATGTCTCAAGTGTCAAGACGAAGATATTAGTGAAGGGTATCTATCATCTATAGCATAAGCACTTGTGGAAGGTGCTTAGAAATCAAGACTAGAAGCATTAGTGAAAGGTGCTTAGAAGTGAAGACACAAGACATTAGTGAAAGGTGTCTTGTAGATCTAGTCAAAGGCATTAGTGAAAGGTGCCTTAGATGTACATTCGATATGGTGTGTTCGATGTACAAGATAGACTAGTATTAGATCCAAGGATATTGATATCCTTGATGATGTTGTAAAGGAGTAGATCTCCTTTTGGATTAGTCGTTGGTGTAGTGTGGTAGTAGTTCCTCCATTGCAATGGAACTAGGTGCTTAGCCTAGTACCTAATAAAGGGTAGGCGACGTTGTGAAGGTGTAGTTCACCTTGGAGTGAAAGAACTAGGTACTTAGCCTAGTACCTTATAAAAGGTAGGCGACGTTATGTAGGTTTGGTTCACCTTGGAGTGAAAGAACCCGTGGTTAGCCTAGCACCGGAAAAAGGGTAGGCGACGTTGTGAAGGCTTCTCCGCGATAAGGAGATTGGTGTAGTTTTTACAAACTCTCGAGTAGGTGACTCGGGGAGTGGAGTAGGGCAAGGAAGGTGTCCTTGTAGCCGAACCACTATAAATACTCGCGTTGTGGTTTTGTGCTTCTTACTGTTATCTTTTCATTACTTATCTTTATATGCTTGTTTATCAACATCCAACATACACACCCAAATAGATTGACATAAGTCGATCTAAATAGATTAAAAGGAAGTTTTAAATGGCAAAACTATTCAACCCCCCCTTCTAGTTTTCTACACATAATACACATGATTGTGGAGGAGAATTTAACCATAAACCAGAAGAGCTTTTAAATCAGGCACATATTTTCCCATGTTTTCTAAACCTTATTAAATCACTTGGGATCCAAAATCTCAAAGGGTTTGATATTTTGATCGGGGAGAATTTGTGATTTAATATGAAATTTGATAAAGATGATCGTTTTGATTCAAAGTGCAAGTTCTCTAAATATGTGCCAAACTCTTTCAGATATCGATGCGGATATTGAGGGGAGCGAATGGTTCTATTGGCAATCGTGAAAAGTACTTCAAAAACCTCTTGCCTCTATGTGATAAAATTATTTCAAATATCCTACGCACATATTGAGGGGGAGAATTTACCAAAGAAAACCAAATGACTTTTTCTAAGGAAATTGTGATCAAGAAATTGTTTCAAAGAACTCTTGCCTCCATGTGCTAAACAATTTCAAATCATATGCACATGTGGAGGGGGAGCATTTCAAAATGATCAAAAATATTAAGGTACAAAATGCTTTGATTTCGTATCACAAGTACCTTGATTAATTTTCCAAATAATTTTTCAATTGGTTTCATGGAAGAATGAACAATACCAAAAGACCGACCAATTTACTTTATGCATGGTGTTATAAGGATGGTTAGGTTAGGTATTGTTCCACAATCCACCAGAGTTGGAGGATCTACCGAGGACAATCCACTAGGTAGTGTAGAGTCCTTAGGTATGATGAAAAAAGGAGAAAAGTAAGAAATGGGAAGTGTGCGGATGAGATAGAGCTAGAACTGGAATAAACCCAACAAGGTTCTAGTTTTGAAGTCTCGGTAGAATCAAGGGTTGAAGAATGAAAAGAATTAAATGTGAAAAGGGTGAAAAGAAATAGCCTCCATTAATTCAACCTTAGGCGTAAACCGGGTTCAATACATATGCTACGGTGTCTACTAAGGTAACACTGGTATTGAAGACAAGTCGTCATGGACCCAATGACGCACTGCACCTATCTTCCCAAGCTACTCAAGTTCCTCTTAAAAGGGATTGTTTCATTCTCACGGGGAACCCACATAATCTATCGACATTCTCTTAGAGATTGTTGATATTGAAGAAGGAGACCCTCTCCCTAGTCTCCGGCATAGGAACCAAATGTGCACTATTGAGTCTAGAGCCAAGAGATCATCCACAATATCTCATTAGGACACAAAATTGATGAAGACTTGCTGTTTCACACAATGTAGAAAGTAAGTATATATATTAAAGAGTCCTACGCATTATCCTTGTGGTATTACTAAAACATCCAAGTGATATGTATATATTCACGATGAAGATGGAAATCCTTCTAGAGCCAACATCAAACAAGCTCTTGGTGGGTGACATGTGAGCTTTGCAAAAGATCAAGCTTGTGACAAGCGGATAGAAACAATGGGGATTCATTATTGAATCAACCTTGGTCCAGAAATGGATTGATGGATACCTTTGAAAAACCGGTCATTGTGCTTAAAATTCTTTTCTAGCACATCGATCGTGTACTAATATTTCAAAATAAAGGTGTTTATGATTGATAAATGATTTTTCTTAAAACTTTCGTTGTATTGCAAAAACACTTTATATTGAGCATTACGATTGTTTTCAAATCATTTTCATTAATCGATGAATCTTAATTATTGGTTCACTCACTCGTGTTGTCTTCTTTGAGACGTTCGGTTTGAGAACATCTAGAACATTGCGAAACCTGTCAAAGAGATTCTTGAATTATACACGATCACGAGCGTACTTGTCTTGATCTACGGGAACCGTGGGCGTGTAACTCAATTCAGCAGTGATCAAAGACACTTTCGTGTGTTTATTGCTAGCTGTTGTTTGCGAGTACATTTAGATGGTTGCGGTGATCGAATTGAGAAGTCAATCCAAAGCCACATGCTCACAGACATCCACACTTAATTTGAAGTAATCATGACAAGTGCCTATCTACATAACCTGGCTCGGATATTTTATACTATGCTTTTGCTACTGCTGCGGCAAATATCTTGAACCAATAAAGCTTCCTACTACGATGAAAAGATGTCATGATCCGAGAAAGTGTGAGCATGTCGGTCCATAAGTCACAACATCACATGAAGGCAACACTACAATGGGTGATCCAGAGATTTACTGTGGCTGATGATCTCAAAGAAAGCTTGAAGATCATCAAAGATGTGGATCAGTTAAAGGCCTCCTGTTGGGAATTATACGTTTGAGTTGATAAAGACAAAAAGAATGAAACAAGAGGGACTTAATATGACAAGAATGAAACCTACTAAAAGATGGAAGGACTTGCTTGCAATGGAAGTTTTATTATTTAGTCCTTATCCTCTAGTATATAAAGAGGACATGGGGTGTAGGTTTTAATTAAGTCTTCCATAATGTAGACGTCTAGTAAAGGTGTGTGTGTGTCCTAGGCGTATGTTCATGTAAACGCCTAGGTTATTAGTTTAGTTAGTAGACGTGTTCCTATAAACGTCTAATATTAGTTAGTGTTAGTGATTGAAAACCTTGTTCAATAACAAAGTATTGTTTTGATTATTCCGCTGCGTACCATGTTATTAATCTTTCTTATTGATCCCTAGTTGAGCTTATAAACGATCTTATCAAGTGGTATCAGAGCGGGGAGCTCTTGATATAGGGATTCATAAGGTTTTAAATTATCGACATGAAGCAGTTTTTCAAGCAGTTTTGAAGATGGTACGGTGGTTTTTAAGATCAAATAATATAAATCGAATTTTGGTGTTTGACTTGCGATGGAATATTTATTAGTGGTCGGTGAATGGAATATAGTAATTAAAACACTTGATATGGTCGGTGGTTCTTATTAATATTCAAGATTGATATATGAACGTGGGTATTAATTTAATGAGATTAGACGATGAAGATTGAAGGGTGTAGGAGAGTAAAGGTGTGGTAAAGAGTATACGATTATTATTACTAGATGGGTTTTGATCCTCTACTACGCAGGTAATCTTATGGTGCGTTTGTTTTCAATGTTATAATATTTATACACGCAAGACAGTGATGATCACGTGGGTTTAATATTTGCTTAATTCGAGATGTGGGGCTCGAAGTCACGTGGGTTTTATTAATATTGGTCTCTCAAGTCACATGGAGGTGAACACGTGGCTATGATGGGTAATATTATTGTTCGATTGACTGTTAAATGTTAAAGTACTGTTGCTCGAGTTTTTCAAAGTTCTGCTTCAACTCGAAAGCTCTGTTAAATTTAAAGTACTGTTATCCATATTTGTTAAGGTACTGCTGCTGCTCCTCATTGACTTAAAGTACTTGAATGCAAAGTACTGCAGTTTATACGAAAGTACTGCAGTTTATATCGAAGGTACTGCTACTTATGTTTGAAAGTACTGCTGGTCTCGATTTTAAAGTACTGATGTTTATGAAAGTACTGCTCCTTCCCAAAGTACTGCTCATAGTTTATTACGAGGCGATTTGAAATTAAGGGGAAGTCGAGCATGATATTTGGATGACACACACAGTTATTGTTCACACACAAGGAGTTTGGTTATTTGTTCTTAAAAGGATTTAAAAAGGCTCGTTTTGGAGATTTATTGAAGAATTGATTACTGAAGAGGATTATTTATCACTTATTTGAAGGTGAAGTGGAATTACTTGGTTTGTGTTCTTATCATCTAGCTTGTTGAATCTAGCAATGTGTGATTTTCTTATGATGCTCTATGCACATTGGCTATCACTTGAAGGAGTTACATTGTAGTGCTCAGTGTCTCATACTAGTTGAGGATTCTTTTCAAGGGATTGCGGTCTACTTATATTTGTTGGTTCGTATAAGTATGGAGTTCCGTGGATAGTAAAGATTTAAGACACAAGTTTGGGAAATTCTACTTCTTCATCAAGCTCGTTATATTTGCTTTTCTTCACAAAGTGATCATTACAGGGAGCTTACAGATTTTGAAGAATCAAGAAGATGGTTAACATATGGTTTTTAGGAGAAGCTTATTGTTAAAAGTTTAACCATCTACATGCATCACTTAAGGGAAGTGTTTGATTTTACTATTGTTGATCATTATTACTACGCTAGTTGAAGTTTTCTCTTGTTTTGAATCCATTTTCCTATGGTGCGTAATGGTGGGCGATTTGAAGCATTGGAAGTCTTAGATTAGAAGTATGATATTGGTTCGTGGTGGTCAAGATCATTATTTGCATCGTTCTCTATTTGGATAATAACAAAAAGGGAAGAGATGTTTGAGTGGCATGGCATGGATTAAGGGAAGACAAAGGAAGACATACTTGTTTAATTCATGGTGAGATCCCTGATCTCAATTTCTCTACTTCGTCTAGGGAAGTTCGTTCAAGAATGGTTTTGTCGTTATCAACTAGGGGAAGATTGTTGGGAATTATACGTTTGAGTTGATAAAGACAAAAAGAATGAAACAAGAGGGACTTAATATGACAAGAAGGAAACCTACTAAAAGATGGAAGGACTTGCTTGCAATGGAAGTTTTATTATTTAGTCATTATCCTCTAGTATATAAAGAGGACATGGGGTGTAGGTTTTAATTAAGTCTTCCATAATGTAGACGTCTAGTAAAGGTGTGTGTGTGTCCTAGGCGTATGTTCATGTAAACGCCTAGGTTATTAGTTTAGTTAGTAGACGTGTTCCTATAAACGTCTAATATTAGTTAGTGTTAGTGATTGAAAACCTTGTTCAATAACAAAGTATTGTTTTGATTATTCCGCTGCGTACCATGTTATTAATCTTTGTTATTGATCCCTAGCTGAGCTTATAAACGATCTTATCACCTCCACTAAAAGTACAAATCAATGCGGATTTGAAGAATCGCTACTAAAGCACAAAGATGCATAAGTTGAAGAATTAATGTCTACGAGCTCAAGACTGAAGATTAAATAGAATGCTAGGATTTGAAATGTAAAACATGGGGTGACCTCCCTTAGGGGGAGATTGTTAGGAATTGGAAATTCCATGTTAAAGTGTCGGTCACCCCAATTATGGTCTAGCATATGTTAGCTCGTAGACATGTCATTATTTACATTATTCAGTAGTTAATTAGTTAGTTAGTAGCGTAGATTAGTTTACAGCAACACCGTGGAGGAAGGACGGGTCTTTACCCACTGTATGCCTGATCCACAGCCCATCAAGAGGGCGTATTATTTGTAACTATAAACACCCCTTCCATCCTTGGAAGGGGTGGTGCTTCATTCTAATCTGACATTTCTCTTTTTTTTTATCTCTCTATAATCACCCTCTCATCTATTCATCTCTCTAAAACCATGGCTTTCTTGTATCATCACCATCCAAGGCCACCCGAATCATCAAACACAATATATGAATGATCCTACAATCCCTTTGCCAAATCTTCACGGATTATTGTGCACTCTATAAATCAACCACATGAACATTAAGGAAAATGACTACCTCATCCGCTTGAAGACATTATTGGTGAATCTTCCAGATCAGTCTCTATATGTATATCTTTAGAAAGATGGCATTGATGTTGAGGAATCATTTGATCCAGTTCATTCAATGGATCAATGTACATCCAATTGTATGTTTATTCACGTGTTGGACATTTGACACAAGTTGATTACTTCAGAGTTAATCATTTATCACTTATTTGAGATTGAAGTTGACTTTCACAATGGCGTGTTCTTATTTGATAACTTGCTCGGGCTTAAGAATTTGAGTTGAAGACTTGGTTTATCTAGTTACCAGCATTCGGGGTGGATGGTTAAAGACCGACGATGTGGATAATCTCAAGAGGTGTTAATGTCTCATACTTTTTTTGAGTAGTGAGTACTTAGAGATTTTCTTGATGCATAGATTCTCGACACGTTCTCCCATCATTAAGTGCAAGCTTAAGATACAAATGTAGGGAATTCGACTTGAGCTTCAAGTTTGGTATATCAAGTTTTCTTTTTTGATCACTTCAAATTGTCTACATATGGGTTGATAAAGATAGTCGAAAGAGTTTCATGCGCTTGATTCTCACAGATTCAATTGAGCTAATTGTTTGTTCTTCTCTATTTCAAGAGTATTTGGCATGTATAATGTGTTGATTACGAGGTATCAAAACTAGCAAGGGGAAGGAGATATACATCTAAACACACAACGAGTACACGTGATGACCTTAATACTTCTTCTCTATTGAAGTAATCCCGGAAAGAAAAATTTCATAACCGCAGAGAAACTCAGTGTTAACTCGTAGCCTTTGGTGTGTTATTCCAACTATTTGGAGGAAGGATGTATTATTCCAACCATTTGGGGGAAAGTGGTCTCTAGATACTTTTGGTATGTGTTAACTCAACTTTCAGTAGGAAGAAATATGAGAAGAATATGTGGATCGTGAGATGATATTGCTTATCGACATCTTCTATATGATTTATGGTAGTGCTTCCGGTTATTGCTTCATGTACACAATGCAATGATGATTCCGATGAGATCGCAACCATCAGGGGAGAGATATGTCTACATCAAGGATGCACAACATGTTCACTTGATCTTCATACAATTAGACTGTTTGCTTCACTTCTTCTTTTTGGGGGAAATGGTCTTTTTATGAGGATTGTCGGTTTGGGGGGAAGCTGCCACGGATTCACTATTAGAAGGCTCAAGTTCTTGCGACGATTCAAGAGCCTCGAATGCTTTGGTGATGAAAGTTTAAGAGATGATGATTTCTATCTTCTACAAAGTGCTGAACGATTTCCTTATTTCGGTACTCGTATCATCATCTTCTTAAGCTAAATCATCTTATTTGTAAAAATTTAAAACAAAAACCAAAATACAAAATTATAAAACCAACAAAAACAAAATAGAAAAATATAAAACCAACAAAAACCCATAAAAATTAGAAAATCTGAAAAATACCAAAAATATGTTTTCTCAAGACATGTCTTCTGGTATCGAGAACATCTACGGTCTTAGAAATGTCATTCAATAATGGCACGGGACTATAGATGAAGTTCAAGCAGGAAGTGTAAATATTTTTTCAAAACATGTCTCTAAATATGGCTTGAAGTTATTTCAGGCTGTAACCCGTGCTAAAACCATGGTTTGCTATTATTTCTGATAGTAACCCGCTCTTTTAAAGAAAGGAAAGTGCTGCGCTAAACCAATTTTCATAAATATTTCGTGCACTTATCCTAAAACTAATTGAGGAAAGTATGTCAAGGATTCTTTGTTCCTACTCAAATATTTTTCCTTCTAAAATTCTTCGAAAAAATATTTGTTTTAACAAATGGTGGTAAATGAGTTGCTTGAAAATCAATCGAATCAAGTTTTCATAATTTGCAAAACCCAATCAATGACTTCACTTTATTTAAAACTTTTATAGAAAGAGTCATTGATTGAGGGGGAGAATGTTTTCAAATTTATATCATCTATCGGGCTTACTTAATCATCCTACGTGCTTATCAAAAAAAGATATTTGCCTATGTTGAAGCACTAGGAATTTAGGATATGATTGTTAGGATTAGATGATTAGAGTTTGATGAACACATTATTCCCATGCCTTTACATGATCTGATTGATATGTTGAATTGACTTTTATTAGTCGATTGCTATTTGGGTGTTTTCGACCACCATATATCTGTTTGTTGTTGACTAACGTATGCAGATAAGATGGTTATAAGAATGTTCCCAATCCGGATCCCACAATAGAAGATGATTGGATGCCGAAAGAAAAGGGTAACTATATCTTGGGTTGACAAATGAAGAAACGGAGCTTAATTTGTCTTCTATGGAGAGTTGGCATGAAAAATGCAACGTAAGAGGTCTCACTGCATCAGCAGATGGTTTTCTTCATCATCAAACAAAGCTTAATTGGACCTCTATGAAGAGTTGGCATGAAAATGCAACGTCAGAGGTCTCACCGCATCGCCAGACGGTTTCTTCCAATTTCTACAAAGAAAAATGTAAGCTTCAACCACCTAACGATCTTTGTGTAGGATAGTAGTGAATGATACCATTTTAAACAATTTTGAAAATATTGTTTTGAAAACGGAAAAATATTGTTTTGAAAATAAATTGAACTCAAACTTGAAATCAACCTGACTACATTTTAAACATAAGTCACTCAATCAACGACTCACGGTCATTGATCGAGGGAGAATGATTTCAAACTTAAGTATTTTCAAACGATATTTTTCATAAAAGTCCGCTTGTACGTAATAAAGTGGTGATCTAAAGATTTAATGTTATGTCATGGTATGATTTTCTTTAAAACCCAAAGATCTTTCAAAATGAAATTTTTTCTGTTCTTGTTTGATTGTGAAAATGTTTTATTTTACTTAAAGATCTCTTAAAAACTATCATACCTGACACTAACAATCTTTAATGTCTTTAATTGGTCTATATCAGTCATTTTTCAAAATTAAATCTTGCCACGTCTTTCCCCAAAATTTCCCAAATGATTTAAATCAATCGGGATCCAAAATCTCAATTGGTTTGAAATTTTTGATCGGGGGAGAGATTGTGATTTAAATCTCAAATCGTTTTTAAAAGGGTGATTGTTTCAAAAGCACTCTTTCCTTCATGTGCCAAACGATCTCATGTTTTCCAAACCTTATTAAATCACTTGAGATCCAAAATCTCAAAGGGTTTGATATTTTTGATCGGGGGAGGATTTGTGATTTAATATGAAATTTGATAAAAGATGATCATTTTGATTCAAAGTGCAAGTTCTATCTAATATGTGCCAAACTCTTTCGTATATCGATGCACATATTGAGGGGGAGCGAATGGTTTCTATTGGAAATCGAGAAAAGTACTTCAAAAACCTCTTGCCTCTATGTGATAAAATGATTTCAAATATCCTAGGCACATATTGAGGGGGAGAATTTACCAAAGAAATTCAAATGGATTTTTCTACAGAAATTGTGATCAAGAATATATTTCAAAGAACTCTTGCCTCCATGTGCTAAACAATTTCAATATCATATGCACATGTTGAGGGGGAGCATTTCTAAATGATCAAAACAATTAAGGTACAAAATGCTCTGATACTATATCACAAGTACCTTGATTGATTTTCCAAATGATTTTTCAATTGGTTTCATGAAGGAATGAACAATACCAAAAGACCGACCAATTTACTTTATGCATGGTGTTATAAGGATGGTTAGGTTAGGTATTCGCTCCCACGATCCCGCCAGAGCGGAGGATCTACCGAGGACAATCCACTAGATAGTGTAGAAGTCCTTTGGTATGATGAAAAAGAGGAGAAAATGAGAATATGGGAAGAGTGCGGATGAGGCAGAGCTAGTCTTGGAATAAAACCAACAAGGTTCTAGTTATGAAGTCTCGGTAGCAATCAAGGGGTTGAAGAATGAAAAAGAATTGAATGTGAAAAGGGTGAAAAGAAATAGCCCTCCATTAATTCAACCTTAGGCGTAAACCGGGTTCAATACATATGCTACGGTGGTTACTAAGGTAACACCGGTATTGAAGACAAGACATCATGGACCCAAAGGACGACGCACTAAACTTCCCAAGCTACTCAAGTTCCTCTTAAAAGGACTTGTTTCATTCTCACGGAAACCTACATAATCTATCGACTTTCTCTTAGAGATAGTTGATATTGAAGAAGGAGACCCTCTCCCTAGTCTCTGGCATAGGAAACCAAATGTGCACAATTGAGTCTAGAGCCAAGAGATCATTCATAATATCTCATTAGGACAAAAAATTAATGAAGACTTGCTGTTTCACACTATGTGGAAAGTAATTATATTTTAAGAGTCCTACGCATTATCCTTGTGGTATTGACAGAACATCCGAGTGATATGTTAAATATTCACAATGAAGATGGAAATCCTTCTAGAGCCAACATCAAACAAGCTCTTGGTGGGTGACATGTGAGATCCATCTTGGATCAAGCTTGTGACAACTGGATAGAAACAATGGGGCGATTCATTCTTGAATCAACCTTGGTCCAGGATATGAATTGACGAATACTTTTGGAAAAACCGTTCGATGTGCAAATATTCTTTTATCTAGCACATGGAATGTGTATTCATGTTTTCAAACACAAAAAGTATCTCTGATTGAAAAAATACTTTTGGAAAAACCTTTCGATGTGCAAATCTCTTCTTTTCTCTAGCATATCGAATGAGTATTCTCTTTCAAATACAAAAAGTATTTTTGATTGAAAATTGATCTTTCTCATAAAACCTTCGTCGTATTGCAAAACTCTTTCTTCAAGCAATACGCGATTGTTTTTCAAATCAATTTTCATCAATCGCTGAATCTCAATTACCGGTTCACTCACTCCGTGTTGTCTTCTTTGAGACGTTCCAGCTTGAGAACAACTAGAACAATTGCGAAACCCTGTCAAGGAGATTCTTCGAATTATACCGATCACAAAAGACTTGTAATCGATCAACGGGGAACCATGGGCGTGTACCTCAATTCAACGAAGTGATCAAAGACACTTTCGTGTTTTATTTCTAACGCTTAATTGCGGTACATTTGGACGGTTGCAAAATGATCGAAATGAGGAGTCAATCCAAAGCCGCATGCTCACAAAGATCCACACTTAATTAAAGAAATCATGACAAGTGCTTATCTACATAACCCGGCTCGATATTTTATACTATGCTTCGCTACGGTCCGCAAATATCATGAACCAGTAAAAGCTTCCGCTACTATGATGAAAAGATGTCATGATCCAGAAAGTGTGAGCATGTTGGTCCAAAAGTCACAACTTCACATGATGGCAACACAATAAAGGGTGATCAAGAGATTTATTGTGGCTGATGATCTCCATAAAGCTCGAAGATCATCAAAGATGTGGATCAGTTTAAAGACCTCCACTGAAAGTACAAAACTATGCGGACTTTGAAGTATCACTGCTAAAGCACAAAGATTGCGGAAGTGAAGAATTAAAGTTTACGAGCTCAAAGACTGAAGATAAAATAGAATGCTAGGATTCGAAATGTAAAACATGGGGTGACCTCCCTTAGGGGGAGATTGTTAGGAATTAGAAATTCCATAGTGAAGTGTCGGTCACCCCAAATATAGTCTAGCATAAGTTAGCTCGTAGACATATCGTTATTTACTAGTTTATTAGTTAGTCATTAGCTTAGTTTAGCTTAGAGTAACACCGTGGAGGAAGGATGGGTCTTTACCCACTGTATGCCTGATCCACAATCCGAAGGAGGACGTATTGTACGTAACTATAAATACCCTCTACCTCCCAAGATAGAGGGTTGGACCTTTCACTCAATCTAACCTTCTTTCTTTTGTTTACTTTCTCTCTCCAGAAAGGCTCCTATCTCCTACTTTCTCTCTCTAAACTCTCGTATAATTCGACCCATATATTGTTATGTGATGTGTTTATGAAAACCAATATCTAACAGATTTGCAAGCGAGAGTTTCCAGGTTTTAACCTTACTTATTTATATGTTTGTAATCTCTTTCTTTCTTTTTTGATTTTATGATTTCTGTATACAATTAATTTTCACTTAATGAACTCCTGCAAAAGATAAGCATTAAAAATAAGAAAAATCGAGCAATGAATGAAATTCCACCCACAGTTGGCTCACACTCGCTTGCTAGAACAGTTGATACGGTGAGTTTGTTAAATAAGAAAATCAATATTTCTTATTTATGTACATTCTTGTAAAGTGTTTTGTGGTATTTATATAACAGAGTAGAAAAGAAGAAAAGAAGTTCCAGAAACTAGACAATGGAGAATGGCGCATTATTCAAAAAAGAGAGAGGGAATGATTAATGAGAACGCCGATACCATTTGGGTAATTTTAATTTACATACCTACTCTCAATAAATCTTAAACTTATAAATAATGTGTGGGCGAAATTATATGATTTTAATGATGCAGAATGATATAGAAGCTGAGGAAGCCACTTCGTCATGCACACCAGCAGAGATTTGTTTGAAACAACTTGGTCATCTTCCTGGACATATAAAAGGACGTTCTGCCTCTACTAAGCAAATCTTGGAAAATGTGAACTTAAGATCAGAGTTGAAGGTTATGAAGGAATCACACATCAAACTTCAGAAGGAGACTAAAGCTACTAATGAAAAAGTGGATTTCTTGTTGGAAGAGATGAAGAAGATGTCTCAATTGCTACAACAATTTCAAAATTTTGTAAGTTCTCATTCTATGTTAAAGTCATTTGGAACTTAACTTAAAGGTAGATTGTACTAGAGTATTATAAACCATATAATAAGTTAGATTGTAGTTAAGTATTAGAAACCAATTATGTGCACTTTGATACATAAAAGTAATAAACCGTTAGTTGGGTAAGAATGTGTGCAAGGGGTTGTTTGATACTGAGCTGACTACTGCAGAAGGGGCTATTTGGTATTGAGTTTAGTGATGAAATTTTTTACAAAATGGAGGAAAATTCTTATAAGTGATGACAATTTTTGGATTTTCAATCTGGAACTGAATTAGTAAGAGATGATCTTTATCCCTTTCTGTTAGGTCTTTTGGATGCCTGTCATGAGTAAGAGAGATTTAGATATCTCAAGCTATAGAAAGGAAAATGATATGTTATAAATGTTGTTAAGAGACGAATACAGGGAGTCAAAATAGTCTTTCCAGTTATGGTCTGCACATTTTCTATAGTCCAGAACATGTTTGATTATTTCTGAAAGCTGGATTTATTAACTGATTTGGGTGTCTCATTTTTAGTTTAGCCCTTTATTTGAACCTTTCAACTTTTAGTTATTTGTTTTGTCCCAAATTGTTCTTGGAAAGCCTTGCAACCATTTTTGGTTGTCTGTCAACATGGATAATGGAGTGATCAGTCCTCCCTAGCTATAGATACTTCTGTTAAGGCAAAAAAGAAAGCCCCCCCCCTGAGACATCACTGTGTGTGTGATTTTCCAGGTTCAAGTATAAAGAAAGCTCGCTATTTTCCCAACAGTTTGCAATTTCATGAGTTAGACGAGTTCACGAATTGTAAAAGAGGAGTCTTGTCATGGATATTTCATGTTTTCTGCATACACTTTAACTACATCCTCGTAGTTAGATAACTTAGATTGATAAATATTGCATGTACCCGTAAATAATCAAAGACGTACTGTTTTGACAGATGTGTTGATATGAAAGGCTGCTTTTGCCATCATCTATTTCAGACGTACTCTTCTTTGACCTCTTTATAAAACAACGCATCCAACATCTTTGCTGCAGAAAAAGATTTAATTTTTCCTACTCATGGCTCTAGTTCTAGTACTTGTAATCATAGTATCGAGTATGTTTCTCCTTCGCGCCGTCATTTCATTCGTTGATAATGCAACCATTGATTTGATGACATTTTTATTTTTATTTTTTTTCAGGGAGAAATATGAAGAGACTAACAAGGACTTTTTCACCTTCAGCTTATGGATGATAGAAAGATTGTGACCATAGGACATTGTGCATGCCTGAGATTTTTTAGACAAAGTATTTGATAAGGTTTTAAAATGTACCTTTTTGAGGGGTCGTTTAAGCCATTATTTGATCACTTTTGTATCCGTTATTGCTTAATATCGTTCCTTTTCACTTTTTAGGTCTCTTGAAGGTAAACTACTGTAATGGCACTTATTTGGACGAAAAGGCGGATATATGAAGAAAATGGCCAAAGTCAAGAATCGAGACACTCAAGCTTCTAAATTACAGGGGACGGCGTCATCGCTTAATCTATGACGCCGTCGGAGGAATTTGTGACGATCGTAAGAGAAATTGCTTGTTTTTGGAGGACGGCGGGCTTTAAAAGACTAGGCCGTCGTAACTCGGATGGCCTAGATTCAATCCAGACGGCGTCGGTTAAAGAGGACGGCCACAAGCATAAGGTGACGCCGCGCAAGATTAACTTGGCCAAGACGAAACCCAAATGACGGCGACACGACGGTGTCACAAATCATAAGGTGACGCCGTCGCATATGTAATCTTATATATAGAATCCGAATTTTTCAGTTTTAGAGGAGAGTCTTTTGGGTGAACTTTTGGAGTAAAACCTAAACCGAACCAAGGTCGTATTTTAGGGTTTTAAACCCTATCTTACACCAAGATAAGTTGTTTACTTCATTAATTTAATTATGTCTTCAATTATTTGTGTGTATGCTTGCATGTTCTCCATGTCCGACTAATTTACTTGTGTGTTTGCTTAGGGAATATGAAACTTAGTTATTGAATATTGATTGGTTGTTTCTTATCTTAGTTGATTAATGATTTAGTAATGCGATAGGTCATTCGTTGTGTACTTAATGCTTGATTAATCTTTGTGAACCTTAGGTTATAGCACTTTGAGTTGTTGTAAGCTAAACTATCCAAAGAGGCCTTAGAGTTAGAGTTTATCATCCCTAGTGGGTTTTGTAGACGAGACCCTTTGGTAACTTCAAAGAGTAGGGAGAAACGATACCTACAACTTTAGACACACAACGCAACTAGGAATAAGGACGTGACAATTCAACCACCAATAGAAGATAATTATGGAGTAGTAAAACCTAAGTAAACACATCTTTAAACTATCATACGAGCACACAATAATTAGACATAGACTACCACCACCTTAGTTTATATAATTAGATAATAGTAGAGTAATCGGTAGAAATACCAACCCCCAAATCCAAACCCGAGATTCAGTACTTTTCCTTTTCTAAAAACATAAAAGATAAAAATAATCTTCCTCAACCCCAACCTTAGCGTAGTAACTTCTCACTAGCATTCCTATTCCCTAGAGAACGATATCAATTCCCGTGGCTTACCCTAATACTACACTACAACGATTAGGTTCACCGCCTAGGTGTTGAAAACTTGTTCGACGAAAAGGAAGTTCCTTTGACCCGAACGCTACCGTAAGCGATCAAGTTTTAGGCGCCGGGAATAGAATAGCTAGTTAATAGTCCACCTCGCTTAGGTTTCTTTGCTTGATTCCTATCAAGTAAACTTTTTCTCATTTTAGCTTTCTTTAGTCTATCCTCCTTCTTCGTGACCTTTGTTCGTAACCCCATCACTTTTCATCATGGAAGGTGAAACCCCCTCAAATCATTGTCCCGCCAAGAGACCGTACTCTTGGTGAATACTCGAGACCTAGCCACCTAGGCTATAGGAACACCATTGAGCTTCCCGACCAAGCCCAAATTACGGCCTGCGATCCGACACCATCCGGTTGGTGCAAAATGGATGTGCATTCCATGGACTTCGTTCAAGATCCTAATCAAGATCTTAAGGACTTCCTTAAAATTGTCGATTCTATTGACCTTGATGCTACTACTCAGAGACCACGCTCGTGCGTCTCTTCCAATTTTCTCACGGGACCAAGCTAGTAATTGGCTTGAGCGACTTCCCGCCGGCTCCATCTCAAGTTGGGATGATCTCACCACTCGTTTCCTTGCTCAATTTTTCCCACCGGGGAGAACCACAAAACTCAGACGAGACATCTTAACTTTTCAACAACTTCAAGGTGAGTCTCTCCACAACGCATGGACTCAATTCAAAGATTCACTCAGAAACTCCCTCACCATGGCATTGACCTTTGGCTTCAAATCCAAATCTTCTATGATCATATCGATTTCATCACCGACGATCCATAGATCAAGTCACGGTGGAAGGCTCAATGACTTTAATGCGAGAAATATTGGGATATTATTGAAAAGCTCACGATCAAAGCTACGAAGATTGGAATGAATCTCCGTAACCATCATTAAAATGGTTAATGCCCTATCAACTCGTCTTGAATCCCCGACATCACCGAGGAGCAATTGAGTGCTATTGAGAGAGGATTGATTACCTTATCGAAAGGCGTAAAGCTCCCATGCACATCCCTCATGAAGTGGTCAAATCCACCAATTCCACCCACCACCTAACACATTTTCGGGATCCCCAAGTCGTGAGCAAAACATCGATTCGAAAGGCGCCCGCCTACTTCCCAATACCACTCTCACCAAGCTTTAAGGAACAAATGAGGGAGTATATGGCACTCATACGGAAAGATTAGCCAAATTCAAGAGGAAGTTTATAGGCAGAGAAGAAATGCAAGCAAAATGAGCGAAATGATGAACCCGGTAGTAGAATATACCAAGACGAAAGTTCCTAAAAGGTATTAGTAAGAAGCAACGATTGTCCTCCCACCTGTATGTTAACGCCATTTCCATCATGCACGAGGATGGAAAGGTTGAGGTGAAAAAACTAAGGAAAGGAAGGAGGAGGAGGAAAACTTAATGATGAGCACGAGACCATTGAGTACTACCTTAAGCATGGAATCAATAGAAAACCGTTGCGAACCAAGTAAACAACTTTAGGTACAATGAGGTTCTTAGGAAGCCCTTGAAGGAAAGATGATGAGGAAGAGTATGACCACACTGTGGGACCTCTGTATGAGTTGGTTCTAAAAACCATTAACAAAAAACGAGACACCATGTGGAACTTGTGATACCGGTAGCATAGGTGATATTGATAATATAAATGCCTTAGGCGATCGGGGACCGATGTGAACATAATGCCATTATCAATCTATAATAAGTTAACTAAGGAGAAACCAACCAAGACCAATCTTAGACTTTCCTTAGCTAATCACATATGTTTACCCGTAGGAATCGCGGTGGATGTTCTAATAGAGGTAGCTAATATCGTTTATCCGGTGGATTTCGTGATCATAGATGTTGAGGAAGATAAAACGTGCCTCTTATTCTTGGGACACCATTTCGCCACCGCCAAGGCAACCATCAAATGCGGAGAGGGCATCATGGTGCTTAAAAGCGGGAAAGGGCAGCTAGGATACCCATCATTCCAAGGTATCCTCTTAAGATCATGGAAATGATTACGGGTGGAAATCCACAAGCCCCTGGAAAAATTGTTAAGAAGAAATTAAATGATTGGGAAAAGGGGCTTAGGGACTTTATGGTTCAGGGATTATATGCAACGTTGTGGAAACCCGATAAGAATTAGGAAATAATCCCACTTCGATACCAAAGGCACAAAGGAGCCCTAAGGAATTCCTAAAAGGAGAAAAAGTACTTTTCTACAAATCTCGGATAAGGGCATTACGAGGTAGAAACAAACCAAGATGGTTTGGGCCTTTCACAGTGAAGGAAACTAATCTAAAGGATAAAACCGTTACCATAATAGACGACGTCGGCAAGGAATCCACAGTAAGCATACAACGTGTACACTCTTTCGACGATGGAAAGAAGGAAGGAGGTGACGGTAATGAGATCACGTAGGAACACGACTATGAGTCTAGCTACAAGACTCTTAAATAAAGAGAAGCGCTTCGTGGGAGGCAACCCATGCTTAATTGTTTGCTTGTTAGTGTCATATATCTTTTATTGATTGTTTATTCTCATGTTTAAATTTGTAAAATGCTTTATTTTATTTTTAACCTCGTCTTAATTGCATATAAAGGTATTTTACATAAAGGATAAGTGTAGGGAGGATTACACGTTTTCATAAGAAACGTGAACATGAGAATAACAATTAATTAAAAGATATATTTGTGTGTTTGTTCGAGTCAAATGCTTGTATCGAGTCATAATGGATATTTTGCGTAAATTTTTCCAGATTCTAAAGATGTAAATTTTCCGAATTTTTCCGAAAATCGCACCGATTTTGTCGGGATAACTTTGACGTCGAGATTGCAACTTTGGCGTCGGGAAGGAGTAAAACATCGATTACTTTTTCTCGTTTTACGAGCTAATTAAAATTTTGGAATTTTCCGGTCTTAATTTTCTTAGAAATTGTAAACATCCATTCCACAAGCATTATATCCTAGTTTTAATCGAGTCTTATATATTATTACCGCCGATTTTACGCGAAGGTTTCGTTTGTTTTCTTCAAGTGTGCGGTTTTGTTTATCAAGAAGAAGATACATAAAGTTGGAAGGAGCTTTTCACGCATACATTCTTCTTAGAAAGGATTTAACCACTACTTCACACACGGATCCTACCGAGCTAATCGGGGATTATTAGTTTCTTTCATTTTGATTACCTTCTTTTATCATAACTTTGATACTTCGGGGAACATTGGGGACAATGTTCGGTTTAAGTGTAGGAGGGAAAATAAACGGGAACTTTGAAACTATGCTTATCCTTGATTATTTGCTTTGTCTAATTGCATTTGCGTAATAAACCATGAGAAAATGTCGGTTAGGGTAATTTTGCACCAAATTTAAAATTTTCATGACATATAGGAGTGGGCCATTAGTCTTAACAAAAGCGTCTCACGGATAGGAAGTTATATGACTAGCACAAAACCCTTTACCACTTAAATTCCATAAAAATGTGAGGATCGCCTTAGATTAGTAGGAATTGAAGCATTCATCTTTAATGCTTAGAGTGTGAACCGGTAGTATATTAGATTCTAGAACTTGTTTTGTGATGCATTCCGAGATCGCTAGTAAGACTACACTTGTGTAGTTAGGAATAACTAAATGATAAGAGGCATTAGGATAACCCTTGTTTGATACCGTAATATAATTACTTCTTCCACATCGGTTGAGTAATTCCTCACACCCTGCGTTGTACTCATCTTTAGTACACGATACCCCTAGTTAAACCCTCGAGCCTATCCTTTTCGCGGTTCTCGTGATGTTTCGGTTTTCGAAATATCAATGAAGAGCATTGTTTACACCCCACCCCAAATATACACCCAAATCGCCTTAGCCTACCCTCGATGCACTCACTTTTAGTGCATTATTGTTATCACCCTAAACCTTTAGTTCAATTATCTAATTACTTGCATGAGTTGCTAAGTTGAGTCATATCTTTTGTACACAGCTTTGGGACGATTGGGACTC
This sequence comes from Chrysanthemum lavandulifolium, assembly GCA_022545495.1. Taxonomy (NCBI): domain Eukaryota; kingdom Viridiplantae; phylum Streptophyta; class Magnoliopsida; order Asterales; family Asteraceae; genus Chrysanthemum; species Chrysanthemum lavandulifolium. The sequence goes on along the minus strand of CM040243.1, from coordinate 221,012,051 downwards.
ATGGGAAAAGTTAAAGTTTTAAATGACTAAAAGGAACGCCAATTCCTTATCTGCGTAATAACGTACTCCAGTGTTTTGATCTTTTCAATTCGGGTCATATTAGTGTTAGAGTAATAAAAACTCAAGTGTAGGGATGTGCTATAAATCCCTATTATTTTGATGTTATCGTAGAGGATGGTAGAGTAAAATTGTATGTAAAAAAAAAAAAAAAAAAAAAAAAAAAAAAAAAAAAAAATATAGAAAAAAAGAGAAAAGAAAAATTAGAGTGTAAAAAAAAAAAAATACGGGCTACCATCCTACATCTATCTTTAAATTTATGTTTGTTTATTTTAGTTATATAGAGTTTAGAGTGTCGAGTCTTGGCTTAGCAACGCCATTCTTCGTATGCATGTAACATAGAGATTTTTGACTTGCCACCACTAAATAGCCTATCCCACCAAACCCTTTGTTTCCCTACCGTAAGCCTAACGTTACAACCCTTTAAATACCTCTTTGATAGTCTTTCCTAGGTGCTTACGCCAAAGCGATGGAGGTTTGATCTATTCTCAAGCCTATGGTAATCTATGTACTAGGACCGGTTAATGAGTGTTTATCTTCCATTTCCAATTTGCTATATTTCATAAACACCCGAGAGATGTGAGTATCCAAACACCCCATGTGAGGTGCTAGTATGTAATTTCGTGCTTGTTATGACTTTGCGGGCTTATATGTGTTGTGGACTGCTTTAAACCAATGCTTCATGACCCCTAACTTATAAATTAATTGGCTAAAAGCACATTTGCTTGAGGACAAGCAAATACCAAGTGTAGGGATATTTGATAAGGTTTTAAATGTACCTTTTGAGGGGTCGTTCAAGCCCTTATTTGATCACTTTGTATCCGTTATTGCTTAATATCGTTCCTTTTCACTTTTAGGTCTCTTGAAGGCAAACTGTCAGAATGGCACTTATTTGGACGAAAAGGCGCGATATATGAAGAAAATGGCCAAAGTCAAGAATCGAGACACTCAAGATGCTAAATTACAAGGGGACGCGTCATTTGCTTAATATCTTGACGCCGTCGGAGGAATTTGTGACGATCTGAAGAGAAATTGCTTGTTTTGGAGGACGGTCGGGCTTTAAAAGAGTAGGCCGTCGCAACTCGACGGCCTAGATTCAATCCGGATGGCGTCGGAAGCTAAAGAGGACGGCGTCACAAGCATAAGGTGACGCCGTCGCAAGATTAACTTGCCAAGACGAAACCCTAATGACGGCGACACGACGGCATCACAAATCATAAGGTGACGTCGTCGCATATGTAATCTTATATATAGAATCCGAATTTTTCAGTTTTAGAGGGGAGTCTTTTGGGTGAACTTTTGGAGTAAAACCTAAACCGAACCAAGGTCGTATTTTAGGGTTTTAAACCCTATCTTACACCAAGATAAGTTGTTTAATTCGTTAATTTAATTATGTCTTCAATTATTTGTGTGTATGCTTGCATGTTCTCCATGTCCGGCTAATTTACTTGTGTGTTTGCTTAGGGAATATGAAACTTAGTTATTGAATATTGATTGGTTGTTTCTTATCTTAGTTGATTAATGATCTAGTAATGCGATAGGTCATTCGTTGTGTACTTAATGCTTGATTAATCTTTGTGAACACGAGGTTATAGCACTTTGAGTTGTTGTAAGCTAAACTATCCAAAGAGGCCTTAGAATTAGAGTTTATCATCCCTAGTGGGTTTTGTATATGAGACCCTTTGGTAACTTCAAAGAGTAGGAGAAACGCATACCCTACAACTTTAGACACACAACGCAACTAGGAATAAGGACGTGACAATTCAACCACCAATAGAAGATAATTAAGGAGTATTAAAACCTAAGTAAACACATCTTTAAACTATCATACGAGCACACAATAATTAGACATAGACTACCACCACCTTAGTTTAGATAATTAGATAATAGTAGAGTAATCGGTAGAAATACCAACCTCCCAAATCCAAACCCCGAGAACTTTTCCTTTTCTAAAAACATAAAAGATAAAAATAATCTTCCTCAACCCCAACCTTAGCGTAGTAACTTCTCACTAGCATTCCTATTCCCCTAGAGAACGATATCAATTCCGTGGCTTACCCTAATACTACACTACAACGATTAGGTTCATCGCTTAGGGTGTTGAAAAACTTGCTCGACGAAAAGGAAGTTCTTTTGACCCCGAGCACGCATGTAAGCGTGTCGATTGCTTATTTGCAACATGTTTGTGCATTATCTTTGTGTTATATTCACTCTAATGTACGTCTTGGATCAACTACATGTTTGGTTTAATCTTGGATCAACTATCAGATGCTATGTTAAAAGAAATCAATATTATGGATTTTCATTTCTAAACTACGTGCGATGACTTTCAGTTGACATATCTTTCATTTTTGGTTAAATATTGTACTCACTTTCCTTTTAGTTGACATATCGTGTAAATGTAGCAACCCTTTTAGTTGACATAGAAGGTACATTTAGTGACAACCAATTCGGTCTCTAATGCAAGAAATAGTGATCACACATTCGTCTCTAATGTGTTTTAAGTGGTTGGTATTTAACCCATTGAGTGACCACTTATTTCGTCATTAACGATACTCCCTAGTGACCATTATTGTTAGGAATTAGAAATTCCATGTGAAGTGTCGGTCACCCCAACTACTGAGACTAGCACAAGTTAGCTCGTAGACATTTTGTTATTTAATTGTTTACTAGATTAGTTATTAGCGTAGTTTAGCTTAGTGTAACACCGTGGAGGAAGGATGAGTCTTTACCCATCTGTATGCACGATCCACACCCGGCGGGAGGCGTTTAGTTTGTAAATATAAATACCCTTCCCACTAAGGGAAGGGTGGTGCTTCTTCAATCTAACCTTTCATTTGTTGTTTAACTTTCTCTCTAAAGATCACCCTCTCTACTCTTTCTCTCTCTAAAATAATGGCATACTTGTTTAATCATAATCCTAGACCACCCAAATCATCAAACAACATAAAATATACGATCCTACAAATGGTACCGAGCCTAGGTTATGTTGTTCTTGACGATTCATACGGTTTTGAGTGGTTTTCATGCGGTTTGTACTCGATATTGATGCGGTTTGTGATGGCTTGATACGGTTTTTGTAGTTTGATTCGTATGGTTTCTATTGAATGAGCCTTGATGCGCTTTTAAATTTGTTTAAGGCGGTGTTGATGTTTGAATCGATTTTATAAGTGGTAGTAGTTTGAGTGGTCACTTTTTCACGCTTGACATGATCAAAACCAGTTTTACGTGTTTATGTCTAGTTTTTAAAACTGATGTGGTTAAATGGTTCTCTTAACAAGCTTACACAATTTTAAATAGTTTTTATAACAGTATTGATGGTTTTAAATCTGGTTTTGAGGTCAAGTGTTTGAAGGTTCGTGAATGATTTTTTATCAAATGTTCATCTAAGCGGTTATTGGTCATTTTCGTGGATGCGACTTGGCGCATTTTTGAATGCGAGTTGTCATTATGTCCAGATCCTATGTACCCTATGTGAGTTGCAGCTTGCTTTTGAGCGGTTTGTCTACTTTCTGTCCAGATTCAACGTATCTGAAGCGAGTTATGTTATGATGCGAGTTGTGTTAATATGAGAGTTGTGTTAAGATGCGATTTGTGTCTAACCTATGATGCGACTTGTTAAAAATCTTTGAGTTTTGACTCAAGATACATTATGTGGTGCGACTTGACAAAATCGTTTGACTATCAGAAGCGAGTTGTTGACCTGATATACCAAATACCACTAATCAACTCATGACATCAGTTATATTACAACATCAACAATCCTTTTGTTCTAAATCAAATCCAACCACATCAGACTCGGACAAACCATGACTATAAATAAAATAATCTACATCTCGGTTTGTCGAGTGGTATCAACTCATAACCGACCTTTAAATGATCATACACTCGAATTAATCCATCATCGATCGATCTTGAAAATGAATATTAAAGTAAAATAAATATGTGATCTCATCCTCTTTCTCTCATGTTATTCAATGAAACATCAAGATCATTTAAAGTCATCAATCGAGAGAAACAAACCATCATTGATCCAAACAAGTTTTAATATGCTATCCGAATCGAGATGAATACAAAATAACAACAATGTTATTCCTTATCACTGTTCGTTCAAGACTCAACTAAAGGAAAACTCAAAACAATTAAAACCTACTTTTAACTAAAAAGCGTATCTTGATCTCGGTGCCAACTCAAAGCCATCAAGCCATCCCTATGGCGAATCAAGGACCTTGGTGCCATCTATGTGGCTAGGTCATCGTTCTAACAACTGTGTTTGATTCATACATAAGGACATACACTTGATTAGTTTATGATGATGAAAGGAGTGATGTCCATTTAGAAACAAGGATGAGGCGTTTTGATATGAGAAAAAGAAAGAGGCGGACTAATTTTGTGAGATAATTTAAGGTTTGTGATTGTTGTGTTGAGAGATGGGGGTGTGAGTAGTTGAGAGATTTTAGGGCTTGACATAAGATGATTAGGGTATGTTATGAGAGTATGATGCGTTTTATATCCGAATAGTTAGGGTTTGGTACAATATGGATCGGTTATTATTCTCCTACATTGGCCAAAAGTTTTTTTTGTTACCTTATTTGTTATTTGGGCCGAACGTGTTATATTGGACCAAGGTGTTTCATTTGAATTAAGCTTGGTTGGATCAAATGGATTGGGCAATAATCTTGGGCCAAATTGATTTGATGCATAAATTTTGATATCGTTTGATAATGAGTATTCTGGTCTTCAATGTTCAACGGATGATTCATTTGTCTACGGCTAATGATGGTACGGGTCTCTCATAATTGGATAATGCGCGACTTCTCATGATTTGGATTATATGAGATTTGGATTAAAGTGAGTTGATGATCATGAGATTTGATTAGTTATGAGATTGGATAATGAGTCCTGATGATGAAATTTTGTTGAAAAGATTTGGTGTATGAGATTTGATGATGACACTTGTTGTGCTATGGGGTTTGATACTTTGGTTTATGCATTTTCACGGAGTATATTATGTCTCGTCTTGAATTGGTTATTGAACAAAGTTGACTACGGGGTTGTTTGTACGGTATTTCTTATTTGGATCGAAGTGAGGTTTTCCGGCGCGTTTACTTATTACGTCTTCTTTCTTTCTACCTTTCGCCAAGATGACTTGTTTGAGCTTTTATTGAGTGTGATAAAGACTTGGCTATCTAGTTACTTTTGTGATTCTTTCTCGCTTAACCCACAACGTAGCTATCACTTCGGTGTCTCACGCATTGAGGATTCGTCAAGAGGTTTTGTACAATGGGTACACCGTTTCTTTGTCATGAGGATTAGTACAAGTTTAAGTAACAAATCTGGGGAATTTTACGTCATGTTCAAGTTTGGCATATCGGGTTGATCTCTCCAAGTGGTCATTGTTATTGCCGACAAAATTCGTGAATGATGTGATTTCCAAAGGGTTGGTTGGATAAGATGTGATCAAGAATTCCATGAGATATTTTGAATGTTTAAGATACCTCACGGCCTAAGCAAATTTTCTCAAGAATCTTCATGTCACCATGATTCTTCAAGATGTTTGCTTATGACAAGAACTTTTCATGCAAATGGTCGACACGTTAATGATGCTTCCGAAAGTTTGAAATCATCATGGGGAGAAACGCTGCTTTGATGTTTTACGGTCAACCTCTAGGGAAAGTAGTGTATACTACTCTACTTAGTATGGTTTGTGAAGTATTCTACATATGAGAGAAGAATTGTTGATGATGTAGAATGAATCGTTGATGAACGGTGCATGATCCCCTAAAGCAGTTATTCATTAAAACGAAGTTGTCATAACACATTCAAGTCGACCTTTGTTTACGGTTTTGTCTTGATTTTGTAAAATCCAGCGAAAGAATCTATTTCTCGGTTTAAATCATAGACTTGTAAAATCCGTAACAATGGAAGCATCCCGTAATAGTAAAGTGCATTTCGGATCTATCTTACGGTTTATTCTTGGTTTTGTAAAATCCTGCGAAAGAAACTATTTTTCGGCTTAAACCATAGAATTGTAAAATCCCGTAATGATGGAACCATCCTGGATAAAGGAAAGTGTATTTCGGAAGTCTTATCTGATGTTGGTGCTACAGCTTCTACTTCGAAGAAGGGATAAAAGGGTGTACTTCATGAATTGGATGTGTGTTTGGATATTCGTCATGGCAGTTTGGTTATTACATGGTTTTACGGGGTTATGTGCTTTTAACCATGGTCGGGATGAAAACCATTATGATAGTTCACTTAAAACGTCAAAGGAGGCTAGATTTGAGCTTTTAACCACAAGATGTGACAACGGGGTTAATTGTTGGGAATTGCTGAGTTGAAGATTACAAAACCACGAGCAAGAATGAAGAAAGAAGAAACAATGAGGGTCTTAATTGTAATAGTTAGTAGCTTTCATAGTAAGCTATTATTAGGGTTTGTAACACCTCCCTCTCCTATATAAAGAGGGTAGGTGTAGGTTACATATCATCTTTTTCCTTCATCCCTTTCATTTATATTCATAGTAAAACTCTTCAATGAGCGTCTAGACACACGATTATAGCGTGTGTACATTAGTATTAGTAGTTTCTTTGTTTTAATTAATAAATAAAACCTTATTAGTAATATTGATTGTGTTATTATCATTCCGTGCATCAATCAATCAATGTTATTCATACCCTATTTGAGTCCGGATCTTGGTTTCTACAATTGAACATACGAATCGCTCTTTTCTTCACTTTTGCCGCCTCGCCTCTTTTCATTATTCGGATCTGGCAATGAATTAGGGTATAAACCCTAATGAGAGGAAAATCTTATAAACCCTAGATCGAGAGCCACGAGGCTCGATACCAATTGTAGAAACCAAGATCCGGACTCAACTAGGTATGAATAACATTGATTGATTGATGCACAACGGAATGATAATAACACAATCAATATTACTAATAAGGTTTTCCTTTATTAATTAAAACAAAGAAACTACTACTACTAATGTACACACGCTATAATCGTGTGTCTAGACTCTCATTGAAGAGTTTTACTATGAATATAAATGAAAGGGATGAAGGAAAAAGATGATCTCAGAACCACGCCTACCCTCTTTATATAGGAGAGGAGGTGTTACAAACCCTAATAATAGCTTACTATGAAAGCTACTAACTATTACAATTAAGACCCTCATTGTTTCTTCTTTCTTCATTCTTGCTCGTGGTTTTGTAATCTTCAACTCAAGAATTCCCAACATTAATTCACTATTATTTATTTGAGGTTGAAGTGAAATATCACGCAAGTAGTGTAATTAGTATCTCAAGGTATCGGGGACGGTTGATGAAGATTTTCAAGATCCTTGTTCGAGCTTATTATCAAAACGAAGACTTGAAAATATAGTTATTGTTGGGTGACTTTTTCCTTTCTTTTACCACTTGGGGAATTGGGCTCTTACCACCACAAAATAACTATCACTTTAAGGAGTTACGTTGTAGTGCTCAGTGTCACATTCAGTTGTGGATTTTCAAGAGGTGATGTACGTCTTATACTTGATGGTTGGTTGGATGAAGAGTATAGAGTACTTAGAGATTCAATGGAGGATGAAGTCTCGGCATCGCTCTTGGTTACATATGTTCAAGTTTAAGTCACGAGTTCGGGTTAGTTGACTTCAGGATCAAATTCATCATATTGGATTTTCTCTATCAACCGTCACGACAAAGAGCTTCTTGACTAATAAAGGGGTTGATATCAAGTTTGCCAAGAGAGGTAGAAAAGAGAGATTATGACGTTTGAACACAACATTCAAGCCACGATTTTAAAGAAAAGAATAGTGTGCGCTTGATGGCGCTTTATCTTCTCAATTATGACCATTCTTATCAACATGCTTCATACTTTCTCCATGCGCGACAATTATCAAGTGAACCGAACTACCAGTGCTAGTCTTATTACACTTGCTCAATTAAAATGGCGATGGCAACATCATTTGCAACCTTTGAGGGAGAAGTGTGAAGAAACTACATTATGAAGATAATCACTTGTTTAATCAAGAATGGCATCTCCGTATGCAATTCTTGAGGGGAGAAAAGTATGATAATTCTACATGTTGAGTTATATCGAGAATATATGGTCATCGGCTCCTAACTCATGTAAGAACCGAGCTTCTTCTTATTGGGTCATCTTTACATGGAGTTTCTTCTAAGAGCCGTTGGTTGACATCTTCTCACGGATGATGATATTTATGACAAAGTGCTTCCAGCTTGCTAGGTCGATTTCCTTGATGAACATCTTTCTGTTCTTGTTTGATTGGGAGGGATTTGAGTTAAGGGATTTGCTATATACAAGTTAACGAGAATGCATCTGGTGAGAAGAAGATGTTAACTTTCTATTCCCCAAAAGAACAATCTTGAAGAAGGTCGAGTCTACATATCATTCTACATTTCTGCTGCATGTTAGAAGACTAAAGGCGAGTTGCATTTAACGATCTAAAGACTTTTCATAATCGGGCATTTATCAAACAGTTGTCGGTTTAGGGAGAGCACTAATTGGGGAGAGTGAAATGTCGATTTAATCCCAATTAGACTTGCTCACATTCTTCACAAGTTGATTCTCACAAAACTTCAAATGGTCTTCTCAAAAGATTTCGAGTATGTGGCTTACAATATGTTGCCGATTACAAGTGTCAAAACCAACAAGGGGAAGGAGACTCACATCTAAACACAAAGCGAGTAAACTTGATGAACTTAATTCTTCTAAGTGATTGAAGATATCCCGGAAGACAAATGTCATGACCGCAGAGAAACTCAAGGTTTTACTTATCAAGGCTTTTAGTGTTATTATTCCATTTACGTGGGGAAGTGATGTAAGAAAGTTTCAAGATAAAAGAGGTACACAAGTGTGTGATGATTTTGATGTTATAGCAATCATCGGGGAGAGAATTATGTACGTTGGGCGCTAAGTCGTTTCACTTGAGTGCTTAATCGATGATTCGTAGATATAATCACTTATTCCGAGTTGACATTCGCAGAGATAGTCATCCGCAGATAATAAGTGATTCGCCCGCTTCTTCAATGTTATCGGTTATTCTCTTTGGGCATTCGGTACCGGGTTCTTGAGCTTTATACACTTTCTTTTGGGAGAGAAAAGTATACATCGGGGTTATTCTTTGGCTATTGGACTTAATTTGCTACTTGATGGTATAAGTTTCTCTGTCTTGGCATATGTGTATTCGGGTTCGTGAGCTCTAGTCTAAGAGACTGACTGTATCAATTCATCTACCTAGGGGAAGTGGTCTCTTGATAACTTTTTGGTATGGATCGCTTCAGACTTCAGTGGAAAAGGAATTTGAGAAGATTATTCAAATGTGGGATGATTCTTTGTTGTTCTACTTGATGATATAACCCCGAACGGAGACTTACGATGATCATTCTTATATGGAGCAGCAAGATCGATGATATGGTGTGCTTCTTTGTGCATCTGGCTAAGGCAAGCTTGAAAGAAAGCTTAGAATCTGCTCAATAAGAAGACTTACGGTTTGGGGGGAAGCTACCACAGTCTCACTTTCAAATGGCTTAATTTCTCTCTTCGATTCAAGTTCCATGGAAGCTTTGGTGGTGAATGTTTAAGAGATGATGACTTCTATCTTCTACAACGAGGTTGCTCGATATCCTTATCTCGGTACTCGTATCATCATCTTCTTAAACTATATCATCTATTCTATCTTTGTAAATATTTATCAAAAACAAAATACAAAATATAAAACTAACAAAAACAAAATAGAAAAATATAAAATCAACAAAATCCATAAAATTTGAAAATCGAGAAAATACCAAAATTTTGTTTTTCTCAAGACATGTCTTCGGTATCGATAACATCTACGGTCTTAGAAATGTCATTCAATAATGGCACGTGACCATAGATGAAGTTCGAGAAGGTGTAAATATTCTTTTCTAAACATGTCTTAAACCATGGCTTGCTATTATCTCGAGATAGCAACCCGTTCTTAAAGAAAGAAAAGTCTTGCACTAAACCAATTTTAAAAAATTCGTGCACTTATCCTAAAACAAAATGAGGAAAGTATGTCAAGGATCATTGTTCCTACTCAAATATTTTTCCTTCTAAAATTCTTCAAAAAATATTTGTTTTAACAAAATGGTGGAAAATAAGTTGCTTTAAAATCAATCAGATTTGGTATTTTCATAAATTTGCAAAACCCAATCAATGACTTCAGCGCTTTTAAAACTTTTCAGAGAAAGAGTCATTGATTGAGGGGGAGAATGTTTTTCAAATTTACATCATCTAACGGGCTTTCGTAATCATCCTATGTGCTTAACTGAAAAATATACTTGCCTATGTTGAAGGACTAGGATTCTAGGATGTGATTATTAGGATTAGATGATTAAAGTTTGATTAACATATAATTCACATGCCTTTGTATGATCTGTTTGATATGTTGGAGTGATTTTTATTAGTCTATTGCTGTTTGGGTGTTGTCGACCACCATATATCTGTATGTATGTCCACTAACATATGCAGGTATACTGGTATATAAGAATGTTCCCGATCTGGATCCCACAATCGAAGATGATTGGATGCCGAAAGGAAAGGGTAACGATTTCTTGGATTGACAAATGAAGAAACGGAGCTTAATTAGATCTCCATGGATAGTTGGCACGATAGATGCAACGTCAGAGGTCTCACTGCATCAGCAGATGGTTTTCTTCCAGCCATACAGCAACAACAGAAGCTTCTTAACCACCCAACGTATCTTTGTGCAGGATAAGTAGTGAATAATACCATTTTTCAACAAATTTGATAAAATTGTTTTGAAAATGGGAAAATATTGTTTTTGAAAATAAATTGAACCCAAACTTTGGAAATCAACCGGACTTCATTTTTAAACATAAGTCACTCAATCAACGACTATGGTCATTGATTGAGGAGAGATGTTTCAAACGATATTTCTTCATAAAGTCTGTTTGTACGTAATAAAGTGGTGATCTAAAGATTCAATGTTATGTCATGGTATAATTTTCTTTAAAACTCTAAGATCTTTCAAAATGAAATTTTTTTCTGTTCTTGTTTGATTGTGAAATTATTTTATTTTACTTAAAGATCTTTTAAAAACGATCATACCTGACACTAACAATCTTTAATGTCGAAAAATTGATCCTTATCAATCATTTTTCAAAATTAAATCGAGCCACGCCTTTCCCTAAAATTTTCTAAATGATTTAAATCATTTGGGATCACAAATCTCAAATGGTTTGATATTTTGATCGGGAGAGATCGTGGTTTAAATCTCAAACCGCTTTAAAGGGTGACTCTTTCAAAAGCACACTTCCTTCATGTGCCAAACGATTTCAAATACATAATGCACATGATTGTGGAGGAGCATTTAACCAAAACCGAAGAGTATTTAAACAAGGCCACATTTTCTCCCATGTTTTATAAACCTTATTAATCACTTGAGATCCAAAATCTCAAAGGGTTTAATATTTTTGATCTGGGAGAATTTGTGATTTAATTATGAAATCGATAAAGATGATCTTTTGACTCAAAGTGCATGTTGCTCTCCCATATGTGCTAAACGCTCAATCTCAAGCACATATTGAGGGGAGCATTTCTAAAGAAAATAAACTTTCAAGGTACAAAGATTTCTATGTTTCAACAAAAGTACCTTAAATGGCAGTGTGATCGTGAAAGTACTTCAAAAACCTCTTGCCTCTATGTGCAAAATGATTTTCAAATATCCAACGCGCACATTGAGGGGGAGAATTTACCAAGAAAATCAAATGGCTTTTTCTATGGAAATTGTGATCAAGAAATTATTTCAAAGAACTCTTGCCTCCATGTGCCAAACAATTTCAAAATCATATGCACATGTTGAGGGGGAGCATTTCTAAATGATCAAAACAATTAAAGTACAAAATGCATTGATTTTATATCACAAGTACCTTGATTGATTTTCCAAATGATTTTTCAATTGGTTTCATAAAGGAATGAACAATACCAAAAGACCGACCAATTTACTTTATGCATGGTGTTATAAGGATGGTTAGGTTAGGTATTCGTTCCACGATCCCGCCAGAGTCGAGGGATCTACCGAGGACAATCCACTAGATAGTGTAGAAGTCCTTAGGTGTGACAAATCGTAATTTCGTGTCATTTATCAAAGTTTGAAATTTTCACTATTCATCTCGGGAATTTACTATTCACCTACATTACTATTCATCATTTTACTATTCATCATATTTGAAGTCGGTTTGAGACTTTGAGAGGTTATTTCAAAATTTACTACTCACGAAACACTATTCATTCCGGGAGAAAATCACTATTCATGATTCACTATTCATCATTTTCGTGGCCGGTTTTACGAGTATCAAATACGCGTAACCTTGAGGGTTAAGCTGCGTATTCATGGAATATCATTGAAAACATTTCATATAGACTAGAGCTAGTCTACATATCATCAGTAATATCATTTTCATATCAGTTTATGCATGAGTTTGCATATTTCATTAACGCATATTTTTCTATTAAATAAACGCTATCGCACGATCATTTATTTTGAATAATTGATCCGACACTTCCAAAAATTGTCCCGATATATTTTTATACTCATTTTAAGACTATAAAAATTATATTATTAGTTTATCCGATGTTTTAAATTTATTTTGCTATATAAATTGTTATATATATATTTACTGACGGTTTTCAAGAATTCAACTCGATAATTATTTATTCACTCAATTCTTATGAAATGTATTTTTATAATTTTTATGACTTCTATATATTTTATATTGTACCGTTAAAATCGATTTCTAGCTAACGCTACACTAAATAACTAATTATATGTATAAAATATACATTATGCTTAACTTTAAATGCATTTAACTATCAAAATACACAAAATACATCTACCTTTATCCCATTGCCCTCTCCTAGTCATCAAGAGTGGCAAATTTGATTTTACTTCTAAAATGTACACATACACTAGTTACTTAGATATTTATATTATTCAAGTGTTATATTTATTTAAAACAAATAGTTACACACATTTGAAAGGTGAAAAAGCTAGAACCCTCCCCATCTTCCTTTGTGGTTCGCCAAGATCAAGAAAACAAGAAGAATCCATAAAATTGCAAGATCAAGTGTTTTACAAGTTCTATTAGTAATCTATTTCAAGGTTTTGAAATAAAAACCTAAAGATTAATTAAGTTTCTAGCTCAAAAACTCTTCAATCACTCAAGTAAGCTTCTTATAATTTTTATCATGCTAGTACAAAAACATGCAAGTATCATATGTATTTATACCACTTTTACTTGTTTTTAATTCATATTATAAGTTTTAATCATCCTATAATTATTCCCATGAAACCTATCATTGTTGATGAAGTTTAGAAACCCATAACACCCGAAGAAGGTGTATGGTAAGATTAGAATAGATTTGGTGTTGATTTGAAGTGGTTGAAACAAGATTTACGCAAGAAAAATCAAGTTAGACGATAAATAAATAGTTGCTGTCCATTTTTGTAAAATCTGGAAATTTCGATAGGTCATGGACTATTTTGGTTTATATTTTCAGAAAATAGACTTTAAAACGAAACCGTGGTCGCTTGAACGGGTTAAAACGGATTTATAACGAAGAAGTTATGCTATTTTCAAGTTTTGTGACGAAAACTAATTTTCAAAAAATACAAGCTGTCAAGGATTATTTAAGGGGCAAAATGAGTTTTAAACCTTATATAAATGAGTCAATTTATCAAAAGTATATTAGTATACATTAACACGCAACCAAGGATATATAGATCGAGAAAACGAGCTTATAATGACCGAGATACAAGCATTTGAAACCGACGCTCACAACTTATTTCCATCGCCTTTTACTAAAATATTTCTAAGTGTTGAAACTGCTTTTTCGGTACCCATGTTTGGAGCCGTTTTCTCAATGATCAAATTGGTTTTGGTAAAATAGTATCTCGAGTAAAGTTAGTTCACCCGGCCTATTTTCCAAAATGTCCACCGTTCGTCAAACGGATTTATAACGAGTAACTTATGACCTCTCAAACTTTCCCGAAACCTTGAACCGCATTTTTAGCCCGACTACCTCACTTCACCATCATTTTATCTAGGATCGAGACTCGTATGGACAAAAGTTCGATGTTACGACTTTTAGATAATGTTACAAGCATTCCAAAACCGCCGAGTTTGTTTCCTAACACTGATATTCACTATTTTACGACTAGCTTTTCGAGGCCACTTAGCCACTTTCACGAATTATCAAAGTACATTATTTTGCGACGAAAAACTATAATTTCTTGGTAAATCACTAAACGACTATCGTTGGATGTCGTTTCAACGTAAGTACTTGTAAAGTATTTTATAACATGACGAGATGTCATAAACATATATTTCGGCGATAAACTCTATTTTCAAAAATGCACAAGTGGTATGGATATCATATGAGTTTGCATGCACAACATTGTTTCATGAATTATATTAGATCATATCATTCATAATAGGTTGCAGTTTGAGATTGCGCCTCATTTCAGTGTATCCACTTTTGCCATCATATCATTATATCAAGTGAGTTTTCATAGCCCCGTTTTATTCAAGTTTATACATTATTTCAAACCTACGGGGGAGAATACATTGCACATCATTTTATTACGATACCAAGTATATCAAATTCATTACATTGCTTAAGTTACCTCATTGCCAATTGAATGTCCCCATTTCATAATCATGAACCTTTAATTCCTAAGAAGGAAGGTGAGTGAATAGATCTATTGAGGTGACCTCCATCCGGCCTGTGGATTCCAACCGGTCAAACGGATGCATTTCATTTAATATCATAATTTCAGCTTGTTTGGCAAAACACTGTTAGCGCGAACATCATGATCGCCTAGCTTCGTGTCATGTGCTTATAGCAATTGTATCATTTTTATGTGACATATTTGTCATACATGACTTATACTTGTGGTGGTCGATAAAACATTTACATAAACTCTATGAACTCACTCAACCATTGTGTTGACACTTTTAGCAATGTATTTTCGTATCTAAGGCATATTCTTCATGGCACGATGTGGACTTATCATAGAGTCGCGGTGACGACGCTGCCTCACATGGAATTTATGCACTTTAAAACATCGCTTGGTTTGTAACAAACTTATTTTCGCAAATGTTGACTACCTTTTGGGACCTATCTTTTGTAAACTCGAATGTTTTATTATATCAAACGATGTGCTTTTCAAACGACACTTTAGGTCGTTCAATATAATTGTAACTGTGATGATATGGCAGTCATCCCCCAGTGAATTCCATTCCGCTACAAAACAGGTATTTTGGGGGTGTGACAGATTGGTATCAGAGCAAGAGTTATAGAGAACTAGGGTGTATCATTGACCCTAGACTATAACTACATCATTATAGCATCTCATCATTTCATCATAAGTGCATAGTCACTATACATGCGGTTTTATACGTACATCATGTGGGTTATTTACTTCCATTTCACATCGATTGTCACATAGATGCCTTCAGATACCCATCCCATCATACTCACATCAGACTCTGGCATGGAGGATACCTTGTCATTCCCTACTATAGTTTTATCATCAGTTGGCTCTACACCAGACTCACCACTCATATTATCCGATACGAGACCGAACCTTTGAGGAGGACAAAGTTACACCTACACCACCACTGCCACCATCGATTCGCCATAGGAACAGGCGCTTCCTATCATTCTCACGACAGATCATATCATTTGGTAGGACTTATAGGCTTAGTCCTAATGGACCTATTAGGATGCTTCTTGCAAGGAAGAGAGTACATTCTCTTACCTCATTCTTAGATCACCGCTACTCATGTAATACAACCACCATCACCACTCATACCACTATTAGTCGTCCAATAGTGCATACTCTAGCTTTACCTTTGAAACGTCGCGAGACAACACGAAAGAAAGTAGTATTTCATTCACCATCACCTCCTAACTTACCACTAGGATTTCCATCATCATCATCATCATCATTATTATCTAGAGCACTATTCGTACCATCACATCTCATAGACACTACTCATACATCTAACTTGCAGCTTGGGAAGCGTGCATGATTTGACACACCATTACCATCTATCACTAAGACTATAGATACTACACCATCTTATAGGTTTGAAGACCCAGAGTTCTAGAGTTGTTCTTTGCTAGACGCCCCTCTCGCTCCTATACTTGAGACACGATTAGACCATCAACAGAATGTATAATAAGTACCTTTCTATCTAATGTAATCTTTATCCATTATTATCTCCACGATAATCACAATTTTTGTTTATTTCATTCCCTATTCCAATTGCCCAATTTTCAATCATTTCGCAACAATATACCGCTATCTTGCTAGGGATTAGGAAAACTTTAATCTTGACCAATTAGGAGACTATTACCATTCTATGAGGTTCTCCCATGTATCCTACAAACCATTCGAAAAATCTTATTTCAAGTTATTTTGCTACCACTTTATAAAATTATTTCACATAATTTTATTCCAAGCTATTTTACTATCATCTTAGGAAAATGGTATCACAAAGTTATAAAACAAGTTGTTTTGTTACCACCCTATAAATTGGTTTTCAGTCATTTTATCAACTATTTACTACCATTACGTGAAACGATTTTCATGTTACTCTGAAAAATTGTTTGAGCCATTATCTTACAAAAACAACACGTTAAATACCATCTAAAACTTCGGAGAAACAAAATACCATTTCAACAAAACCAAGCATCACATCATTTGTCCTCGATTATACATAGCCTGATCACCTATGTATAATTCAGGAAGGATTATGTCATGAAAGAAACAAGCATCTTTTCAAACTTCCTAAAACAATCTTCACTCAAAAGCAAAGCTTTGTAATTAGATAAATTGTTCATAAACATTTCTTTTGATAACACTCTATAGATACCTACACCATTCATCACTCCCTCAACCGATAAGTTGAAATTTTACCAGTGATTTTTTTTAGAAAGACTTTTTATACCATCTATGAGGAGGATTCCTCGATACAAGAAAACAATGAAAGGATTTTAAAAATACCAACAAGGACTAGAAGTATGTAGTAAGATGATTCAAAACTCGACAGAAATCTTAAGACATCACGAGACAATTCGAACCACTATCTTTGGACTGGAAGCCAAATTCTTTTTCAAAAGTACCAACTAGATCGAGTTACAAGATTTAGTACAAAGCGAATACACACTAAGCAACACTGTAGAAATAAACCAAGTCTTCTAACTGAGACTATAGAACATTCCATTAAACATGGCCTCAGCAATATGTAAACTTCCCTACAATGAGTTTCCCTCAAAGGGTAATTGAGTTAAATTAAGGTTATCGATATAAACTTCCACTAAGGCATTGTGTTCCCTAGAAATTCTAGATAACCTCACTTCCATATCAAGAGATGCAACAGGTCTGAACTTATCGGACAATCAATGACTCTCCATCTACAAGTGAAATCAGAACAAACATTCTTCGACATAGTGTGGGCTGATATCTATGTTTTGCCAAACATGATAACAATCTCGAAGTAATGAACTATTTTAGAAGTACTCAATATCAGAAAAAATCTTGAAAATCAACCACCACAGCACATCACTTGAATATTTAAGATTTTGTGACTTGGCAACATAGAGCGTGGAAACATTTCGATAAGAGAAATTAAGAGAGACACCATCAAACAATGAACATTATAGTAATGGAGACTAAGCATCTTAGGCAAAGAAGACTCAAGTCATGACATTCGCTAGAAATAGAAACGTGAGGAATCACAACTGTTACCCATAATCTATTCTTTTCAATATGTCCTTATCGACATACTTGACATTTTGGAATTTGTCATGAGACACATGGTATCAATTTCAATTATACTAATATAAGTTATTCGATTCACCTTAGACTTCTGACAATCATTTTAAGATTCCCATGGAACCTACTAGGACATGAGTACCGCCTATTATCCTCAACTCAAGGGTCAGAAAGAGAGAACGATTCAAACATTAGAAGATATACTCAAAGCAAGTGTGATTGTTTCTGGAAATGATTAGGCAAATCATTCTTCATCAAACAAGTTCCCTTACAACAATAGTTATCACATGAACATATTGATTGCACCAATTGAGGCACTCTATGGTTGAGGTGTCAATCATTTATTTACGAGCCAAAATCAGGAAAGTCCAACTCACTAGTCCATAACTTATTCATGAAACAACAAAGAAATCGTATAGATCAAGAATCAGTTACAAGCAACAACAAATAGATAGAAAAGTTACGTCGATATACGACGCAAAATATTGGAAATGTGTTCCATAAGTCACAAACCATTAGAATTTCAAGTTGGCAACAGAGTTATGTTGAAAGTCTCGCCTCGGAAAGGCGTGGTACGATTCACAAAAACGCGGGAAAACCGTATGCGACTGAAATATCCTCACCTTTTCACCGATAACACCGTAGAACCCAACATGGACTGAATTCAAGGACTGAATTCCTTTTTGGGTGGGCGAATGTGACAAATCGTAATTTCAGGTTATTTATCAAACTTTGAAAATTTCACTATTCATCTCGGGAATTTACTATTCACCGGTTACTATTCATCATTTTACTATTCATCATTTTTGAAGTCGATTTGAGACTTTGAGAAGTTATTTCAAAAATTACTATTCACAAAACACTATTCATTCCCAGAGAAAAATCACTATTCATGATTCACTATTCATCATTTTTCGTAAACTGTGTTTACGAGTATCAAATACGCGTAACCTTGAGGGTTAAGCTGCGTATTCATGGAATATTATTGAAAATATTTCATATAGACTAGAGCTAGTTTACATATCATCAGTTATATCATTTTCATATCAGTTTATGCATGGGTTTGCATATTTCAATAACGCATATTTTTCTATTAAATAAACGCTATCGCACGATCATTTATTTTGAATAATTGATCCGACACTTCCAACAATTGTCCTGATATATTTTTATACTCATTTTAAGACTATACAAATTATATTATTAGTTTACCCGATGTTTTGAATTTATTTTGGTATATAAATTGTTATATATATATTTACGACGGTTTTCGTAAATTCAACTCGATAATTATTTATTCACTCAATTCTTGCGAGAAATGTATTTTTATAATTTTTATGACTTCTATATATTTTATATTGTACCGTTAAAATCGATTTCTAGCTAACGCTACACTAAATAACTAATTATATGTATAAAATAAACATTATGCTTAACTTTAAATGCATTTAACTATCAAAAATACACAAAATACATCTACCCTTATCCCATTGCCCCCCTCCTAGTCATCAAGAGTGGCAAATTTGATTTTTACTTCTAAAATGTACACATACACTAGTTACTTAGATATTTATATTATTCAAGTGTTATATTTATTTAAAACACATAGTTACACACATTTGAAAGGTGAAAAAAAGCTAGGAACCCTCCCCATCTTCCTTTGTGGTTCGGCCAAGATCAAGAAAATAAGAAGAATCCATAAAAATTGCAAGATCAAGTGTTTTACAAGTTCTATTAGTAATCTATTTCAAGGTTTTGAAATAAAACCTAAAGATTAATTAAGTTTCTAGCTCAAAACTCTTCAATCACTCAAGTAAGCTTTTATAATTTTATTACACTTTCATCATCTTACTTGAGCTATTTTTATCATGCTAGTACAAAAACATGCAAGTATCATATGTATTTATACCACTTTTACTTGTTTTTACATCATATTATAAGTTTTAATCATCCTATAATTATTACCATGAAACCTATCATTGTTGATGAAGTGTAGGAACCCATGACACCCTAAGAAGGTGTATGTTAAGATTAGAATAGATTTGGTGTTGATTTGAAGTGGTTGAAACAAGATTTACGCAAGAAAAATCAAGTTAGACGATAAATAAATAGTTGCTGTCCATTTTTGTAAAATCAGAAAATTTCGATAGGTCATGGACTATTTTGGTTTATATTTTCCGAAAATAGACTTTAAACCGAAACCGTGGTCGCTTGAACGGGTTAAAACGGACTTATAACGAAGAAGTTATGTTATTTTCAAGTTTTGTGACGAAAACTAATTTTCTGAAAAATACAAGTTGTCAAAGATTATTTAAGGGGCAAAAATGAGTTTTAAACATTATCTAAATGAGTCAATTTATCAAAAATATATTAGTATGTATTAACACGCAACCAAGAATATATAGATCGTAGAAAACGAGCTTATAATGACCGAGATATAAGCATTTGAAAACCGACGTTCACAACTTATTTCCATCAGCTTTTACTAAAATATTTCTAAGTGTTGAAACTGTCTTTTCGGGTACCCATGTTTGGATCCATTTTTTCTCAATGATCGAGTTGGTTTTGGTAAAATAGGATGTAACATATTGGATTTCACAAACACACAAACAATCACAAATATGGGCGTATGATTATATGGTTTTAGAGAGAGAAAGTGGGATATTCTAGTAAGAGAAACTCATGGAAGGTTAGATTCTAAATGAACATCCAACCCTCTCCCTTGTGGGGAGAGAGCTATTTATACAAAGAAGCACCTCCTTCGGGTCATGGATCGTGCATACAATGGGTAAAGACCCGTCCTTCCTCCACGGTGTTGCACTAGACTAAACTACTCTAATAACTAACTATCAATGACATAATAAACGATATGTCTACGAGCTAACTTAAGCTAGATTGTATATGGGGTGACCGATGCTTCACCATAGAATTTCCAATTCCTAACAAGCTCCCCCTAAGGGAGTTCACCCCATGATTTACATTTAAGCATCCTAGCATTCTAATTAATCTTCAGTCTTGAGCTCGTAGACTTCATATCATCCAAATATTCGAACTTCGTGCTTTCATGGTGAAAATGTCATAATCCAACTATAAAGTACATTAAGTGGAGGTTGTAGAGCTGATCCACATTATGAAGACCTTTGAGCATTATTTGAGATCATCAACCATATTTAATCTCATCATCACCCATTGTTGTGATGCCCGTATATGATGTTGTGACATTTGGACCGACATGCTCACATTCTTGATCATGATATCTTCACATCAGAGTGGTGGAAGCTTTTGTTGATTCATGATATTGGCGCATGGCGAAAGGTACATGGAGTGAAAATATCGTAATCGTTGATGCACTTATCATGATTTCTTTTAAAATGAATGTGTTGTGTGAGCATGCGGCTATGGATTGACATCTCCATTCGATCACCGCAAACGCCGGGCGCATGCATACAACAGCTAGCAATAAAACACACGAAGTGTCTTTGATCACTTTCGTTGAATTGAGGTACACGCCCACGGTTCCCGCTGATCAAGACAAGTATTGCCTGTGATCGTATAATTCCGAGGAATCTCCTTGAAAGGGTTTCGCAATGCTTCTAGTCGTTCTCAAACCGAACGCCTCAAAGAAGACAACACGGAGTGAGTGAACCAAATGAATTTGAGATTCACCGATTGATGAAAGATATTTGAAAAACAATCGAGTACCGCTCAATAAAGAGTTTTGCAATACAACGAGGGTTTTTGAGAAAAATCAATTATCAATCATAAACACCTTTTATATTTGAAATATTAATACAGAGCCGATGTGCTAGGGAAAAGAATTTTTAAGCACAACGACCGGTTTTTCAAAGGTATCCGTCAATCCATAACCTAAACCAGGATTGATTCAAAAGATTGAATTGCCCCATTGTTTTTGTTCAGTTGTCACATGGTTGATCTATTGAATAGATCTCACATGCCACCCACCAGGATCTTGTTTGATGTTGGCTCGAGAAGGCTTTCCATCTTCATTGTGAATATGTTTGCATATCACCGGATGTTCCGCAATTCCACAAGGATAATGCGAGGGACTCATAAGATATAATCTCTTTCCACATTGTGTGAAACAGAGAGTCTTCATTGATGTTGTCCTAAAGAGATTTATATGATGATCTCGTGGCTCTAGACTCAATATTGCATATTTGGTTCCTATGCCGAGACTAGGAGAGGTCTCCTTCTTCAATATCAACAAACTCTAAGAGAAGTCAATAGATTATGTAGTTTCCGTGATAATGAAACAATTCCTTTGAGAGGAGCTTGAGTGGCTTGGGAAGATGTAGTGCGATCACACCGGGTCCATGACGCCTTGTCTTCAATACCGATGTTACCATGGTGACCACCAAGAGCATATGAATTGAACCCGGTTTCGCCTAAGGTTGAATAATTTGAGGGCTATTTGTTTTCACCCCTTTTTCATTCAATTCTTTTCATTCTTCAACCCCTTCAAGGTTTACCGAGACTTCATAACTAGAACCTTGTTGGGTTTATTCCAAGACTAGCTCGGCCTCACCGCACTCTTCCCATATCTCACTTTTCTCCTTTTTTCATCATACATAAGGACTCTACACTATCTAGTGGATTGTCTCGGTAGATCCCTCCGGCTCATGGATCGTGGGAACTAATACCTAACCTCACCATCCTTATAACTACATGCATAAAGTAAAATGGTCGGTCTTTTGGTACAGTTCATTCTTCCATAAAACCAATTGAAAAATCATTTGGAAAATCAATCAAGGTACTTGTGATATAAAATCAAAGCATTTTGTACCTTAATAGTTTTGATCATTTAGAAATGCTCCCCCTCAACATGTGCATATGATCTTGAAATTGTTTAGCACATGGAGGCAAGAGTTCTTTGAAATAATTTCTTGATCACAATTTCCATAGAAAAAGCCATTTGATTTTCTTGGTAAATTCTCACCCTCAATATGTGCATAGGATATTTGAAATCATTTTATCACATAGAGGAAAGAGATCTTTTGAACTACAACCACGATTACCAAATATTTGGAAACCATTTAACATACAATCAAGGTACATCATGTTAAAACATGGAAATCTTTGTACCTTGAAGGTTTGTATTTGTTTTGAAATGCTCCCCCTTAATATATGCTTCAAGATTCGAAAAAAGTTTAGCACATATTAGAGAGCAGTATGCACTTTGAGACAAAATGGTCATCTTTATCATCTTTCATATTTATATCACTTTTCTCCCCGATCAAAATTTCAAATCCTTTGAGATTTTGGATCTCAAGTGATTTAAATATGTATGAAACAAAACATTTGATGGAGAAAATGTGTCCGGTTTTATATGATCCGAAGTGGATAACATCAAGTTCCCTTTTAGATAAAAAGGAAACCACAATACATAACCTATCACTATTACATACATTATAGTTGTTCATAGTACATACAAGACATTTAACACATCAAAATACAAAACATAAACTACTTCCTAAGATGTCTTCATTCGCTTCTTTGAAGCGATTTATAGTGACCTTCACAAAGTCTACCACCCACAAAACTTTCAAGGTCAGCAAAAATCATTCTAGTCTTTAATCTTCGTCCGATCACAAAGAATGAAATCTTCACATCTTCAAGTCCCGATCGCACTGTAATCTTGTTTTGTTCCACGGTTTCATATCAAGTTTGATTTGATTTATTCTCGAGTTCAATTCTTCTTCGACCATCTTGAGAGTTCCATCATTGTACTTGAAAAGCTCAAGACAGCCTCATCAAGACACGTGACCCGTGATTCATCGGTAAAGATGATGGCTCTAGGGTGTCTGTTGGAATCACCCTAACAATCCCACGCCTAAGATTCATCTTACGCCAGAAACCTAGTCCCACGATAAGGTAATCCCACGCCTAACTTTCTACGCCTAACTTATCGCTTACGCATAACTTTAGTCTTTTTCCCCGCCACGCCAGAAGCTAAACCTACGCTCTAACTTGTGATTGTTACGCGTAACTTTGGTGTTTTTACGCATAAGTGCTACTTGGTTTATTGTGATTTCTACGCCTAAGGATACTTCATCAACAAAGGTTCATTCGACTACAAAGATCCATCAACACAAGTTATCAAAAAAAAAAAAAAAAAAAAAAAAAAAAAAAAAAAAAATTTGAGTAAAATTTAATTTTTCGAGGAGACTAAACGCTCAATTTTTACGAGATTCAAATTTTGGTTTAATCATGAAAATTTTGGTCAAAATTCAAATTTTGGGCCTAAATTCAAATTTTTCGTAAAATTTACGCCAAAATTGTCATAACTCAAATTTTTCTTACAACCTTAGAATTGAATTTTATAGTGAATTTCAAATTTTGAGAGTCAAAATTTTTCAAAATTATTTTGGAGGAAATTGCAATTCACTATATCGACCTTCTCGTGTGCTATATCGACTTTGCACCTTTTCTTCTCTTTGATTCTTCCGGGAGGGAGTGAAATGGATTCGATCATAAAGATCCATTTGTGGCATTGAAAGAAGGATTCATGGCTATTCAACTAACATTCCAAGCGCCGACATCATCAAATTCCCGATATCCCGCAATGCAAGGTGAAAGAGTTGATGTACATGAAAGGAATGCTCAAATGGACGCTGAGAATGTTGTGATTATCGCAACCGCTTGAATGCGGACAATGAGGTTGTAGCATTGAAAAGCAGATGACAAAGCAGCAGATCCGAGAAGATATCATACTTAACTACGACACCGAGCCCAACTGTGACGAAGAACAAATGGTTGAGGAAGATATCTTACCCACCTATGACACCGATACGTAATGTATGGTCGAGGTACAATCCATCGTTGATCATATTCTCGCCTCGCAAATGCGATACAACAAACCGAGCAACCCGAATTCAAGAATGAAGGAGAGGTTGACCAAGTGTGTTGCACAATGTCCGCATAACTATCTCATGTCCGAGCCCTTACTTGTTAACAATTCAACTCAAACGCCAAATCAAACTCTTGAATCAAAACATTCTTCTCAAAAGACCATTGCTCGCTTTCATAAAGATTTTTCAAAACTAGAGGCACATTGCATCTCTCTGAACTTAAACTACAAAACAAATCTTTTCTTCGTAACACAATGGTCACTTCAAATGAACAAAGTAATCGTGTGGATACATTAGTAAAAGAAAATGAGCATTTAAAGGCTCAAATTCAAGCAAAGGGCTTGCACATGTTGCTTTACAAAACAAACCGAGAAGATTAACCGACAAGAGTGTGGATACTAATTTTGCAAAACCAACAATCTTGGGAAATCGTCTCTAAAACCAATCGAAACCAATCGCTTGTTAGACAACCAACCGCTTTTAAATCAACGCTCAAAATCGCAAAACCACGGTTTCCTCCCAAGTTGTTGAGAATAATCATTTGATAAAACCAACACCCACATTCCCGCCTAAGAATAATGCTTCGCTTTCTATTAAACATGTTTCGTTAAACCTGTTTCATATACCTGCTTCATTAAACCTCAACTTGTGGTCGCTCGCCAATCTAGGATTAGTTCAACACCGTGTCTAAACCGAGCATTAAAAGTAAAGATTCATATGATTCAAATGACGATACAAGAACTATGATCTAGAAAAGGCTAGAAAAGGGCACTACTCCAAAAGGATGGAATCTTAGGTTCACGACCTAGTGTATCACCTTCGAGTGTATTATCGAACACCGCTTGTAGTAGCAAACCAAAACCTAAGTTAACTCAAACAGCTAGAAATAAACCCGCTGATCTAAACGTAAAATTTCGTAAACCTAATAGGTGGATCAATATAGACGCAAATTCTTCCCAAAAGAAGTTTCAACATCCCTTAGATCTAACCTTAGATGGATACCAACGGTAGAGTTTTCAAACCGTTAGTCTTAGGTGGATTCCTACAGCAAGATACTAAGTAGTTGCACCAAAACAAGTGGGATACCCACACCATCCATCCCCGAGGCGTGAAAGGAAATCATCAAAATAGCATGTTCAGTGTCAAGAAGATAATTGACACTACATCTTTATGCTCTAACATCCGGAACCCGCTACACTTGGGATCCATGTTTTTCTTTCTTGCCCCTTCTATTTTTCTATGCAGTACAACAACTATGGCTCCTACCGCAAAACAACAGAGGACCCGCTTTCTCACCGTAAAAATATCATGATCCATCACCGCTCCACCATTGTACTTAATCGTCATGAATTGGAAACATTGCTTGCTCCTCCGGTTAAAGATTCTCGCCAAAAGTCGTGCTTCGTATGTATCGAATGTTTCACAGCACAACCGATAATACTCTAATTTCGATATACACCGAATCTACAACAACAACCGAATCTTCTATAATGTAAGATCAAACTGCTTCCAACAACAATGACACAAATGATGATCAACATTATGAATGAGAAGTTTTATCGCAGCTGACTCTCTCGAAATATTTTTGGTACTTCACACTTGTTCGATCAATTGACATACATGGTTTCACTGCCTCCTTATACATGGTTTCATTGCCTTCAATTCATCATCAACATACGTGGTGTATGATTCTCAATCATTGAAAACATCGAGGGGAGAGAGTGTGTAGGTGGTCATTGCTTCCTTGTTCTTCTACATGCTTCTTTGCGAAACCCAATGCCTTCTTGAATTTCTTCAATTAGGGAAGAAATAAGACGATCCGTGGCTCAAACGCCTCACTTTGGTGTTATCGCCTCAATTTCACGGGTGATCTTGTGTGAAGTTACCCAAATATGATGTTATGATGCCTCACACACGGTCTTGGTATCGAGTTATTGCATATTCACAGTGTGATTAGTATTCGAAGACCACAACATTCTGTGGAAAGTCGATCATTTCGCCTTTCGTGGTTTGTTTGGTGTGATGCGCTACATACGTGAGAAGATCTTGTTGATTTCGGCATGTTACCCTCGAACGGATCTTCCGCAATTAGTCGATTTTCTTTGTGTGGTTTATCGCTCATCTACAAATTCACGTGACACCGAAACCTTCAAAAGTTAGAGGAAATGTAGACTTCATCAAAGTTTCAAATCGCTAAAGACAGCTTGTCATTGGGGAAGCCGATTCAAACTTCTTCACAATGGCTTCGAGTATAACACTTAGAACCCGGTCACAACCGCTTAAACTTCCTCAACCCCATCATCACCGAACAAAGCCCCCACCTAACTCACAACAAATGGAAAGGTTATTTGCTCCTCTGCTCGCGGACGATATTGATGAACGTGCTCTGTGTGTATCCGCTGCTCACCGCACAACCCGATAATATTCCTATACCGATACACTGCTACAACAACTATCGTTGAAGATGCACCTACACCAGCTTGACTCCAACACAACAGCTTGAACACACCGCTCCAACAATGATGAACCAATTGATGATATTCTCAATGAAGTACCCCACCGCAGATTTTGATCCAAATGCTTCTTCAACCCGCTTGCTAATGAGATCGCCGCACTGATGTCGCGAATCTTCAACAAACCATTTGAATCCTCGAAATCGCACAATGTATACCAACATCAACCTCTACACATAGATGGACAAAAGACCATCCTCCGCTAATATTATTGGCAACCCGAATCAACCAACCGTTACGAGACAACGCCTTCACACGATGGTGAACATTGCATTTATGCACTCACCGTCTCGCTAACTGAGCCTAAAAACATTAAAGACGCAATGACAAAAGACAACCGGATTGAATCCATGCAAGAAGAACTCAACCAATTCAAACGCCTTGAAGTATGGAATCGTTGAAAGACCAACAGGGTCTACGCCATTGGTCTCAAATGGATTTGGAAAACAAATTGATGTCAAGGAACGCCATCCAAAACAAGTCACGCCTAGTTGCTAAGGGTTATCGCCGTGAAGAGGGATAGACTTTGAAGAATCTTTTGCTCCGCTGCTCGCCTTGAGGTCGTTCGATATTTCTCGCGTCATGCTCATATGAATATGACGGTCTTTCAAATGGATGTCAAACCGCGCTTCTCAACGGACAACCGAAAGAAACGGTTTATGTCACCAACCCAAGGATTCGTTGATCCAGAGTGCCCGAACCATGTCTACAAACCGAACAAAGCTCTTTATGGTCTCAAACAAGCCCCTGCATGGTACGATAAGCTATCATCTTTCCTCATTGCTAATAATTTCACCAAAGGTTCGGTTGACCCAACTCTTTTATACAATATCACGGGCACATATCTTAATTGTTCAAATTTACGTGGATGACATCATTTTGGGTCTACACATAAAAAGTTTTCAACCGCTTTTGCAAAACTAATGAAGAAAATTTTGAAATGTCCATGATGGGTGAACTCACGCTCTTTCTAGGACCGCAAGTTCATCAATCACCCCGTGGTATTTTCTTGAGTCACCCAAATATGCCCTTGAATTGTTAAACAAATTTGGAATGACAACTCGTGACACTTATGCCACACCAATGGCTCATACCAAGAAGCTAGATGTCGATTTACATGGGAAATTAGTTGACCCTACCAAATACCAAGTATTATTGGGTCTCTCATGTATCTAATAACAGCGACTGATATTGTCTTTGCCGCTTATCTATGCTCCCGCTATCGTCGCGACCAACCGAAACCCACCTCTCGAGGCTAAAAGAATCCTCCGATACATCAAGGGAACCATTAACTTGGGGATCCGTATCCGGGATTCTCGTTTTGAACTAATCGCTTTTCAGACGCCGACCACGCAGGATGCTTAGACTCAAGGAAAAGTACTTCAGAGCTCTACAATTTCTTGGTGATAAACCGTGTCTTGGCAATCAAAGAAGCAGGATTGTACATCGTCATCATCAACCGGGCGTAATATGTAGCCATGTCCGCATGTTGTGCTCAAGTCATCCGGATGAGAACACAACTCAAAGACTATGGTTACGATTTGATGTAATCCCGATGTATCATGACAATCGGAGTGCCATTGCGATCTCGCAACTCGCTCAAAGACTCAAATCAAAGCACATCGATCTTCGCTATCATTTCATCAAGGACCACGTGAACAGTGGTACCGTTGAATTATACTTTATGGGTACCGAATACCAATTGGCGATCTTCTCACCAAAGCCTTGCCTCCCGCTAGGTTTAATGAGTTGATCCACCGGATTGGTATGAGGTGTTTGACTCAAGAGGAATTGATGACCTCTTAAAACAGCCTTAAAAACCCACAAACACCAAAACTCTTTTGTAAATAAATTTTCAAAACAAAATACAAAAATATAAAATCTTATAAAACAACAAAAATATTCTTCTAATCTATTTTTCTTTCAACATGGCAAGTACATTTTTCCTTCAACACTATAATCTTTCAAAATTCAAGATTTTTACGATCAAGTGTTGAGGGGAGAAAATTTCACTTAACTGCTTCAAAACATCTGTACTTGCATGTTATCTTATCTCGTTGTTTCTTTTATCAATGGTGGTAAATTTTTCGTTAAATGACACCCTGACTAAAATTAATAACCTTTCATCATTTTTCTTAAGTCGAGGGGAGTGTCACAAGTTTCTTTCTTAAAACCTTTGTTTGGTAACCAAAATGGAAGTTAAATGGCTTTGTTTGAAAAAGGAAAAGTGGAGGGACCAAACTGTCAAAACCTTAAAGTTATTTTGAATAAAACACCTCCTCCACCTAACTTTTCACTTCACATTTATTACTCAAACCTAAAACATCCTACGCCTAAGAATCGCTCAAGAAACCGTGTTTTGATCATCAATTTGTAAGTGTTTTCATGATCTTAACAAGATTTTAAACAAAGGTTTTAAATTTCATGCAAATCCAACGGTTAAAACGTTGTTTAATCTTGATTTTGTGTTCTACGCTAAGCGTATGAACACACAATCAAGAATGTGTGTGTTTGTGGTTAAAAAGGATGTGTCAAAATGTTTTAACACATCAATGATATCATTTTAACCATCAAAACACACCCGTAAACACGAATTAATGATTTTTGAAAATTAGGGTTTATGAGTCGAATTTGGGTTTTTCCAAATGTGAAGTGTTTTGGTCAAAAGATTGTTGGGTTATGGTCATATGTTGTTGAATTGATGATTTCCATGGTTGTTAACCACCCGTAAACACTAATTGATTAACAATTTGAAATTAGGGTTTAAAGTTCATAACTTTGGGTAATTTTGATTCACAACGAATTAGATGTTAATACTTGGCCTAAAGACTCTAACAACACTCTAGACCTACCGTAATTTGTTTGGTGCATATCCCATGGTTAGAAATTATACGCGTAATTCTTAACCCTTAGGGTTTTGACCCACGCGTATGACTTTCACGCCAGAACTATTAACGAATGATTCATGCCATGTTTTGTTGATAAAATGAATGTTTTGTGTTAATTTTGATGATTTGATGAATTTATTTCGTGCTTTGCTACGCTTAAATATTCGTAATCAAGGTCATTTGCAACTCTACGATAAGGATTACCCTACGCGTAGTCAAGTTATGCGAAGAATAATCCCACGCATAACTATTACGCATAAGGTTCTACAATGGGACCACGCGATCCCGTGAAGGATATGCGAAACAAGAACCTCCACGCATAAGGTCTACTTCACGAGTAAGCCTTACGCTGTAAGGTTCTTATACGCCCACGCCGAAGCTCCACGCATAAGGTCCCCTTTCCCACGCTGTAACATTTCTTACGCTGTAAGTTAGGATCCCACGCGTAAGCTTTCGCTCACGCCAGATATGTCATTACTTTTACGCTAACTTTGCCAAAACTACGCCTAAGCCTTGATTGACCTTCATTATGAATTGTTACGTGTACAAACTTGTTAATAAACTAATCATATCATCACGAATCCAATAATGTCACTAATAAACTTAAACGCTTGATATGTTGTGAACAATAAGTGATAACATAAACTTTAAAACTTAAAGTTAACTAACTCACTAAACATTTCACGACGCCATTGGACTATTGGACAAACAAGTGACTTAGGACTCAGAATAATCATTGACACTACTCATTCAATAACTAGACAATAAGACCTTCGTTGACTAACATTATGTCTTTCGATATGTTGGTTCTTTTGGCTAATGTTATTTCGCATCACGACATGGTCGAACAAATGAATGTGGATGCATCAAGTTCTTACAATTGCCGATATCTTTCCGAGGGTTATCCGAGAAAGCTTGGAAAGAACAACCTTAGGGTTGACTTTGACACCCTCACATGCTCGTAATCTTCTTGTCTCATTGCAAAGGATATTCTCGTGAATCATCCCTACCGTAACATGCTCTCACACTCGCCACGCCCAGAGGTCTACATTCAACAATTCGGGATTCTATGCAGAGGATCACCGTCAAAATGTCGTGAATGCGACTCTTAATCACAAACAAGTCACTATCACTCCCGATGACTTACGAGTCGTTCTCATCATTCCGCACATCGCCCAACCGACTTTTTGCTACCCCTATCAAGAGACCGCCCCGCAATTTTGATAGATATTGGTTATGATGAAGCTAAAGGAATCATTACTAAGCACTCTCACGTGAGTCAAGAATATTCCTCAACCATGGAGGACACTCTATATGATCATCACCAAATCGCCTCGGTCGCGATAAAGGCTATGAGCATCCCAAGCTCATGGAACCGCAAATTTTCCGTCGTTGATCAACAAGAAGGACATTATAATTGAAGCAATCGCTATGGGAAGATATGATGTCGTTTCATAAGAAGCTTGGCTCCAAAATTCCTATGTCGATACACCAAACTGCTGATCCGAGAGCTCTTGGACTTCATCCCGATATCCCTGTGAGACTCAATGACCCGATAATCATGACATCTTGATCGAGCCCATACTATCCGCCGTAATCAAAGAATCGCTCACGAAGAAACAGGGTGTCGAGTTGCCCGATCACCTTCTTACAAAGGAAATCAAAAGTCGGAAACGCATAAAAGGTATCGGTAGCCGTAAAAGAAGGAAAAGTTGGCCATCTTGATGAAAAGGCTTCGGGACACCTACCGAGAACCGTAAGAGGCAAGTGCCGAAGTGCATTAAGCATAGAGAGTCAAAGGAAGTTCCCAAGAGGAACCCTCCTCGTAAAAGAGGATTGTTCCATCTAAGGAAGCTACTCCCATCCCAATCCCTAAACCCGAACCGCAAAGAAAGCTTTTGGACGAAAGCTCAAGGTACCGACACGATAT
Organism: Chrysanthemum lavandulifolium; assembly: GCA_022545495.1. Lineage (NCBI taxonomy): Eukaryota > Viridiplantae > Streptophyta > Magnoliopsida > Asterales > Asteraceae > Chrysanthemum > Chrysanthemum lavandulifolium. Next base: position 220,979,940 of record CM040243.1, on the reverse strand, counting down.
GAAGAGATTACCTACTCAAACCGCAAAGGATGACAATCCTTCAGACAAAACCTCCAAGTCCTCAAGTCGATAAAGGAAAAGGGAAGACTCGCACTTGTGCCCTATGATGAAAGCTCAAGAAGAAGAAGAGCTACCGGATCAATCCTACAGAAGAAGTTTAAATTCGTTAGACACCTTCAAAAGGTCAAGAATTTGCAAAAGACCAAATGGGTGGCCCCGAGGATCAAGTGGTGTCGCCCACTCTCACCGTGTCCCGATGCGTTAATCGACCCGATAAGGGATCCGTGCCACCACTCTTGTGCAACAACAAACGCTTGTGGAGGATACTATCGAATATGACATTGAGAAACCGTAAAAGGATAAGACCGAGAAAGATAAAGATGAAGAAGCTAATTATGACAAGTAACTTGACTCGAAATTATGTCCTTCTCACGCTCCAACTCGCTCCAAGGAAACTTCGAACCGCCTAAGGACCCCGAGTCTCCTCATGTCTCCTCCTCATCGATTCTTCATCTCACTCATCACCACCACCATCAAAGAAATCAACCAAATCAACATCCAAATCAGTGAAGAAACCACCTCGATCTTGGATTTCTCACTCATGAAAGAATTGTGAAAGTCACAAACAAGTCGAAAGAAAGACATGTTTCCAAAAGAAGTTGAATTTCTTTGTCGATCACATACAAGATCCGTATGATGAGAATGACAAGATGCAAGAAGAAAGGAAGTTTATTCAGAATTCATGAAAAGTCATCGCAAGAGGAACTCGAACGAAATGATCAAGGTTACACTAACAAGTACCTTCGTGATATCGCTCCTAAAGTCACAAAGGAGATGTTTACCGATAACTATATCCGAATCTTATGCGATAGCCAAGCAAACTATAAGATCAACACCTTTAACCGTCACAATCAATCCATCCGATCCTATAGTTTTCTCGATAATGAATTGGTGGCCAAGCTTGTCACACAAATGTCTACACGATCCGGGACATTTACTTCGAGGAAGGAAAGTCGTTTCAAGCATTGCCGGACTACCAACTCAAAGAAGCATGTAGATTCAAGCGAAAGTCTAAACGCCCTAGAGACGATGAAGACAAGGATCGTGATAAGCATGATAAAGCTAAACGTCAAGAAGTCCGTGAATCATCTTCTATGTTACCTCCTCCAACGGACTCCTACTCAACAAAGGTCCCTCCTCGCTCTTCTACCGATAAACCTCGTGACGATTCCGAGTTACCACCCCGACTCGTAAAACCGGTGATTACTTTGAGTATACGGGTGGTGACGATGAAGAGGTCCTCGAGCCCCTACAACAACCCACCTCTCCCAAACAAGTGCGTAAACCGTAATCATCATCAAGGCCTTCTAAAAGAAGAAGAAGACGACTCACCAAGTCGATCATGGCTAGATGACGATAAAACCAAGAATTTGAATGGTTCTCCACACTTGTCAATCAAACTCCCTACCCCGATGAAGGTCAAGATCCGGTAGACGGTTCTACATTGAGCATGCAAAACTTTTGCAAGAAAAGTTCCATGTGAAGAAAATGACGAAACCGAGTTGAAGCGAATCAAGAATGAAGCGCTTCAACTTCTAAAAGACAGCCGAAAGTGCCCTCGAGGTCGAATATCACCTTGACAACATTGCTCGAGCTATGTCTAACAACATGGATTGGCTCAACCCGAAGCAAACATTGACTTCACAAAAGGGACAACCTCCATACTACACCGATTGACCAAACCTCTACCGACCATTGGCCAACCAGATGAACCACGGATTCCTTCCGATATTTCTTCAACAGAGACCGAATTTCTTCTCCATGGTGGCGATGGTTCAAGGAAATATGCTACATCCTTGACACTTCCATTCCCCGCAGCTATCTACTCAAACCGCATTGCCATTGAGGAACGTACAATCACTTGTTCTCCAACACACGGAAGCATACGACCGAGATGCATTGTATGGGATTCATCATCGCCGTAACGCCGACGAATCTACTACGTGTCGCCGTTTCAAGTCACAACATGCGTTGTTTAGTACTAAAGACATCGCTGCCATCCAACATGTTGGTCTTTCATCCAAATGGGACTACACCTTTCTCAAGAAGATTGTGGTCAAAAGACAAGATGAAAGGGATTATGCATTCTCGTGAAGTCGACTTTGAGAATTTGTCTCTCAACGATATTGAAGACATGTACCTTGCCAAAGTACATGTGGTCGCATGAGACAATTTTCAACCGAAATACAACGTGAATTCATCAAGTCACCGCTCATTTTCATCGACGATAGTCATAAAAGAACGTGTTGAAGATCTCCACCTGCCGTTGAATCATATCGACACGTGTCAACTTCACTCCACCACGCCTTGATCTTCCCGATATCAACCAGCTATCACAATTAACGCCATCAAGAAACCGCTTGGTGTCGTTTATCGCAGTGAACTTCATCGCAATTGCTTGATGGCGTGTAATGAGCTTCACAAATTTGGAGATCATACTCAAGATGGTTAGGGACGGATTAGCTTATCGATTGAAGGATATACGTGAAAACATTGGGAACCCTAAGCGATGGAATTCTCGTGATCGGAGGAATGTGAGAAGGATCATCACCATGATTGATGAACGGTTGTTCGTAGGGACTGCCTGCACGATTGAGAGCTATGTTGGTGGTCGACCCAGATTAACATAACCGCTTTCAACGCCTGCGCACACTCGGGAACATCACCGCACTTCCCGGTACCCCTTGAATTGTTTCTTTCATATAATTTTGATGTGTGATTATATATGTCAATGGCTTGTGCACACATAACAAAGTACAACCCGTAATTGTCAAGAAAGGACCCCGTGGTACGCTTCAAGCCACAATCCTTATAAAAGGAGCGAAAGCTTTACTTTTGAGTAAAACCTATCAAACCTTTCATTTTTCAAGGTTTTGCTCAAAAGAACAAGTACTTCCCATATGATTTTCAAAACCTCAACCGCTTATATCACTTGTCGAGGGGAGTATTTGAATTAAAACTTTGTTCACAAATTGTTCATAGTGGTCATCTTCCCGCAACACTCGAAATGGTCATATTTATTGTCAACATTTCAAAATAACATTTTATATGCCATTTTGAGGGGAGAAAATTGTGTGATAAGAAATATGTTGTGCAAAATGCAAATGAATCTGTGTACTTCGACTTAACCAACGAATTGACGGTACTAAACTGTTAGTAACTCGAAAAGACTTGTCCCGGACGGGTAATAATTTCAAGCTAGTTCGCTAGTAATGTAAACGTGTCTCGCAAAGGACTTGTCCAAGTAGAAAGTACCATTCGAGACACTCTTGGTAGACATGAACTCGACGGTATGACAACCTTTCGAGGTTTGTCTACACCTTCAAGGTAGTTATTAGAGCTAGTTGTCACCTAAAAGTCGACAATGTAACTCTTTAACTATGCAACGAACCGTGTCTCATGGGGATTGTCTATCTCCAGTGGATCAATTCAAAATGTGCGCTTTTCCTCACTCATTTAAACCATTAAAACTCTTAAGCACATGTGGAGGGGAGTATTTATGCAAAATCCTATCTCTCACAAAGGGTTCAAACATGTTTTTCATTTACAAACCCTTTGAGAGATTTTTCACAAACAAAATGGTTTTAATGGCAACATAGGTTAGTCATGGAGTTATAAGGTGACTAAGGTTAGAATAACTGTCCTATGATCCGCCAGAGTCGGAGGGATCTACCCAAGGACATCACAAATAGTTAGTACTTAGAAGTCCTTAGGTATGATTATAAAAAGGAGAAATGAGAATCGAGAAAGAAGGAGTTGAAGAATCAAAAGAAATGCAAAGAAAAGGGTGAAAAGAAATAGCCTCCGATTATTCAACTTAGGGCGCATAACCGGTTCAATTCATATGCTACCGGTTGTCACTTAGTGACACCGGTATTGAAGATTAAAAGTCGCATGGACCCAAAGGACGCATGCACTAAACCTTCTTAGCCACTCAAGTTTCTCTCAATGTAAGCTTGTTTCATTCTCACAGGAACCCTACGTAAACTATTGGCTTTCTTAGAGATCGCCGGTATTGAAGAAGGAGACCCTCTCCTAGTCTCCGCCAGAAAACCAAAACGCACTATTGAGTCTAGAGCCACGAGATTCATCAAAAGATCTCTTAGGAACACTTGACATTTTATCACTTGATGATCACCAAATAAGATTATCGCGGTTCATATCGAGTCCTTCACGATCTTAGCAACTGTCGAGAACATTTATGAGAGGTTCACATCCGTGATCCTCGCGATTGAATGGAAACTCCCGCCGTGGTCAACATCAAACACCCCCGACAAAGAAGTCACTTCGTAACTCCCCGTGGATTACGCGAGTGTGTCTCAAACGGTCTACAACAGAGGGTGATGCTTCGTGTACCTCAATGACTATCTCGAATCAGATGTACTTCGCACATCGCGTTATCTCACTTGTGGGACTCAGCTCAGAACGGCCTTTGTAAGAATTAGAGTTGTGTTTTCACACTATGTCGTTAACACTCTCAAGTTCAAACTTGTAAGTGCCGGAACCGCTTATTACTAACCGCTTGAAATGTTTTCTTCTTATGGAAGCTCCGGAGCGGGATGATCGTGTCGATTCTTCTCATGCTCACGCCAACATCATCACTAATGGAAGTTCTATTCAAAAGCAACACAACAATGTAATGATTCTTCGTCAAACCAAAGAATCTACAAAGTTAAAGACTTAAAGAACTTCATCAAGATTGAATTCCAACGCCAAAGAGCGTGTGAGCATGTTGAAGAATGACGGAGACACCGGAGCAATGAAGGCACTGAGGCGCATCGATGCGCATAACAACATACTATCACTTTCACCACAAAGAACAATGATCAAAGAACAAAGTTAAAGATGACGCCAAAGCATAACTGCTCAAAGACAACTATCTCTACACCGGGAGATTGTTCGAATCAAGGCAATTCTTCTCACAAGAAAGAAGAATGTCGAAGACGCCGAGCTACTATTACATCAACGCCTTCACCGCTCATCACCAACACTGAGGGGAGATTGTTGGAATCACTCCTAAACCATAATCAAGTGTTAGTAATTAATATGTAATAGTTAGCTTTATTATGGCCTTTATGTTTGTTATTAGCCTTAAGCTTATGTAGGGCCCATGAGCTTAGGCCCAAGCCCATTTAAGAAAGGATGGAAACTAGAGTGTTGCCCTAGCTTTCCTCCTATAAATACTTTATGTAAACCTTCATTTGAAGGTTGGTTGTTCTCTTTCTATTTCACTCTTTCCTTTAACCTTTCTCTATATTTCGTGTGTTTGGATAAGGGTTCAACCGATCTCTTCTCTCTCTCTTCTTTGTGTTGTAAAACTAGTGACCCGGTTGATCCGTCACCGACTTGATCATTCAAGATCTTATGACATTCTTCCATCCGTATTGAAGCCGATTAACATCCGAGTGGAAGACTTTTTCGATTTCAAATGATGGTCCTTCAAGATCCTTTGGAGTGATGGATGGGATTCCCTTCTTTTCACAAAACCACTTAATAAAGTTGCCCATATTTCTAGTGAAATGAAAAAGAGAGTCTTCAGCCTGGACTTCATAGTTGGTAGTAATTATTGAAGCCCGCTTGTTGTCGTGCATCATCGAGTCGACTGGGATAGACCATGAAGGTTCGGAGATTGAGGTCTCTCTTCGTGAGCCACCTTTAAATTGTCTTTTGATGGTGTAACTCTAGAGGTATTAGAGCTGCTCACCGACAAGTATGCATCAAACCAATCATCTTCGATGGCTTGGGGATATGTTTGGTGGATGCATCATCGCCATCGGATTCGACCGCCATGACATAAGATTCTTCATGAAACACCCGGTCTTCGGAATAGTGAAGAATGTGGGGTAAACCTTGAATCAACCGCTGTCTAAGCCGCAGATTTCATATGAGTTCCCCGATTCTGGATGAACTAGATTGATTGGAAGGTTTTGGTGGTGATGATGGTGGTTGTGGTGGAGGTGTAGTGGTCGCTCCAAGATCCACCAAGACTGCAAGTTCCAGCCTCCAGCTGGAGGCGAGGAGGAGGAGGAGGATCTTTAGGACCTTACGCAACGCCTCCAACACCACAATCCGCCTTTTCTTCTTAGCTTCCTTTCACCAATGTCCTTCATAAACTGTATATGATTGTCATGCTTAATTGATTCTTCAAGTGCTTCATATAGCTTCTTATGTACCTCATCCTTGTGCTCATTAGCATCGTACATCTTATCGCCCGTAATGCCTCTCATATCAGCAATGGGCAAGTCCTTGAATCGTTGAAGCAGTGGAGCCTGCATTACCCATTCAACAGCATCCTTAACTTCGCCTTCAATGACGTCTGCAACCCCTTCATCAAATTTAAGGTGCTCCAACCTATAGACACGATTCTCGAGGGAATTGATAGATTTTGGCAGTTGTCTCTCAAGAGCTTCTATTCCTTTCACTGCTTTGTCGAGCAATTGATCTGATGTAAGTATTTGAGGTGGTGAAGCCGGTGGAGTTTCTGTGTTAGTAACTGCAACCACTGGTTCAAGAGATAGATCTTTAGCAGGTTCAGGTGGTGGAAGTGCGGTTGTTTGAGCAGGTTTGGGAGGTGGAAGCGGTTGCATGAGTAGGTGCGTACATCGAGGAATGGTTGATGAGTCTTGTCGAATGACGATCAGATACATGGACTCGCCTTCTTCTTTCTCATCACCTTGCTTAAAAGACTCTGTATCTGTGGGTTTGTCATTTAAGAATTGATCATGGAAAGAGAAGTCTGTATCAAGGTTCTTCAATGAGGATAGAGAACTAGTAGACAGGTTTGGTTCTTCCAAGTGCATGTGTTCATCAGATCTTGACTCAAGATTCTCTTGTGAGTCTTTCAGCAATTCTTCTTCATCATTCTTATCTGATTGGGTATCACTTGATACATGTGTATCTTCCTGTGATTCGGATACCTCATTTTCAGTTCCAGTTGGTTCCTGAGCTGAAGATGATTCAATGCTTCTTTTCTTTAGCTCAAATTGGTTGGTAGTTCTTGACGGTGAAGAAGAGAACGTCAGAAGCATGTGAGCGGCTTGTTCATCATCTACACCAACAATCCCTTTCCCTTTGTCTTGTGTGATTGGAGTTGTTTGGCGTGGCTCTGGCTCAGGTTCTCTTAACACGACATCTCCAACTGGTGGTCTCATGTTCAAGCTTTCTAGGCTTTGTTTAATTCCTTGTTGCAAATTAGCATCATCTTCATCAAACAATTGACTGTCACCCTTTGGTGCCTCGGTTCCCCCAACCATTTCCTTTTCAGCATCATTCTTTCTCTTTTTCTGCTTCTGTGAAGAAGTGTCGGTAGATTGAGATCTATCTCGTCTCTTCTTGGGAAGGGCAGCATATGAGGTCTTTGTACTGGAAGTGGACTTTGTAGCTTTGCGTTGTGATGAAATAGGAGAGTTATCAACATTGGATCTGGATGCCCTTTTCTTGTATAATTTGAAGTGATCAGTCTTCTTAATATCGTCAGTGAGAAGAACATCAGGGATTGGTAATCCAAATATCTCTTTATTGACTCCTCTAGCAATATATTTGAGGTTACCCAGAACAAATTCATCCTTAGCATTATGGAGGACTGATTCACTCCTAGGATTGAAGTTATGAGTCTCTTGCAAGTACTGGATGACACATTTCGAGAATCTGATGCTAGGAATCACAAGTTTGTGTACTTTCTTTCTTCCTTGAGCTTGGTTCTGAACATTTGTTCTATCTGTGATGAATGTGTGCATTGACAACCAGAATTCTTCCCAAATACGCTCGAGACATTAATGTTCACCCCATTGACGAGACCCCATAGGATTTGCGAATTGGTATCCTTACTTTATCGAATCTCGAGGTTTTGCCCTCAGAAGAATTTCATTGTCTGTAAGAACGTGGGTGGAGCAGGTAGTGATGGTTTCCATCGGGTTTTAAATTTGTAAACAAGAATTACCGTTAACTAGGAACACATTCGGCAAGTATACCCTAGTCAAGTTGTAGTATAGTATATGGTAAATCAAGGTCGTCCCAAGAGACTTGGTTGCACTACAAGTGTCGTTTGTTTGTTTAAGCAAGTAACAAGTTGATGGTTATGATTGTCACATATCAAACCAACAAGAAAAGCAATATAAGAACAAGCAAGTATCAAGGTCGTGGTTATGATTGTCACGGATCAAACCACTAAGAAAAACAATAAGAACAAGCACACAAAGAACATACATGTTTAGACAAATGATCACAAGGATATTAGGATGTTTAGTTTGGAAAACATATTATTAAAGATAACTATATGAACTATAGAACCCATAATAATAGTTTAGTGTTTTATAAATCAAATATACATAAGCCTCAATCAAATGGTCATGTCATGAGCCTTATGCCTAAACCAACACCAAAGAGATAATCCTTTCGTCTCTTATACTTTGATGTTATTAATTTGTAAAGTTCCATTTACTTGAAAGATAATGAGAACACATATTCAAAAGATTCCTTTCGGCCTTAATCCAAATTAAACCTTTACTAGTTATGTTTATTAATTCTCTTGCACAATCGTCACAAAGTACAAGACCAAAATCATTTGTCGACTAATGAATTGGAACTAACCATTGTTAAGAATATTTCGACATTAGACTCAACAATGGTCAACCAAAACAATAAACAAGAACAAGTTCCAATTCAACCAAATATGATGTTATCAACATATTCCAAACAAACACTACAATTATCCAAACATCCTTTTATCACAAGTTCTCATATGAAATAAACAAGTATCAAGACAACATTCACAAGAATCACATAATCAACACAATCAAAGAACCAAACATGAACAATAGCATTCAACATCATAAAAGTAACAAGAGTTTACCCAAAGTAAGATTACATTAGGCAAGGGCGAAGGATTATAGCACTCCTTCAAGCCTCCAATCAACTACAACTTCTAACCAAGCATACTTCTGGAAATGGTAGAGGTTTGTGGTCTTTTGGGGAAGATAAGTTTGGTGGATAGTTGGTGGAAATTCGTCCTTAAGGGTGGAGGATCGAATTTCACACCTTCGTGAAGGTAAGTTGAGAGAGGATGTTGTTTTAGGTGGAAATTCATCCTTAAGGGTGGAGGATCGAATTTCACACCTAGAGATGGAGTGGTGGGTGAAAGGGATGAGAAAGATGGAGAAGGGATGATGAAATGAGGTTGCAAAGGCCTCTATTTATACTAGAACAAAGGCTAGGGGTATTCAATACATTTCTTGGAGGCCAAGGAGATTGGAAGGGACTAGAATACATGTAAGAAGGGACTAGAATCATTTGGAACATGATTGGAACTTGCTAGGACTCTTATTGAGGAAGAAATGGCGAACAGCCCTCCAACCGAATCGGTTGGGCTCCAACCATTTCGTTGGTATTCTTGACCATTCTCCAACCGGATCCGTTGCGGGCTCGACCGAACGGTTGGAGCAAATTGACAAAAACTCATAAGCACCAAAGTTGTAGATCTTTCTCTTAGCTTTCCGTGGCCGTGAACCGGGGTCAAACGGAGTCCGTATGCAAAAGTTATGGCCAAAATGGTGAAGGTGTGTCGAACAACAAGTCTTCCAATATGTCTTCGTTTAGCTTCTTTTCTTCATTTCTTTCTCGCTTTCCTTCTTGAACTTCATTCTTGAGTCTTTGGACCACTAACTTGATGACTTTATCTTCTCGAATATACTCCACAAGTCTTACTTTTGACGAGAATTCTTCGTATTTGGAGAAATCTTCGTATTTTACTTATTTTTCCGTCTTTTTCTCCACTTTCCTGTACTTGGCTACAAATGAACTAGCAAACACACTTTTGTACGATTAAGCATCAAAAGCATATGATTATAACCAAATAACACACATAAAAGCACGGATAACGCTACTAAAAACATGCACAATTTGAGCGTTATCAAATTCCCCCACACTTAAACTTTGCTTGCCCTCAAGCAAATCTAAGAAAAGAAAAATCAAACTACATACCTAAATGACAAAACGAAAAGAAAATTTTAAAAATATTTTTGTTTTTTATATTTTTTACTATTTTTTTTAAATAAATAAAAACAAGCGAAAAATGAGCGCAAACTCCCCCACACTTAAGGTTTTGCTTGCCCTCAAGCAAATCTAGATATTAAGAAAAATAAAATCCCACATGGTGCATGAAAGATGATTAGAAAAATGTGATGCAAATCTACCAAGTACAAGTACAAGATAAGATTCATCGTTTTAAGCTTTAAGAGGTGAAAAATCGAGATGTTTGACAATACCCCATGGATTTTCTCGCTTGATAACATGGCTAAGCACCTCACGAAAAGGAATGAAGTATAATTCACTCAACACTCAATTTATTTAGTGATGGATAGTATTAAGGAATAGTACACTCATATTGCTCAGTCATGATCTAAATATTACCATAGGCTTGTACAAGAAACAAAACTCCACCGACGTGGCGTAAGCACCAAGTATAAACATCTAAAGAGGGCTTTTATTCGGGTTGAAATGATAGGCTTCGGGTGATTAAAGGGTATGGATAAGGCATGGGATTATTTATGAAATTGGTGTTAAAAGAAAAATAAAGTCAAGTCTAATACCCATGTTGCTAGTCACAAACAAACCGCAAACCCGAAAATGATTATAGTTACTAACTTCTCTTTCTTCAAATATCGATCACCAAATATATATATCACGTCTTAGCACACTGGCTAATCAATATCTCAAACATACTTTATCTTTGTCATCACATAAATTTTTTTTTTCGATGACTTATTCTTTTTTTTTCATAACTTTTTTTTATCATATCCTTCTTTCTTACATCACGTCTCCCCCACATTTCGTATAAGCACACACCACAAAAATACAAATAAGAAGTATGCATCCTTCGTCTTTGTCGGAATGGCACACACGATTGACAAAGTGCGGCTAACTCATAATCATCAAAAACAATCCAATCATACCAAGCAACTAGCAACCAACCATTTAGACATTGACAAGGGTAGGCCAAGGTTTAAAGTGTAAAATATTTTTGTATTTTTCTGGATGTAACAAAAAGAAAGGGATGGCTCGGAGGGTGTACTAAGGGTATCTAGCGCTAAAGATGAGCGCTAACAAATGGGTCCATGTGGGTGGTTAACTAACCGATGTGGTTAGCTAATATATCATTAGATGTAAACGGAAGGCCATTTGGTTTTATTCCTAAGGTTGCCTCTTTATCACACGAATACACTTATATCACACGAATGTGATCTTACTGCGGTCTGGTAATGATTTACAAGTACAAGTTCTAGAATAAATAAAATCACCGGCACACTCATAGCAAAAGATCCAAGCATAAAAGATGTATGCTTATATATGGAATAGGCTCAAATCCTCACAATTTAGTGGAAGGGCTATAAAATGTGCTAGCAATTATCACCAATCCCAGAATGGATTGCAATATTAATTAGGACATATCTCAAGTTTTTCAAAAATTACCGATTTCACCAGTGGATTTATCTAGTTATTCTAATATATTAACCTATAAGCGTGAAAACAACTAGATCACAAGGGCAAACAAGTTCACAAAAATTTAAAAATTGACCCAAAATTTTGGAATTTAAAAACTAGTTTCGCTTTTCACAATAATATTTCCCCCCCACACTTAAGTTAAGTATACAAAAGAAAAATAATATAATGACTAAAAAAAACTGCTATTATTATTACTACTATTACTACGAGAAAACTTGGAAAATAAACTAGTTACGATTTTCTTTTTTTTTTTTTTTTTACTTTTTTTTTTTTATTTTAAACAAACATGACTTATTCTTTTCCCACGAGTTCTCGGTAGCTCCATTGAAACGCACAAAGAAGCGGAGAAGGTGTCACAAAGCATATTAAAACCGAACTTCTTTAGGGAATCAGGGAGACCCGCCTTATACCTCTCACACAGTTTGTTTATAATGGGTGAGCCTTACTTTCGAGGGACCAAAAGAAGTCAATTTATAAAATAATTTACCAAACAAACAAACAAAGGAAAAATAACAAAGAAACAAAATAAAGCAATTGCGAAAACTTCAAAGCATGTAAAGATAGGGAAAATTAAAATAATAAGTCTAAGTGAAACGAAACCTCCCGGGCCAAACATCATGATCGAACTCCATATGATAAGGTGCTTAGCAAACGCTAGCATAAGCGTATGAGATCAATCGATTCCTCAACCAAACATGTCCAATCAAGAGTGTAAGGTTCACGATCCAACCAATCCTTCCTCCACAAGCTTATTAAATATGCAAAAACAAAATAAACTACAAAACGCGTAAAATTCTAAAACTCACTTTCAGAGGCATCACGGTTGCATTTAGCGATGCAACAAGTTTTAAACCCTCGGTGGCCCGAGTGGACGAGTTATAGTCTCGTGAGGGTTTCAAAGTGAACATACCCACAAAGTTCAAAACAATTTTATTTTAAAAACACATGTACTTATTTATTTACAATGTACTAAAATTAACAAAACTTTAAAATGCAAAACCAAATAAAAGAAATGATACTCTTGCAAAACAAAAAGACATTTAAACTTATTTATCTAAACACAAACACACAAAACAAAAAATTAAAACGGATTTTTTAACAGATTAGTTTTTAAATTAGTCCAACCGATTACGGGGTAACCGATCGGTTGGGACGAACCAATGAGAGACCTTCCAACCGAACCGGTTACGGACCGATCGGTTGGATTTTTTTTTTTTTATTTTATAGAAACAAGTTTTATTTCAAAACTTTTATTGATAAAATAAAACAAGGATACAAAAGGTAATGATCATAAAAATAAACACAACAAATAAAACACATAAACACATAACAACACTAAACACAAAATACGACACTTATAACAAAAACAAGCATAAACAAATAAAATAACGATCACAGAAAAATGACAATCACATGGACGCAAGAAAACACAATTAGTCACGTAACACAAATCAAACAAGATAATCCAAAACAAGATAGTCTAATTTAAAATTAATACGAAACCAATCTAAACAAGATTAACACAAACAAAAAGAAACACATACATGCAAGAGATCACATAAAATAAAAAACACAAAACACACGAAACAAGAAAACTAAAAAATGGGATAAACACTCCAACCGGATCGGTTACGGTAGTGACCGATCGGTTGGAGGGTTTGTGGTCTCAACCGCTCGGTGCAGAGGCAACCGATCCGGTTAGATGAGTCCGTCGGTTTTGGTGGTTTTTCAAACATTTTCGAGCACACTTTGAAAGCAATCTTTGAAATGAACATTTTTAGAACACATGAGACGAAATCCCAACATCAAAAACTTGATTTTGATGCCAAGATCATTTGAGAAATTTTGAGAAAATGAAAGATTTTAAGAAAAAGACAAGCATTCAAGCAAACTTCATGAGCAAACAAGAAACAATCAAGAGCAATCAAACAAGAGTAAATCATTCATGAGCAAGAGCAATTTAGCATTCGAACAAACAAGCAAACAAACAAACAAAGAACAAAACAAATCCTCGCAACAACGCCAAAAACTTGATGGTGAAATTATCATGCAAGCAAACAAACAATCTATCAAACAAGAAAACATCAAACGAACAAACAAGTGCAAAACAAGTCCCAAGAAGCGCCAAAAACTTGATGGGTTCCATCGGGTTTTAAATTTGTAAACAAGAATTACCGGTTAACTAGGAACACATTCGGCAAGTATACCCTAGTCAAGTTGTAGTATAGTATATGGTAAATCAAGGTCGTCCCAAGAGACTTGGTTGCACTACAAGTGTCGCTTTGTTTGTTTAAGCAAGTAACAAGTTGATGGTTATGATTGTCACATATCAAACCAACAAGAAAAGCAATATAAGAACAAGCAGATCAAGGTCGTGGTTATGATTGTCACGGATCAAACCACTAAGAAAACAATAAGAACAAGCACACAAAGAACATACATGTTTAGACAAATGATCAGAAGGATATTAGGATGTTTAGTTTGGAGAACATATTATTAAAGATAACTATATGAACTATAGAACCCATAATAATAGTTTAGTGTTTTATAAATCAAATATACATAAGCCTCAATCAAATGGTCATGTCATGAGCCTTATGCCTAAACCAACACCAAAGAGATAATCCTTTCGGACCTTATACTTTGATGTTATTAATTTGTAAAGTTCCATTTACTTGAAAGATAATGAGAACACATATTCAAAAGATTCCTTTCGGCCTTAATCCAAATTAAACCTTTACTTGTTATGTTTATTAATTCTCTTGCACAATCGTCACAAAGTACAAGACCAAAATCATTTGTCGATTAATGAATTGGAACTAACCATTGTTAAGAATATTTCGACATTAGACTCAACAATGATCAACCAAAACAATAAACAAGAACAAGTTCCAATTCAACCAAATATGATGTTATCAACATATTCCAAACAAACACTACAATTATCCAAACATCCTTTTATCACAAGTTCTCATATGAAATAAACAAGTATCAAGACAACATTCACAAGAATCACATAATCAACATAATCAAAGAACCAAACATGAACAATAGCATTCAACATCATAAAAGTAACAAGAGTTTACCCAAAGTAATATTACATTAGGCAAGGGCGAAGGATTATAGCACTCCTTCAAGCCTCCAATCAACTATAACTTCTAACCAAGCATACTTCTAGAAATGTTAGAGGTTTGTGGTCTTTTGAGGAAGATAATTTTGGTGGATAGTTGGTGGAAATTCGTCCTTAAGGGTGGAGGATCGAATTTCACACCTTTGGTGAAGGTAAGTTGAGAGAGGGATGTTGTTTTAGGTGGAAATTTGTCCTTAAGGGTGGAGGATCGAATTTCACACCTAGAGATGGAGTGGTGGGTGAAAGGGATGAGAAGGATGGAGAAGGGATGATGAAATGAGGTTGCAAAGGCCTCTATTTATACTAGAACCAAGGCTAGGGGTATTCAATGCATTTCTTGGAGGCCAAGGAGTTTGGAAGGGACTAGAATACATGTAGGAAGGGACTAGAATCGTTTGGAACATGATTGGAACTTGCTAGGACTCTTATTGATGAAGAAATGGCAAACAGCCCTCCAACCGAATCGGTTGGGCTCCAACCGCTTCGGTTGGTATTCTTGACCATTCTCCAACCGGATCCGTTATGGGCTCAACCGAATGGTTGGAGCAAAATCACAAAAAACCATAAGTACCAAAGTTGTAGATCTTTCTCTTAGCTTTCCGTGGCCGTGAACCGGGGGTCAAACAGAGTCCGTATGCAAAAGTTATGGCCAAAATGGTGAAGGTGTGTCGGGAACAACGAGTCTTCCAATATGTCTTCGTTTTAGCTTCTTTTCTTCATTTCTTTCTCGTTTTCCTTCTTGAACTTCATTCTTGAGTCTTTGGACCACTAACTTGATGACTTTATCTTCTCGAATATACTCCACAAGTCTTGCTTTTGACGGGAATTCTTCGTATTTGGAGAAATCTTCGTATTTTACTTCTTTTTCCGTCTTTTTCTCCACTTTCCTGTACTTGGCTACAAATGAACTAGCAAACGCACTTTTATACGATTAAGCATCAAAAGCATATGATAATAACCAAATAACACACATAAAATCACGGATAACGCTACTAAAAACATGCATGAGCACAATTTGATGAGGTTGTTGCCATCGAGGATCTAAAGAGACACACATACAAAAACAAAGTTTGAGAGCACGTTAGATTAGACATGGTTAGCTAAACAACATTTAATGCAATTAGGAAATAGATTAAGTAGCATTAGTAATTTTTCAAAGTAACAACTCCTTTGACAAAGTTTTCAAGAGACAAGTTGTTTTTGAGTCAAATTAGTTAAAAACAAAGTTGCTATAATAGGATTTCATGAGACAAGATGCTATTATGGAAGTGTTATAACAAGTTGCTAAAACAAGTTGTCATATCAAGTTGCTACAAGAGAAACCATATACAAATTGCTTAAAAAATGTTATAGCAAGTCGCTAAGAGCAATTTGTCAATACAAATCGCTACAAGTAATCCTGAACCAAGTCGCTAGCATGAAATTATCATAGCAAGTCGCTTTAAATAATTTGATATAAACAAGTAGCCACAAAAATAGTGACAAGTCGCCATTTTGAAAATGATACAGCAAGTCGCTAACTTGTCAAAACAAGTCGCTATAAGAAAAATACTTAACAAGTCGCCTTTATGAAAACGTTAAAGCAAGTCGCTAACTTGTCAAGACAAGTCGCTATCAAAATTTACAAGGCCAAGTCGCTATAATTCAGTTACAAAGCAAGTCGCTAGCAAGAATTTGTCAAGCTATCACAACTCGCCATGAGGAATCTATGAACCAACTCGCTACCAAGAACATTAAGCTTATCAGATAAGTCGCTACCAAGAATCTTAACAGATCATACGCATAACACCACAATCCAATCAACATCTATAACCATTACAATAACTCAATCAAGTCGCTACACACAACAAGTATAATCAACCACAACCACACACAAAGTCATAAGATCCCAACGCAACATACTCAAACAAATAATACAACTATACGCGCAAAAAGCAACCTTTTAAATCAAAACTTTCACCATCAAATCTATCCTATTAAGCCTACACAACCATCAAATACATGTCAAGTGATCCCATTTAAGCGAATCCATTAACAAAACTAAATGAGGTGGTCAATTTGTCGAGGATCAAGTGAACAGAGGAATCTGTTAATAGAACTGAGTTAGGAGAGGTATATAATCAACATGATATGAATAAAAAAACGTTGAGATTGTCTTACCACAGGCAAGTCGCTAGCAAGAAAAAAATCACGAGAGAGAAAACAAGAAAAACATTTGTGTTTTTGAAAATATGTAACGAGAGTCAAGTCGCTAGGGGATAATAATGGTTTTTCAAGTTTACAATGTTCACACACTCAGTCCCTGTACTTGTGCTTCAAAAGCAACTCGCTAGTAAAGATAAAGGACAAGTCGCTACCCCTTAGAAAAGCCAAGACGCTATCCCTGATTAAAGCAAGTCGCTATCATTCAAATTATGTACTAATGACACTTTCAGTCCTTGAACTTATCAGATTGCATGCAAATACAGTTGATAAAAACATGTTGAATAATATGACAAGTACCAAAAGTGACATAGCATAGATAAGCTATCTAACATAGAGGACATAACGAAACAAGACTTAAACATGCATCAGTACACAATACATATCAAGCAATGGAGCATAGAGAAACAGAGATAGCGAGATAACTTGAAATATTAAAGAAACATAGATAACGAGATAACTTGAAATATTCTCCCCCTCAATCAATGTCATCAATGAACATTGATTGAATTCTAACCCCCTCCCGTTATAAAACAAGAGTATATATTTTGTTCGAACTTCATCTATGGACCCGTGTCATTATTGAATGACATTTCTAAGACCGTAGATGTTATCGACATAAGAGATACATCTTTTATCGATTGTGAGAAAAGAATTAAATAATAAGTAAAAAATGATTTTGATTTAAATATATATATATATATATATATATATATATATATATAGTGTAAGGTTATTTTCGTAACCAAAAATTATAGAATCATGAGAACCAATCAACCATCTATTTTTCAATCAATGGCTACAAATAAAGGTGGCATAAATGTAATAAAATGAAAATTCATGTTACACGAGGCATTATAAGCTCGCATGCTGTAATCGTATTGGTAAGGATCGAATGTATAATTTTTTTTTATGTAATATTGTATGCAAGTAGTTACATATAAGATATTTCAATTGATGGTATCATAAGATTTGTTATCGTAGGGCGGAGGTAAATTCTTGCCAAAGTTGCTTCTTCAGCTCTACTGTAGATGACTACATAATAATGTTGACTAATTTTTATTTTGGTCAATGTCCTAAATTGTAAAGATGACTACATTTGTTTTTTGTACCATGGCATTAATAATGTACACGCTTTTTTTACGTAATATTGTATGCAAGTAGTTACATATAAGATATTGCAATTGATGGTATCATAAGATCTCATTATCGTAGGGCGGAGGTAAATTCTTGTTACAGAATGTAGTTGCAACCTTGTCGGTAATGTTTACCGGTTTCGTTATGCAAATTTGCATGGTTCGCAAATTAATAACCACCACATTCATTATATGCCAAAGTTGCTTCTTCAGCTCACTGTAGATGACTATAAAAACCCGTATGCTGTAATCGATTGATTAAGGGTTAAATATATACGTGTTTTTACGTAATATTGTATGAAAGTAGTTACATGTAAGGTATTGCAATTGATGTTTTCATAAGTTTTGTATTTAAAGTAGTTTATTTAATATTTTAATATGAATTATGTATATATTCGTTATTTTCCATATTTATTTGTCACTTTTGTTATGTTTTGGCTCTTATAAATTGCACGATTTTATGCGTTTATGGTTTGTGCAATAGGCACGTGAAGTTGATGTATTCTCAATTTTTTTTTCATGGTATTTTATACAACCTATGTGATACACGTGCTATTGGCCGAATAATTAACTAATTTTTCATAACTAAATGTTTGGTTATTAGGTTCCTATTATTTTAGTTACATAAATTTTTTTTTTCCTATTTACATAAACTATTTAAGATAGTTATTTAACACCAAATAACACAACTTTTTGGGACTCACTTTTTTTATAATTATAATTTACAAATTTTGCCCTCAACAATTAAATTCATTAAACAATCTAATACTTCATTAATAAAATTAAACATTAAAAATAAAAAATAAATAAATAAATAAAAATAAACGACATAAAAAAATTACAAAATGAAAAATACGAAATTAAATAAAATAAGTAAATAAATTAAAATATTCGGTCGGCGGTGATGGCAAATTATATAAATTTCAATTACAAAGATATGATATTACAAATATATCAAAAACTCGATTGCTAGTGTAACTACACATGTGTTAACGGTATAATAGTTAGATCAAAGTAACATAAATGATAAAGATCCATTGAACATAAATTACTAAAATCCATCAAAACAAAAGTCATGTGTAATCGTGAATTGAATTAATCAATTTGTAAAGATGATATTAACCCGTGTGATGAACATACTATGTTGTTAAGTAACCGAGTAAATTCGCACGGTCCGAATGCATGAAGTAATTTTACTCATTGTAATCCACATCTTCATCACTCTACAACCATACACTTATTGCAACAAACACATTATATGTCAATGAGAAAATGAATAAAGTTGAATAATCATCATTTTTAATCTGTGACAAATACAAATTTAATACCCATCATTAAAACGTTCTTTAAGTTCTTCCAACCACATTCGTGCGAATTGCAACGATTAATATTTAACCATGG
The DNA here is from genome assembly GCA_022545495.1 of Chrysanthemum lavandulifolium. NCBI lineage: Eukaryota > Viridiplantae > Streptophyta > Magnoliopsida > Asterales > Asteraceae > Chrysanthemum > Chrysanthemum lavandulifolium. The sequence goes on along the minus strand of CM040243.1, from coordinate 220,960,512 downwards.
TTAATATAGGTGAAGTCACTGTTGTCACGCACTTTCATGTTTATTTTTCATTTTAGCAACGAAGATTATTCCAACATCCATTATTAACATTCAATCACTAAAAAACATAGTAGTTGAACACTGCAATCTCAATTTTCTTTTCTCAAGTTGCATATATATTGTTCCATGTGAAAGATAAAAAGAGACCACATCTGATCCTACTTTCGTGAGCCTGGATATAACTGTTAGATCATTCAAAGAGTAATGTAATAGCAACTTGATTTTCTTCGTCTCATTTTTCTTCAACTCACTTTGTACATACCAATTCAATAATATTGAATAATATTAGGAAGATAAATAAATAATAGAATTACTACAGATATCATCAAAAAGAAAATAAACTACATAGAATTAATTAATTAACACTTGCACTTTAAGAGTGGATGTTGTTCCTGGTTCGGCAAAGGGTGCCACCTTTAATCATGAATATTATGGATCGATGATGAAGCAGAAGTTTCGAGCCTTTCCCGCTAATATCTGCTTTTGACATTTTCTTCGAGATCCGAAGAGCATAATTTTCATTTACGGTTAAAAAGAACGTGTGCACGTATTAGCGGTAAACACAGAATACTTAACGTAAACTCACCTTGGCAATTCCATTTTTGTCCCCATTTTTTCTGCTGATACTATTTCTGGAGACTCTAAAGTTATTATAATCTGTGTCATTCCTTGTCTAAGCAAACTGCATGCGAACCCGTAAAATGTTCAGTTTATACATGTTAGATGAAACATTCTAGTATAGTAATTATTCAAACACGAATGGAAAATGGATATTTCTATGATACATAATCTCGCATTAATGCTGTGGTGGTTCCTGAGATGGTGGCCCATAGTGTATGGTGTGCTTTTTTCCTTGTCACAGGGCATTGGTTCATGTTTCTGCTTACACTACCCATCACAATCTATTGATGCTTCTTTATTATGCCGTCTTTTTCTTCTCCATGATGTGTAAAATTTAAGAAATGCATGTGTTATTTATAGGCTTCTTAAGATGAATATGAAGTGTTGCAACAACTAAATGCAGTGTTTCTTTGTATACCTCCAAGTAACTTCATGTCTCTTCATATACCTCCGATTAATGATCAAACATGAATGTTGTAGCCTTCAAATAACACTTCATATTCACCTTCATTTCATTACATTCAATTGAGAGCTTTTGTGGAGCATTGGCATGTTTGTACTGCATATGATTTTGTGCACAAACCCTCTTGCACATTAAATTAAGGGTTGTAAAATTCAAAATTTATTCTTGTTTGTTCTAACAGCTTAATTTAAGAATGCATTGCATTAAAATACATTAGCAAAAGATTGAGTTGCTCTTACTCTTGCATGAAGTAAACATATATTTATATTGAAAGTCACGTCAATATTTACTTTTTTTTATTTCCAAAGAGTAGTACACTACTTTGCTCATACTACCACCCAGAAGGAAAAACAAAACGTACGAAATTACCTGAAACCTTTTCTAAACCAAAAGAGTAGTACACTACTTTGCTCATACTACCACATATATTCAAGAATGGATAGCTTTAGTCGATCATATATAAGAACCTTTTCTAAACCAAAACAAAACGTACGAAATTACCTGAAACCTCATTCTTTGTAGAACAAACATGGAAACATTTTTCAGCAAGCAAAACACACCCACTAACCCTCAATGGTATTCTGTAAAAACAGGAATATCATGTTTATTACAATATTGTGTTGTAGGGATAAAAGATTACCTCTATCTATGCTACAAACAGAAAGGTTTTGGTCCTTTTCATGCGGAATATCACATGATAATAAAAAAGTTATTGTATTGATTACGGAGATATTGAACAACCTTTCACCTCCCTCCGAACCATTCATGGAGCTACCTTTGTTTTCACCGGTGGCCGTGGCGTCATTGTCGTTGTTGTTGTTGTCGTCGTTGTTGTTCTCGGCCTTTTGCATTTTTTCAGACCCAACAAATAATAGAAATCCACCACTATATACGGTGCATGTTTTTGCTGCTCGTACTTATCATCTACAACTGGGGCCATAGTGTTACCCCAAGTCACCTCATACAAAAATCACTCTAGTATTGTACAGAAAGTTAGAAATGCTAACCTAAGCATATTTCTCTATACACTGTTCTTGCTCCAAAAAGAATGATATCCGAGTCTGAAGAGAAACATCCATCCTGAATAAACAAAGAAAACACGATAAATCAATCACAAAGAGGTGTCTTTTATGAGTTTCAAGTGCAAGTCAATAATCATAAATGATTGAGGCGGGTTTTTGCTTACACATAACGACTTCATGTCCAATAATGCACACCGATCTCTTTCTTTAATGCTTCTTGATGCGCTGCAAAAGAAAATTAGATATAGTTGTTCGGTTAGTAACTTAAATTCAGTTAATCATGTTAGCTTATGAACTTTAATTTGTTATACTCCATGGTGTGGAAAGTTTAAGAAATGCTTGTGTTATTTATAGGCTCCTTAAGATGAATATGAAGTGTTGCAACAACTAAATGCAGTGTTTCTTTGCATACCTCCAAGTAATGATCACAATGTAACATCATGCTTCTTCGTATACCTCCGATTAATGATGACTTCATTGAATTTTACATATTTCAATACTCGAAATTCAATCATATGGCTTTACACGGATTGTACCGTACAAATTGTTGTGCACATTCACTCTTGCACATTAAATTAAGGGGCTCAAGTTTATAGTATTATAGATTTTAAAAAGGATTAGAGGGTGTTTAAGTCATTTTAACTTTAATAATAACTGGCACTTATTTCTCATACTCTTCTCATAACTTCTTCAGTTGAGTTCTTCCCCATCTTCAAAAAAAAAAAAAAAAAAAAAAAAAAAACCTCCCACGTTGTCTTCTTCACACCCCAAAGACCTAGCCGCCGCCGCCTACCTCTCATTTGTTTATTGTCTGCCAAAAATTCAATCAAAGAAAAGGCATCATTATTTTTTTTTCACGATGGCCTAAATAAGATTATATAGATCTAATAATTTTTTTATTTTAGTGAGTTACACAGATGGTTTCAAATAATAATATGTATGGTCGTTCTCTCTTAATCGGAATGGATCTCGCATTGTGTGGTGTTCGTTTTTTAGATCTAAAAACCTCCGGTCACGACGGGTTCGCTCGTCACTACGAAAAATGAAAAGAATAAAGTGTTGTTGTTTATGTAAATGATGAGATTGTGTTGTTGTTTGTGATTAGAAAGCAAAGACGACGAAAAATGAAAAGAATAAAGCGTCGGTTGTGGCGATTAATGCGAAAATTCGTAGAATGAAGGAGAAGTTGATTGAGGAGGTGCCGAATCTGTAACGGCTAGCGATGAAGAAGGTATACTTGTTATCTATGTTTTGAAATCTTTTTTAATTCTTGTTTCAATCATCATTTTTGTAGACGGGTTTTAATTTTGTGTTTTGGTTTCTTGATTTAAATTTAATTTAATATGCTATGATTTAAAGTATACATTAGTATGAGAAATTTAAAATCAGATCTTAAGTGGATTGGCAATTAAATTGGTCGGTGTTAAAAACTTGATCTGATTTCATACATATGAAAAAGTCATTGATTAATTTATGTTTTCTATTTCTTATCAATTATGTTAAAAAAAACATTACGATGGGAAATCTTATAGTATTTGGGATTTAAGCAACCATATTCGTGGTTTGAGTGGGTCACCTGTCTAATTTGGTACTCGGATTTTGACGAATATGTGTTACTCAGTTACATTCCCTAAAAGGATATTTGAGTAGTTTGATATAACAATTATAGTTCATATATGTTTTTATAGTTTGTGGATTTTAAATGTATTGAAATACATGTGTTTTTATCGTTTTTGATTTATGTGTTTCAAAGCGCATACAAAATATATTGTGTGCAAGTGTTTTCACTCATTTTATGGCTAGTAAAAACTAATAAAAAGGGGTGTGTATAGATATTTGAAGGTTGTATAAAATCAAGAAAAGAGGTATGCATCTATGTTGTAAATTGTGCATATGTATTTGCTACTTGTTTATGATAAAAGATAACATTTTTTTGTAGTTTCAGGTATCAAACATATTTGATAAAGATGAGGACCATGATTTATAATTTTATATAAAGAGTGCACATGTGTCTATATAACAAGTAAGGTGCGCGAGACGATAAAAACACATGTGCACAATTTCATGAACTTGTTTGTTTTGTTTAATTTCACCTGTTACGGAAACGATTGTGCATATGTGTTTTTACGGTTGTGAATTTGAAACCTTCTATGCACATGTGTTTTTATAGTTTCATGAACTTGTTTTCTTTGTTTTATTTCAGCCGTTATGGAAAGGATTGTGCATATATGTTTTGTTAGTGTTATGATTAAATAATTCCTCTAGTATTTGTTTGTGTTTACAGGCTCGAGTATAATGAGCAATATGAAGAATGCACATACGTATATATAATGGCACATGGGCGAACTCAACTGCACATATGCATACAAAGAGATCGAGAGTGGCCAATGAGGAAAAGCATATGTGCATTAAAAACACATGTGTAGATTTCATGGGCTTTTTCAACAAGACGAGAAATACATGTGCACGCCTAAAGATGAACCATCTATTAAAGACATTGTATTATGCACATGTGCACGCTTCATATATTTGTAATAAAACATATTTATGTAATTTTTTAAAATAAAGTTTTGATGTTTGTATAAAATTGCATAAATGTATTAATAAAGTTTTGTTGTTTGTATACATACTTATCTAATATTTTTCATAGATACATGTGCAAATACAAAATACTTATGCAAGAACGGAAAATACAATCACATAATGCAAAACACATGTGCACACGATGCCAAAAAAAAAAAATCCTAGAATTACGGGAACTAAAAATACGTTTTTTGTAAAAAAAATCAAATATAAAAAAAAAATTACCATTATACCCTTTTGAATTAAATAATAAAAATTAATATAAGAAAATATCTTATTGGTTGATGCTTGGTTCTCGCAGCTCTCGATTTTTTTTTGTTCGAAAATAACCTTCCCTATATATATATATATATATATATATATAAGAAGCGCTCAAATGAGAAGCCATATTTTTGTGAGAACGCGAAGTGATCCCGACCTCCATCTAATCCCCTTTTAATTTAATCCAACAACCGAGATCAATCCTCCCGATTTACGCCAGAGATTCAATAAACATGAGCATTTTTGACATTTTAATTTTCGATCGCTATATAAGATAAAAACACACACATCTCACATTTTAAGTGTGAAACCGTAAATTCTCTCAAATATTCATCACTATCACAACAGACCGTCGACCGCTCATCACCCTCACCGCAGTAATCACCATCGATCACCACTGTTCACCATTCACGACCGATAATCATGATCCTCACCATCACTCATAACAATCATCAAAACGCTAACACTCTCTTAAGGTTCATCAAGACCACCAACAACCTCTACGTTCGCCACCGTCCACCACCACAATCATCACCAATCACCACCATCCTCCATCGATCATCATCATCATCATCAAGAAGTGCGAATTAAGCTTTTGATTCATAATTTCATTTGATTGAATGATTATAAATAAATTAATCTTTGTGTTCTATATATTTAGTAATTAGCTACATATTCTATAAACTGATGATGAAATTGAAGATATAGAGCTAGATGAATGTGTCTTTCAAGATTTAATATTTAATTTTCACATGTGAGCAAGTTGTTCGAATTTAAATTTCACATGTGAGCAAGTTGTTTGAAATTAGTTTTCAAGGCGAATTAAGTTTATTCGAATATTTGATCTAGATAAAAAAAATCGTGCTTTATATGTTTTATGTTAGCTACTAGTTATGTTGATGTGTAATTTAGATGATTACGTAAACTTGATGAAGAAAATGAAAGTTGAACTTGTCTTTTCTCGTTGTTTGTCAATGCACACCGTGTGTTCGCCGAATGTTTGTTGTCTTCACATGTGAAGATAGGTTGATCTTCACATGTGAAGATAGTTTGATCAAAAGAAATAAATCTCACACACCCACCGTCGTTATTATTATTATTATTATCATGAATTGCTAAATTTGTTTGATCCGGATATAATTTAGTATGCCCCCTAATAGAAATAGTGAATTGGTGGAAGAAGGGGCGATTGGTGTATGAAATATAGGTTTCTTGTTAATGGTGGTAAGCAAGATTTGAACTTGAGAACTCGATGTGAGTTCGAATTAGTAGGATTCTTAAAAGGGTTGAGGGTGTAATGATTTTTAACAAATTAGTATAAGCTGATACAATGGGAAGCTTCTGTGGGTTGGGAATACTAGTGTGACCTTACGATTGGCGAAAAGGAGCGAATTTGTTGATTGATTAATGGTTATATACTAATTGTTATAAAAAATTAGCTATAAAAATACAAGCGTAATAGTTGCGGTGATATAAGTACCCAATGAAGGCAATTATCCGAGTGAGTTTATATCGTAGGATTTTGTAAAGGACTCACTATGTATTTGTTTATTGAATTTGAGTGAAGGGATGGTTCCTGTGCAAAATTTGATTATAATCGCCTCAAAAGTGGTTCCTTTTTCCGTGTGCTTTTCTTGAAGCAAGTTAGTGGAATCTAGCAGGGCTTGTAACGGTGGTTGAAATAGGAGATCCGAGTCCACAAACATCATAGTTTTCCTTAGTGACTTCAAGAACATCATGAGTAGAATCAAACCGAAATCTGCAAAAGTTAAAGATAAAATGCTAGAGAGGTTGGAAATTTTTCTTAGTATAAGAAAGAACAAACTTTTTGGTCTTTGTTATGGTAATGCATACTATGGTGAAAAATAGATATGTCAAAATGGACAGATAGCGGGTTGTGCGAGTTAATGAGTGATTCATGATTACAAGAACATTGAAATGCTAAGTTTGACGAAATGATTTAGGATGTTGTATATATTAACTATTGAGTATAGGCTTTGGATGCCTTTCGCTCCTTCCCACCCTTTAGCAAAATTTTATATTTCGTTCAACCCATACATACGTAAATAGGCAAATTGCTACCAGAAACATCTTGTATTTGTAAGTGGCGCAAGGCTAAATTCATTACCTAAATTATCACCCATCTGAAAAATTTTATGATGAAGCCCATGATGACAAATCAGTAGACAAGTCCCACCCTCCGCTTGGACTTCCAACAGTGTGATCAACACCACCGCCATATCCACAAGCATCGCAGAAAAGAAGCACCATTAGTATTCTCGAAACAACAGTTTAGCCATTATTTTATTTGCCTCTTGCGATGGTTTAGTTTTAAAGTATCTATATGCCAAGGTTTTGGGTTTGCACACTTTCGAGTTTCGATAATACAAAGTAGATAAAGGTGATATTTACATGGAAATTTTGTCTCGCATTTCATTAGGGGTGGGAGACGAGGGAGGGGTTCTCATTAGGAAGCAGATATGTGTTTTATTTTGGTATATTAATTCCTTTATGGGAACCGCTCAATGTGGCTCATGTTTCTTAGAGTGGTTGAGTATAAATTTGTAACATGGGCGGATTTGATCTCCTTAAAGCATTTTATTTTAAATTAACCGGCATTGCTTTGAAAATAACTTGTAAGTTGCACACTCCCGGGAGATATCAAGGAATGAAGTTTTGACTTTATTAGCGGATTTAAGTTTGGATTATATTATCTTCACGTGTGAAAAATATTAGTAAGTAATTGATTTTTGCGGTTATAAGTGCGTATAAGTTTAGTTAGAAATGAAGTTTTGACATTAATAACGGATTTAAGATTGTGAAGATTATCGGTGGAAGTTTTCAGGTTATAAGTGGATATAATTGCATGGAACGGAGAAAAGTAAGTATTTCCATTATTTTTGATATTCGTAGTTAATTTCGCTCGCTTTGCAACGAGTTATGATCCATAATTAGCATTGATAGTACTCATTGGTTTTTTTGGGTGGTCGTAAATGCAGATTAGAAAAAGGTTCCTAAGAGTGTTTCCGGCTTGATGTCTCCGGTCTTTTCTACCTCTATTCATATCAGTGGTTAAAGCGGGTTCATTAAAATGGTTAGTTTTGCAGATCAAAACGATTTGGTTAAATAGGAATACAATAACTATCTTGTATTGCAATAAGACAATAACTTACTATATTTGAATGGGATGGCTTTTAAAGGTGGCAATTTTGGTGTAAGTAATAGGTCAAAGCAGCTCGGGTTAGAATGGGTAGTTTTGTGCAGATCAAGCGGGTCAAGTTAAATATGAATGCAAAACTATCTTGTTACAATTTCTTATCGGTCAAAGAAGGTTCAGTCTTAATGGGTAGTGCAGATTTAATTGGGTTGCCTCACAAATGATTATCAAAACTATCTTGTTACAATGATTAAATATTTGTAAAGAGAATGATTTTAGAGTGGAATATGGGATGGTAAGAAACCCGTCAAAGCAGTTTCATCCCATGGAATATGGGTAGTTTAATCGGGTTGAGATAGGACCAGTTAAGTCGTGAAGTTCTAGGGGTTTATATCAATATTTGAAAGATATCACTTGTCATTCAACGAACCAAAGTCTTACGTGTTTGAATACTCTTTCTTGCTGGTAATCAAATATCCATGTGTTTTCTATTTTGTACTCCATACAGTGTTTATGTGATACCCGATATCACTTGCCATTCAATGAACCAAAGTCTTAAGTGTTTGAATACTCTTTAATCTACAATAAATTTAGTGCACACATTACAAATAAGAATTTCTTTCATGCTCTTTGCATTGCTATTTTTTAGGGGTATGTCCCGACCTCCATGTAGCCTGCCCAAGGTTTGTTCATCGAGTTCTGTTTGAGCAAATGTTACATGACGATAACAATGGACTAGTTCATTTTGCATGAAATTTGAGTAAATGTTGCTGTGTTTTTAATGTCCCTAGATGAAAATATAAAGGATATATGTGATATCTTTTTCTATATTTTGTCAATGTACTCCACTATATCCCTTCACAACTTGTGGTTCGTTACTTGGCTTTTACCTCAATACAGCTTGTCCATGCTCATGCTTAATGTTGCATGTACACCTACTAGAACAACAACACCTAATCGACCGATGCGGGTACAGGGCAGGTATGAAGTAGACAACATACATCTAACCAAGGGTAGAGACTACTTCCGAAAGATCTCTCGCCATTTACAACCGGTAGACGCTATTAAGTGTTCAGAACTGTGTTTTTTTCGCTTTAATAGCATCTAGTAATGCATGTGGGTTTAGTGTTTTGTGACGCAAGTGACCGATTTACAATGCATTATTGTTCTTACATTTGTAACAGATTAAATTATTATTACTGTTATAAAACAATTTGGGCTTTATACAAGTCTTGTAACTTTTAAGTTTTGACTTTCGAAGTTGTTAGACAATGCTCACAAACTTTCATATCATGTAGAATACTAATTTTGTATTATTTGAGTTATCAAATAAGTTATTTTAAGTATCAATCAAAGAAGTGATCTCTCAGTTGAGCTGGAAATTTGTCGATTAGGCATAGAGCATGCTAAGGATCCGCTATAAGACATCATATAGCAAGTTATTATCATTATTTTCTTATAATTCAGTTCAAAATAATCGATTTAGGAGAAGTCGATAACATGTCTGTACAAAAACTAAGCATTCAAGAGAGTAAAATTGGTCGGCTAGTCATAGTCCAAATTAACTGATCATCCGATTATTCTAGTCACAATTATAACCTTCAATACACTCATCCCGACACTATTTTAGTTTATTTGTTAATTTATGCGTTGAAGGGTTTATCACCATTCCATCTAATCTTTAAGCTCTATTGAAACTTTGAACCTTGTACATTTTGTACTTCTTTAGGAATATATAATGTCCATCAATCCATGGGTGGTATCACTAATACCTATCATGCCTTTTTTTTCCCACCGGGTGTTCGATGGAAGCTGTGTTATATGGGACTTTGAGACACGAGGTATCGCCAAAGAACTAAGGGATAAGGATTGTGTTGTCGCCATAACAAGTGTTTGCTTTGGTAAAGGACGGTCACCACATACTTGTTTCACCGCAGATAAGTCTTTAAGTCTATGGAACGTTGTAAAGGGAGAAAATATATACCAAACAACACCGCAACAAACCCCTTACAAGCTCGTTTACACCCCGGTGGTGGTTCTCCCAAATTAACTCTTTGCCTAGTTTGCTCGTTTACACCCTAGTTTACACCCATGATTGTTGATTTGTGCAAAGAAACCACAACTACACTTCCCATATCCATATCCGACAAAGCCAGTGGGGTTGCTCCTTCATCACGCAACAAGTTTACGATGGGTCACGATTATACACCAACAAAGAAGATGCTTCAACAAGTATGGGGATCTGGTCTATGTAGGAAACTCGGTGGGGAAATCCTCATAATTGATTATAAAACAATCGTGTTCGTGGGATTGTCCCAATTACGGGTGGTGCGGTGATAAAGAATATAGTATTCAGCAGGACGGGCACTATCTTCTTACAAATTCGAGTGATCGTACAATTAGAATATATCAAAATCTTTTGCCCTTAAAAGATCCACTTAAAGCCCTTGATGAGGTACTGGATGCCCCGGATGAGGTTGAAATGTTAAAGGCTACCGGATTGAAGTGTTTAACACTTTTCCGAGAGTTTCAAGATTCTATAACCAAAGTTCACCGAAAGCACCATGTTTTAGTGGTGATGGTGAATGGATAGTTGGAGGTTCTGCTAGTAAATGTGAGCACAAAATATACATTTGGGATAGGGCGGACATCTTGTGAAAATTCTTGAAGGTCCAAAGGAAGCCTTGATGGATTTGGCTTGGCACCCGGTTCATCCTATTGTCTTTTCGGTGTCGTTAATTGGCTTAGTTTACATATGGGCCAAAGACTATACTGAGAATTGGAGTGCATTTGCCCAGATTTCAAGGAACTCGAGGAAAACGAGGAGTATGTTGAATGTGAAGATGAATTTGACTTGGTGCCGACATCTTGAAAAGGTATTATTAGAGGTGAAAACTGACCATATTCTACCATTTACCCAAAATTAGTCTTCCAAATGCTTACAAGTCACAACCTGTTCGACAAAAATTAAGATTACTGGTTTAATTATGTAGTTTGTAATTATATCTAAACCGTAACTGCTTTAGAAATATAAACCAAAACAAATCTTGGCCGGTCAACCCAACCCTTTTCTCTTTGACCGGTCACGTAAATTGCTACCTCTATTTGAAACGAATACTTCCTATTGTAGCTGGAACTCTCTGGACTGACTTTCTAGTTTGTTACTTGAATTCTTGCAGTGAAAGAATCATACACTAATGAAGATGATGAAGTTGACATTACAACCATTGAGAAGGATTCAGCCTTTAGTGATTTAGATATCTCACAGGATGAACTATGCTTCTTGCCTACAGATCCTTGTCCCGATGTTACTGAGCAGCAGGAAAACACAATGGAAGTACTTCAAAACTAGGTGATAGCAAGAATTCGATTCCCTCTTTCGTAAGAGACAGAATCGATGGTCGGGCAATGAACCATGATTCTAGTCAAATTGAAGGTACTTTGCTCCTCTTTAAGTATTTGGAGGGTGTTCGGATGTGAAAATAGTTAATATCATCAAAATTTCTATTTAGTAAATATATCGTGTCTTGTGTAATGTTGACTAGGACTCCTACAGTTTAGGCTAGAAAAGTGATAATTGATTATTTTATATTTACTCTTTGATGATCAAGATGGCGCTTTTATGAAACTAATTACTTGTGCTCGAGTCTTTAATAATCATATAAAGCCGAATCTCTTTGGTAAATCAATAAAACCGATTCTTGCAACTTTAGGTCGAATAATCGATAATCCAGCTCAAGCCCATAACCCAAAACTGTTGGCCATTCTGTACTCCTTCTAATTAGATATTCGTTGAGCTATGAGCTTATGAAACTGATTATCATACCTTAAAAGTTGCAATAAGTATATGTGCTTGGGTAAATTTATTAGGATACGGCTTATTTGGTTTGTCATCCTTTGTTTGCACTTGAATATCCGCAAAGTGTCGCTTTAAAACACACATTCAAGGTCCCCTTTCTTTACAAGGGAATGTGCTCTTTGAAATAGTGGATACATTTTGGCCTTTATATTATGTTAACAGTTTAGGTTTCTTATCTCGTAATTAGCTTAAAAGTTTTTGGTTGTATAGATTTTAAAGCTAAGCATGCCGAGAGTTATTACCTTTTCTAGTTGCCATACATGCATAGTTGGAATTTTAGTTAGTAAAATTAATAGAGGTGGCAAGATAGTTGGGTTGGTTAATGGGTCTAAGTCGGTTCGGGTTGAAACAAGTCCTTTATTAGTAGGGGTCAAAACAGTCCGGACCGGGTTAGGTTCACCCATAAACAATTAAATGTCCTCTGCGATAACTTTTTGTTGGTATTTAACAGAAGACTATATCTATATAATCATGATATCTTCACTATAATAACCATGAACTATATAATCATAATAACAATCTATATATATATAAATGAATAAAACAATATGGCAGGATGTATTCATTTCATGTAGACCTTCGGTGACCTTCAACCCATCAAACATAGTTAAATTGTTCCTCCGGTTACTAAATTATTTATATTGGCCTGGTTTGAGATAAATGACAACCTGAATTAACCCTTTCATAAGTTCATGGTTATTACCTCTAGAAGTGAAGATATCACTTTGTCTTTGTTACCTCTTTGGCATTCCTGTAGATGGGTTGTTGGTAACATAAATTGATCGATGGTTCACAAAATGACTCTCGCTTTGCGGAACCATTTTGCAATCTTTGAAGTACATGATTTATTCCCGAACTTGCAATGCAGATTAGAGAATTCGGTGTCAAGATACCAGCGTGACAAACTTGAAAAGAAGGCGAAACCATCCGAAAAGGTGTTAGAACAAAGCAGCAGTACGAAGATTAGGAAACCGCTACGTAAAACAAAAGGTTCGGTAGACCGTTGAAAACGAGAAGTAGAATTGGGATTGAACAAGAATATGATATGTATCATTCGCAGATGAGGATGGGTTTGATGATTAGTATAAATTCCCAATAGCAACTTACAAACCACTGTACTTTTAAAGATTGGATCAACTTTTATTTAGTGACCTCTCGTGGTCAATTAGACATTCCATGTTTCGCTAAGTAGGTAACAAACTAAAGCGATTGGGTAAGTGATGAACTTTCCCAATAGCGGTTTGATGTGTTTGGTAAACCTTTGCACCGCTTAGTATCCGATTCGAGTTGATATTGCATACATTACTTGTAATCATAAATTGGTGACATGTCCGCTCTAAACAATACTTATTATCTCACGCCAGCTACCATTTCTCATATTACGTGAACATGTTCTTTGCATGTAGGCAAGAATTAGAGCATCCATTGATTTTTATTCAAGACAAAACAATTTCAGACATGAACTCCCTTGTAAGAATCTTGGAACTCACCGTAGAGGTAACCAATATAGACACCTTATACCACTCTTTAGCCGGTCTTTTGCTAATTGGTTAACATCACCTTTATCATTTTTATTATTGTGACAGAAACGTAGACCTCTGCTAATTGTGGCGGAAGATTTGGAAATTGAGTTGTTGGCAATGTTGAGGAGGACTTAAGGTAAGCATCTGAATTTGCTTTAGAGCCACTTGTTGATAGCTAATTCATAATAAATACTAAAAAGACATGTGCGTGATTTTATACTTGTAGGTGCGTGCGATTAAATCTCCCGGATCTGGAGATAATAGGAGAGCGAACTTGGAAGATATTGCGGTGCTTACCGGAGGGAGGTAGATAAACATCTATTTCCTAATTGCAACTATAGGTGGCAAAATGGGCAGGTGGTGCATGTCTAGTAATGGGTTAATGGGTCAACTTAATTTCATCTACGTAGAAACTCGTTGGGGTGGGATAAGTTTTAACACATTTTTTTCAAATCTTTTGAACTTGTTATATATGATTAAATAGTTATTTCAAGAATAAACTTGTAGTGTGTTACTTTTTCATCGTCCCTTTTAGTCAACATATATCTTTTGTAATTTGAGTCATTGAAAGATGGTTTTATGTCTCGCGTGTCTTTTTGTAACTAAGAAACCTTACGATTTGGCTTTTTGTAGTGATAATGATTATATACAAATGTTGTGCATATACATGAGAGTTCGATTTATCTCAAGCATGTCAAATAAACAAATGTTTTTTAAAGGCGACAAGTCTTACGAATTGCACACAACATGTTGCCCAAAGCCTATTTTTAAGTCATCTATAGTTACACGCAAAGATAAATGTATATAAGTGTACGTGCATTTATTAGTGAAAAAGATTTATTCACATGCGAAGAAATTTTTTTATACTCGTGTATAAATGTACGTGTATTTACTAGTGAATAAAGTTTATTCACACGCGAAGAAAGAAAGTATATAAATGTACATGTATTTACTAGTGAAAAAATTAGGAGCAATGATTGAAGCTTTGATCTTAATAGCATAATTTTATACTAAAAGTGCAAAAATAAGAGATAAGAGATTGATGTTTAATAAACGATATTTAAGTTTTGTAAAATATCTTCACATGTGAAAATTATGAGCAAAGATTGAAGTTTTAATCTTACTAGCATATTTTCTATACTAAAAGTGCAAAAATAGGAGATATTGATGTTTAATAGACGATTATTTAAGTTTTGTAAGTATATCTTCACATGTGAAAATTATGAACAAGGATTGAGTCATTTGTCTTACTAGCATATTTTTTTATACTGGAAGTGCCAAAATAGGATATATTGATGTTTAATATACGATTATTTAAGTTTTGTAAGACTATTTAATATTTAATAGATGGTTATTTAAGTTTTGTAAGAATATTTTCACATGTGAAAATTATGAGTAATGATTGAAGCTTTGATTTTACTAGCATATTTTTCATACTAGAAGTGCAAATATAGGAGATATTAATGTTTAATAGAC
Source organism: Chrysanthemum lavandulifolium (assembly GCA_022545495.1). Taxonomy (NCBI): domain Eukaryota; kingdom Viridiplantae; phylum Streptophyta; class Magnoliopsida; order Asterales; family Asteraceae; genus Chrysanthemum; species Chrysanthemum lavandulifolium. Next base: position 220,945,508 of record CM040243.1, on the reverse strand, counting down.
GATTATTTAATTTTTATAAGAATATTTTCATATGTGAAAACTATGAGCAAGGATTGAATCTTTGATTATACTAACATATTTTTTATACTAGAAATGCAAATATATGAGATATTAATGTTTAATAGACGATAATTTAAGTTTTGTAAGAATATTTTCACATGTGAAAATTATGAGCAAGGATTGAATCTTTGATCTACCTATTGTATTTTTTATACTAGAAGTGTAAAAAAATGATATATTGAGGTTTAATAGATGATAATTTATATTTTGTAAGAATATCTTTGCACGTGAAAATTATGAGCAAAGATTGAATATTTGAACTTACTAGCGTATATTTTATACAAGAAATGCGAAAATAGAAAATATTGATGTTTAATAGACAATTATTTAAGTTTTCTAAGAAATATCTTCACACGTGAAAATTATGAGCAAATATTGAAGCTTTGATCTTACTAGCGTATTTTTATACTGGAAGTGTAAAAATAGGATGTATTGATGTTTAATAGAAGATTATTTAAATTTTTTAAGAATATATTTGCACGTGAAAGTTATGAGCAAGGATTGAATATTTGATCTTACTAGCGTATATTTTATACAAGAAATATAAAAATAGGAGATATTGATGTTTAATAGACGGTTATTTAAGTTTTGTAAGAATATCTTCACGCGTGAAATTTATGAGCAAAGATTGAAGCTTTTATCTTAATAGCTTATTTTTATGCTAGAAGTGTAAAAATTGGAGATATTGATGATTAATAGACGATTATTCAAGTTTTATAAGAATATATCTTCGAGCGTGAAAATTATGATCAAGATTGAAGCTTTGATCTAACTAGCGTATTTTATGTTAGAAGAGTAAAAATAAGAGATATTAATGTTTAATAAATGATTATTTAAGTTTTGTAAGAATATTTTCACACGTGAAAATTATGAGCCAATATTGAAGGTTTGATCTTACTAATGTATTTTTAATACTAGAAGTGCAAAAATAGAAGATATTGATGTTGAATAGACGATTATTTAAATTTTGTAAGAATATCTTCGCACGTGAAAATTATGAGCAAGGATTAAATATTTGATCTTACTAGCGTATATTCTATACAAGACATGAAAAAATAGGAGATATTGATGTTTAATAGACGGTTATTTAAGTTCTGTAAGAATATTTTCACGAGTTAAAATTATGAGCAAGGATTAAATATTTGATCTTAATAACTAGAAGTGCAAAAATAGGATGTATTGGTGTTTAATAGACGATTATTTAAGTTTTATAAGAATATATCTTCGAGCGTGAAAATTATGAGCAAAGATTTAAGCTTTGATCTAACTGGCATATTTTTTATGCTAGAAGTGCAAAAATATGAGATATTGATGTTTCATAAACAATTATTTAATTTTTGTAAAAATATCTTCACACGTGAAAATTTTGAGCAAATATTGAAACTTTGATCTTACTAGTGTATTTTTTATACTAGAAATGCAAAATAATAGATATTTATGTTTTATAGACGATTATTTAAATTTTGTGAGAATATCTTCGCACGTGAAAATTATGAGTAAGGATTGAATATTTGATCTCATTAGCGTATATTTTATACAAGAAATGTTAAAATATGAGATATTTATGTTTAATAGACGATTATTTAAGTTTTCTAGGAAATATCTTCATATGTGAATATTATGAGCAAATATTGAAACTTTGATCTTACTAGTATATTTTTTATACTAGAAGTGTAAAAATAGGATATATTGATGTTTAATAGACGATCATTTAGATTTTAGTAAATACGCCTACATTTATACATGAGCATATACTTTTTCTTCACAGATAACTAAACACAATTAAATACACGTACATTTATACATGAACATATATTTTTTCTTCGCGGTGAATAAACTTTCTTAACTAGTAAATACATGTACATCTATACATGAACATGTATTTTTTCTTCGCGGTGAATATACTTTTTCACTAGTAAATAAACGATATCTATACATGAGCATGTAGTAAATTAAGAGGTCTCATATTTTACTCAATAATGGCCTCACAATTTGTTTTGTTTTAATCTCATTGGTTCAACATTACAAAACATGAGACACAAACATCAGAGGATCTCAATCCTTTGTCTTGCCACTACCTCCAACTCGTGATATCCTCTTCGGTATATTCAAGTTAACTTTGCATATGATGAATTATCAAAGCAATTGAGTTAATATCAATGGATTTCCTGTCACATTAGGCATTCATCAGCTTCTTAAGTTTTGTGCTTCTTTTATTTTCATGTGTGATGAAGTTGTTCACACATCTTTATAATTTATGAGTCATATACAGGACATATAAATTCACATGTAACCAAGTTGTTCATGCATCTTAGAAAGCTACGAGAAATATATTTTCACATTATTTTCACATGTGACCATGTTACGAGACATATATTTTCACATGTGACTAAGTTGTTCACACATCTTTATAATCTACGAGACATATATTTTCACATGTGACGAAGTTTTCACGCATCTTAATATGCTAGACATATTTTCACATGTGACAAGTTACAACACATTTATTTTCACATGTGACGCACCTTAAAAAGATACGAGATACATATATTGTGACATGTGACCAAGTGATTCACGATCTTAAAAGGTACAAGACATATATTTTCACATGTGACCAAGATGTTCCATGTGTAACAAGTCTTTAGAAAGTAACAAAAGGAAAAGAGAATCAACCTAAGAGATTGTAGGTTTAACTATTAGATACAATAGTTACTTATCTAAAGGTTCTCATGAAACGAGGTTTGACATGTTCATTCGTATCCATTGCTGAATTTGCAAGAAAAAGATTGACCACTTGCCATACAAAGAAATGTTAATTTCAAGACGACTTATTAACTTTTTTCACATGTGAAGGTTAACAATAAATACTAGTAAAAGTAAGAAAACTTGAAAAGAAACCTTTATTCAAAATATATTGATTGGGCTTGAATGAAAATGCATGACCTTAAGAACACAAGACTAATGAAAGCATGTTGATTGATTTGGATATTCATTTTAGCTTGAATCTCAACCATTTTGTATTTGAAAAATGTGCATCAAATTAGGATTTCAACTGATAGATCATGTATACATTTATGTTTGAATCCATCAAATGATAATGTTTTCTAAACAATCTATAACAAATCAAAGCAAGATTGAAATGCCATTGAACACCATGTTGTTCCTCGCTATACAATACAAAAAAAAAAAAAAAAAAAAAAAAAAAAAAAAAAAAAAAACTTTGCTCATGAGCACATATACTTTTGTTTGCTAGAGTACATGTTCTCAAGCTTACCAAACCAAACACCAGTAATGTGTAAATTCGCTTTTGTTCAAAAATAAAAAAATTTGATACATGAATTAATTATAGAAATCACAAAGATCAAACATGTGCATCACCCTTGAAAGCAAAGACGGTGTCCTAGGGTCGGTCATCCACATATGAAAAAGCTCCAACTTTAAGTTTGATAGAGGATACCGAATTATTCTTGTCCCCACCTTCCACTTCGGGTATATTAAAATAAGATTAGTCTATAATGATTGTTATATGAAACATGAATTTGTCATTAACATAAAGATTTGCATAACTACCTTCTAGATTAAGCTCAATAACTTGAGGCCAGTAACGAGGACCACAAACTCTAACCACATTTAACTGCAGCAGGTATCGAACATCAAGAAAAAGCTATAATAGCAAAAAGTCTGGCACATAATGCATATAATTACACTAATAGTATGTGAATATACCGTGCCTTGTTTCATAAATTAAACGATACACTACACCAATAGAAAAATGTGGAATACCGTGTCTTGCAAGCTCGGGAAGAATGCAAGGAGTGACCTTGCAGAAACTTGTTTCTGCATAATGTTGAGTTTCCTTGATTATAACTTCAAGAGGAGCATAAACTGGTAGGCCTGTGTCCACATCAACTCTTTGCACCCACCACTAGGGGTGTTATCGGGTCGGGTTATCGGGTTGTCGGGTTAAGTCGGGTTTTGAGTTTTGAAAAAGTGACCCGCAACCCGACCCGATAAGAAATCGGGTTATTGGGTTCGTGGTTATCGGTGGTTAAGTCGGTCGGGTGATTAGGGTTGTCGTTATAACATAAATCCAACTCTACGATTAGATCGCCACTTTCAATGTTTAGACTTTGGTTTAGAAAACTATATCCATTAGTAACCGATTGTAGCTCAAAGTCTAATCACATGATCAAAAGCCTTATAACTACAAGAAAGTAACCGAGATATAATCTAATGTTTAGACTTTTGCGTAATGTGGAAATGTAAAAGGAGTAATATTGATACAACATACGACTAACTTTTGCACTTGTTCTACAATGGTTTGTGTAACATATAAGGTGTTTGATTGATGCTAATGGTGTTAAAATGATCAAGAATACAAGAGATGACTAGCTAGTGGTAATTAAACATACTACGTGTAAGCTAGAAAAAAATAAATAAACGGAAGGCGTGAGAAGCATAAATTATCACCGAACCGTGTACCACGGCTATCAACGGCCTTCACAAGAGTTGGGACTAGTGGCATCCCGCCAAACTCGAGATACAAACCTATTCACACACTCGGTCCTTTTATGTTATGACCTCCCAAGCCATCGATACTGTTGATCCGATCTCATTTATCTTGCCTACATTTGGACATCGACACGTAGTTAAAGATAATGCTAGTGTCTAATCCAGAGAATAAAATTGAGATATAATCTTTCACCGAAATACCTTTTGCCCATATAGAGGCGCATTTGTTGCATTAGCAACCGAAACGACAATGCGATGTCCTCACGCCTTCTGCTTAGATTCATTAAAACTTGGTTAAAGTAATGCAATAACTTCCTTGCAGGAGCGAATGGTAAAAGTATGCGGTAAATTAGAATAATATGAAGGGTACCTATTCCTCCTTACATACTCCAAGAGCGATGCGCATTTCATTTGTGTACATACGCAGTACTTCCTGTGGAAAAAGATGCCTTAGAGTATCATCTTGTATGTACCGGTCCACCATACAGCCACCATCCACCATAGATATAGGAATATCCATTCTCTTCTCGCACAAATAATAAAAGTAAACCAAGTGCATTCGTTAATCAATACCGTGAGGAGTTCTAGCTCAAAGGTAGAAGCCTTATAACTACAATCCAAAGGAAAGGTCAAAGTCTAAACATGATCAAAAGCCTTATAACTACAAGAAAGGATGCATTACATCAATTACTTCAATTATTAACTCTACGTATTATAATCACATGCATGTAGTATTTCAAGCTTAATTGTATGCATATATTTTATACTATATCAAATCTATCGAATTAGGTAAATAGTGTCATGAGAATGCCTTAGGACTCGTCAATCGTTACTTGTTGGACTTGTGATCGTAATGTATCAAATCAAAATAGATAATCTCAAAGATGTAATTAATCGACATGAATGAATTAAGAAACTAACAATTACAATCCTTATAAATCTTCGAAATAAATAAAAATAGTGTTCATGAGTAAATTGGATCCGATAAACATTTCGAACAAAGGCATTTTGGACGTGTACTAAAATTTTATTTTGAAGACTAGTGTAGTCAACTGTTTTTTAACAGTATATATGTAATATCAAATTGCGGCAAATTATATAGTGATTTTCGGGTCTTATCGGTTGACTCGATAACCCGATAATAAAAATTATCTAACCAGAACCCGACCCGATAATAATGTCGGGTTATCGGGTTCGGGTGAAACTAACCCGATAAGTCTTTTCAACCCGATTTAACCCGACCCGATAAGGCTTATCGGGTTCCGGTTCGGAAGTGTTTATCGGATCATCAAATGGGATCCCACCATTGGTCAACCTACTAACAGAAGGAACGATTAGAGGCAAAAAAAATGCAGCCACAGCTTTGTTTAACTTGACCCTTTCCCAATCAAACAAAGCAAAAGCTATAGAAGTCAAAGCGATTAAACCTTTATTAAAAATTCTTAAAAACGACCAATTAGATATGATTGATGAGGCTCTTTAGGTACTTCTGTCAGATGGGAGAAAAGAACTTGGAAAACTTTCATTTATCGAGACTCTCGTAAAGTTTATGAAAGAAGGGACCCCAAAAATCAAAGAATGTGCAGCAGCAGTTCTTCTTAAGCTTTGTACAAATAATAATAATCCTATGGTCATTGCACTTCAGTACGGTGTTTATGAGCATGTATCAGACATTTCCCAGTATGGGACTAAAAGAGGGAAAAAAGAAGGCAATGGCGATTTTGCAGCTTATGAGTAAAAGGGGACAGATTCCTAGCTACAAAACTGTTCCAAGCCAACTCAACGTCTCAACCCCACTCGTTACCTAAACCCGCCCGAGCAGCCCATATTGTCACCTATGGTGGACTAAACGCTTTTGGCCCGGTGGCTCACCATATCAAGTAACATAATTGTTCTTGCATATAAACAATTTACACATCACATCTTCTGAGTTCAGTCATAGCACAAAAACAATAACAATATTCCAATCATTTTTTTGTGAAAGGTTCGATTTTGTACATAGTGATACATCGTATTGGTTATGAATGCAAGCATTACGGCAATAGAGAAGCCTAAAAGCCTCAAATGCAAGCATTATTCGAATTCATCGATATCATTATGTTATTGTGATTGAGATTGTTAATGCAAGAAATGAAGTTAAAGAAATGATGAATTACCTTGCAAATCGGGATCTTCTATGTATCCACCTTAAATAAACAAAATCTCGCTTTTTTTGTGATTTACATCTACGCTTGTTGAAGCAACCAGTGTCTTGAAACTCCATTACATATTTTCCGTCCACTCACTTCCCCGAACAATGATAATTGCATGTTCTCAAGAATACTTAAGTGGTTCATTTCAAGTACGAATAATTCTATTTAGATACCAATGATGTCGATACTCTCTGCTAAATTTATTATTTGCTATATCCGGTCTCTTTAAAAAGACATCCCAAGGAAAGCGTCATCATCACCGAATAATTATTCTTGAAATACACAAAGACTTCAATCTACCACCTAGCTTTCTAAATTTTGGCATTGCACCTTCAAACCGGTTGTCCATCAAACTCGTCATTCTTAATTTCCTTAACCTTATAAGCGAGTCTACATCAATATCCCGACAATTTCGGACAATCTAGTCGCAACCCCCATATGTTTCCATTTAAGCATATTACACCTCTCAAGGTGGAGTTTTCCTTGAAGATCCTATTCGGGACATGGCAACCTTGTGGTTTTGGGTGCCAAACAAGTTAAATAAAAGACTATCTAAAAGGAAAATGGGGTCGATGGTAAGTACATGGTTGAAAGTCACCCAAAATGTATTTCTTATTATTACGAGTTGCGACCTCTTAGGTTTTTTTTTTTTTTTTTTTTTAAGAAAAGTAGATTATAAGTTATAAGATAAAATGTTTTAGATCAACCCAACCCGCTTTGACCCATTAAAGGAACCCGTCACACACCCCACCGCCTAATAACCTTTATTATGCAACAAGTTGTTATATTTTCTAGTGTTAAAAAGGATAATGGCTCACCGTGACGCCAACATCCGAAGGACCGAACCCCGAGGAACAACCTTCTTTCTCTGTACAAAATCAAGACCAACTCCTTCATTTAGTACACCTTCTTTCTCAGACAAAATCGGCACCAACTCCTTCATTTAGTACAAAATCAACCCCGAGGAACAACCTTCTCTTTCTATGAATGACTTGGTGAATTTAAGTTTATAATCCTTTTAAGATAGCTTCTTTTCAAGTCTCTCACGCTCCTCTAGCTCCTCGCTCTCTTTGTCTCTCGCTTTGCATTATTTCATCCAACTTGGCTCTTCTTTCACCTCCTCTTTCTTTTTCCTTTCACCTCTGATATTCCAAGTAGGATTAAAACGATCGCCTTATAAAACCTTCTAGTTTACATCATTAAGATTTTACTATTTTCTATTGCAAGACTTCGGTGTAATTGTAAAACGAAAACCGACACTTTATTTAAGACATGAAAGTAACAAATAAGCGCAATTAAGTACTACAAGAATAAAAATGTTTGATGTGGAGTAGTCTCGTAAATATGCTCGCATAATATGCCTAGCGAGTGTCGGATGGTTACTAGTATTAAGTTGAATACTCATTGGTCACGGGTAAATCGTGAATAATTGGTCTTGAATCTCTAGAAACAAAGAAACCGCTTGTTGGTAGCTATTTTGACAAAGTTTACCTCTAGCAGGTAGATTAAAAGAGTAGCTCAAAAAGAAAAGGCTTTAAGATCAGCCAAAGTGTACATTTAATCTATAAACCTACCAACTCTCTGAGATCATTTTAGTTGAAAGAATAATTGAATCGTTGAAATACTGTGACTTTTGTGATCACGTTTAACACTAATAAGTTTTGAAGTTTGTTGAGTCTGTTTTTTATTTTATTTATTTATTATTATTATTAGTGTTCTCTTTTTTTTGTATGTGCGTGTGTGATGGGGTGAGGAGGATACCATCCCGTTTATGAGCTTCCTCCTCTTCACGCAGCCTTGTTCGATCTTTCTTCTTCATCCTCGATAATATAACATCTTCCTCTTAATTTCCTTTCATCTCTTCGTGCTCAAGAACTTGACCGAGACGTTCTTCCTCTCTGCTCTCATTCTTTCATACTCCGCCTGTCGACGGCTTAGTACTCTTTCCCGAAGCGCATCCGCATTCACAAAATAAAAATAAAAAAGTTATAGCAAAAGTGTAACAGAAGGAATTAGTAAAATGAAAGAGAAGAACGTTCAACCATCAATCTTGTTAAATGACCTTATGTTCAAGAACTCTTTGGAGCCTATTCTTTTCCTTGACATCACCATCATGACGGCCTCTCGCCACTCAACCTCGAGCTACAAAAGCACATAAATTGTTGAAGACAATTAATGTAAAAGTTATATAATAATGAGGTAAATTGGCGAAATTACAAATAGTTTACAAAATTACAAAATAATTTTCTCACACGGAGTCAAACCACGTGCAATACTTTCTTAACCACACCCACTAATAACACACACCATGTTTTGGGATCATCACGAGTTGTTTATTGACCGAGATTAAGCTTTCACTTGATTTTGTATCTAAAATGGCAAAAGAATTGCTTTACTTTTATCGCCATAGTAAGCATTCAGAAAATATCCGTATCCATCAACCAAAAGTCTCCATCTAATAGCATTTTTCACTTGTGAAGATACACTTATTAGACTTAACTTCATTACTTGTTCATATTTTTCACGAGCGAAGATGCTATCAATATACTTCAAACATAAAAAATTCCTCTAATAACATCAAAACTTAATTCCTTGATGATATCTTCACACGCGAAGATGCTCTTACTAAACTTAAATCATCAAAAATTCCGCTAAAATCATCAAAACTTAATTCCTTGATGGTATCTTCACACGAAATCATCCAAAATTCCGCTAAAAACATCAAAACTTAATTCCTTGATGATATCTTCACACGTGAAGATGCTCTTACCAAACTTAAATCATCCAAAATTCAAAAAAACATCAAAATTAATTCCTTGATGATATCTTCACACGCCAAGATGTTCTTAATAAACTTAAATCATCAAAATTCCGCTAAAAACATCAAAACTTAATTCCTTGATGATATCTTCACACGCCAAGATGCTCTTACCAAACTTAAATCATCCAAAATTCCGCTAAAAACATCAAAACTAATTCCTTGTTGATATCTTCACACGTGAAGATGCTCTTACCAAACTTAAATCATCCAAAATTCAATTAAAAACATCAAAATTAATTCCTTGATGATATCTTCACACGTGAAGATGTTCTTAATAAACTTAAATCATCAAAATTCCGCTAAAACATCAAAACTTAATTCCTATATGATATCTTCACACGTGAAGATGCTCTTACCAAACTTAAATCATCAAAATTCATTAAAAGCATCAAAACTTAATTCCTTGATGATATCTTCACACGTGAAGATGCTCTTACCAAACTTAAATCATCCAAAATTCAGCTAAAAACATCAAAACTTAATTCCTTGATGATATCTTCACACACGAAGATGCTCTTAATAAACTTAAATCATCAAAAGTTCCGCTAAAAACATCAAAACTTAATTCCTTGATGATATCTTCACACGCGAAGATGCTCTTACTAAACTTACATCATCCAAAATTCTGCTAAAAACATCAAAACTTAATTATTTGATGATATCTTCACACGTGAAGATACTCTTACTAAGCTTATATCATCAAAAATTCCGCTAATTAACTAGCTTATAACAACTAAAACCTAATTAATAATCAGTATATTCACATGTGAAATATGTACAAATTAATCAATTCTAATAAGTTCAAACACGTAACAATTATAAATTATACAATAAAATTTAATCAAAAATAACATAAGCTGATCTTCTTCATCAAACTCACCTTCTGTTGACCTAATTTAATTAATATATCCTTCTTCATCAGTAATATTTGTCGAATTTTATGTTTTTATGATCAAGTAATATTCCGGTGATGATTCCTGTAGCGATTCCGGTAGAAGACGGTGTTTGATTGTATTAGAAAGTGAACGACGGTGGAAATCGGTTGTAGAAGGTGAAGCGGTGGTTCGATTTGGCGGTGAAGCGGTCGTTTGAACGACGGTGGTTGTGATCGGAGATTATTGAAGTTAGTTGGATTGGAGAGGAAGTTGTGTGTTTTCACGTTCACCGTATATGATGTGTGTTTTTTTTTCCTCTACATATTAGATGTGGGTCGGTAATTACAAAAATACCTTTGGTTAGTGTAAATGTTCGGCTAATCTTAGCCATTAGATCTAAAAAAAGGAGGGACTAGATAGAGGCTAGGATCTCTTCTCGCTTCTCACCAAAATTAGACTTCTCACAAGAATATATATATATATATATATATATATATATATATATATATATATATATATATATATATATATATATATATATATATATATATATATATATATATATATATATATATTTATAAATACAAGTGAAAGTAAATTAGTACACGGATTCATGAGAAAGAGTCCTGGTTCAAGTCGAACATGAGTCAAAGTACGAGGCACGTCAATTCTGAGAAGCTACAATTCCTGAGTGAGCAATTTTCATTTCTGATGGAAACCAGGTCATGATGTTCATGATTGAATTGAGCATTGTACCTGAAAAAGACTGAGGACACTTTGCACTAGAAACACATGTAGTATTGCAAATAGATGAGTTAGTGACATGAGTAACTTCACTATTGGATGTTGCACAGTTTGATCTAGGAGTGTCATTAATAGAAATTCCTTTAGGTTCAATATTCTTGAAGAGTTTTCCTGGGCATCCACTTAAGGCAAGATCTAGGTATGTAAGTCCGTTTGGATCCCGAAACTTAAATAATCTACCGTGGGAATCCATTTGAAGCAACTGCTAGTAGATTTGGATGTAGCCACTTCCCTGTTTTGAATATTGCTTCTTTTGTAATTAGTTTGTTTCTTAGGGGATTGATCAGTCATTTGATGCTTCTTATAAGGACTAGATGAACTCTTAACATTCATGGACTTAGGCCTTCGAACATTAAGCTGGGGATTGTTATTCATCATATCGAAATGAGATAGTGAAGTGACTGGTTTTGACAAAACAGAACTTGGGAGGCAAGCTTAGATTTTGATGGTTTAAATCTTCGCTTCTAAAAGCATCACGCCCTAACCACAAGACGTTTGGAGTCGTTCAGTACAATTGGCTTCCCCAAGGTTGATGGTTTTGCAAACTTAGTGTTCACCCTATTTCCAATAGATTTCCTAAGCTCATTTTTTAAGGCAACAATAGTGAAGAACTTATCTTGAATTTGGGCTTTGAGGGCATCAATGTCTGCCAACAAGGAGTTAGTTTGATTTATCAACTTGGAATTGTTCTCTGATAAGTTCTTTCTTAAAGACTCATTTCCCCTTAATAGGTTAGACACACACAGAGCCAATTCATCATTCCTAGATTTCAGCGTGTCACTCACCTCATGGTTAGGATTGTTCATCCCTGTGTTACCTTTCTTATGCAGATCTGAGAGTTCTAATTTCAAATTGCATATGGTTGAATCTTTGTCCTGAATATGGGTTTTTAAGTGGTTAATTTCAAAAAATTCTTGAAATTCTGGGAATTTCGGATTTATTCAAGTTTTTGTAGCAAGAAAACTTTCTTCTCTTTGTTGTATTGCAATTTCCAAGGAAATACAATATTTTTCAAGAATTGAGTATTTGTTTGAAAGTTCATCATAAACCCATTTCTCAACCATGTCATTTGTTTTAAAGATTTTAGATTCAGGCTTAACCAAGAAACATTTATCAATATCATAATCAGAATTAGAATCAAATCGATCAGGTACATTATTAAATACATTATGTTGATCAGTTAAGGATACCTCATCACATGACACCGGTTCATTTGCTGGTATGGCATCTGTATTCACCTCATGCATAGCAGGAGGTACTGAAATGCAAGTTGTTTCAAGATTTTCTGATTCTGAGCCTTTGTATTTAGTACAGTCGGTTTCATCATCCTTTGTTGTATCTGATATTCTGCATTCAGCATCATCCGTTCTTTCAACTGATCCATTACCCGATTTATCACAACTTTCACTTAATTTATTCTGACATCCGTTCAACACATTCAACTTATCATTCTCTTGAGCAGCTTCCTTAATGTACGTTTCCACATTATCCATAAGTTGGATAAATGTGTTGATGAACTCATGAATTTCCATTCCAGTATGTTTCTTGAATGAAATTCCAGTCACTTGTTGATCAAAGTCTTCGGAATATTCCCCATTGATAAATGGCTAAAACTGGTTGTAGATTACTTGAAGTGCAGCATTAGAGTCATCCATTAATACATTCTTTTTGGTAATTTGAAGCTTCAGTTGTTCTAAGTTCAGCAACACAGTTCTTGTCAATGTGGATAAGTCCTGACGGAAGATAGCACTGCATGATCGATCCCTAGTTGTGGATAACAGTTGTGTGAGGTGCTGATGAAGTAGTTGAAAGGACTCAATGTTGCATTCCATTTCCCTTGCATCATGTATCATTAATAAGTGTGATTCATTGATATTTGACTCAGAATGTAAAGGGTTGTGATCATAATTTGTTGAATCAGTCATGGTTAAACATTCGAATAGCGCATGCTTCATTGTTCGGTGAGGTATCATAGAGTTCAAGTACTTTGGAGATTAAAGGGTCAATGATGTATGTCATTGTGTTGATGGATATTAGGCACAGGTAACTTGCATCAATTCACTAAATTGCAAAATTTCTTGAAGACAAGTCGCTACTTACCCAAGTCGCTAGGTACTCAAGTTGCTATAAACCTTAGAAACAAGTCGCTAAGACACCAAGTCGCTAAATACAAGTCGCTAAGGCACCAAGTCGCTAAGCAGACAAGTCGTTAAAGAACAACTCGCTAAGTATCAAGTCGCTAAGTAGCAACTCGCTACGAACAACAAAGACAAGTCGCTAGAGATTATAGAGACAAGTCGCTAACCCAACCAAGTCGCTAGCCGAAGTGGAACCTCCACTAACTTGTACTGTTTGTCGGCTTGTCTCAATAGACAAGTCTCTTAGATCAAGTCGCTACAACTTAAACTACAACTCGCTGGAAATTACTAAAGCAAGTCGCTACGAAGAAAAACACTCCGAGACTCAAGTCGCTAAGTTGAAAAACTTCAAAACCACACTTTTCAATCCAAAACAAGCTCAACCACAGTGATTCAAGCTTTCCAAATCAAAACCCAAGCACTTACAATGATTCTAAACACAAAAGTACACTCAAAATAAAAACTTTAACACAAGAAATGATCCAAATACCACTAAACTTTTTAAACCCAAAAACCATATAAAACCACTAGAAATCCAAGGATATGTAAGAGAGATGATCAAACCTTGGCTCTTGATACCATTTGTAACATATTGGATTTCACAAACACACAAACAATCACAAATATGGGCGTATGATTATATGGTTTTAGAGAGAGAAAGTGGGATATTCTAATAAGAGAAACTCATGGAAGGTTAGATTCCAAATGAACATCCAACCCTCTCGGGGAGAGGGCTATTTATACAAAGAAGCACGCCCTCCTTCGGGATGTGGATCAGGCATACAATAGGTAAAGACCCGTCCTTCCTCCACGGTGTTGCACTAGACTAAACTACTCTAATAACTAACTATCAATGACATAATAAACGATATGTCTACGAGCTAACTTAAGCTAGATTGTATATGGGGTGACCGATGCTTCACCATAGAATTTCCAATTCCTAGCATAGTATCTCTGAGTAAAAGTTAGTTCACCTGGCCTATTTTCCAAAATGTCCAGCCGTTCACAAACGGATTTATAACGAGTAACTTATGACCTCTCAAACTTTCCCGAAAACGCATTTTAGCCCGACTACCTCACTTCACCATCATTTTTATCTAGGATCGAGACTCGTATTGACAAAAGTTCATTTACGACTTTTAGATAATGTTACAAGCATTCCAAAACCGCGAGTTTGTTTCCTAACACTCGATATTCACTATTTTACGACTAGCTTTTCGAGGCCACTTAGCCACTTTCACGAATTATCAAATTACATTATTTTGTGACGAAAAACTATAATTTCTTGATAAATCACTAAACGACTATCGTAGGATTTCGTTTCAACGTAAGTACTTGTAAAGTATTTTATAACATGACGAGATGTCATAAACATATATTTCGGCGATAAACTCTATTTTCAAAAATGCACAAGTGGTATGGATATCATATGAGTTTGCATGCACAGCATTGTTTCATGACTTATATTAGATCATATCATTCATAATAGGTTGCAGTTTGAGATTGCGCCTCATTTCAGTGTATCCACTTTTGCCATCATATCATTGTATCAAGTGAGTTTTCATAGCCCCGTTTTATTCAAGTTTATACATTATTTCAAACTTACGGGGGAGAATACATTGCACATCATTTTATTACGATACCAAGTATATCAAATTCATTACATTGCTTAAGTTATTTCATTGCCAATTGAATGTCCCCATTTAATAATCATGAACCGTTAATTCGGAAGAAGCGAGGTGAGTGAATAGATCTATTGAGGTGACTCCTCCATCCGGTCGGTGGATTCCAACCGGTCAAACGGATGCATTTCATTTAATATCATAATTTGAGTTGTTTGGCAAAACACTGCTGGGACGAACATCATGATCGCCTAGTTTCGTGTCATGTGCTTATAGCAATTGTAACATTTTATGTGACATATTTGTCATACATGACTTATACTTGTGGTGGTCGTATAAAACATTTACATAAACTCTATGAACTCACTCAACCTTTGTGTTGACACTTTTAGCAATGTATTTTCAGGTATCTAAGGCATATACTTCATGGCATGCATGTGGACTTATCATAGAGTCACGGTGACGACGCGTCTCACATGGAATTTATGCACTTTAAAAACATCGTTTGGATTGTAACAAACTTATTTCCGCAAATGTTGACTACCTTTTGGGACCTATCTTTTGTAAAATCTGAATGTTTTATTATATCAAACGATGTGCTTTTCAAATGATACTTTAGGTCATTCAATATAATCAGAATCGTGATGTTATGGCGTCATCCCCGAGAATTCCATTCCATTGCAAAATGTATTTTGGGGTGTGACATTAGGTATGATGAAAAAGGATAAAAATGAGAATATGGGAAGAGTGTCGATGAGACGTAGCTAGAACTGAATAAACCTAACAAGGTTCTAGTAATGAAGTCTCGGTAAGCACCGAATGGGTTGAAGAATGAAAAAGAAATGAATGTGAAAAGGTGAAAAAAATAGCCCTCCAACAATTCAACCTTAGGCGTAAACCGGGTTCAATACATATGCTACTAGTGGTTACTAAGGTAACACTGTATTGAAGACAAGACGTCATGGACCCAGTGACGCACCGCACTAAACTTCCCAAGCTACTCAAGTTCCTCTTAAAAGGACTTGTTTCATTCTCACGGGAACCTACATTATCTATCGATTTTCTCTTAGAGATTGTTGATATTGAAGAAGGAGACCCTCTCCCTAGTCTCCGGCATAGGAACCAAATGTGCACAACTCGAGTCTAGAGCCAAGAGATCATCCACAATATCTCATTAGGACACAAAAATAATGAAGACTTGCTGTTTCACACAATGTGGAAAGTAAGTATATATTGAGAGTCCTACGCATTCTCCTTGTGGTATTGTAGAACATCCGAGTGATATGTAAAAGTATTCACGATGAAGATGGAAATCCTTCTAGAGCCAACATCAAACAAGCTCTTGGTGGGTGACATGTGAGATCTTTCCAAAGATCAAGCTTGTGAAACCGGATAGAAACAATGGGCGATTCATACTTGAATCAACCTTGGTCCAGAAATGAATTGACGAATACTTTTGGAAAAACCGCTCGATGTGCAAATCTTCTTTTCTCTAGCACGTCGAATGTGTATTCATGTTTTCAAACACAAAACTATCTCTCAAAAAATACTTTTGGAAAACCGTTCGATGTGCAAATCTCTTCTTTTCTCTAGCACATCGAATGTGTACTCATTTTCTAATACAAAAGTATTTCGGTTGAAAATTGATCTTTCTTATAAAACCTTCATTGTATTGCAAAACTCTTTCTTCTAAGCAATATGCGATTGTTTTAAAATCAATTTTCATCAATCGATGAATCTCAATTACCGGTTCACTCACTCCTTATTGTCTTCTTTGAGACGTTTCGGTTTGAGAACGGCTAGAACAAATTGCGAAACCACATCAAGGAGATTCTTTGGAATTATACATGATCACGTGCGGTACTTGTACCGATAAACGGGGACCGTGGGCGTGTACTCAATTCAACGAAGTGATCAAAGACACTTTCGTGCGTTTTATTGCTAATCGTTGTTTGCGGTACATTTGACGGTTGCGGTTGATCGAATCGAGAAGTCAATCCAAAGCGCATGCTCACAAGATCCACACTTAATTAAAGAAATCATGACTAGTGCATATCTACATAACTTGGCTCGATATTTTTATACTATGCTTCGCTACGCCATCGCAAATATCATGAACCAAGAAAGCTTCCGCTACTACGATGGAATGATGTCATGATCACGAAAGTGTGAGCATGTCGGTCCAAAAGTCACAACATCACATGATGGCAACACAATAAAGGGTGATCCAGAGATTTCACATGGCTGATGGTCTCAAAGAAAGCTCAAGATCATCAAGATGTGGATCGGTTCAACGACCTCCACTTAAAGTACAAAGTAATCGGACTTTGAAGAATCATCGCTAAAGCACAAAGATGCGAAATCGAGAATTGAAGTCTCACGAGCTCAAGATCGAAGAAAACAATAGAATGCTAGGATTGAAATGTAAATCATGGGGTGACCTCCTGGGGAGATTGTTAGGAATTAGAAATTCCATGTGAAGTGTCGGTCACCCCAACTATAGACTAACACAAGTTAGCTCGTAGACATTTCGTTATTCTTTTTACTAGATTAGTTATTAGCGTAGTTTAGCTTAGCGTAACACCGTGGAGGAAGGACGGTCTTTACCTAATGTATGCCCGATCCACGCCCGGATTGTGAGAGGCGTTTAGTTTGTAACTATAAATACCCTTCCCACTAAGGGAAAGGTGGTGCTTCTTCAATCTAACCTTTCATTTGTTGTTTAACTTTCACTTTCTAAAGATCACCCTCTACTCTCTCTAAAACAATAGCATACTTGTTTAATCATAATCCTAGACCACCGAATCATCAAACAACATAAAATATACGATCCTACAATTATCTCGTCACTTAAAATGAAAATAGTGACCAAGTATTCAATCACTCATAGTTTTAAACCCGTTGTCACTGCACCTCATAAGTGACGAAATTTTTCGTCACTAATCTGTGACGATTTCTTTTTGGTCACTTACTGAATTTGTGATGGAGCTTTAGTGACGATCGGTGACGACTCTTGTTTGGTCAATAACAGATTCAGTGACCATTTTTGTATTGTTAGTGACGAAAGCTGTTTTGTCACTATAGGTGCATGTGGTTTTCTTGTAGTGAATAACGACCAAAGATACAAATATTTTGAAGGACACAGTTATTCAAATATGTTGAATAATACGCCAATTCATCAAGTTATTGGCGTCAAAAGTAATGTGTGGTCTTCTCGCCCCATTATATGGGCTATCATAACGTTCCACATACGCTTAGACTTCGTGTAATACTTGGTTTTGGGCTGAGTTTTGAAATCTGATTATGATTAATGTTGAATTAATTCATGATATCATATGATAATATTAGACATGACTAGAATGGTATTCATTGGCGCTGCTTGTGGCCTATAACTAATTTTTTGATAAACAATATATACAATATATTTCGATTACATGTTTATTGTAATAATGACTTTATGTAGAGGTGTGCAGGTTTGGTTTTGGCTAAAACCAAAACCGAACTCGAAACGCGATTTTGTAGAAGTTTGAGGTCCGGAGGTGGTGAGGTGCGGATCTGAAGATTTTTATTTTATTATTATTATTATTATTTTTTATTTTATTTTTTTATGTTTTTGAGTAAGTTGTGTGATGTTTTATAGATGATGGTTAAAGACAATTAATTTTATAGATGCTACAAGTTTATGAATTTAAGACAATTAATTTTTAGATGTTACCTTTATATGTGTATGTAACAAGCTACTTAAATTTTCTTTTATAGTAATGTTTTTTCTTAAAAATTTATGACTTCTTTATTTAGAAAGTCATAAACTCTTTATATAAGAAGATAGATATAGATAATGTTTCACAAAATTCATAGATTTAAGATTTTGAGAACAAAAGATTCTTTACAGATCAATCTCCACCCTTCATTTTATTTGATCTAATTGATGAGATTAATCTCAACAATTTAAAAACTCTCTTCATCATTTTTTTTCAAATACTAATATCTTTCAACCGTTCATCATTAAGCGAAAAAATATATATCATTCTGACGAAAGATTTAATTATCTTTCTATAGATAAGGACTTTGATATACTTTCGACATAAAAAAACATTGATATTTTCACTTATTTTTAAGTTTTTCGTTTTTTTACGTTCTTCGAAATTTGCATTAAAAATCATATACGATAAAACACTAACTTGAATATCACATGTGATATTAGTGTTAAATTATATATGATATGTAATATCACATGTGATATTAGTGTAAAATCACATATGATATAACATATCATATATGATTTAACACTAATATCACATGTGATATTCGATTAGTGTTTTATCATATGTGATTTTTTCATGCAAATGCGATAATGTAAAAAACGAAAAAAAATTAAAAAGTGAAAAAAAGTGATTTTTTTCTTTTCCAAAGTATATTAAAATGCTCGTCTATAGAAAGATAATTAAATGCTCGTCTCGACGGTATAAATATTTTTGCTTAACGATTAACGGTTTAAGAGGTATTTAAATTATAAAAATAAGTAAAATAATAAAATGTTTTAATCTCGATCATTGATTTCTTTTTAAATAAATGGCGAAAATAAGTCCCTTAACATGTGTGAAAAATGTGGTATGTAAAATAACTCTCATCAAATTCATAAATCCTGTAAGTTTGGAGGACTTTCTCGAACAAGTCATGAATAGTTGATGTATCAAATACTTAGGCGGTTCCAATAAGTCGATCGACCCATGGCTCGATCGATTCATGAATCGATCTTCCTTGCTGTGGGACATGTCGATCACAAGCTTTTTGTTTAACTCGATCGTATGTAAGATCGAAACAAACACACACATAAAATAACACTCACCCTTTTAATTAGTTTTAATAAAGGTCGTCTTTATGAAGCACCCAATCGCTGAAGGTCATTTGGAGAGAAATCTTGACGTAATATGGAAAATGAGGGATTGAGTCCTCATCGAACCAACCTTCTTGACAGTCAAAGAGAATATAGGTCGAGGTGGCGAGGACTGATTAAATGTGTGCTTACGGAAACTCACTATAGTGAAATTGACATTTAGTGACACTGATTAAATGTGGCGAGGACTGGTAAAAGTTAAAATTTAAGATTTAATAACATTTCTTTTTGAAAATTGTTGAGAAGTTAAACCCGTAAATTATGATATACTAGCAAGGTATACGACGATCTGTGTTGATTACCCTATAACTAAATTTTCAATGAACAAATGTTATTTTACATACCAAATTTTTAAGAATTGTATATTTTAGTGAAGGGGTGAATTAAATTGTGTATTAGTTGTATATATTGAATAGTGTATTTTAGTTTTATTTGTATTTGTACATTGTGCTTAGGTAGTTGTATATATTGTGATGGGGTGTATTAATTGTATGTATGTAAGAAATAGTATTTGCTTAAAATAAATTATGTTTTACATAGTTGTACAATATGTTTTATAAGTAGTATTTGTTTAAATTCTAGTTTAGAAAATCTTAAACTCATAAATAGGAGAAATGGTCATCCCTCAATTATAAATAGTATAGATTATTTAGCCACTAATTATAGAGTAAGACATAGAGAAACCTAATTGACCCAAACTCATAATCCGGATTTGGGCCAATTCGATCTATCACCTAATACTCTCTTACAGTTCAAGCGGTAAAATCACAAAAGCTCGAACTGGAGTAAAACATAAAACATTAAAACTATAACTATTTTTGTTGATGAAGACATCTTGTATTAAGCAGATTTTACATAACTTTGTTCTTCAAAATCTTCACTATGTAAGAGCAGAAGCAATTGATTGATAAGGTTTATTATTAATTATTATTATTATTACTTATTTTTTATTTTTATTTTGTTTATAAAACGTCACTTCATTAAAAAACCAAAAGGAGTTACAAAAAATTGGTGTGAAGTCGAGACACTAGTTGGGCTCCAACTCCTTTCTGAAATAAAGAAACAAAGATCTAGAATGGAATAAATAAAAGAGAAATATTGAAACATTGCTTTGTTTAGATTTTGAGAATTACAAAAAAGAATAAAAAAAGAGTTTGGCGACAAATTTATTGGCATTTTAGCCAACAAAAGCCCATCGTCAAATCGAGGGATTCAATTAACCAATGAAAGGCTCAATTGCAAAATCGAGCCCTCTCATTGTTTAAATCAAAGCCCGCCATAATAAACTTATACCCGCCTCCTTCTCATTCTTTACCACGCCCTAAAAAAACCCTAAATCTTCACAACCTCTTCAAGAAAACATAACAAGCCGGTTCCTCTTCGTTCATGTAACTGCAATTGATTATTTTATGTTTATAACACAATCCTCAAATCTATGTTATCTTAATACAATTTGATTGAATTTTGCAGGTGTGATGTTTTATATCTCCAATTTTCAAAGTCGAGATGAATTTTGGGTTTATATAACGATAACTGGATTAAGGTATGTATGTTTTTCGTGTTAGTTTTGTGTTGTGAATCATGATCAATTTTAGAACATTTGTGGTATATCTGTTTCTGATGAATGTTTGAATTTTTCTGATGAATACATTGCATGAGGTTCACGTCCTACAATATGATCAGTCAAAGGTTTTTTTTTCTTTCTTTTTCTTTTCTTATTTTTTTCTTTTTTTTTTTATTATTTTTGTTTATCTCATAAACCTTAGAATATTGTTGTACATCTTATATGTTATAAAGAATGTTGATTATAGATGAGCAATTTGTATGCAGCTTGATATGGATTATATGCTCTTGGATCAGTCGGTATTCTTAGGGATTGCGGATATTCATGATTGGCATAGGGATATATGCAGCATGATATCGATAATATGTCATATAAGGTATAAATTATATCTCCACTTTTATGATTATTTTTTCCTCGAAAAATTGCCATATCACAGATGTGATAGATTTCGCTCATTTACCTGTTAGTTAATCTGGGATATGTTTTACTTTACCTTAAAAAATGGTCAAACGGGTTATAGGGTGTTTGGGATTTGCTAATCCAGTAATTCTAGTGCTTTCTATAAGCATCCCAAACAGGCCAAGTTTAATTATAGTTAACGGTAGCTCACAACTCACTTTGTTTTGGAAAAATTGGATTATTACTGATGCGAAATGATTTTTGAAGCGACCTACAAGACCAACATATTACAAACAAACTAAATACGCTTTGGTGGTTAAAGAGTTTTTGGATTAACTTATATTTTGGGTTTTTCAACTTATTTTGGGTTTTACCATAGTCCACAAAATGTGCTTATATAAACACCTTGTTAATAGAAATAAGTCGTAAAAAAGTTTATTTATATTTTACGATCTTTTAATGTTTTGTCGATAGCAAACGTAAAATCATTTTAACGAAACAAATAAAATGCGTAAACGGTTTGAGCCAATAGTTTACTAACACACTTACGTTTTCATATAAAACACTAAACAAGTAATAGTGTTTTCATGGTATAGTAATGCATATGTATAACAACTAGTGTTTACATAATGGATAGATATATACATACTTAGTATGTATTATAATGGGTAATAGAATAGTTAGAAGTATAAGTATTTGACCCATTGACTAAATATATTGAATGTAGTTGGGTAAAACCCAAAGTCCATGACCCATACCCATGAAGCATGATCCATAACCCATGACCCATTGCATGACATCATGCATAAGTCATAATGGGTATTATCCATGACCCATGGAGCTAACCCATACCCGTTGACTAGATGCATTGCATCTTCTAGATACAATGTATCTATTTAGATACCCAGGGATCAAAACCCACAACCCATGATCCATGATTCATGACCCACAACCCACTTTAGGGGAGCGTCCTACGGATCCCTAGTAATACACTAGACGGATCCCTCAAGCAAGGGATCCGTGGGATCCGTGGAACAGTAGCATGTTTTTGTCTATAAATAGTGAGCCATTTCTTCATTGTAAGGGATACCGTCTTCATGGAAAGAGCCTCTCCATCAAGAGTTACGAGAAACTCCAAGGTGATCTATAGAGATCCGTTTCAAATGGAGCTTTCGGAAATGTTCCCATTATACGAGAAATGGGAACTCGTGCTAAGAGAGAACGTACTTTGCTTGGGAGGAAATAAGGATCATCCATATGCTTGCCTAAGCTTCATGATATATTGCCTTGTAACCGGCACTCACTTCAACCTCGCCTATTACATGGTAAAAAGAATGGCAAATGTGAAAAGTATGGACAAGATGGTACTCCCTTATGCCATGCTCCTGACTCGCCTAGCAACCTTCTTTTTTGCTCTAGATCCTTCTTATTCCTATGACCAAATGTTTTGCAACAAGGTTATGGTGCCTCTATCCGATGGAAAGACTACAAGGATTATGGTGGATGGCAAGAGACCTCACCCACCCACAGACTCATCGGATGAAAGAGAAAGAGAAGGAGAAGGTAGCAACCCCCTTGACAACGTCCATCTCGACCCCTTAGCATACATTAACAAATTGCCGGATGTCCCAAGCCTTCACAAGAATTCCAACAAACAAGGGGCATATTCAAGCGTTTTGCTAACTTCGTCATGAAGAAGAAGAAGTAAGGATGGAGGGGTTAAGAGTGAAGAGTAGGAGATGGGGATGAAGATGGTAATGGAGTAGGAGGTTGAATGAAAGGAAGGTAAGGTCTTAGACCTTAATTTGTGAACAATTTAAACAATGGTCTGTAAACAATCTAAACAATATTTCCGTATTTTAGGACGTGGCTCGTAGTAGATGGCATGGTATAAACTAAAACAATCTAACTTAGGAATCCGTAAAAATGAGAATTTTACGACAACTTGATCACCATCAAGAAGTCGATGCCACTCATTTTTTCTTACATTTTAGTCGCCCCTACTTACAATGCAATATATTTGATGTTTGCATATGTTTATTGAATGTAGAAATGATTAGGATGAATATTTGCTAAAGAGTGCAAAAGCGCAGATTTCTTTGAGAAGCTCTTGGTTAGCGATGGCGGATCCTCGATAACTAGGGATCCCTGGGATCCGGCAAATGCCGAAGCAGACATGTATTGCTGAGACCTTTACACATCAAACCATTCCCCTATACCACATAGTACTAGCTAAACATGATTCTTTAGGACCAATTAAGTCTTCCTCAAGCTTAGTAGGTCTCACACTCACCCATAGCTAGCTTAGGATCAAATTCAAAGTGCTTTTGATTTATCATTTCACCTAAACTCACCATATTTCCGCTCCAATGCTCACACATTGTTCCTCACATCTCAAAACACTTATCTTGATATTTCTCTCAATTTTAGCAAATTGATTTTAGTCATCCTTACCTCTAAAAAGGCTTAAAACTAGTTTTTCATTTCTTTTTCTTTCTTTGGAAATTTTCAAATTTCTCTTAAGTCACCATCTGATCTATAGGATCAATTGTCCTCCTTTTTCATCCTCAAATCAATAGCATCATCCTTGAATACTTAGTTTCACTCTCAAAATGTCCATTTTCCTACCAAAAACTATCATTAGGTATCCTCACTCCTTATAGTTGGACATTTAAGTTACATACCATTTAAGAAATCTAAGGAAAGTCAAACCCTCAAGATTTATAGGTACTAGACCTTAAAAGAGCATAATCACTTCACCACTTTTATGTCCGTCAGATGGATCCCTGGCATATAACTAGACTGATCCCTAGTGAGAGGGAACCGTGGGATCCATGTCTACAGAATAGCTTGTGATCAGCTTTCTTCCAAATTTAAACTCTCTTTGGTAATCTAAAACACTTTTGCTTACCATTTAATGACTCCCTTGAATAGAACAACACCATAGTTGACCTTGGTGCATGCCAAATTTCTTAGTGGTCAAGAATTTAATTCATTAACTTAACTTCATCCTTTATAATCTAAGCATTCTTAGGAGCTTAAGCCACCATCCTTACCATAATCCTAAAATCAATAGTTTAAGACTTCTACTACACCCTCTCCTTCACTATGACCAAAGAATCTAGCAAGAACTCTTCAACCAAAGGTTCATCCAAAAAGAATGCTCACATGGTCCATGAGATATCATCCACCGAGTAATCACCCGTAAGAAGTCCAAATGCTAGAATTTCCCCTCAACTAACTCAATCAACAATAGCTAAAAGAACCGCTAGAATTAGCATTAGACCTTTTGATTTGGAAAAAGCTTCATAAAGCACTAAACCAAAAACACCTAGCTCTAGCAAAACACCCAAGCCTTCATTTCTAGAACCTAGACCACATTCCTTTACCGAACCACTTTCTCGTCCAAATCTCTACTCAATAAAAGTCTCACCACAAAGAAATTCCCATTCACCAACCTTCTCGCTAAATAGGAACTTCCTTCATCACCAAATGATCCATCTTTGGAGACAAGGAATTACCAAAGATCTAACCATATAGAGGACTTTTCATTATCACCACCAACTCATGCATCATCACCCTCATTGTTAGTGGAATCATATCCTATGTTGTTCAACAAACCTCCACCATCTTTTGTGGAACCTCCTCAAAACATCCCACCTCCTCCTGTTTGTAGTCATGACAATAATTGCTCTAATTGTCAAATTACCCAAGGACGCATTTCATGTTTAATCATCTCCTTGAACGATTGGACCAAATCAACAAGTCTATTCATCCTTAGATTCAAGCACATTGATGCTTTTTTGGTTTCCATCACTTCTTAGAATTAGTAGAAAATGTATTACATGTTTGAATCATTCTTTTAGTTTTAGAGATATGTAGATCATTTCTCATATTTTTTATTGAATGAAATCACATGTTATATGCCATATTGTCTTGAGAATATGTTTTGTCTCAAATACATATCTCATTTTGATGTTAACTTCACATTTTACATCACCATTGCTGTCTTAAGCTTACAGATAGACGGATCCCTCAGTTTGGCTTAGACTGATCCCTCCAAGGGAGGAACTGTGGGATCCGTGCAACATAAGACTTGTTTATTACTAACTTGAGTCTTATTTGCAGGAAATTATGCATTATATACTTGTTTTCTAACCTTTTTTTTTATAGATTTTCAACATACACGTGAAGACTTTGACACCCTTAGCTAGGGGGAGTTTCTTGTCAAAACAAGACATTGCGAAATCATTTGCAATACCTTCACATATGATTACATTAATTGACGTCCTCCTTGCAAAGGAGCACTCGTCAAGGGGGAGCATGTTCATCAAAAAGGAAGAAACCATTTTCAAACATAATTGCAATGCACTCGCTTAGTATTCCTACTTACTTGACGCCTCACAAAGGGATGGACTCGTTAAGGGGAGCTAAGGCGAGAATACTTCTCTTCCTTACTCTATATTTTCATATTTTTTCTTTTCACATGTTTTCTTATAACAATGTGTTAGTTTATTTTCGACGCTCTTTTTGTTTCGACAAAAGAGGAGAAGAGTAAAACTCAATTCAAACTTTTATGAATTTTAGTTTTCCTTAAAATAATCTTATGTTTTGTCATCAACAAAAAGGGGGAGATTGTTAATACAAATAAGCCATAAAAACGTTTATTTATATTATTATGATCTTTTAATGTGTTGTCGATAACAAATGTAAAATTATTTTAACGAAACAAATAAATTACGTAAATGGTTTGAGCTAATAGTTTACTAACATACTTACGTTTTCATATAACACACTAAACAAGTAATAGTGTTTTCATGGTATAGTAATGCATCTGTACAACAACTAGTGTTTACATAATGGGTAGATATATACACACTTAGTATGTATTATAATGGGTAATAGAATAGTTAGAAGTATAAGTATTTGACCCATTGACTAAATACATTGAATGTAGTTGGGTAAAACTCAAAGTCAATGACCCATACCCATGAAGCATGATCCATAACCCATGACCCATTGCATGACATCATGCATAAGTCATAATGGGTATTATCCATGACCTATGAAGCTAACCCATGACCTATTGACTAGATGCATTGCATCTTCTAGATACATGTATCTATTTAGATACCAATGGATCAAAACCCACAACCCATGATCCATGACCCACAAACTAGTTTAGGGGGAGCGTCCTACGGATCCCTAGTAATACACTAGACGGATCCCTCAAGCAAGGGATCCGTGGAACAGTAGCATGTTTTTGTCTATAAATAGTGAGCCATTTCTTCATTGTAACTTGCCACTTCTACACATACTTTCCTCTAGTATTGTAAACTCTCTAACCTCAGATCCAAAGGATCTTTCTATGTAGTTTGTGTTTGTTTTTGTGTGATTCTCTAGGTTCCTCTTAAAGGCGAGATCACCACCTCTTGAAGTCGAGCAAGCTCAAGTCCATGAGTTGCCATGCTTCGTCATCATCAAGACTAATGAAGTTCTCTTGTTGATAGTTCTTTCTTCCTCTCTAGAAGTGTTGTGTCTAAGGCATTAGTGAAGAATGCCAAAAGGGTCAAGACGAAGGCATTAGTGAAAGGTGCCAAACGTCCGTGTCAAAGGTATTAGTGAAGGATGCCAAAAGGGTCAAGTCAAGGCGTTAGTGAAAGGTGCCAAAAGATCATGTCAAAGGCATTAGTGAAAGATGCCAAGGGTGTACAATCGATATGGTGCATCGATGTACAAATATAGATAGGTTGTGTCCAAGGATATTGATATCCTTGATGATGTTGTAATAAGGAATGGATCTCCTTTGGGATAGGTGTTGTGTAGTGTTGGGTAGTAGTTCCTCCTTTGTAATGGAACTTGGTATCTAGCCTTGTACCTGATAAAGTGTAGGCGACGTTATGATAGGTTTGGTTCTACCTCATGGAAGAACCCGGTGTCTAGCCTTGTACCTGAAAAAGAGTATGCGTCGTTGTGAAGGCTTCTTCGCCATAAGGAGTTTGTGTCGTGTAGTGCTTACGAACTCTCGAGTAGGTGACTCAGGGAGTGGAGTAGGGCAAGGAAGGTGTCCTTGTAGCCGAACCACTATAAACACTCGTGTCGTGGTTTTGTGTTTATTACTCTTTACCTTTGCATTACATATTTACATACTTATCTATCAACATCCAACATATACATTTTAATAGATTAACATAAGTCGATCTATATATTTTAAAACGAAGTTTTAATCGATATAACTATTCAACCCCCTTCTAGTTTTCCACACACCTTATGGGCTTATTTATGTTTTATTTTAGAGTGACGAATGAAGTTACTTATGTAACAGTGACTGTTCATGTTCATTAAGGGGAAAATGCATTCATGAATGCCAAAGCAGCACCAGCCTACTCCTGCATGATACTAGACAAACTGACGACACTTGGCAGAAAGCTCTATCGACTCCTACAACTCTCAGGTTTGCTTAAACAATATAGGAATTAATTTTAGACCTTATGAGCATCTATTAATATTTTGGTTGGTCTTTAATGCAGGCGTTTGTGCCTGAAATTCCCTAAAAGATGTGTTTAGGCTCAGTTTTCAGGCTGCACGTAACATGGTTCATGTGACTCTTGGTCTACATCCTATTGAGCCACTGGGCAGTCACGATTTGATTCATGCGGCTACCTACTTCAAGTCTTATGATCATGTTTTGTTAGGATTTAGAAAATCCAGGTATTAAAGTGTCGGTCACCTCAAGTTCATATATCCGTTAGAAAGCTCGTAGTCGTAGTTATTTACTCTTAAGTAGTATTTAGTTAAGTAACACCGTGGAGGAAGGACGGGTCTTTACCCACTGTATGCCTGATCCACAGCCCGTTAGGTGGCGATTTATGTAATGACTATAAATACTCTCTACCTCCCAAGGTAGAGAGTTGGAGCTCATAATAAGACTTTTCTTTCTCTCACTAAAGTTCCCTAAACCTCTAACTTTCTCTCTCTAGAATCATATTGTACGCCTATTTGATCTTATGGTTTAGTGTGTTTATGAAATCCAATATGTTTCAATTGGTATCAAGAGCCATGGTTTGATCATCTCACATATCTTTGGATTTCTAGTGACTTTTAGGTGGTTTTAGAGTTTGAAAAGTTTAGTGGTTTTGCATCATTTGGATCATTTCTAGTGTTAAAGTTTGAAACTTGAGTGTAGTTTTGTGTTTAGAATCATTGTATGTGCTTGGGTTTTGATTTGTTAAGCTTGAATCATCGTGGTTGGGTTGTTTTGGAATGAAAAGTGGTGTTTATGTGTTTTCTTGCTAGCGACTTAAGCCACGGATAAGTTATCTTGTTAGCGACTTGCTTTGTAATTTGGTAGCGAGTTGTAGTTGAAGGCCTTAGCGAGTTGAGCTAGCGACTTGTTCATCGAGACAAGCCGACAAACAAGACACTTAGTGGAGTCTCCACTACGGTAGCGACTTGGTGAAAGTTAGCGACTTGTACTTAAGTTGGTTAGCGACTTGGTGTTAGCGATTTGGTGCTTAGCGAGTTGCTCTTTAGCGACTTGACAACTTAGCGACTTGGTGCTTAGCAACTTGTCAAAAATTTTGCTAGCGATTTGGTGTAGCGAGTTGCTCTTTAGCGACTTGACAACTTAGCGACTTGGTGCTTAGCGACTTGTTGTCAAAATTTTACTAGCAACTTGGTGCTTAGCGACTTGGTTCGAGTTTTCTTAGCGCCTTGGTTGACTCTCATGTACGGTTTTCTCTTGATTTAGTAAAATCCGTGAAAGAATCTATTTCCGGTTAATCGAGACTTATAAAATCTGCTTAATCATCATCATGTCTACAAACGCTCCTACAATCATCTCCACTGCTGTCGAGGATGTTCAAGCACTGGTTCGTGATACTGTCCACCCATGCTTGATGTAACCGACTACGACTCTTGGGCTCAACGAATCGATTGTCTTGCCTTGGAAAGGAAAATGGAGTCAACATTCTCAAATCCATTGATGAAGGACCGTATCGGGTTGAGACTACTAGAGACCTAATTGATACAAATGAAGATGGAACAATGATCTATACAAGTGATCAATCACAACACCGAAGCCAAGGCAAGGGGATAATGTCAAGATGCTTCTCTCGTGTTTCAATTAACTATAGAAGAGAGAATCACAACTCTATGATGAATTTGAACACTTCAAGATAAAACCAGATGAGAGTGTCTATGAGTACTATGTGAGATTCCACAAGCTTGTTAATGATATGAGGAACATCGAATGACTATGCCAAACATTCAATTTGAACTCAAAGTTTGTGAACAACATGAATCCCGAATGGCACAAGTTTATCACCTCTGAAAGCTAACCAAAGGATTGAAGAATACAAACTATGAGCAACTCTATGCCTTCCTCCTTCGTAATGAGAGACATGCTATGTTTGAAAAAGGATTCTTAATCGCTTCAAAACCAACCAGGAGAGACAAGCTCATCGAATGATTCAACCGCCTTCTATTCAAACATCGAATCACAACCAAAGCCTCACAAGTCATTCCATGGGTAATGGTAATCACAAACTCATTCCCGATCCTATGTTCAAACAAGTCGATGCCGATGCACACGTGGGAAACTTCATTAATCAATCGCTCTCTGATTAGTCAAAACATGAACTCTTCCACACACCAACAACAATCTTAGAACGCATCCAATCCACACAATCAAGCCACCGCCGAGATGGGAAGGTTATGGTGCAGCAGGTTCAAGAAAGGCGATCGAACAAGCAAGAGGTGGAGTCGGTAGAGGTTATGTTGCAAATCGTAATAGGGAAGGAATGGAAACCGTGGTCAAGCAAATCCAATCAAATGTTACAATTTTGGAGGTGAGGACACATTGCAAGGAACCAGACATCGCCAAAACGCCTCGTAATGCCGAGTACTTGAGGATAAGATGTTGCTTGTGCAAGCTCGGGATAATGGTGCGCTTTGGATGAAGAGGAGTTGTTGTTCTTGGTCGAGGAAATGCTAAGACATATGATGCGATGTGTATGAGCAACCAATTCGTGAGATAGGCCATAATCATCGTAATTCCTTTCAAGTAGTCGATTGTGATGCATACGACTGATGTTGATGAAGAACCCACGCACAAACCATTTTCATGGCTAGCATTTCTCCAATGGTCTCTCCTAAAGTCTCTTCATCACCACAAGTTGGTCCATCCAAAGACAAAATCATTTCGAGGTATTAAAATTATACGATGAAGTTGATGAGCAAAAGATACATGACGAAGTACAATCAACTATAATTATTGAGTCGATATTGAAAATATGGTAATATCAATGTTGTCCCATATGATCAATATGTGAAACAAAGTGAAAGTGAGATTGTACCAAGTGATGCATCTTCTGCATCAACAACGATTATATTTTGATGAATTCACCGCATGTGCCCTCGATGATTCTGTCATCTCTCGAATCGAATGCCTATAAAGAACGTGTTGCTATTTATGAACAACTTGTAAAATTTGAGTTGACCACCCGTGAGCGGGAAATGGATGACCAAATGCGTATATAACTATTAGAAAAAGTAGGTTTAGAGAAGAAGTATTAAAACAAGAGTTAAACTCCTTACAAGAAAAGCTTTCTAAAGCGCTAAGCAAAAACAAGAACTTCAAGAAAATGTTAATGCTTAAGCAAGAATTCGATGCTAAGGAATCAAAACTTGTGAATGATTTTTCTAATCTAAAAACCTTGAAAACAAGCTTGAAAATAAGTTGTGCGTGACAAGGAAATACCATTCAGACCGCTCACTTAATCACTAAGCATATAGTCTTAAGCGATAAGCATAGCATTCCCTTGTTGAGGAACCAAATCCGGAGGTCATTAAGAAGGCTAGAAATGCTCATAAGGTTCTTTATGATGGCAATGAAATCCTTAAGCCTAGACGAAACCTAGTTGCGTTGAGTGCATCGAGGAAGAGAAGAAATCGATGAAGTCACTAGGGAAAAGATGAACAAGAAACTAGATGATCCTAAATGTAAAGAGAAGAAAATAAATATCACACCCCATGATTACAAGAAGGAGAATTGGATTTCCTTGAACATGTTTAAGCCTCGACATTGTTAACACCGAACAAGTGTTCGGAAAAGGATTTAGATAAGCAAAAGCGAGAATCTTGTTGTAACAAACCCCTTTAGAAAAATGCCTTGACTGTGTATCCTCTCAATACACCCATGCATTTAGTTCCTAGGACTATTGCCACTAAAAGCAAGACCTTAATCACCAATATGTTATCTTTCAACTATTTGTTGATTTTGAGAAAACTTGTAAGAAAAGGATCACACCTCGGTATAATCAAGGGGAAAGGGGTTTTGAGCAAACGAAAGAATGTTATTTATCTCGAAGTCATGCCTTTCTTTAAACAACTAAAGATCATTTTGAAAGTCTTAAAAGGGAATGAACTTAGACATTAAAGAAATGGAAAAGGAATTTGATGCAATGATAGTTGAGGTTAGTGACTATGAGCGAGCACTAAAATATAATGAGATTGAGAGGAAGAACTTGCATACATTGAATGAGACTCTTATTACCGAATGTGTTGCTCAAGATGTGTTTTCATCGCTACAAATTGTTCCATTAATGCTTCTCAATTTCATGAATTATCTGTTGCCCCGAAAGTCTCCCATGATCGTGTCATTGAGCTTGAAAAGACTAATTCTAAACTAAATGAGAAAATTGAACTGGATGATCACGAAAATTTGGTTAAACATTTTTTCTAAACTAGAGGTTGAACATTTTAATTTACAACTAAAATATCAACATCTTAAAGAAAATGTCAAAACTTCAAATATCAAGACATCCTCGGATGCTCGAGTTTGATGCGCTTTTCAAATTAACAAACGTGATGAATGATTCAAGCTCATTGTAACATGATCGAAAGTTGAAAGCCCAAATCTCTCAATTAAAGGGCCAAAAGAACAATGCGACAGTCCCAAATGCCTCCTCCTTTAGATTCTCATAATTCTCAAACGTTTCATCTTCAAAACTTAGTAAATGCATTACAAAAGGAAAACGAAAGTTTTCTAGAAGAAAATGAAAAGGTTAAACGTCATTTCAATGAGTTATTTGAATCAATAAAGGTCACTCGTAACAAAAATAACAAACAAATAGCTTCATTGCAAAAGGAAATTGAGAATCAAGAGCTGTAAAAGGAAAATGCCAATGACCAATGGGGAGAATGGTGTATCAAAGGTTCACTCTTGTAATAAATATGCTTTGTCTGTGAAATATGTTCCCTTCATATTAGGAATAACAAACTTGCTATTCAAACATATTTCTCATACCTTAAGGATTGTCTAGAATGTCTCCGTGAGATTGTTGAAGAGGATAAGTTAGAAACCACTTGATAATGCAATTGGGCATGCATGCTTATATGCGAACGATCTCAAGAACTTCTAGAATGCTTAATCACAATATGCCCTAAGTCCTTAGGGTGAGAGAGTTAATCCTTTGATTCCTTGTTCTATGCCTAGTGCCAAGCATGAAATCCATTCAATGCCCAATGTTATGAATGTGAACCTTAGTGTGCCTTCTAGGAGTACAAATCCCAGCACTTCTTGTGTTAAGAAAGTGAACCTTTGTGTGCTTGCATGTAGTTCGATCCCAAAGACATCTAAACAGGAGATGCAAAGAGTAGCAAAACCAACTAATGTTCCCATTCCATCTACGGAGTAATCATGACATTAAAGCGAGCGGGTCAAAGTCTCAAGACAATACAAGAAATGATAGGACCTCGCAAGCTAAGAATGTGCATTGGAAGAGTAGAAGACCAACCTAGGAACTTTAAGTTTGAGCAATAAAACGAATCGTGTTGATTCTAGTATTAGCCATAGGCGTCTCGTAATTAATTCAATTCGATACTATTTGCAAACCTTGTAATGATGTCTCGCTTGAATTACATTACTTATCATGAATGTGGTGTGAATGCTTTGTCTAATGCGGTCAAATCCCTAGTTAATATTGTTAATGCAAAAATCATTCTAAGAAGGCTAAAAGGCAAAGGCGAAAGAAAGTTAGAAAGCAGTGGAAACCCACAGAAGAACATTTAGTAACATAGGTTATCAATGGATACTGCATGGCCATAAGGTTAATCGACAATGCCCACTAGAAAATGGATGCCTCTTGGTAGAACTATTCCTTAAGAAGTGAACATACTTTGAATAGGGCTAATACGTACACTAGTCTCGCATCTATTCATAATGATTCCATTGCTTCTATTTCGATGTGGGTGTTCCAATCATCATTATTAACCAAATGGAACCCATTCTTGCATGGGATCCTAATTATCCGATTATCCATTCTTGCTCGTGTTCAACCGCAGATCGCTCAAATCGCTCGCGGTACCGGACTCAGTCGTTTGATAACGCTACACTCGTCGTTCGGGGTCAAAGGAACTTCCTTTCGTCGAAAGCAAGTTTTTCAACACCCCAGGCGGGGAACCTAATCGTTGTAGTGTAGTATTAGGGTAAGCCACGGGTATTGATATCGTTCTCTAGGGAATAGGAATGCTAGTGAGAAGTTACTACGCTAAGTTTGGGGTTGAGGAAGATTATTTTTTATCTTTTATATTTTTTAAGGAAAGGAAAGGTACGAATCTCGGGTTTGGATTGGGGGTTGGTATTGCTACCGATTTCTTTACTTATCTAATTATCTAATCTAAGGTGTATGTAGTCTATGTCTAATTATTGTGTGCTCGTATGATAGTTTAAAGATGTGTTTACTTAGGTTTTACTACTCCTTAATTATCTCCTATTGGTGGTTGAATTGTCACGCCCTTATTCTTAGTTGCGTTGTGTGTCTAAGGTTGTAGGGTATGCTTTCTCCCTAACTCTTTAAACTTACCAAAGGGTCTCGCCTACAAAACCCACTAGGGATAATAAACTCTTACTCTAAGGCACTCTTTGGATGGTTTAGCTTACAACTACTCAAGGAGTTATATTCTAAGGTTCACAAAGATTTAATCAAGCATTAAGTACACAACGAATGACCTATCGCATTATTAGATCATTAATCAACTAAGATAAGAGACAACCAATCAATATTCAATAATTAAGTTTCATATTCCTAAGCAAACACACAAGTAAATTAGCGGACATGGAGAACATGCAAGCATACACACAAATAATCAAAGACATAATTGTATTAATGAAGTAAAACACTTATCTTGGTGTAAGATAGGGTTTGGAACCCTAAAATACTTGTACAAGACACCTTGGTTCGGTTTAGGTTTTTACTCCAAAAGACTACACACTAAACCGAAAATTCAGATTCTATATATAAGATTACATCCGCGACGGCGCACGTTATGTTTTGTGACCGCCGTGTCGCCGTCATTAGGGTTTCGTCCCGGCCACGTTAGACTTGCGACGGCGTCACTTTATGCTTGTGGACGCCGTCCTCTTGAAATTCGACGTCGTTCGGATTGCATCTAGGCCGTCCGAGTTGCGACGGCCTACTCTTTTACAACTTGACGTCGTCACTTGAATATAGGAGTTTTGGCTTCTTTCCGTCACAAAATCCTCCGACGTCAGCACATAAGCCGTGACGCCACCTTATGTTTTCGGCAGACTTTGAGTGTCTTGATTCGACTTTGGCCATTTTCTTCAGATATTCGCCTTTTCTTCCAAATAAGTGCCATTCCAAAGATTTTGCCTTCAAGAGACCTAAAAGTGAAAAGGAACGATATTAAGCAATAACGGATACAAAGTGATCAAATAAGGGCTTAAACGACCCTCAAAAGGTACCTTTTAAAACCTTATCACTGCTCCAAGCATATGATCGAGACCGGTCATGCTCATGAACTTCGTGAGTAAATTCATCGACAGCTTAGATTCGGAACGACCATTTTGGAGCTATTATGGGTTATGGAGATTATGTGTTGGTAAAAGTGTGATTTCCGTGGTATATTATGTGGAAGGTCTTGGTCACAACTGCTCTATGTTGGTCAATTCGCGATTCCGATCTAGAAGTGGCTTTTAGAAAACATACTTGTTTCGTTAGAGAACTTGATGGTGTAGAATTGTTAAGAGGTACCCGAGGTTCAAACCTATACACCATCTCTATTGATGACATGATGAAGTCCTCTCCAACGCTTGTTGTCAAAGGCTTCTAAACAAAGTCTTGGTTATGGCATCGTCGCCTCAATCACTTGAACTTTGGTACCATAAACAACCTTTCCGTAAAGGATCTAGTTAGAGGCTTACCCAGATTAAAATATGAAAAAGATCATCTTTGCTCGCCTTGTCAATTGGGAAAAAGCACGAAATATGCCCACAAACCAAAACCCACAAACTCAGTAATGGAAGTTCTTCACACCCTTCATATGGATCCGTGCGGTCCAATGAGAGTGCAAACTATTAATGGAAGAGATATGTGTTAGTAGTGGTTGATGACTACTCCCGATTCACTTGGGTTAAGTTTTGAGGACAAAGGACGAAACTCCGATGTCATCATTAAACTCATTAAACAACTTCGGATCGACTCAACATAATAGATTCGAATCGTCCGAACCGACAATGGAACCGAGTTTGTTAATAAAGTACTCAATGAATTCTATGAAAATGTTGGAATCGGTCCTCAAAGAAGTGTTCCTCGAACTCCTCAACGAACGGTGTAGTTGAAAGACTAAATCGAACTCTTGTAGAAGCTCGCAAGGACAATGCCGATTTACTCAAAGGTTTCAATGTTTCTATGGGTCAAGCTATTGCCACCGCTTGTTACACTCAAAATAGATCTCTAATTCACACATCTCATGGAAAGACTCCATACGAACTTGTCCACAATCGAAAACCGATCTATCATACCTTCGTGTGTTTGGTGCTTTATGTTATCCAACTAATGATGGTCAAGATTTAGGAAAACCGAGAGCCAAAGCGACATTGGAGTATTTGTAGGCTATGCACCAAATGTAAAAGGTTACCGAATCTACAATAAGAGAACCCGAGATATCATGGAAACAATTCACGTTACGTTTGATGAGTCGACCGGTCAAATGGCTCCTGGATAATCCAGCCAGACCCGCACTTCAAAACAAATCCCATTGGTTCATCCCTTGTACCAAATTCTTCTCCAAAGAACTCCATATGCACCTCCATCCAAGATGATTTAAAGAAATTGTTTGATCCTATGTTTGATGAACATTATGAGCCAAGTGCTAATGAACTGCCGATTCCTACAATGTAGGTCGCTCATGTCCTCGTGAATGAAGTCAATCCTTCGCCTCAATATCATTAAGTCAAGAATCGCCGATCACTCCGCCTCATCAACAAATCATCAATCTTGAATGTACATCATGGAACTGCTTTACGCATCAATGATGAAGTAAATCCATTTGCTACTCCCGAAGATGCTCCATTTGAAAACATATTTGCTCTCGAATCGCCATCGAAACCATCTTCTTCGAGAGACATCGACTCGCTACTTCATCCCTCAATAATCGCCACATGAACACCTCGGAAAATGGACTCACGATCATCCATTAGACAACATCATTGAAAATCCTCTCGTCCAAAGATCCACACGGAAACAACTTGCAACCGATGCCTTATGGTGCTTCTTCAACTCGTACTCTAAGATCGAACCAAAAGATGTTAAACCGCCATGAATGAAGATTGTTGGTTCAATGCTATGCAAGAAGAAATTCATGAGTTTGATCGACTTGATGTATGGGAATTAGTACCGCCCAGATTGTGCTATGATCATTGCTCTAAATGGATCTTCAAAGTGAAACTTGATGAGCATGGTGATGTGTTAAAGAACAAGGCTCGATTGGTTGCTAAAGGATACCGCCAAGAGGAGGGTATTGACTTTGAAGAATCTTTTGCTCCTGCTGCTCGAATCGAGGCAATCGAATCTTCTTAGCTAACGCTAGTAAAACATGGTAGTCTATCGATGGATGTAAAGAAGGCATTTCGAACGGAGATCTTAAAGAAATCGCTCACGCCACCAACCCGGGCTTTGTGAATCCGAGCATCCTACCACGCTTATCGCTTGAAGAAGGCTCTTTACGGTTTAAAGCAAGCTCCAAGGGCATGGTATGATACGCTATCAAAGTTTCTTCTATCTACCGGATTCAAAGAAAGGAGCAGTTGATCCAACATTGTTCACCAGAAGTCGTGCAAACATTTAATTCACGCTCAAATTTATGTTGATGATATCATCTTTTCCTCGATCGACCCCAATGAGTGTGACCGCTTTTAAAATGAAATGGGTTCTAAATTTCAAATGTCAATGATGGGACAAATGTCATTTTTCTTAGGACTACAAATTTCACAAAGTCCGGAGGCATTTTCATAAATCAATCTAAATATGCAAATGAGATTTTAAAGAAATTTGGATTTGATTCAAGTGACCTGCTGACACCCCATGATTGAACGTACCAAACTAGATGAGGACTACTCAGGGATCATGGTATACCAAACGAAATATCGTAGTATGATTGGATCCTCGATGTACCTCACCTAGTAGACCGACATCTTGTTCATTGCTTGCATGTGTGCTAGATACCGTGCTAAGCCTACTAAAAAGCACTTTGAAGCGGTTAAACGGGTCTTTGGTATCTCTAAGGAACCATCAATATGGGACTTTCGCACGAAAGACACCGGTATGTCACTAACGACCTATGCGATGCCGATCATGCAGATGTCAAGATACTCGTCAAGTACTCGAGGTGCTCGGTTTTGGGTGATAAGCTTGTGAGTGGTCTTCAAAGAAGCAAATGAGTACTTCTATTTCCTCTACGAGGCAGAATACATAGCCATGTCATCTTGTTGTGCTCAAATCCTATGGATGAGATCCCAATTATCGACTATGGCTTTGAATTCAACAAAATCCCTCTCTTCGTGATAATAAAAGTGCTATTGCTCTCTCATGCAACAACGCACAACACTCAAGAGCAAAGAACATCGACATTCGACATCATTTCATCGTGAGCAAGTTGAAACGGTGTGGTGGAACTTTACTTTGTAAGGACCGAATACCGCTTAGTAGACATCTTCACCAAAGCTCTTCCTAGAGAACGCTTTGAGTTTATTCTTCCACGACCGGGTCTTAAGAGCCTACAACCGTAAACTCTCAAACGCCTTCAAGAGGAAGAAGAGGAGTAAAAGGTTTCCTTCATCTATCCCTCAGAAATATTTTTTCGAAAAACAAAATACAAAATTATAAAACCTTAAAAATCAAATAGAAAATATAAAACTTTCAAAATCCATAAAATTAGAAAAATTTCAAAATCTTCAAAAATATTGTCTTTTGTCATGCTTTTCTCGGTTCGATAATATCTACGGTGTTTGTGTCATTCAAAGAATGACACGGGACTTTAGATGTTGTTCAATTTTATATATAAAAAAAATAAAATAAAAAAATATTTTTGGAAGAAAGAGAAACTATGGTTTATTGTCATTTCAGGCAGTAACACGCTTTTCAAAGTAAGAACAGAGCCATGCCTTATCTTATTTTTCAAATCTCATGATCTGATTCTATTAACATTTATCTGCTGAAAACTAATTGCTTTGTTTAAATAACTCGGACTCTATTTTTGATAATCATCGGGACTTAAAAGTTTGTAACAGGATCTATCTCTCAATCAACAACTTATGTCATTGATTGAGGGGGAGAATGATTTCAATTTAATCAAAAGGTTATTTGTCATACAATTGTTTTCAAAAGATATTCATGCATGTTTAATCATTGGAGTTTAAAGTCTATTAATCCGAATTTTCATAATCAAGTCACAATTCTCCTTAAAAGCTTTCAAAATCAATTTAAATCTATAGAGATCACAAATCTCAAATGATTTGATAATTGTGATCGGGGAGAATTTGTGATTTAAATTGATTTAAACCGATAAATCAAGAATGGTTTTATAAGGATGTACAAGCTCTCCATCCCACATGTGCCAAACGATTTCAAATTTTCCATGCACATGTTAAGGGGGAGCATCTATCTTAAACCACAAAGATCTAAAACGTGATCAATTTATATCAATGTGCAGGTTCCTTCTTGTATGTGCAAAACTCTTTCAAACCTCAAGGCACATATTAAGGGGGAGCAAGTTTATGAAAACCTCATCCTTCCCTTATATGCTTTATCTACTTGATTTGATTAGGGAAGTGATGTTGATATTTTTTTGAAAATGGTAATCAAAGAAGTTAATTCTTTCTCTTGCCTCCATGTGCAAAACGATTTCAAACACTTGATGCACATGTTGAGGGGGAGCTCTTGTTCTAAAAATATCAAAAACCATTCAGTACAAAATGCTTTGATAATATATCATAAGTATCCGGATTGATTTTTCAAATGGTTTTCAATTGGTTCCAATGGGAGATGAACAATACCAAATAGACCGACCAACTTTACTTTATGTATGGTGATATAAGGATGATAAGGTTAGGTATTTGTTCCCATGATCCGCTGTAATCGGAGGGATCTACCAGGACAATCCACTAGATAGTGTAGAAGTCCTTAGGTATATTGAAAAGGGAGAAAATGAGATATGGGAAGAGTGCGGACTAAGACCGAGCTAGTATCGGAATAAACCCAACAAGGTTCTAGCTATGAAGTCTCGGTAAGCACCAAGGGTTGAAGAATGAAAAGAATTGAATGAGAAAAGGGTGAAAACAAATAGCCTCCAATTATTCAACCTTAGGGCGAAACCGGTTCAATTCATATACTACCGTGGTTACCAAGGTAACATCGGTATTGAAGACAAGACGTCATGGACCCAAAGGACGCATCGCACTTCAACTTCCCAAACCACTCAAGTTCCTCTTAAAAGGTCTTGTTTCATTCTCACGGGAACCAACATAATCTATCGGCTTTCTCTTAGAGATTGTTGATATGAAGAAGGAGACCTCTCCCTAGTCTCCCAGACAGATCCAAATATGCACAATTGAGTCTAGAGCCACGAGATCATCAATAAATCTCCTTAGGACACTTTCCATGAAGACTCTCTGCTTCACACAATGTGGAAAGAGAGATTATATCTTGATTCTCGCATTATCCTTGTGGTATTGCCGAACATCCGAGTGATATGCAAACATATTCACAATGAAGATGGAAAGCCTTCGAGCAAACATCAAACTAGCTCCCGTAGGTGGCATGTGAGATTTATTCTATAGATCAACCATGTGACAACCGAATGTAAACAATGGGGCGATTCAATCTTTTGAATCAATCTCGGTTCAAAGTTATGGATTGACGGATACCTTTGAAAACCGGTCATTGTGCTTAAAAACTCTTTTCTAGCACATCGACCGTACGAATATTTCAAATCAAAAGGTGTTTTATGATTGATAATTGATTTTCATTAAAACCTTCGTTGTATTGCAAAACAATTTCTATTGAGCAATACACGATTGTTTTTCAAATCTCTTTTCATCAATCGGTGAATCTCTATTCACGGTTCACTCACCCGTGTTGTCTTCTTTGAGACGTTCGGTTTGAGAACAGTTAGAGCAATTGTGAAACCCGTCAAGGAAATTCTTCGAATTATACCGATCACAGTGCAAGATTTGTATTGATCAACGGGAACCGTGGGTCGTGTACCTCAATTCAACGAAGTGATCAAAGACACTTTCGTGCGATTTTTGCTAATCACTGTATGCAGTACCCCCACGCTTGCAAAATGATCGTAATGAAGCGATCAATCCATAGACGCAAGCTCACACTACACATTCATCTCGAAGAAATAATGATTAGTGCATCAATGACTCGATGTTTTCACTCCATGCTTCGCTATGTCACGCCAATATCATGAATCAACGAAAGCTTCCGCTACTCGATGAGAAGATTTCATGATCCGTAATGTGAGCATGTCGGTCCAAATGTCACAACACCACAATGGATGTCTCGTAGATTTTTGTTAATGATGATCTCAAAGGTGGCTCAAATTATTATCACGTGGATCAAGAAAATACCTCCACTAGGATTAACCAAACATGCAATAAGAAGAATCAATGACTACGAGCTTCGAGCAAAGTACTACATCAAGAATGCAAGAACAATCTTTAATATAATATCTGCTTGTATTCAATGTATGTTTAATGTGTGTTGAGGTGACCTCCTTAGGGGAGATTGTTAGGATTTAGAAAATCCTGTATTAAAGTGTCGGTCACCTCAAGTATATATATCCGTTAGAAAGTTCGTAGTCGTAGTTATTTATTGTTAAGTAGTATTTAGTTAAGTAACACCGTGGAGGACGGACGGGTCTTTACCCACTGTATGCCTGATCCACAGCCCGTTAGGTGGCGATTTATGTAATGACTATAAATACCCTCTACCTCCCAAGGTAGAGAGTTGGAGCTCATAATAAGACTTTTCTTTCTCTTACTAAAGTTCCCTAAACTTCTAACTTTCTCTCTCTAGAATCATATTGTACGCCTATTTGATCTTATGGTTTAGTGTGTTTATGAAATCCAATATGTTACATGTTTTATGATTGCATGTATTGGTTCGTGCACTGAATTAATTGATACAAACAAAAATAATCATACCAGTTTCTAAATAATTTGTTCATCATAGGTTTCAAGACTTCACGACCAACTACAAGCTGAAAGGGACTTGCGAGCTGCTTTAGAAGTTGGCTTAAGTATGTCTTCTTGGCACGGTCTGGATCCAATCACATAATGGATTCAAAGGTTTGCACTCTCCACTTCTTGGTCTCTATTAAGTTATCTAGATTTTTTTGGTGAGAAAATTAACATCTTTTTAAACTGAAGACAAGGCCTCGAAATGGAAGAGATTGGTCTTGCATGGTATGATGTGGCTAGATTGAAGAAAAAGTTGCTCGCTTGTTTATCATCTTAATCAAGAACGACAACGCTATTTGCGGCTCTTTGAATGCTTCTAACCAATCCCAACATCTTCATAACCATGAATCTCAATGGTGAGTGTTTCACTTACCGCGATATTCATGCTTTTTTGTGTGATATAATGAAATATATGTATGCACATACATTAGGTTGTTATATAAGTAAAATTATTGCGAAATATCTATCAAGCTGGTCGTACATTTAATTTTTTCCGACATTATTGGTTGGCTAAAATGGCTAAGGCACAATGTTGGTTTTCAGGATTTCCGTTTTGATTTTTCAAGAGGGTAATGTACTAATAATGATTTGTATAGTGTTTTCTATATAGAGTTTGTCTAAAACTGATCAGTATTCATATCCTATTTTACTGATGTTACACATAGTTATTCTACAAAATATGTGAAAGAATACATTGAGGGTGCAAAGCCAATATTTTTCATTGGGGAACATGGATTATAACCAAGGTATTTCATTTCGGACAAGAATTTATCATTCATTTTGAATAAAGGGCATATACTATATTAGATGTGGAAAATATATGCGCATGGCGGGTTAAACATGTCAAAACAGGTTTGGGTAAGCTAGGTACGGATGATCCGAAATGCTTTTTGTCAAAATATTTTAATTTATTTATATATAATTTGTGTGTCAGATATGATTTTATTAAAATATTGTATCCATAATTATGTATTATGTATTGGTACAAAAAATAAATATATCAAGAGCTTTAATGTATTCAGTTACACAATTTATGAGTGGGAACCTCTAGAGCCTTTTTACCC
The DNA here is from genome assembly GCA_022545495.1 of Chrysanthemum lavandulifolium. Taxonomy (NCBI): domain Eukaryota; kingdom Viridiplantae; phylum Streptophyta; class Magnoliopsida; order Asterales; family Asteraceae; genus Chrysanthemum; species Chrysanthemum lavandulifolium. Next base: position 220,902,009 of record CM040243.1, on the reverse strand, counting down.
ATTTCTTCATAAGCTAACCGTTAGAGATTACACCTAACCCGAATTGACCCTTTTATAGATAAATGGGTCATAATTGGCAAATCTAGCTTATGTATTGTTTTTCCGTATTTGTTTATGCCTACAATTTGACTTGCAGATAGTCATAGAAAACATATCATCAATCAGATTGATAGTACAGGGCAACTCTCTACGACCTTTGACTTCACAACTAAAGGAATTCTTCAAGTACACTTTCAATGTTTGCTCCGATAAATGGTATTCTATTTAAGTGGTTTATTTATTTATTTTATTTTTATTATTTTTTTTCCAATAACTTTCTATATTCATTTTTTTCGCATGAAGTCATTAGTGGCAACTTTACGCCTACATGACGCACTGTGAAAGCCACCGGTGTTATTGGATGGTGGCCTTCACGATTTGTTACTTTCTCGATAATCATGACACCAGTTCCAATCAGGTACTTTGGGTCTATAAGGCTTGGCGAGTAATCTTAATATTTATTTTAGTATTTAAGTTTTCTTTACTCTTTCAACAATCACTGATCTTATGAACTTTTGTTAATGTTGCAGGGTCATTGGCCATTTCCTGCTCATCATGTGATGGAGGTATGGACCATTTCTTTGGTGTATTAAACTTTCATTTATATGATAGTTTACTTGAATTTTTTATAATTAATTTATCCGCAAAAGTTAACTTCTAACTATAAGATACGCACAAAGTACCTTATTAACACCTTTAGAAGTCTCTGTCTTTTTGCTACAAAATATTTCTTAGCTGTTACTTTTATGTTTAAATGTTGTCATCAATTATATATATTTTTTTTCTTAAGCTAGAAGTTGTTGGAAAATTTAGTGCACTTGTGGGATTAGTTCACACCGGTTATGGGTCGAGGTACGGAGTGTACACCCATAAGGTCCTTGAACACCCCGACTCTTTTAGTAGAAAGTCTCGCTAGTGGAAAGTATCGCTAGTGTTATGAAAGCATCTTGCTAGTGCTATGTAAGGCATCGCTAAATGGCGCTTCAATCGCTTAATGACCACGTTTAATTGGTCATGTAACCGCTTAACGCTATAATGGGGATAATTATGAGGCGATTAATGGGCCGATTAATTCTCATAATTCCATTTGACTAGCTAAGAGTAATCTCCTATAAATAGGATATCTGATTATGCATGAAGGACACACAGAAAACTATTAACACTTCTAAGTAAAAGGGTTATTGAATTGTGCCTATTCTATAACTACATTTGGTCTTATCCCAAGTAGATATTCGTGTAACCCAGGCATTAGGGTCGAATAGTTTACTTTGGAAAGTGATCACACGATTCCAAGTGATATCCGGTAACCACCTAGTGGTATAGCTATTGTCTTTGATTATCTTACCATGTTCTGGGAAATACACACCAACAATCAAAGTAAACTATTTTGTGATAATCAATGGCTGCTGCTGCAATGAAACACATGGCTTCAAACTTTGCTAAGCTTGTAAGGGTTGGACTTCAGGAGATGGCAAAAGAAGATGCACTTTGCTTTCCAAAGATAAGCGTGGTGTATGTGCTAACCACTCCTATTCCCGATGATGGGATGATGCTACCGTGGAGAAAATCAGAGGAGGAGCAAATGGGAGAATGATGACTACATTTGCAGAGGTTTAATTCTCAATGGTATGTCTCGATTCTTTGTTTGATATTTATCGAACTTTGAATCTTCCAAAGAACTGTGGATTCCTTGGATGCTAAATATATGGTCGAGGATGCATCAAGTAAGAAGTTCCTTGTTAGTAATTTCACAAATTACAAAATGACCGATTCAAGACCGCCATGGAACAATACAATGAACTTCTTGGAATACTTGAAGGTTTACATAACACAAAATGCACATGGATGAGGCTATTTTAGTCTCTTGTGTCATTGATAAACTCCTCCTTCTTGGAAAGATTTCAAGCATACCTTGAAACATAAGAAGGAATAATTAACTCGTTAAGTTGGGCGCTCATCTCGCGCATTGATGAATCTCTCAAAGTGCGTGATAATGACAAGCCAAGGAGCAAAGAATGTCGTTGGTGCATCTGTTGTCAATATGGTGGAGCATAACAACTCCACCGGTACAATGACAACAAAGGCAAACGCAAATATCATGATAACACAAGGATGTATCCTAACAAGAAGGCAACACCTACTTGTTGGAAATATGGCAAGACCGGTCGATTAAAAGGGACCAAAGGTGTTAAAGTTGGTGGTAAAACCAATAGATCGGGCACTAATGGTTCGAGAAGTGGTGGTTCACCAACTCACCGAAAGGTCGAATATGTTTAATAAGTATTTTCGATTTATTATGTTACATATGTATCTCGAATCTTTTATGTGCGTGATGATAATGTTGCGTGGTGGGTTGACTCGTGCAACAGTTCATGTATGTAAAGATAGAAGTCGGTTCAAGACTTATGAGTCACCGAATGATGGTTCTATTCTTCACATGGAAATGAGTCAACAACCTTGGTGCATGGTCGTGGTTGTGTAGACCTTAGATTTAGTTCTCGAAAGATTGTAACTTTGTTTGATGTTATTCATGTTCCCGATATCGTGAAGAACTTGGTTTCAAGTAGTATTTTGAATAATCATGGTTATAAACAAGTTATCGAGTCTCGATAAATTTGTGCTTTCTAAGCATGGTGTTTTTATTGGTTTTGGTTATTTATGTAATCAAATGTTCAGCTTAATATTGTCCCCGATAGTGTTAATTCACCTTTGTGACCACCATCGACCGACCGACTCTACCCTTTGGCATGCTAGACTTGGCCATGTACACTATAAGAGAATGCAAGATATGTCTAAGGATGGGTTAATCCCAGCATTTGACATGGACACTGAAAAGTGTAAAACTTGCAAGTTGACCAAGATAACCAAGAAACCTTTTCAGGGTGTTAATCGTAAGACTAAGCTCTTGGAGCTAATAAGAAGTACTTTGTGACATTTATTGATGATGCTTCTAGGTTTTGCTATATCTATCTTTTACATACTAAGGATGAAGCATTAGATAAATTTAAAGTGTTTAAAACTAAAGTTGAATTACAACTTGGGTCCCTGATCAAAAGAGGACGATAGGGAGGTGAGTACATAGATATCAGATTTTCATCTGTTGGAATTATCCATGAAACGATCGACACTTATACTCCTCAAAGAAATGGCATTTCGAAAGGAAAACAAGGTCTCAAGGAGATGGTTAATTCCATGTTGTCCTATTCAGATCGAGTCAAGGGTTCTAGGGTGAAGCTATGTTAATGACTTGTTATTTATTAAATAGGTTCCCAACAAAAGAAACAAGGTTACCCTTATGAACTCGGACTAAAAGGAAACCCAACCTCGAACTATCTTAGGGTTTGGGGTTGTAGGGTCGTTGTAAGACTCCGATCCAAAATCGAAAACTTTGGGTGAAAGAGGCATTGATCGCATCTTTGTTGGATATGCCGAGCATTCCAAGGCTTTTAGGTTCTATGTTATTGAACCTAATGAATATGTTTCAATTAACTCCATAATTGAATCAAGGGATGCAAACTTTGATGAGAATAGATTCTCATCGGTCCCTAGACCAAGTATGAGGATTCCCGATGGAACTCATAACACTCGTGAATCGAGGTCCTCGATGAAGTACCATCGAGGTACTGATGAGGTTGTGGTTCAACAACCCGAACCTATGTTTAGAAAGAACAAAGGTCGACTCCAAAGTCATTTGGACCGAGTTTCAACTATATTTAGTTGAAGGAACATGGATGAGTTATCGCACCAATACTCCTATTGCTTCATTGTTGATGATGATCCCAAGACATTTAAAAAGCAATGAAGTCCCGTGATATTGCTTTCGGAAAGAAGCAATCAATGATGAGATGGATTCCATCATGGGCAACAACACCGGTGTTGGTTGATCTACCACCGTTGCAAACCTTTGGGTTGCAAATGGATTTTCAAAAGGAAAATGAAGGTAGATGGAACTATTGAAAGTTCAAGGCTAGACTTGTCATTCATGGCTTTAAACAAAAGTCGAATTGACTATTTTGATACTTATGCCCCAAAGGTGGCTCGTATCGATACTCATTAGATTGTTGATTGCTTTGGCATCAATTCACAATTTGATTATTCATCGATGGATGTGAAGACGACTTTCTTGAATGGTGAACTGATGAGAGGTTTATATGAACCAACCTCGTGGCTTCATCTTGCTCGCAATGAAAACAAGGTGTGTAAACTGATTAAGTCTCTTTATGGACTAAAGCGCATACCTAAGCAATGGCATCAAAAATTTGATGAAGTGGTTTTGTCTAGTGGTTATGTTCTTAACCAAGTCGGCAAATGTATATATAGCAAATTTGATGAATCTGTAAAGGAGTCATCATTTGTCTATATGTTGATGACATGTCGATCTTTGGCACCGACCAAAATCGAGTTGACCGACAAAGGAATTTTGGCATCAAGGTTCTCCATGAAGGACATGGGGAGGTCGATGTTATCCTTGGTATAAGGATTAAACATGAAAGTAATAGAATTTCTATCTCTCGGTCTCATTATATTAAGAAGGTGTTGAGAAAATTCAATTACTTTGATTGTACTCGTGAGTACACCTATGGATACTTGTGAGAAGTCGATGCCTAATAATGGCAAATTTGTATCTCAACTTGAGTATTCTAGGTAATTGGTCGCCCGATGTATGCCATGACTTGTACAAGGCCCCGATATTGGTTTTGCAGTGGGAAAATTAAGGGTATACTAGTAATCCTAGTGCTCATCATCGCAAGCGCTCGAGGGTATCAAGTAGTTGAAGAGAACTATGGATTATAGTCTCATATATCGGTTATCCATCGTTGTTGGAAGGATACATCGATGCAAGTTGGATCAAGAACACTAAAGACAATTCATCTACCAGTGGTCGGGTATTCCTACTTGGTGGAGGTGCAATTTCTTGGGCATCCAAGAAGCAAACTTGCATCACCGCTCAACAATGGAATCAATTTGTGGCCTTAGTCACGGTAAAGAAGTCGAATGGTTGAAATACTTGCTTCTTGAGATTCCATTGTGGCCTAAACCTATAGCACCTATTTCTATCCGATGTGATAGTGCAGCTACATTGGCTAAGGCTTATAGCCAGATGTACAATGGAAAGTATAGACACTTAGGTGTCAGACATAGCATGATTCGTGAGCTTAGCATGATTCGTGATCACTTGACAAAGGGATTAGCTAGAGACTTGGTTATAAAGTCTGCTAAAGGGACGGGTTTAAGTCCAACTTAGTCATCGAATACTAGGACACCCAACTCCTCCTAAGGAAACTTGGGAGCCGAGTTCAATGTGGAAAGTCAATATTCAATGGACTGGAGCACATATTTTACTTACATCCCAATGTTGTGCTCGTAACTCACTGAAAGGAGGATGAAGTCTTTACTTTAATGGTTAATTTTCTTTGAAAAGTGCTTGGCGGAGTATGAATAAAAGGAACCACCTATGTGAATGTTGAATTTTACCACTTCAGAAGCTTTTGGACTTTAGCTTTTACAACATTTATGAATTTGGATATGGACACATGGCTTGTATAGTGTCGAGCTTTTAAGTGTTTGAAAACTTGTGTGTATTTTATCTTGTGTATTCAAATGGGTTGAAGGGTTCAATTCTTAGAACACCGATTCTCGAATATTTGAACGCTTAATGTACTAAGATGGAAATTCACCCTCGGGATATTTTCGCTTATGCACATGTTTTGTTTAATTTTTGTTTTCATGCAAAGGAAGTGTACTAAATTTGGGGAGGATTGTTGGAAAATTTAGTGCACTTGTGGGATTAGTTCACACCGTTATGGGTTGTGAGGTACGAGGTACACCCATAAGGTCCCCGAACACCCGACTCTTTTAGTGGAAAGTACTGCTAGTGGAAAGTACTGCTGGTGTTATGAAAGTACTGCTAGTGCTATGTAAGTACTGCTAGATGAAAGTACTGCTAGTGTGCTATGAAAATACTGCTAAATGGCAGTTTCAACTGCTTAATGACCACGTTTAATTGGTCATGTAACCACTAAAGGCTATAATGGGGATAATTATGAGGCGATTAATGGGCCGATTAATTCTCATAATTCCATTTGACTAGCTAAGAGTAATCTCCTATAAATAGGATATCTGATTATGCATGAAGGACACACAGAAAACTATTAACACTTCTAAGCAAAAGGGTTATTGAATTGTGCCTATTCTATAACTACATTTGGTCTTATCCCAAGTAGATATTCGTGTAACCCAGGCATTAGGGTCGAATAGTTTACTTTGGAAAGTGATCACACAATTCCAAATGATATCCGATAACCACCTAGTGGTATAGCTATTGTCTTTAATTATCTTACCCTGTTCAGAGAAATACACACCAACAGAAGTAAGTCAGAAGATACTAGAGTTAAATGTTTGCTAGGTTGTGTTTGATGTTAAATAGTTGCATATAATGGTCATAACATGCACCTTTTAAAAGTAAAATAGTATCAACTTTTGACTTTAGACCAATAAATCCAATTTAATTAGGCTAACGATAAAGATGTTCAGAGATCTCTTAATGTTTGTGAGGTATGATGTTCACAAATTATATTATGATATAACCTATGACCTTATATTTTTAGCAATACTAGATGTCTCCACTATATTTTTGATTTGCACTTCTTCACCTATTTCAATCTCACGCTTGCTGGAACGACTGAGCAATCGACTACTTGACATTTAACTTGGCTCTTCGAAGCATCGCCAAAGTTGAATCATCAAAGTTTCTTCTAAGTTCTTAAAATAATCAGAAATTAGAGGGTCAATATCGTATTGAAGAGAATGGTGCAAAAAGATTTATAGTTTCTCTTAATGTGCCAAGCTATATGAATGGGAATTCTACAGCACCAGTCACGTTCGATGGTCAGATTTGAGGTTTCACGTTAGAATGGTATATTGATGAACCTACTAAGCATAGAATCGATGTCAGTCAAAATTGTTTTATCATTTCAGGGAGAAAAGCTCTTGAAGACCGTGCTCTTAGTGATCATGAACTCTCTAAGGTTTGTAATTCATTCTTTTTTCATATTTCCAGATGTTTGATACAATGGCTTTAGTTATTTTCATGGTGTACTAAAACTAATAAAGAGCGTGTCGATATAGTTGCTAGATCAAGAATGGGGTGTATGTTAGCATATGCTAATTGTGTAGAATCTTTCACTGAAAGTGGTTATGAGAAAATCATAAACCAATGTAAAATTTGGATTGGCCATGATGATATGTCTACCATGTTAATTTTGTAGGGGTATTAAGAGTTTTAATGACCACATCTTGACCCGCTTCAACTCCCAAAAGACCCGCTACAAACTGTTGATAATGATAATTTTTGCAATATAATGTAAGGCACCTGCTTTGCAAGAACACTTTGAGTAGTGGATTTGCGCCAATGAAGCCGTGAGACTAACATAAGGGATGATGTAGGATGCAAGCAATTAGTTGGTATCATTGTCATATGGATCGAAAAGTGGAAATAAGGGTATGCCGAATGCTCTGTTCATTACATCTCCAAATATTTCTTTACTTAAATTCAATAGTGATCTTGGAAAATCCAGGTACCCTACTCCTTATTGCACTTAATTTATCGATATATTAAGTGTGTGTTTGGGTAAGCTTATTTAAGCAACACATGATATTAAGCAATAAACCATTTCGTGTTTGAATGATAAGTGCTTATTTCTTAGTACATAAAATGGGATATAAATATATATAAATTCTATTGAATATGAAATATATTAGCATGTCATTATAGCCTTAGTTTATATGAAAATGAATGCACAAACTAATATTGTATATTATTATCATGATTTTAACAAATTAAGAAGATTTATATAAGATTTTGGCAGTTTATCGATTTCGTATTCGAGGTGGCCGATGATGCCAAAAAGGAGGAAAAACATGGTGGTTTATATGGTCATTATGATTTGAATTAAGGGTTTGATGTAGTGTCTCTAGCTAATTTGGCAAGTATATAGTTTGATCACTCTCGACCTATGCATGTTTTTGTAAGCGTTGATGTAATTTGTTTGAGAAATAATACTTGGCATTTAATGAATGTTTAGCTAAGAGTCTTTAGGGCTACTTGTGATGAAAATACTTGGTTCTATTAATAGATTGTAATTTCGTGTAAGAATATAATATTTTTGTTTTTCTTAGTAATGATAAGTACTTATTTTTTGTACAATAAAAGCTATGAACACAAATTGTCATTGGTGTGACACTAATGTAAAGTTTAAGTCGAAAGTGTTGTTCTAAGTTAATTTGTTTCTTTTTATGTGACAAGGTAAATACTTGTTTGACCCAAATCTTTGGCCACGGCACTTACTTATTCCAAATGATAGTAGTTACTTTCATTGGCTACCAATTTATATTAAAAGTACGAATGAATATGAAGTACCAGTGGTTATCACTAAAAATGCAATTATTAGAGATAAGAAGAATGATTTTATTAATATGGTTCTCATGAGTTTTATGTTTATCTTAGCATGATTTTTTAATCAATATGATTCTCATGAATTATGTTCATATTAGCATGATTCTGATAACCTATCAGAATTAAACAAATTTGGTCATCAGAAAGAAGCATCAAATTTGGTCATAAGAAAAACCTATCAAAATGACCCATCAAATTTGGTCATCAGAAAGCTCATCAACAAGAGACCCATCAGCAAGCCCCATTGTTCACTAAAAACCTTTAAAAATTCATGTAAACAAATTCTTATTAACAATAAAAAAAAAGCATCAAAGATTTATATGCATAATTTGCAGAAACAAATCTAACAAAATATATCCCAAAACCCTGTACGTATAAGAGGATCTAAAACTATTTATATAAAAAGTAGAATTTAAAATGGTAAATAAAAAAATCAAACCCACAACCCCGTGTTCATTTATAGCATGAATAAGTTAATCTAATAAAAAACGAATTCAAAGCCCCGTCTGTGGACGAGGATCTAAAATTATTAATATATATATATTTATTAACCCAAAATTAATCTAATAAAAATCAAGCCCAAAGCTCCGTGTGTGCACGGGGATCTAAAACTAGTAGACCATATATTAGTTAAATGATTTAAGATCATTTATATACCAAATTTTATTTGGATATCAAGGGACCAATCCGCACTATCCATCTCCATTTGATCCAATAGATGAGATTAAACACAACATTAAAAAAAAAAACCCCCACTTTTATCATTTTTTTTCTTAATATATTAATATCTCTTAAACCGTTAATCGTTAACCGAAAAACAAATATACCATCACGACGAGCATTTTAATTATCTTTATATTTATGAGCACTTTGATATACTTTCCACAATTTTTTCTTCTCTTCACGTTTTTTTTTTTTTTTTTTTTTTTTTTTGAAGCTTGCGTAAATCATACGTAATTAAACACTAATTTAAAAATACTAATAAAACCACATGTGATATTGATATTAAATAACATACGATTTTATTAATATCATATGTGATTTAATAATAATATCACATGTGATATAGTGTTAAATCTCTATTCCTTTTAATGTTTTCTTTTTTACTCATATACTATGTCTTATATATTTTCTTTTTGTTTTTACCTTTTACACAACAATCACAATTTCATCATATATTTTTCGAAAGTCTAACAAAATCAACAAATCCACAAATCATAAACTTCGAATCACAGTTTCATCAGAACCATGGATGAGATGATAGCTCTTGGGTTTTGACTTCAAATCACAGCTTCATCACGAACCATGGATGAAACCACACCATTAAAACAACAAAAAATTCAGACAACACAAATTAAAGGATATGCGAATGTTTAATATTTGGACTAACACAAACCGCTTAGTTATCACTTGCCCAACTATATTATATCCAATATCAGCCGAACTAAATCCAAATAACCTTAACGTAGAACCACACTATACAAGATTCCCTAATATGTAGCACTTTAACCCTAAATCAAAATAACTACACACAACCACCAAACAACCAATATATATATCTTCCTTTCTACAAACTAAAAACAGAGTGAAAAAACAAAAATTCGTCTCTTCTTTACTACTTAAAATCCGAACACCAAACACATATGAAGAACCCTTTGTGATCTACACCTCAAATCACAGACAAAATGAAACACAAATCAAATTCGCCCTTTTTGTCTTGTTTAAATCATCTTCAAGGTCTCAATAATGAGGTCTCGGGTAAGGTTTATTTTGTTATGTGTTTCGTTTATCTTTGACCCGAAAGTGAGAAGGGATGATACAGTTGTGTATTGTTCTTTCTTTAAAAGTTTCGGAAATTTAAAAGAAGTTGAAACTTGTCACACATCTGTGATGAGTGGGTTTTCGATTTGTACACATTTGTACAGGTCGTAATATCTTATGAACGAAAACCTCACTGAGATCTTTTTCCTTTTTCTCTATTTTTTTACGTTGTGGAGATGGGTTTGGTATTTGTTTCTATTTTTTGGTTTATGTGAGGTGGTGAAGGGATTAGGATATATGTGGATTTGTTTGGTTATTTATAATCTTCAAAAATCCAAGTGAAAAGTCACATTTAAAGACTTATTGTAAGTGGTTGGAGGATGGTTCGAATTCTTTTGGGTTGTAAGTGTAGAATGCTTTGTATACATAAAACCGCAACAACAATTGATATTATAGAATTGGAATCGTTTGGTGTTGTAAGTGCTTCGAGGATGGTTCAGATTTTTTTGCTCGTAACTGCATGATGTTTTGATAGATGGGTTCAAGCTTTAAGAATCCCCATTTAATATGGGGACTGAATCTTTTAGTAGTATAGATTTTAATACGTCATTTATTATTTATTTTGAATTTGTATGATTTTTAATGCAAACATACACAAATATTGATAAAATTTTAAAATGTTAGAAAGAGTTACAAAGTTCAAAATATGATTTTAATCGTAATAGTGCCATCAAAACCAATCAAGACACGCTTTGCAATTTTCGAACAAAATCAACCGCAAAATAGTAAAAAAAAAAAAAAAAAAAAAAACTCGAATTTATTGAAGGCAAAACATATATAAAAGTGCAAAATGCTAAGTGCTAACTCTATGATTTAAGGTTGGCCACAGTGGTGACCAGACATGACCACGCCACATCAACTTTCTCTCCCACACTGACGACGACCAAGATTCGCCACATGGAGAGCAAGTTATTTTTTTTTTTTTTAGAGTAACCCAAAATACATCCCTGTGGTTTCCCCGATTCGCACTATACATCCTCTCGCAAAAGTGATCGATGCAAAACCGCTGTTATCTCACGCAAAGCTACCACTCATGAATGATCAACCGTAGAAACTCAAAAACTCACACACCAATTGCAATTTAGATCGGAGAATACAATGAATTCTGGTCGTTAAGTCCCACTGAGGATGAATTGGTGTATAAACACTTTCAGATGATAGAATGATCACTAAGGATAGTGATCAGTAAGGATATTGATGGAAAATTACCTAAAGAAAAGATCTACAAATTACAGCGACTTAAATGCAAATTAAGAAAATTAAAAAGTTAAAATATATTAAATAAACGCTATCACTATTTTTACAATGATGTTTTTATGATTTTATAAAATAAAATGACTTAAATAAACTATATTAACTAAAACGTAAACTCAAATTACCTAAAAACTAGATTTAAAATGAAACGCAGCGTTACGCTTAAAAATTACTGTTGGGCGCAAGCAAAACGTAAAATTTATGAAATAAAAGGCCTCACGAATGTGAAACTAATTTTATTACGTACTATATGATAAAAGAAAATTTTAGAAAAAAGATTTATATTTTTTTGACTTTTATATTTTTTATTATGAATTAAATAAGTTTTTACACTAATTAAATGTTAAAAAATACTAAAACTAATGAGAAAAATCTGAAACTTTTTTATAAAATACTTAATACTAATACACTTTTATAAAAAATACAAAAACTGAAAAAGCTATACTAAATAAGCTAGAAATAAGCTAACTTAACCAAATAAGCTAAACGGACAACAAGGTGTTATGTATTAAATTGTGCAAACTATAACCAAGAAAGACCCAAGGGCGCAATGGTTACAGGTACACACTCTAACACTCTCTTAAAGGGGGAGGTCTCAGGTTCGAGCCTGCCTACCCCCTTTTTGCTAAACATTTTTTTTTTCAATTTTTCTTTTACAGACTTATTATACACAAGAAAATAAGCAACTTTTATAACTATGACTTTTTCTCAAAATGACTAATAAGCTCTTAAATAAGCTAAGGTTTTATAACAGTGGACAAAGAAATTGAAAATAAGCAAACGTTTTAAGCTAAATGTCTTATAAACTAATCAATAATCATAAAGTGAATTGAAAATAAGCTATACACTAATAATAAGCTAATACAATAACTGAGAGAGCATAATTACTTAAAATTAAGCACCAAATAAGCTTCAAATAAGCACAACTGTTAACCGCTTAAACAGACACTCTTTTATTTCCTAGGTGCTTTCTAGCTATAATTTAAGTACTTATATAAGCTAGAAATGCAAATAAGCACCGGACTTAACAAGTACACCAATGATCTATCTAAAAGATAAAACTCTCACCGTGGATTCACAAGTGAGCTTTTAAGAGCTTATGAAAAGTTGGAAAACACCGATCGGTTTAAAATGGATGAAATAGAAATTAATAGCAAACCTATCAAATAAGCTAAGAATTAGAAAATTAAACTTGGATCCTATAGACAACAAGGTAAGCTTCTCAAAAGCTAAATTACATAAGCTAACACTCACTAATGAGCTCTATAAGAGCTTGTGAAATGACCACAAACGTGCACAGGGAGCTTTTCAGCTAAGGGGTTAAAAGAAACTACAAAATAAGCTATTAATAAGCTAAGTTTATGAAAGCTAGTATTTTATAATTTTATTTAGCAACTAAATTTTATTATTCCAAAAGGGCATAAGCTAAATCCTAATATCTAATCCTATATAAAATTATTCATTTTATTCAAAACGACTTAATGGAAATTGACTTTCTAAGTTATACTAAAGGTTGACTTTTATGAGTTTTAATTGAATCTACATACTAATTATGATGTATTATGATGAAGTAAGACTAGATTAAGCTAAGTTAATAAGTTTTAAGCTAATATCATGAATTTCTAATTTTAAGTCCTAACAGCTTAACCATTTAAGTGATATTAGAAGTGATTTTGACTATTACTAAAACAAGGACCCACTTTTATAATTGAACCGAGTATTTAGACACTAGTGAGACACAAAACAACCAAGAACACTGCCTTGAATAAACTTTAGTACAGCTTAAACAAGTGAAACCAAACAACCTTTAACTAAACTGCTTTCAATCTTTTCAAAAGATTTCATGATTTAGACCATGAGATTAATTACGCATCTAATATTATCTTATATTAAAGCTAAATAAGCATTTAAACAATAATACTAACAACATAAAACAAAGTGAAGTACTAAAATTGATCAAAAGGCTTACAAATTGAGTCAAAGCACAAACCGAGAATCAAGAGTCGATAACACAACCTATAGCTTCCCAAGAAGCTCTAAACCGTGGCAATCCAATATCTACCCCGCCCATCTTCTAGATGACCTTAATCTAATTTTTTTTTCACTAATTTTTTGTATTTTTGGTATTTTCTTCTTTTGATACTAGATTAATTTTAAAGATAAATAAAAGCTTGAATAAGATTTCGATGAGCTTATATTAGCTTCATGAGTTCACAAAGAACAACTAACAACAACATTAGAATAACATGAGATTTTTGAACAAAAGTGAGATTTTGCATAAATCGAAAACTTGCATTAAACCGAAATTGATTATCACCAAAGTTTTATTGTACACTAAGAATGATTAAAACAAGACTTGAAAGATAAGAAATACATTGAAATTAAATTTAGCTAAAACGACTTGTCCTAAACTAAATTACACTACTTGGTTATCCACATCGCATCTTCTCGCTTTTATTGACATCAAAAGCATCCCTGTTGACTTCTACATTTCCCACCTCTTTCCAAACTTGGATCACTTGAAATCATCACAATCGTACATGTGTTATTTTTGGCGGAAAAGTCTCAAGGTGTTTTGTTAATTAATGCTTCGGGAGGATATGGAGGTGGAGGGACATGATATACACTGGGGTGATAAGTTTGGTGAGGTGGAAAGGTTGGGAGAGGTGGAGAAACCACCGGTTTCGTGTTTGCAGGGAGGAGAAGGTGTACAGTTGTTTGGCGGTTTGGGAGATTCACCATTTGACCGAAAGTTAATAACGGGTAGTGGTTGGGCTGGATTGATTGGGCCTAGGTGAAAGACCTGGATTTGGACTTGCTTTGTGTTTGTGTTGGATCGATTAATAACAAAGTGGTCCATTTGGTTTAATAACTTCACAAGGACCAAACTTGTAATTCCCAATTCTTCAAGGACTGCTCTAGCCAACTTTCCAAAGCTAACATAAGGATTAAAGTTGCCATTCATTAGTAGTACAAGGACATTTAGTGATAAAATTTCATTTTTTATAAGTCCAGGGACTAAAAATGTCAAGATTGAAACTTGAGGGGCCAAAAATATAATTTCTCCAAAAGTTTATCATAAGGACCATTTTTGTCATTTATTAATAGTACAAGGTTAAAATTTGATAATTTTCACTTTTTAAATTAACCAAGGACTATATTTGACAATTTTCAAAGTTAAAGGACTAAAGTTGTCAATTTGTGATTTTAAACTTTGAAGGGTTTGTTTTGACAACTTTTGAATCTCATGGACCTTAAATGACATTTCACAAGTTTTTGAATTACCAGGGACTAATTTTGACAACTTTTGTAACTTGGGGGACTAAAATTGCCAATTATGCAAACTTGATACGTTTTTCATCAGATTTTGATGTTTTTGCATTTAAAACATATAAAACACTTGTTTGTGATATTTTTATCATTTTGATGTGTTTCTGAGTGTTTTCGTGATGTTTTGGCATTCTAACAAGATAAAACGATGAGATTAGACACTCATCAATCCCCCACACTAAGATATTGCTAGTCCCTAGCAATCTTTTATGAAAACTTAATGGATTTTATCTCTTTACCAAAAGCCATTACTTCTGGAGTAGCCAATTGTTTTAGTTCAAGTAAGAACCTTGGTACAACGATAACCAAATGATTTTGAGCAAATCATAAGCTTTAAACGGATTTGATTTGTCTTTACCAGAAGCCGTTTGCTTCTGGACTAGCCAACTCTTAGATAAATTATTAATATTATCTTTGGTGAGTCGATTACCAATTATGGATTTCCAACTGCCTTTACCACAAGCCATAAACTTGCGGGCTAGCCAACTCTTCACTTTTAGGATATGGTGAGTTAATACCATACAATTTTGGGCAAATTGCAAGTCAGAAACGGATTTGAGATATCTTTACCAAGAGCCGCTTGCTCTGGATTAGCCAATCCTTATGTGGGTTAGACATGGTGGACTGATTACCATTTGTTGTGTTTAGTACATAGTACTTCCACTAAATAAAAAATTAAATTTGGCCATTTTGGGGTAAAAGGGTACATTTATGATCAAATTTGCTGAATTTCCCCCCACACTTAGAAATGAATATTGTCCTCAATATTCAAAGTACCTGTGTTATGCCGAAACTTAGAACATAAAAAGATAACATTAGTAGCTAAGTGTAGAAACACAACATTTATTCTCTTTTTTATATTCACAATTTTCATTCATTTTTAGATCTATATACAACATGGGCATCCCCCACACTATGGTGGGACACACGGTGAAAACCCATGTTTAGCTAATGCTTTTGATTTCGAGTCGCTAGCTTGACTCGACCCACTAGTACAAAACGGATTTGGTCACGCATGGTCGAAATGGAACAAACACACATTCGCATATTTGTGTGGGTCAAGGTACGAAAATTGACAACATGTACTAATTAGTCACACATGAAAATTTTAATTGTGTGACCATTAGAACTCAGACGCCACACAATTAAGCGTTGTGTGGCTAAAGGTATCTCGTGATTTTGTTTCGCATCATTTAGCCACATATGAATTTGGAACGTGACAAATACAAGTAACCTTGATGCGTTAGTCACAAGAAGTAATTTTTGTGTGTCTAAATCATAGAGTCAAGTTTTGTCACACATTATTTAAGGGTGACCGATATGTTTTGCCAACTCTTTAGCCACATCCGAAATTGGAACAAGTGACAAATGAAAAGTAAGGTTGAAGCATTAGTCACGATATACATATAAACAAAGGACAAATATATGTCACACACTTGAACACTGTGACCAAAAGCCATATATGGTCACACTAAATGTTTTGTCACACATTCGTTAAGTGTAGCCAAAATCCAAGACATATGTTCACGTAAGTTAATATGTGTGTTTAAAGTTTAGTTTGTGTTAGCTTGTCGAAAGCTAATCTATAAAGTCACATTTGCTACTAACACCGTGACCAAATGCCATATATGGTCACACTAAACGCTTTTGTCACACATATTATTCAAGTGTAGCCAAAATCCAAGACATATGGTCACGTAACTTAATATGTGGCCATTGGATGATGAATAGTCACCAAAATACACGTTCCTCACTTTAAACACCATATGGTCACACTTATTAACACTTTTAGCCACTTTATGGTTAATTGTATGTGACTAAATACCCAAAACAAACATGCTTTGTGTGACTAAATGTTAGAAAAGGCCACACAAACATAAAATTCATGTGGCCATTGGATGATCAATAGTCACACAAAATACACCTTCTTCACTTGAAACACCATATGGTCGCACTTATTAACACTTTTAGCCACTTTATGAGTAATTGTATGTGACTAAATACCCAAAACAAACATGCTTTGTGTGACAAATGTTACAAAAGGCCACACAAACATAAAATTCAAGTGGCCATTGGATGATCAATAGTCACACAAAACACACATTTCTTCACTTGAAACACCATATGGTCACACTTATTAACACTTTTGGCCACTTTATGATAAATTGTATATGACTAAATACCCAAAACAAACATTCTTTGTGCGACTAAATGTTAGAAAAGGCCACACAAGCATAAATTTGATGTGGCTATGGATAATCAATAGTCACAAAAATACACGCTTCTTCACTTTAAACACCATATGGTCAAGTTTGTTGCATTTATTGTGCCGTTAATGAAAATGTGGGTTTGTAGGTGATGGCTTTTATAGTCACATTGATATGCACACATTAACACTTGTGCAACACCACAATATACTAAACTTGGATAAATCCAAACTAATTATATATATGAAGAACTCTTTAACAACGAGTACTTGATTGTTAATGCGAATCTTAACAACAAGCAAGAAGAACACAAATACTATTTCACTAATAAACTTATTTTATTAATATTTCTATTCGCTCTAAGTACAAGTTCATTTCACTATACTTTAGGGTTCCTTTATACACTTAGGAAAACCTAGTATACAAAACGTGTAGAAGGTTATAGATATCTCTTCCTAAGATATCTCTACGCTGCATATATGCCTTCCTAAACTCTAATAAACTATTATGTTTTTCATAAATGTAACTAACTACGAATACTACCAGACTTAATCATTATATCGCCAAGATATTGTCATTGAGCTTTTGATTCAATTAACCTCAAAAGTCGATAGCATGCATCATCCTTTCTTTCACCAAAAGCTTCTTCTCAAGCATAGCCCGAAAATACTGCTTGGAAGTGGATACTCCACTGTAAGCATATAAAGAATTGCGCTTTCTAATTCCAAACAAGGCACCGACAAGTGTGGAAATATCTCCATCCGATCACTTTTGTTGACAGGCGCTTCACATTTCATCATCAAGATCCGTGTGTCAAACATGGTCTTCAAGTCACCCCAAAGGACTCTTTCATATTCCTCTTCGTGTCTCTCATCACCATGCTTCTCCATCATCACCGGTACATGGTCTTCAAATCATCCCCTGACAAATCACTCAATAAACCAGAAAGTTCACATATATAGTGTACTGTGTGATTTTCCTTACTATCGTGTAAACTACCTTTTTCCCATGTTTGATGATCCGAACCTTTGCAATCTTAGCAGAAGTGCCGAACCTGTAGGAATGGAGCCCATGGTAAACTCTTCCGATGACGGTTCATCAACCTTATCCTTCATGTAATCTTCCACTTCTTCTTAACATTTGTCTTATCCTTTTCACTCCTTTCTTTCCAAAGGATTTCTTCCTTGTCATATTCAAACCGGTTGCTTAACCTCATCTTCCTCCTCTTTCTTTACGCTTTTGGCTTATCACCAAGTTTTTCACCAAAGAACCTTTTCGCCTCGCAATCTTGTGCTTTAGCATCCTTTGGTTGAAGATTGTAACCCTTCCTTTAAACGTTGAAGCTTCCAACTCGAATCCATTGGAATAAAATTTTATTTTGGTACACTACTTTTCAAATTTCGCTTTTAGTTCATCATTCTTCAATTTCCTTAATCGGCTCAACTTCCGTGTAGGATTCCCTCGACTTTTGACATAGTGGATCATATAATCCCTTTGCTCGCCTTTGGTCATGGGTCTCTTCATCCTTTCTCTTTGTCTCGCTCTCGAGAAGCCTCTTCTTCGCATTAACAATCTCAACCAATTTACTTGCATAGTCTTCTCCGTTAATATCGTGAAGGATATCTCTGCTTACTAATAATCTTGCATTTATAGTATCCCATTCTTCATCGCAGAATTTGGCGATTCCGAACTTGACTTTCCTTTTCATTTGTTCTTCGCTAATTGTGGTTC
This sequence comes from Chrysanthemum lavandulifolium, assembly GCA_022545495.1. Lineage (NCBI taxonomy): Eukaryota > Viridiplantae > Streptophyta > Magnoliopsida > Asterales > Asteraceae > Chrysanthemum > Chrysanthemum lavandulifolium. Next base: position 220,883,172 of record CM040243.1, on the reverse strand, counting down.
CTCCCGCAGAGTTTTGCAATCACTCATCATCCCTTGTTTGTTCTCAAGACGCTTAGCTTCTTCACCGCATCCTCCGCTTGAATCCTAGCAATCTCAAAGAAAGCTAGCTTCCTCTTCGCGAGTTGCTTTTGGTCTTCACCGCTCAAGATTCTTGCACTATTCCTTTGCCTTCCTATGCACAAACTCCTCACCAAGACTACCGGATCACTACCGTGATTAATATGTTCAAGATTTGTATTAACTTCAAGATCAAAGCCAAGATTAAAATCTTCATCAAAAGCGATTTAATTTCAAAGACCACCGCACTTATCGTTAGTAAAGTCACCGCACTTATCCACTCCACTAGAACTTGCGCTTCTTTATCCGCCTCTTCTTAAAGGATTTCTTGTCATTTAAATTCTTAAACAAGATTTCACCGCTTCCAATCCTTGAGGACTAATTTGAGTTTCCTGGAGGATTCCTCACCTTCCGAGTCTGTAATGTCTATCCCGTCTGCTTGAATTTCCTCCAATTTCTTAACTCTTTCATGAGTACTCCCCAAAGACTTCTTGGTCTTCTTCAATTTTTCTCCAACTCATCAACCCTTGAAATCGGTTGTGGAACCGGTTGAAGTAGATCTTCCATAGATAAGGAACTGGTTCTCACTGTAGTAGTGGGTGTTGAGGTTGTGGTTGAGGAATCACCGGTGGTTCTTCCTTATGGACCAAGGTGAAGGTGGTGGGGTGTTGGTGTCCTCTGTTGAAACTCGCTTTTTCGTGTTCGGATGTAGGTTGAGCCCGATCTTCCGATGTAGCAAGAGGAGATGGAATGATGTAGATGTACCTTCGGTCGGTGAGCAATGTAAGGCAACATAGCGCATAAAAGTGGCTTGTGTGCCCTTCAAACCCCTTTTCATATTACCAAATATCTTTTAGTGAAAGGAGAGCAATGTAAGGATGTTTGCTTGTCGTTTCAACATTTAAGATCATTTGCAAAAATCTTGGGTACATCAAAAACTTTTTCTTATTCTTGGAATTAGCAACCATGGCATCAAAATCATTTTGAAAATTGAAGAGTCTCGCGGAGAGACGACCAATGCGTAAGCAATATTGCTTCCAAATTGATCCCATCCACCACTTTTAGAACTCATACAATGTAAAATATGATGCACAAGGAAACGCCATTGTGGCGTAAAATGACTCTTCCAAAAGCGAATGTTTCATCACTTGATATCCAATCTTTCCAATCCCCGAAAGAGGTCATGATTTGCCAACATTGAAATCCCCGAGGCATCGCCCAATTGAAGCTTGCTTCGATCGATTCCTCGCTGATTGAATACTCTAACGTATCAATAGTTGCATTTAACTCTAGTGTCCCATCGCAATAGTTCTAGCGAGTAGCGCCCCGCCGTAACTGTTTGACTAGGGAATCATAGATAGTTGGATTATGAGTAAGGCATACCGATATGACTACCCTTTAGAAAGTCCACTATCTCGTCGAAGCTGTGCTTTCAAGAGGCTTTTGAGAAATCCCACTTGATTGTGCTTGTCTACAAACTTTAATTGTGCCATCTTTTATGTTAATTGAATTATTGGTAGTGCAGGCAATTAGGGTTTAGTCTTTGGTGAGGAGACTTAATCGAAATAAAATAATTAAACTTTTAAAGATTAGGATAAAGTAATTAAAGGATAAATATGATTTCTAAAATAAAATTATCCATATAAATACTTGACCATCTAAAATTAGGTAACTGGTACTATTTAAACAAGAAAATCGCTTTTTATTTTTGCACTACCGCACTAAAGAATGGTCAAACAGACTTAAAATGACATCACCGAATTAACTCTGCACTATAGCACATCAACTAGCACGCTTCCATACATCTCCAACTGTGAGAATTCTTTCTTTTCAACATATCCTTAAACAAAAAATATACCTAACAGATTTAACTAATATTAAGTCTTGTATTATAAACATAAATTCTTAAAAAGTACAAAAATCGAATCTATATGCTTTGAAAGAGTGAAATATGATAAAGGTAGAGTGTGACAACTTGACCATAACATGGTTCACTTGGACTTTCAGATAACAACACCTCCACAATCGGTTCGATAGTAGTCGATTCGTGATTCGTTACCCAAGTCACGCCGATCCACACGCGGCAATATGTTATCATTGTCTTTGGTGAATGACGGTACTAAATTCCTCATCGGCTTCACATACTTATCTTTGTAATTCTTGGGAGGTGTCTTAAACACAATAGACAATTTTTATCTACCGGTCTTTCACATAAAACACTTGTCGTGCATGCGGCTAATATGAACGGATCAACCTTGTGGCCTAAACTATTCAGTCAACCAATGTATACCCAAGAGTAGTATCGCGTTTCACACCACCGACTTTGTGATTAACCCACCACATTTGAAAAGAGGAATTTGCATGAAACGGTAATCTAGTTCCCATATCTCCTGTAAAACCCCATAATAATATGGATATCTAATGCCTCAACACTAACCCCACTGCTCGTAAACTTTGCCTTCATGATCTTTCGTATTTAAAAGTATACCCATTGATGTGATATGCATCGATTTCACTACGGTGGCGCGGGTCCATAGGATATCCACCTTACGCTTCGATACACTTTCTTTGTCGATTTGTAACTCTCTCAACCCGAATTTCATTAGAAGTATATATTAGCTCAAAACAATAAGTACACCAATTTTCGATTAAAATGAGTCGAGAAATAAGGTTTAGAAAGGGTATGTTGAGTAACATAAGATTAATTACTTTTTGCGTAACCAATTGGCAAAAGATTTGTCGTGCTCATTCTCCGTAAATGCTATTCGCTTACCCGGTTTTCTCGCTTTCAAAACTTGCTTGTGTCGCTCAAACAACGTGTTTGATTATTATATTTGATACATCATTTAATTTTCAAGAACGAAATAGACATGTGTTAGTAAGACTTACGCGATATACTGGTACAATTTCATCCAGATTATTTATTACATACAAATGTGCTTTCGAAAGAGTTCCGCAAACTTCATTGATTTCACGGCCGACAATGGCTTTCCTTCCTCATTTTCATCTGTTTCATGTTTATCGTGGGATACCAACAGCTTTCATGGATTTATGATATTCGCTAAAAACTCTATTGTTTCTTCCGCAATAGTCTCCTCAAGAATGCATCCTTCTCGTCTATTTCTGCTCCGCACATGTCCTTTAATAACCTTCATACATCTTTCGAATGGATACATCCACCAAAGCATATGGGACCGCATAATTTTACCTCCCTAGTTAGGTGCACAATCAAATGTATCATAATATCAAAGAATGATGGAGGAAAGAACTTCTCGAGTAGGCACGGTGTCACTACCAGTTACGCTTGCATATTATCTAGTTCTTGCAATATTATTTCTTTGCAACATATTGATTTAAAGAAAAGCAAAACCGATAATAGCATATCGTGGGTGGGTGCATGATTGAACGATTGCAATTGGCGTAAACTCTTGCATTAGCATGTGATAGTCATGCGATTTTAGGCCAATGAGCTTCCTATCCTTTAGGTCGACCAAAGAAGAGAAATTTGAACAATATCCTTGTGGTACCACGATGTTGTGTAAAGTTTCACAAAAATATCTTTTTCAAAGATTCGTTAATGTGTAACCCTCTTTGAGGTAGTGTTGTTTTGTCTTGTTCTTGCATAGCAAACAACTCTTCTTTTACCCCAACTCACCCCGATCCAATCGAGCATTCATCCATCTTTCGCCTTTCCCGGAACATGTAGCAAAGTTCGACGAGACTCTCAAGAACATTCTTTTCTACATGCATAAAATCAATACAATGTGGAATGCAATTATGCCTCCAATACCTAAGTTTTCGATACCAAATGTTGAATTTCTTCCAATACGCACCGCTTTGTCCGCTTACTTGGCTTGAACTACCTCTACTACATTACGCTTTTCTCGCTTTTGAATCTTCCCACCTCTACCTCTCGTATCTTCTTGGTTTTCGATGCATTATTGTTTGTTCGCTTTCCTTTTCCCCACTTATTTTCAATATGTTGTACCTCGTTGTATATTTGTTCCCGGTCATTGGGTTTGGAGCCGGAGAAATTCTTGTTGTCCATTAAATGCCTTCCTTTGCCTTCCGAACGGATGGTCATATGGTAGATATCGTCTGTGACCAACATAACTTTGCTTGGATGAGGCGTAAAGTCTAACACGCTTGTATCTTTCCCACATACTACACAACCTTTGAATCCATCGTACGGGCAGCCACATAATGTACCAAGTGCGGTAATCATTTATTGTCCATAACACAACCAAGACGAGATTAAAGTTATCTTTGTGGATGCATCATATGTATCAACCCCTCAGACGAATAAGGTTTGCGATCATCAACAAACGGTTCTAAAAACATCGATATCATTTCCGGGTATCCCGATATTAATACCGAAAGCATGATAAACTTTCTTTTCATACACAACCATGGAGGAAGGTTGTATATGACCGTTAAACCGCCATACACCGTGATGCCTATTTCACGAGTTGACGCCAACCCCATCGTACCGATATTCCTAGTCAGATTTCTTGGATCTTCACAATTTCGGGAATTTTTCATCTATGGTACGCCATGCCTTTGAATCTGCGGGGTGACGTAACACACCATCGGTTATCCTCCGTCGCGTGCCATCTTAAATCCTCTCAAATACTTTCTAGCTTAAATAGTCGTTGCGCCTTGGTATAATTGGAAAGTACCACATTACCTTTGCTTTGGAATGTTTTCGTACACTTTCTTAGTCTTATTATCCACCTTCCATCTTGATATCCCACAAGTTCGACACGCAACAAATCCTTGTCATCCTTCCAAGAAAGAAGCGCTTGTTGATACATACATGTATCTTTTGTATCCCGATCCCATCAATTTCAAATATTTTTGGCTTGATAAGTTTTTTCCACCATTTCGTTACAAAGAAAGATCTTCTTTAACAATCCTAGTAATTCAAGAAAGAACTTATCGAACATCCGTATTTACCCTTCAAGTCGAGTAGTTTAACCATTGCGGACATCTTTGTGAAGTCGGGACATCCTGCGTAAAGAGGCTTCTCTGCGTCTAATAATAATTGTTGAAACTTGACAAGATCATCCTCATCAAAATTATCTTTTGTAGCATTAACCATTTCTCTCGTGTTGTCGGGCATCTGTTGGAATATCCAAGCAAAATCCGTGTCGTCAACAAACTCGCTGTAGCGCTAATGTGTGTTTCGGTACTTATTGATGACTCATCCTTCTCTCCATGTTTAGTCCAGCTTTAGGTAGCTTAGATCAAACCCATTGTTTGAATAAATGGAACCGCACTTTCTCCACTTGATGCTCTATGTGGTTTAAACAATGCATACACGGACATGGCATTGAAAGATCATTTTCTTAACTCGTGGTCGATGTTCCCCATCTTCCGCAAGTTGTGTAACGCATAATCAATAAACGCCGCTACTCCATCAACATAAGATTTGTTGGTCCTATTAGTTCCTATCCAAGACTTGTCCATGTTTATAAATGTGTCCCACTTATCCGAAAGCGAAGAATGTTTATAAATGTAGTCCCTAGAGCATGTTAAAAAAACACCCAAGTTATTGAAGATTATACAAGACAACATCAAACTTCAATTGATGATCTTAAAGTTAAAAAGACATTCCAAGTAATGAGGATAGCTCAAAGATTGAATGTCGTATTGAATTATGCTAAGAATTGAATAAAGTCTAATGAAACAGCTTCCTAAAGGGATGTTTGGGTCAAGGAAAAATAAGAAATTAACTAGCTAAATTATGGTTCCATGTTCATGTGGTAACAGCTTAACAGGTTTCTTAAATTTTTAACCAATTAACTATCTAAATTTAACAAGAACCGACATAATTTACAAGAGGATATCTCGAAACAAATGTTCAATTATAATACGCTTAATGTGGTTATTTTATGTGTTAGAGATGTGTACAAAAGGAAGATAACAATACTTACCAAAGGTGACGGGACCCAAGGGTCTATGACGGGAGAGTTGTGGTGGTGACGGATTTGTAGTGAGATGAGAGGAGGTGTGGCGGATGTGGAGGAGGAGGAGGAGGAGTTAATTTTGCAATTAGTTTGAAATGCCTTGATGCAAACTTTGGGGAATAAATTTAATTTGTGGGGAATTTTAAATTTGCTTAAATTTTGAAAATTTTTCATATTAGTTTAAAAATGTTTTTCTCTTATGATTTAATGATTTTATTCATTTAATTAGCTTAAAAGGTTTTTATTCATAATAAATAAAATAAAATTCGAAAAGTATAATTTTGTTAGTTGAATTATTTGCTTATTTAGTTGTTTTAGTTTAAAAAATAAAAAATAAAAAATAAACTAACTCCCGACTGCCTTCCACGGGTTATGGGTCCCAATATCGCCTTCCACAAAGTATGTGGTAGGTTGAGACGTGATGCCCTTACCCCTACCTAAGGTAGAGAGGTCGCTTCGGTTCTACCAAAGGTTGAAAAGGACCTCCGGCCTTGCAAGGGGCGAGGATCGAACCTCGAGAGGTCGCTTTTCTACCAAAGGTAGAAAAGAACCTCCGCCTTGCAAGGGGTAAGGATCGAACCTTGAGAGGTCGCTTTTCTACCAAAGGTGAAAAAACCTCCGCCTGTGCGGGTAAGGATCGAACCCTCGAGGTCGCTTTTCTACCAAAGGTAGAAAAGAACCTCCGCCTTTGTAAGGGGTAAGGATCGAACCTCGACCTCTTTCTCCGTGAGGCAAGAGTGTTAACCACTCGATCTAACCTTGCTCTTTTTTGTTTTTAGTGTATGTTTCATCAATTTATTCACGAAATCCAAATATCTTTCATTATTATTTATCACCCGATCACGAACCGAACACTAATTTCCAAAACCGTAATATGTGTGACTATAATTTTATATATACTATTGATTGAATGTTTGAATTTCCTAAACCGAACGCTAATTTCCAAAACCGTAACATGTTTGAATTTCCAAAACCGTAACATGGTTTCGGATATAATTTTATATATACTATTGATTGAATCATGTCGTAAAATGAAACTCTAAGCAACTATAACCCAATGATTTTGACCCATATTATAGTGTGAATGTTATATGAATTGTATTAAAGTTATTAAAGGTGGCACGTTAATTTTGACATTTCGTGATGACATAAAATCATTAACTCATGTGTCTTACTCAAAACATTGTGTGAAACCGTGTTTAGGGTCACAAGAGATACGTTGGGCACGGTAACACAACCCTTGTGCGCTGCTTTAGTCTCGTCTCTATATGTTTTCGTCCGTGTTCATACGCTTTCTTAGTTTTGTACATGTTTTCTTCCGATTTTGTACGCTTTTACACGCCGCCTCTTTTCACATGTTTTCGTCCGCTTTTATGCGTTTTACACTTTTACACATTTTCATACGCTTTTACACGCTTATGTCCTGCTTTCATACTTTTCCACCGCTTTCGCATTTACTTTGTCCTTTTAATAAGTTTTTATACGCTTTTGTTTTTGTTTACACGCTTATGCCCTGCTTTCATACTTTTTCCACCGCTTTAAATACGACTTTGTCCTTTTAATAAGTTTTATACGCTTTTGTTTTTGTTTACACATTTTCGTCCGTGTTTAAACTTTGTCGGGTTTTTCATCTTTAGTCCGCTTGTATAAGTTTTGACCGCTTTTGGTCCGCTTTCAGCCGCTTTTCATCTATTTTAGACATCTTCGTCTGTTTCATACACTTTAATATGTGTTACATATTAATGTACATTTTCTTAAGTTCCATACGCTTTTCTTACGTTCTACACGCTTCCGTCTCGCGTTAGTCCGCTTTCTTTCCGCTTTTATCCGCTTTTAAGACTTTTCGTCAACCCAAGAAGCGGTGAATTCATATTCGGTTTCGGCCCTTCGGTTTAATTCTAGTTCGGTTCGGTTCGGTTTTCGTGTTGAAACGAATAAAAAGATACCGATTTAACAAAGCCAAACAACCCGATAACCAAACGGATAAACATCCCTAATTAATTTATAGTGATAGTTTCAATTCATAAGGAGTTACAAGTATCTTCTCTATCACACTATCCCCACAACTCTTCTTCAACCTTTCTTTGCAATCTTTCAATAATATCATATTTTACCCAATTTCATTATCAATGGCAGCACCATCACCACAAAACCATTTGGCTAAGCGTGTTATTGATGACCTAATTGAGTTTAGCGGGGAGACATCTGTTGATGGTTACATGAGTTTCTTCAAGGCTCAAGAAATTTCCGCCTCCGTGGCTTTATAAACCGGATGCGCCAAGAGGCCACCACGGTAAAGAATGAGATTGCGATTTTAATGCTTTAATTGCTGAGATGGTAGCTATTGGAGATGGGGATGAATATTTTGACACATTGATGGATCTTAGGCATGACATGGAGGCTACGAGGACTAAGTCGCAGGGTTGAATGATCTCATTACTCAAGTCGAGGAGGATATCGAGACCAAGGAAGAACAAATTAAGTCGATGAATGGTCAAGGGTTGCTCGCTATGTAAAGGGATGGTTTCTTTTGCTATAATGTCTAATGTCTTGGTTTAATATTATGGTTTGTAGATATATTAACGATGAAACATGTATGGATCTTTTGATGGTTTATCCAATGGAATGGAATGGGTTGCGCCGCTAGTTTGTTTCATCTTTTTAATGTTGTTTTGCATTTAGGAATTGGTTGTGGTGTTTAAGTTCATATCCGTAGAATGTATTATTGTAGGTTTGAGGTTGATCCAAACTCGATCAATGTTGAGCCATGGATATGCGGTTCATAAGTGCTTTGCTTAGGTTGTTAATTTTTAGGTTGTTGTCAATTTTAGGGTGTTTTTGTTGTTGTTTTGCTTTAAGTTAATTGCATTTACATGATTTCTTGATTTTTTTACCGTTGGAGGATGTTAGAGCTTATTTAAGTGCTTATAAATAGGTTATTTATAGGCTTAAAGTAAGGTATCGTGGTCGCTTTGTTGTGTCGCCATCCTTGGTTGGATTTGATTATTTTGTGCTTACTTGTTTATATGGGACCGCTTATTAGTTATAGTTGCTTAATTAGTTGCTTTAATTCCATTTTTTATTTTGTTTCTTCATTTGTATGCGCCATGTGGTGAGATTTTAGTGTAGTCAGTTATATGTGCTTTGATACACCGGTTTGAAGTTATATGGGTGTTTGGGACCTGGTAAGAACCATTTCATCATGGGTGTGTTGGTTTCAAAATGCACCAAAATGAAATATTTAAATTTATATTATCAATTTGGAGCCACATTTAAAATTATGAAATTTGGAGCCAAATTTCACCAAAATTTTAAAAGTACTTAGGAATTTATGGTTTCCTTATTTGAAAAATCGCCCATAATGAGCCCTAATTTTACTCCAATAAATCGTGATTCAAGCAAAACAACCGTAACTTCAATTTTACACCATTATTTACCAATTAAGTTTACTAATTTTCTTTAACACATTACTTCGACGAATCATGGCAACTCAAACCAATTGTCGGGATGATTTGGTTTATTCTCGATCGTGAAAATGATAACAATTTGAATATGAATCGAGGGTGTATTCGGATGAGGGTGAGGATGTCAAAACAACCATTCAAATGCGAATGTTGTTAAGAGGGCATAACTAGGTTAGCTAAGTTTCGCAGGATTATGGAAAACCGACGGAATAAAGGTCGCTGTAACCTTCGATGCAATCGAATAGGATATCGTGAAAAACAGGCATTGTTTTCGAGTTTTTGGGTGATTTGGTTCGTGAGCATATAGGTGTCGGATTCTATCCTCGAGGAAGGTTGATTCGAAGCAAGAGATAAAATGTGGGACGAGATCACGGTACACATATACTTTTTTAACTAGTAGTGGCTTGGTCATCGAGGTACAAGGTGTTAATAAGTTTATCTCTGATTTACATTATGTGCAACTAATTAACAACATTGTGTTAATCTTTGCGCCGATATTTTGATGTTGGCTTGACCGTCCGAAAGCGATAATGAATCGTCTTGGTCAACTTCTAAGGAATTTTCAAGGAAATTGACCGAAAACTACATATTGCCCAACCAAAATACCCTTTCAAAACTTAATGAAGTCCCTGCCAAGTATAGTGCAATTATAAAAGTCAAGATTGGGTAAATTTTGTAAACTACACGGCCACCGAGGAATACAAGGTGTTAATTATTCATTTTTATTCAAGTTCAAATATCTCGTCACATTTGATGTTTCCATATATATTAGTTGTATACTATCGGCATTACTACATCTAAACACCTTTTTATTTTGTGTTGCAAGGTGAAATCACCGATCTAAAGTGGCGCTGCCCAAGTCTCGCTTATCAAGATAGAATGGGACGAGGTGGATACGCCCGTGTGATGGATAAAATGGTAACATTAAACATTAAACATTTGCATTTAATAGCATCATACTTTCGCTTATATTGGTTTATCTTACAAGTGTATGTATTTGATGTTTATAAGATCGAGAATAAAGAAATTCAACCAGATGAAGAACCACCGCATTATGTACTGTGGGTTGAAAGGAAGGGTGAATAAAGACGGAGAATTTCACGATGATGATATCGTAACAGCTTGAACAAAAATTGTAAGTTTGACTCATTTTATGATTATGTTTATTGTTAGTTATAAGTTAATACCGATAGTGTATTAGTTAAACCGATAGTGTATTAGTTAAAACGTTAGTTATTAATTAATTACATTAGTTATAAGTTAATCACATTATTTATAATTTGATACCGTAGAATTAAATAACCTATTTCCCATATTGTGTGTGCGAAAGAGACGGAGGAGAAGATCAAACAAGGAACCTTGAAGCTTGATCATGGCACCGATGCCATGACATTTGTATTAGGTAAGAAAAGGGAGGATATGCGAGAGGTGGGAGGTGGAGTAACCTACAAGAGGTATTTTGATCTCCTCGAATCGACAAGCATCCGATGAAAGAGTGGTGTTACTTCAAAGTGAACTTGATGATGAGAGGCGCCAACGCCAAGAAAAAGAGGCGTAATACTGATTTGATGAAACAATTGGTCAGCACAGTGGGGCGATGTAAATAACTTCAACTCCATTGATGTAAACGAAGTAAGACATAAGAAAGTAACATTCCATTTTTTACCCTTTTAAATCACTGCAGTTTCTTAAACAATTTATATTTGTGTGTCTCCGGTGAACATTAATCTTTTAAATAGCGGTCTTGATGAGGATGCTTGAACACGTGTTGTCGGACGAGAGAAAGTTGCGAGCTTTGAGAAGTCTAATGGACTTGCAACTTTGGAAAGGAAATTCAAATAAGTGTAAGTAATAAATCACCCCCGGATTTTTGAATTCTACATACACTATTTATTTACCGTATTATACATATAGGAAATCTGTTAAATCATCGCATCTAAGAAATCGACTAGATCAAAACGAAAGGATTCTTCACGCCAACTTTCTCGGATCACAAGAACAGAGTCTCCATTAACAAAGACTACCACAAGTATGTATTTAAACATTTTCATATGTTCTTTAGTTTAATTAATTACTCGATACATATATACATGCAACAAATTATCTTTTAGGTAATTAAGTGCGGTCGTGGCACTTAAAGAAATCAACTATTATTGCGGAGGGTACCGTGTACAAAACCGATGGAAAACAAATGCTTCATAACAAACCACTCCCAAAGGATTGCTACAGAGTATCTATTGAAAAATCTTTAGTGGATGCGCTGCATACGGATGTAGGAAGTAACGGTCTCAAAATGCTTAAGGATGCAAGAGGTGGTTTTATGCATGGCCAAAGGATCAAGTGGTTTTCGATGAAAAGGTACATAGATGCATGTGTTTTATAAACCTACATATATCATTCTTCATATTTAATTCGGTGTTTGATACCCTGCTTTTGTTTCCTACATGTAACACCACCAAGTACCATAAACCGATTGGTGAGAACAGAATCGCACCTAAATTAAATACAAGCGCTACATCTCTAGTCATACCATGCAAAAGGAAGCTAATAAGAAGATCAAGAGTCAAGTCGTTAAATTATTGAGAATATTATTATGTACGACATTACAATTTTATATACATTCCAATTTTATTGTATTTGAATATATTTTGAATATATTTTTATATATTAGAATTTGTTTTGATATATATTGATTTCTTATATGTGACTAAAAGATTCATATAGTCACAATTATTAACACTTTTGGTCACAGCTTGCTTAATTCGATGCGTGACTAAATGTTAGAAAGCGCCACACAAACATAAAATTAATGTGGCCATTGGATGAGCAATAGTCACACAAAACACACATTTCTTCACTTAAACCACCATATGGTCACACTTATTAACACTTTTGGCCACTTTATGATTAATTGATGTGACTAAATACCAAAAGAAACGTGCTTTGTGTGACTAAATGTTAGAAAAGGCCACACAAACATAAAATTCATGTGGCCATTGGATGATCAATAGTCACACAAAACACACATTTCTTCACTTAAAACACCATATGGTCACACTTATTAACACTTTTAGCCACTTTATGGTTAATTGCATGTGACTAAATACCCAAAAGAAACATGCTTTATGCGTGACTAAATGTTAGAAAAGGCCACACAAACATAAAATTCATGTGGCCATTGGATGAGCAATAGTCACACAAAACACACATTTCTTCACTTAAAAGACCATATGGTCACACTTATTAACACTTTTGGCCACTTTATGATTAATTGATGTGACTAAATACCCAAAAGAAACGTGCTTTGTGTGACTAAATGTTAGAAAAGGCCACACAAACATAAAATTCATGTGGCCATTGGATGATCAATAGTCACACAAAACACACATTTCTTCACTTGAAACACCATATGGTCACACTTATTAACACTTTTGGCCACTTTATGATTAATTGAATGTGACTAAATACCCAAAAGAAACATGCTTTGTGTGACTAAATGTTAGAAAAGGCCACACAAACATAAAATTCAAGTGGCCATTGGATGATCAATAGTCACACAAAACACACATTTCTTCACTTAAACACCATATGGTCACACTTATTAACACTTATAGCCACTTTATGGTTAATTGCATGTGACTAAATACCCAAAGAAACATGCTTTGTGTGACTAAATGTTAGAAAAGGCCACACAAACATAAAATTCATGTGGCCATTGGATGATCAATAGTCACACAAAACACGCATTTCTTCACTTGAAACACCATATGGTCACACTTATTAACACTTTTGGCCACTTTATGATTAATTGGATGTGACTAAATACCCAAAAGAAACGTGCTTTGTGTGACTAAATGTTAGAAAAGGCCACACAAACATAAAATTCATGTGGCCATTGGATGATCAATAGTCACACAAAACACACATTTCTTCACTTGAAACACCATATGGTCACACTTATTAACACTTTTGGCCACTTTATGATTAATTGAATGTGACTAAATACCCAAAAGAAACATGCTTTGTGTGACTAAATGTTAGAAAAGGCCACACAAACATAAAATTCAAGTGGCCATTGGATGATCAATAGTCACACAAAACACACATTTCTTCACTTAAAACACCATATGGTCACACTTATTAACACTTTTAGCCACTTTATGGTTAATTGTATGTGACTAAATACCCAAAACAAACATGATTTGTGTGACTAAATGTTAGAAAAGGCCACACACACATAAAATTCATGTGGCCATTGGATGATCAATAGTCACACAAAAGACACCTTTCTTCACTTGAAACACCATATGGTCACACTTATTAACACTTTTAGCCACTTTATGATTAATTGTATGTGACTAAATACCCAAAACAAACATGCTTTGTGTGACTAAATGTTAGAAAAGGCCACACAAACATAAAATTCAAGTGGCCATTAGATGATCAATAGTCACACATAAGACATATTTCTTCACCTTAAACAACATATGGTCACACTTATTAACACTTTTTGCCACTTTATGCTTAATTGTATGTGACTAAATACCCAAAACAAACATGCTTTGTGTGACTATACAGTGTTTATGGTCACTAATACGGATTAATCTAACAAAATTTATACCTAATTAGTCACACATGTTACGGTTTTGGTTACTCTTTTGCAATAGAGACTAAAAAAAAGTCAAACACGTGACCATAGGCTACCTATGGTCGCGCGACCTTTAGTCACACACGGCCGAAAAAACATGTGTGACTATATGTATATCGTCACACATATTCGGTGTGGCCAAATCCACTTTTTGTTCTAGTGACCCCGAATTAATTTGATCATGGGGAAGTAAGTGGAAGATACAATCTCCATCGGACTTTCATTCAAGATGTTTGTATAAACATTGAAATACATGAAAGTTCCACACCGATGAGATATACATAGAACCGGCTCAAAATGATAAATGAAAATGCCGGATCAAAGATAATGTCTTCATTCCCAAGGAGTGAAGAACAGAGAAGCTACCGGGATAGTGAAGAAGAAAGAAAGTCATGATAATAATCTTGACTAACTCATCATCATCGTAAAGGGAATTCATGATAGCATGAATTTCATCTTTTAAGCTCAATTGGTCTAGACATATCCGGGTGTGTCTAGATCAAAGTAGAAGTTATCATACTCCGTAGAGATATGATATGAGTGAGTTCGTGAGAACTCCTCAAAGGCGAATGATTCATATTCGTGATTGATTTGAGTGAGTTCACCGGGAACTCATCAAAAGTGAATGATTCATAATCGGGAGAGAATTATGAGAATGAGAAGTGGTAATACCACTAATCTTCTCTCCCATATGATCAAAATGGAACGCTTGCAATTCGGGAATAGAATCATTGAACAAAGTTCCCTATCCTCAAAGGGGATAGATATGAAGTAGCTTTTCATTAAAAGCCTCGATTCTAGAAATGAGAAGATTAACATTCAATAATGTAAGGCGAAGAGCTTCGTCTTGGATTATTCTTCATCATTCTCTTCTCCTGTCGACAAGCTCGAAGGTAATTCCCCACATAACTTATGTCTCCACAAGATAAAGAATAGTCCTCATCGTAATCGAGAACATCTCAACATGATTACTTTGGAAGACAAGAGGAGGAGGATATCACACACATGATCGAGAATTCCTGTGACTCTCTTGGGATTGGGACAAGGTTCTCGACACTAGACTTTATGAATTCGTCCGATTCCTTTTCGTGAACAGTGTCAAGCTCATCCTCCATGTTCGAGAGTGAGTGTGAACCTCGGGTGTGATAGCGAGATCGAGGAGTTGAGAAGGACTAGCGATTATGGATTCTACAAGTTCCATTATTTCACCGCTAGTGATTCACCATATTCTTTTCTCCCCGTATTTCCCGGATGGAATCTCAACCGATGAACTTGATGAATAAAATTGTAGAATATCAAGGGTATCTTCATCATCATCGCCATCGAATGAAATGTAATTGAGAGCTAGATTTGAATGCTTTTTGTAGTCTAATTGATTCCCTAACGGTGTTTTCAATGGCAATCTGGGAATCTAATTTAGCAACCGTTCCTCGCCTAACAATTCTTCCATGGATTTCTCATGTGACATAGCCGACTCCTCCTTAAGTTCTTTTAATAACTCAAGACTCTTCATAGAGAAGGTCCATCGTAGTTTCATGAGGAGTTGCTTGAATCATTTGGTCTTGTGGAGGTTGGTCTTGATACGAAGAGTCGAATTGTTACAAGGAAATGGATTCCTGTTTGACAATCCGAGCTAGAGTGTGGACCTCCACAATACCACAACAAGAAACCGATGTGGCTGTGAGTTATGTGTGTTGTTGTCATAATTGTTATCGTGAACCCGCTCATAGACAAGCACGCTTCCCGATTGACAATCGAATCGTAGTGTAAACCACCACGGTACTCAACAAGAAACTGCTGATTCTCACAAAGTGTGGTAGCTGATGGAATAAATCAGTTGTGTTATGGTAGGAATAGGGATCCTGGTTATAGACAGACCCGTTTCCTGATTCCACCATGCTACAACTGGGGCAATTGCCACCATTATAAGGACCACCACACCATTGACAATCAAGAGGGTGAGGATAAGACATAGAAAGAATCAAAGGTTTACAGAGGGTAAGAAATGAAGAATCAAAGATGTGAGAGGGTAAAGATGGATATTTTTGGATTTTTGAATAAACATTTTGTAAAAACAAAGAATGAAAATATTTTTGGGTTTGTTAACACTTTAGGAAAAGTGTTAATGAACTTTGTTTTTAATAAACTGCTTACAAAAGGTGGTATATGTGCAAGAATGGATCCGAAATGCTTAAAACACGCTTACAACCTCCCCGCAATGGCGCCAAAATTTGATCGGCAAAACCGCTGTTATCTCACGCAAGCTAGCCACTTGTGAATGACCAACCGAAGAAACTCAAAACAACTCACACATCGTTGGATCGATATACTTTAATCAAACTAAACTAGCTTGTTAAGGTTTAATAACCTCGGATAAATCCTAAGTTATTAACAAAGAAACACCGAGCAATCTTTATCAAGTACGCGAATTTACTTAACAAAGCTAAGAAGAAAACTTTATTAATAAAACTCTAAATCGCTTATTATGCGTATACTCTAATACAATTCTAAGATATTCAAACTTTTCTCTATACTCTTAATTCAGTAACTCTAAAACTCTTTTCCGAAATCGCACCTCTAATACCAATCTAGGAATCCTTTTATAGACTCAAGGATATCCTAGTCGGTTTACAATTGATAACCTTGTACGACAAGTAATCTAAACATGGAATACAATACTTTCCATAAACGAATATAACGGATCTTACATCCTAGCAAGATTGACTTCACCTTGCGGTACTTTGACTTTATCTTTAGCAAGACTTTGACTCTTTGACTTCTTTCAAGATTTTACGACTACAAGACTTCATATCTTCAAGATTTTACTATCTTCAAAGACTTTCATATCCCAACAATCCTCCCTAACTTGAATTCTACTTGTTTGACTTCAAGTTCCTTTGTGAATATATCTTTATGACTTCATCTTTAAAATGGATTGTTCTTTAGTCTTTAGATTATATCTTTGTAGAATATGTGCTTTTGTCAAAGTATCTCTTAGAATTGTTTTCTTCACAAAGAAGATTCAAGAATCTCCATCTTTTCAAAGAACACGACAACATATGACAATGTGTACAATAATTCAAGTTTAAGTTGCATACTATTCTCATCACATCTAAGTGAATCATTGAAAATTCAATGGATTTAGAACTCTTTACCAAAGCCATTATCTTTGGAGTAGCCAAATGTTTTGGTGTGTAAGACCATGGTACATTGATAACCATATGATTTTTAGCAAACCACCGCCTATCAACAGATTTGTTTTGTCTTTACCAAAAGTCGCACCCTTCCGGACTAGTTAGTTCTTTTATCTAATGGTGAACTAATTACCAATAATGGTTTTTCCATTGCCTTTACCACAAGCCATTTCTTGTGGGCTAGCCAACTCTTCACATTATCGATATGGTGAGTTGATAACCATCCAACTTATTAGCAAGTTGTCAACTAAAAGCGGATTTGATATATCTTTACGAGCCGTTTGCTCATGGATTAGTCAATCCTTTTGTAACCATGGTGGATTGATAACCTATTGATGTTATCATCACAAAACCATTTATTCAACCTTTATTTTAAAAATAGTTATTATTTAGCAAAAGGTTTCATCTAAAATTTTACTTAACGGTTTAGTTCAAAGAACAAGACTTTGATGAAAATCTTGTCGACTAGCGATTTTGAATAAAAGTAACGATTATATCAAAAGTATTTATTCAAAAATCATACCGCTTATAGATCATTCTCAAAGAATGGTAGTCCAATCTATAAGCAAATTGATAACCATGCAAGCAATTTCATCACCTCTTCTACTTCCAATCCATGCTCAAGCATTGTTCTCATGAGCTCAACAAGAAGAGGATATCTTCTTTCGCAAACATGTGAATCATTGTTCCATTTTCCGCCCAAGACATGAACCCAGATTCTCCAAAGAATCTCCAAGAAACTATCTCCGCTTTTCTTGATCCTTCCAAATATCATCATCCTCTTTTCATCGCTTTCCACATGGTTATGAGATCCCTTGTAAAACCAATCCAATCCCTTCTAATGGATTATCTTCAAAATAAGTCTTCACAAGATGATATAAGTAGAATAGATCTACTCTGCCTATGATATGCAAAGAAATCCCATAGCCTTTTAAAACTCAAACTTTTATCTTCTTTGTGAAAACCATGTAATCTCCATTCTTTGATTTCTCAACTTTGAAAGCACCGATCTTTGATCCGCTCATCTTCATGTCATTATCTTCATCAGATAATCAAAATCTACCACCGAGATAATTCTTCAATTCATCACTAGTCTCGCATCTTAATTCAACCTTCTTTTCTTTGAAAACCGAACATCCGTAGCTTCGCTTTTTCTTTTCTCTTTAAGTTTTCTTCCTTTCGACTTCATCAATAAGCTTCTTCTCTAAAGTCTTTGATGCTCGCAACATCTTTCTTATAAGCTTCTCTCAAAGATCATATAATCTCTTCATATCCACATAATTTAGCTTCGTAATCCTTTAAATCCTCTGCTTTTTAGATATGCCATCATTGCATTCCTTTCTTTAGCTAAATTAGGTCTTCTTGACATGAATCTAACAGTGTTGGAGATCAAAGGTTCGTGAGCTTGAAAGATCCAATTCATCTTGCACTTTTGAGTCGCTTTTCTATCCAAAGCTTCTTGAGCTTCTCGTTCTTCTCTATCTTTAGCATTTATCTCTTCTTGAACTTTTCTAGTCTGCAGCTTCATTCCTTGCAACTTCAAATGCTCTAATTTCGCTAAAGTAAGCTTCTTCTTCTTAACTTCAACCAAAATACCTTTTCCTTGTCTTTTGGATTAATTGCAGTTGATCGCTTTGGTTGTTCTTCTTCTTGTGCTTCTAATAGTAACACCTCCTCTTGGTTGTGACAAATCAAGAATTGTAGCAACTAATTCATCATCACTTGGTGAATGAATGGGTTTAAATCTAGGTTCCTCCTCTTCCTCTATAACAACCGTAGAAGGACCGACTTCTTCTTCAAAATTCAAACCCTTGAGTTATTACTTCTTGTCCGAAAGTTTCACTTAAAAACAAGATTTCATGTTCGGTACCTTGATCTTCAATAATTAGTTCTTCAAGATTTGAGGTTCAATCTTTTCTTGAACTTTCAATATGAACCAATTCTTCAAGACTGAGATCCACTCTCCTTGTTATCATCTTTCTTCTTATCATGTTCTTTCTCCTTATCATCTTCTTTCTCCTTATCATCTTCTTTCAATTTCGTTTTTAAATTTCCTCCCAAATGGACGTAAGATGATTTAGGAACTTTCTTACGTTGTAATTCCTTACGAAGTGCTTTTCGACGTTTGTTCTCCTCCTTAACCCATAAATTGAAGCCTTGAATATAGGGTTTAACAAAATTTCGCAACCGTAAATAATTTTCTTCAATTTTCTAATAGTTCTAGCTTGACGTGCACAGCTTTTGGTCAACCGAACTATTGCCATTGTCAAGCAGAGTTATCCATAGGTAACCCTTCGCTTGGAATTGCGAAGCGGCACCTTGAATTGGTGAATGTTCCTGAAATGTAACTGTGGAGATGGAATAGGTGTTTTCTATTTCTTCTTGAACCGCAGGACCAAGAAACATCACATTGTAATCAAACAAGTACCTTCACGAAGCAAGATTGCAGATTTGCGGACTACCTTGTGAAGCGACACTTTGTGAAGCGATCGGTTGAAGCGAGACTATGTGAAGCGCGGTACCTTGATCAAGATTAGTACCTTGGTTTCTTCATCCTCTGCAATGCATTACGAACAACTTGCACAATTTCCATCATTGATGTTGTTAAGGAATATCTTCACCTCGAAACAAGTTACTTCTTTTAGCCATGAATGTAAAGATTTTTGCTTGTTGCACAATAATGTAGTAGTAAAGAGGTGGGTTTGGGAATATCGACCAATTGCTTGTTCAAGAAAACCAGATAAACCTTGGATACATCAACCAAGTAGCCCCGGATGATATATGAGAGAGCATTCCATCCAAAAGAAGCCGTGAAAAGTTAAATACTCTATCCGTTGCTAAACCAACTCTGCAGATGCAATATTTGAACCAAACCGCTCCCAAGAAGTGCTTTTAGAACTTATGCGGTGGAGCAAGACATGGATCAAAACTTCCATTGAGGATGAATAAGGCCTTCTTAAAAGTTTGTTCACCAAAGAACCTTCATAACCCGTGATTTCTAAAAGTATCCCAAATCGCTTGTTTGTCAAATCTAATAGCCCCATCTTCATCTTCAAATAATAAATCACATGCGAATAGATGCTTCTGTGATCTTAATAGTGCGACCAGCAACAGTTGATCTAATATAGTATACATCCTCCTCCATATTTTCTCTAGCATTAGCCCAAAATTCCTGAATCCATGGTTCAATAACATCCGGCTCAACTAAAAGAGCATAGCTAATAGGCGACCCAACCAGATAATCAATAATATCATAGAAAGCCACGTTCGCCTCAGTCTTGTCCAAATTAGCCACCATATTGTGCTTCGAAACAGTTAGACGATTCACCATTGTTAAAAGAATAAGCACAATAGAAAGATTGTATCGAATATTAAAGAGATGGTAATTGAGAGATAAATATGGAAAAGATGTGAAGTAATAATATGAGAGGAAAATCGGAAGAAGTTATTTATAGGTGAGATTTGAAAATCACGACCTAAATAACAAAGTTACCGTTACTACCAATTACCTTCAATATTACCGTTGGAACAAGATTTTCGACAAACAAGACTTTCCACATAAGCAAGATTTTCCACATAAGCAAGATTTTCCCAAGCAAGATTTGAGAAAATACAAGATTTTGCCAAAAATCTTCAAATAATCTAAGTATACACTAACATCCTCCCTCAAGCAATACACGGGACTATATCAAACATCTTATAGTCCTCCCCTTAAACATAGCTTAGTAGTTAATCATTCCAATGCTCACGACCAAGTGATTGAATCGTGACACATCAAAACCTTTGGTGAGTAGATCAGCTACATTATCATCTCGTGTGGACTTTAACCATTAATGAGCCTATGCTCATAACAATCTCGATAAAATGATGCCTAATCGAATATGCTTTGTCTTGGAATGATACACGTGATTCTTCACAATACAAATAGTACTCTCATTATCAATGTTGATAGGAGTATTCTTAAAGTTGAACCCATAATCCAAGAGTTGATTACGCATCCATAAACTTGACCACAACAACTTGCGCTGACTACATATTCACTTCGAGATGATGTTGCTGCAATTGTCTGCTTCTTACACCGCCATGAGACTAACCTTCTTCCAAGATATTGGCATCCACCAGTTGTGGATCTTCTATCATAGTTATCTCCTGCATAGTCACCGTCTCAAAAAGCTTCTAAGTGAAAAGGTGACTCTTTAGGATACTACAACCCCAACTTAGGTTGTTGTTTCAAATAACGAGAATATTCTCTTGACAAGATTCAAGTGAGAGATCTTTGGAGAAACTTGATATCCGGCACATAAACATACCGCAAACATGATATCGGGCCTTGATGCGATAAGATACATAAGAGAGCCAATCATAGATCTCAGATAACTTGACTTCAACAGTCATCCATCTTCATCTTTTCCCAATGAATTGATAGATTTAATTGGTGTAGTAATGCCTTCATATCATCAAAATTAAACTTCTTAAGTATATGTCGTGAGAAACCCCTGTTGAGTACATAACATGCAAGACTTACAACACACGCCCAAAATTGAATAGGAGATGAGAATCAGCTAACATGGTCCTTGCGCTTCAATCAAGGTTCTATTTTTCCTCTCGCAACACCATTTTGCCGTGGTGTTCTAGCAATACTAAACTCCCTTTATGCCTTTATTTGCACAAAAATCATCCATAGGCTTGTTCTTGAATTCGGTTCCATTGTCACATCTAATACCTCTAACCTTGAGTCTTAATTGGTTTTCAAGTGCTATTATAAGAGTTTGAATAGCATCAAAGGTATCATCCTTAAAGCCCAAAAGAAAACCCAACTGAATCTACTACAATCATCAAGAATAACCAAGCGATTTTCTTCTTATTTAAACTTGCCACAGAGACAGTCCAAATAAATCCATGTGTAATAGCTCCAATGGTTCTCTAATATTTCTTTCATCAAGCTTCTTGCGGAAGCTTTGTGTTGTTTACCTTCTTGCATGCCAAACATGATTGATCATTCCTGTAAGTCTTTGAAGGTAAACCTCTAACTAAATTTCCTTTGACCAATTTGTTGATGTTCTTGAAATTCACATGGCCCAATCTCCTATGCCATTGATGTGCCTCTTCAGATGTTGCTTTAGCCACCAAACATGTGGCTCTTCCATAAGAATGTAGACTTTTCATGTCTAAACTATACACATCGTTTGTCCTTGGTACCCTAAGTACTACCAAGTCATCATCAACATGTTTGAAGTCGAAGAAAGGATAAGACATTCGTGTCGTTGAATAACACAGGATGCTTTTTATCATAACCGAGAGATCGACAACAAGTTGAACTTCACTCCTTCACATATCGACATTCTCAAAATCAATTCTCCCCGCTTTAATTGTTCCTTTCCTCGTAATCCTTCCTCCATTGGGATCATTCCCAAATGCAACTTTTCCTCCACTAATACTTCTAAAATCGACAGGGATCTCTTTATCACCGTCATACTTCCGAGCAACCACTATCCACAATAAGATGATCTTTAAGCTCCTCTTCCGGGTTGCCCCGCACACAAAGAAACAAGTTAGAAACTTTTAGGAACCCAAGCCATTCTTGACTTGGTTCCCTTGAGAAGTCACAAACTCAAATTCTTTGAGTATGTAATTCTCACTATCTCTCGATTATGATCCAAAATTATCTTTTGATGTTTAGCATGTGGATTTTCAAAACTCACGATTTTTCAACATAAATTTCTTTCACCGATTATTAGCCTTTTCTTTTAACACAAAACATCGATTCACTTTGTGTTAAACGTCTCAGATGTCTCCCAGCCAGCTTCTTTCCTTTTAACCCATTCGGTTTAACAGAAGTTCTTGTGATCTAGATCCCTATATGAACTGTGATAACTTCTAGGTTGATAATGAGGTCTCCTAGAATTTCTATCCCAAGTATGGTTTTCAAGACTTTGTCTCGAAAGCGGTACTTTGGAAAGCACGTGAGATCTTGAAGTTCTTCTCCGATGTGGTATCTATGGTCCGTGTGAAGTTTCGTGATTAACTCTATTAGAATTAGTCCAAACTGGTTTGTGCTCTCTAGGTCTCGATTGTTAGACTTATTCCTTGAAACTTGCTTAGATATTCGAGTGTCTCACAATCTTTGATTAAGTGAGTAGGACTATAACACACAAAACAGCTTTTGACCCATATGTCCAAAGTGATTTCTTCTATGTCTATGCCCAAAATTGTTTTGCCTTCTCGAGGACCGATAAAATTTGTTTTGACCAAAATTATCCCAAAAGGTTTAGCAAGATTGTTTTGAAAAGGTTTTGCGAAGGTATTGCTTGTTGAGCAAGACTTTGATTTAAAGGCATCTTGGATTTTGAACATTGTTTTCAAGGTTTCTTTGGGTTTCTCGATCTAGATTTAGCAATTAGCTTATTCCTAAACTCTAGACTATCTACTCCATAACGAGAAACATCGGGCCTAGAGGGGTGATGACTAATGGGATGAGGAACAAGATGATAACCATTGTCTTTCTTAGGAGGTGGTTCACTTATCGAGCCTTCATTACTAGATGAATCTAAATAGTTAATGAGCTCATCATCACTAGTAGTTATATCCTCAAAATCACCATCATCCCGATCACTAGGTTGATTTTCTTCTACATTACTAAAGTCCATTCCAAATCCTAAGCTGTTCTAATGTAAGCCCTTCTCTGCTTTTTCAACATCTTGAACATGGGACGTGCGGACTCTTTCCAAGCAAAGAAACTTAGCTACCAAATCATCTCTTTCCTTAGTTAACTTCTCAATTTCAAAGAATTTTACGCTTTAGTTTCCATTCACTAAGTTTTAATCGATAATCCTGTTGTTCATACTTTTCATTGAAGCCATTTCATTATTTTCATGTGTTATGATTTTAGCTTCTATAGACTCTAAAGTGATTTGATAACCCGCTACCTCGGACCTAGCCCTAATACAATTATCTCTTTCAATCACATAACATAAGCAATTTTGATAAAATTCATAACAGCTTTGAGCATACCTCGAGATAGGAGACCGAGTTGGTGAAGTAGCCACCATAGCAAGAAGAACAGGATCATCTTCACTCTCTTTGCTCCAATCAAAACCTCCAAAGCCATCATCGATTCCAAAGCGGCATGTTCGATTCTTCATCAAAAGCGTGTGCTCGGTCAATGCTTCCACCGTGTCTTCAACTCGCATCTTCCATCGCTACCATACAAGAAGTCACCGGTTCATCATCAAACTCTTCACTCGATCAACCTCGATAAGTTCTCTTGAGCAACCAAAGCCTTTGTTTCGCCTTGGAATTTCCTTGAGCTCAAGTTTAGGCTTCTCGGATGTTCATTTGCTTGATACTTAGCAAACCCGCACTCCCTTGCAAAGTGACCGGTCTTTTGACAATTGAAGCATTCAATTTTAGATTTGTCAAAAGTTATTCCTTGTTTTGGTTTGAAATCAATGTTTTTGCTGTCTTCTTCATGTACTTTTTGATCCTTGCGTGATCAAAGCAACTTGCCACCGATATCAATTTCCTCAAGTGCATCTTCTTCAATCTGTGCTAGATCCTCTTCATAAGTGAGGTAAGCTTGCTTGTTGTGCAAAGTAGAGCACACAACTTCATCCGAGTTCAAAGTGGTTGATGGTGGGGCCTGGAGTATATGATGGGGGATTGTAAGCAGGTACTTTGAGAAACAAGATTTGAGGAGAAGCGTACTTTTGGAAGTCTCGCTCTTCTTTCGAGATGATAGAAAAGCAATCTTGTGAGATTTAGAATTTGGTTGACCACTCATCTCATGTTCATACACCTTCAATTGATGATAAAGATCATCAAAGTCCATAACCTCCATCCTTGTTGTCCTCGATCATAGTAGCAATCACATGCCATGTAGATGGCAAACTCATAGAAACTTCAAATTAGCATCCTCAGAGATACTTCGCCTTGTATAACTCCAACATGTTGAGGAGATTACGAAACCTATCATATGCGACATCAAGACTCTCTCTCTCTCATCGTGAATGTTTCAAATCTGCTGTTTGACAGAAGTTTCGCATCTTCTTAGAGGCTTCATTCCTCCAATCTGGTCTTGAGAGCGCCCAGAGTCGCTTAGCATCTTTAGCATCGTGAAATTTAAGAAGATGACCATCCGGAATGGCGATGTGAGAATGTTAAGAGCCTTCTCTTGATTCCTTAGGGTTGCTTGTGGTAAACCGCTTTTGGTGCCAAAGGTTGTCCAGGGAACTTGAGCAGGTTCGGAACAACTTCATTCCCATTGACAATTACATTCCACGAGCATGGTGCATGGCAATATCTCGCCTCATCTTCATGCACCGAGATCATATTCTCCTTCTAATGACCGGAATTCGAGTGAGGTGATTGAGGGTGGTGGAACAACTTGATCGTCATCTTGAATTTTGTAGGTTTCTTCCTAGTCGAGTTTCCACACAAGCTCGATACCACTTGTTGGATCGATATACTTTAATCAAACTAAACTAGCTTGTTAAGGTTTAATAACCTCGGATAAATCCTAAGTTATTAACAAAGAAACACCGAGCAATCTTTATCAAGTACGCGAATTTACTTAACAAAGCTAAGAAAAAACTTTATTAATAAAACTCTAAATCGCTTATTATGCGATACTCTAATACAATTCTAAGATATTCAAACTTTTCTCTATACTCTTAATTCAGTAAACTCTAAAACTCTTTTCTAAAATCGTGCCTCTAATACCAATCTAGGAATCCTTTTATAGACTCAAGGATATCCTAGTCGGTTTACAATTGATAACCTTGTACGACAAGTAATCTAAACATGGAATACAATACTTTCCATAAACGAATATAACAGATCTTCCGTCCTAGCAAGATTGACTTCACCTTGCGGTGCTTTGACTTTATCTTTAGCGATTTCTTTGACTCTTTGACTTCTTTCGGATGCTGCGACTACGGTGACTTTCATATCTTCAAGATTTTACTATCTTCAGCACTTTCATATCCCAACACACACCAATTGCAATTTAGATCAGGAGAATACAATGAATTCCCGGGTCGTTAAGTCCCACGGAGGATGAATTGGTGTATAAACACTTTCAGATGATAGAATGATCACTAAGGATAGTGATCAGTAAGGATATTGATGGAAAATTACCTAAAGAAAAGATCTACAAATTACAGCGACTTAAATGCAAATTAAGAAAATTAAAAAGTTAAAATATATTAAATAAACGCTATCACTATTTTTACAATGATGTTTTTATGATTTTATAAAATAAAATGACTTAAATAAACTATATTAACTAAAACGTAAACTCAAATTACCTAAAAACTAGATTTAAAATGAAAATGAGCGTTACGTTTAAAAATTACGCTGGAGCGCAAGCAAAAACGTAAAATTTATGAAATAAAAGGCCTACGAATGTGAAACTAATTTTATTACGTACTATATGATAAAAGAAAATTTTAGAAAAAGATTTATATTTTTTGACTTTTATATTTTTATTATGAATTAAATAAGTTTTACACTAATTAAATGTTAAAAATACTAAAACTAATGAGAAAATCGAAACTTTTTATAAAATACTTAATACTAATACACTTTTATAAAAATACAAAAAGCGAAAAAGCTATACTAAATAAGCTAGAAATAAGCTAACAACCAAATAAGCTAAACGGACAACAAGGTGTTATGTATTAAATTGTGCAAACTATAACCAAGAAAGACCCAAGGGCGCAATGGTTACAGGTACACACTCTAACACTCTCTTAAAGGGGGAGGTCTCAGGTTCGAGCCTGCCTACCCCCTTTTTGCTAAACATTTTTTTTTCAAATTTTCTTTTACAGACTTATTATACACAAGAAAATAAGCAACTTTTATAACTATGACTTTTTCTCAAAATGACTAATAAGCTCTTAAATAAGCTAAGGTTTTATAACAGTGGACAAAGAAATTGAAAATAAGCAAAAGTTTTAAGCTAAATGTCTTATAAACTAATCAATAATCATAAAGTGAATTGAAAATAAGCTATACACTAATAATAAGCTAATACAATAACTGAGAGAGCATAATTACTTAAAATTAAGCACCAAATAAGCTTCAAATAAGCACAACTATTAACTGCTTAAACAGGACACTCTTTTATTTCCTAGGTGCTTTCTAGCTATAATTTAAGTACTTATATAAGCTAGAAATGCAAATAAGCAATGGACTTAACAAGTACACCAGTGATCTATCTAAAAGATAAAACTCTCCTGTGGATTCACAAGTGAGCTTTTAAGGAGCTTATGAAAAGTTGGAAAACACCGATTGGTTTAAAATGGATGAAATAGAAATTAATAGCAAACCTATCAAATAAGCTAAGAATTAGAAAATTAAACTTGGATCCTATAGACGACAAGGTAAGCTTCTCAAAAGCTAAATTACATAAGCTAACACTCACTAATGAGCTCTATAAGAGCTTGTGAAATGACCACAAAAGCGTGCACGAGGAGCTTTTCGATTAAGGGGTCAAAAGAAACTACAAAATAAGCTATTAATAAGCTAAGTTTATGAAAGCTAGTATTTTTATAATTTTATTTAGCAGCTAAATTTTATTATTCCAAAAGGGCATAAGCTAAATCCTAATATCTAATCCTATATAAAATTATTCATTTTATTCAAAAACGACTTAATGGAAATTTGACTTTCTAAGTTATACTAAAAGGTTGACTTTTATGAGTTTTAATTCGAATCTACATACTAATTATGATGTATTATGATGAAGTAAGACTAGATTAAGCTAAGTTAATAAGTTTTAAGCTAATATCATGAATTTCTAATTTTAAGTCCTAACAGTTAACCATTTAAGTGATATTAGAAGTGATTTTGACTATTACTAAAACAAGGACTGACTTTTATAATTGAACTGAGTATTTAGACACTAGTGAGACACAAAACAACCAAGAACACTGTCTTGAATAAACTTTAGTACAGTTAAACAAGTGAAACCAAACAACCTTTAACTAAACTGTTTTCAATCTTTTCAAAAGATTTCACAGATTTAGACCATGAGATTAATTACAGACCTAATATTATCTTATATTAAAGCTAAATAAGCATTTAAACAATAATACTAACAACATAAAACAGTGAAGTACTAAAATTGATCAAAAGGCTTACAAATTGAGTCAAAGCACAAACTGAGAATCAAGAGTCGATAACACAACCTATAGCTTCCCAAGAAGCTCTAAACCGTGGCAATCCAATATCTACCCCGCCCATCTTCTAGATGACCTTAATCTAATTTTTTTTCACTAATTTTTTGTATTTTTGGTATTTTCTTCTTTTGATACTAGATTGATTTTAAAGATAAATAAAAGCTTGAATAAGATTTACGATGAGCTTATATTAGCCTATGAGTTCACAAAGAACAACTAACAACAACATTAGAATAACATGAGATTTTTGAACAAAAGTGAGATTTTGCATAAGCGAAAACTTGCATTAAACCGAAATTGATTATCACCAAAGTTTTATTGTACACTAAGAATGATTAAAACAGTACTTGAAAGATAAGAAATACATTGGAAATTAAATTTAAGCTAAAACGACTTGTCCTAAACTAAATTACACTACTTGGTTATCCACACTGCATCTTCTGCTTTTTATTGACATCAAAAAGCATCCTTGTTGACTTCTAAGCATTTCCCACCTCTTTCCAGCCCTTGGATCACTTGAAATCATCACAATCGTACATGTGTTATTTTTGGCGGGAAAAAGTCTTGAAGCAGGTTTTGTTAATTAATGCTTCTTGGGAGGATATGGAGGTGGAGGGGACATGATATACAGCTGGGGTGATAAGTTTGGTGAGGTGGAAAGGTTGGGAGAGGTGGAGAAACCACACAGTTTCGAGTTCTGAGGAGGAGGAGAAGGTGTACAGTGTTTGGCGGTTTTGGGAGATTTGACCATTTGACCGAGTTAATAACGGGGTAGTGGTTGGGCTGGATTGGGATTGGGCCTAGGTGAAAGACTGGATTTGGACTTGCTTTGTGTTTGTGTTGGATTGGATTAATAACAAAGGGTCCATTTGGTTTAATAACTTCACAAGGACCAAACTTGTAATTCCCAATTCTTCAAGGACTGCTCTAGCCAACTTTCCAAAGCTAACATAAGGATTAAAGTTGCCATTCATTAGTAGTACAAGGACATTTAGTGATAAAATTTCATTTTTATAAGTCCAGGACTAAAATGTCAAGATTGAAACTTGAGGGCCAAAATATAATTTCTCCAAAAGTTTATCATAAGGACCATTTTGTCATTTATTAATAGTACAAGGTTAAAATTTGATAATTTTCACTTTTAAATTAACCAAGGACTATATTTGACAATTTTCAAAGTTAAAGGACTAAAGTTGTCAATTTGTGATTTTAAACTTTGAAGGGTTTGTTTTGACAACTTTTGAATCTCATGGACCTTAAATGACATTTCACAAGTTTTTGAATTACGTGGACTAATTTTGACAACTTTTGTAACTTAGGGACTAAAATTGCCAATTATGCAAACTTGATACGCTTTTCATCGATTTTGATGTTTTGCATTTAAAACATATAAAACACTTGTTTGTGATATTTTTATCATTTTGATGTGTTTCGAGTGTTTTCGGATGTTTTGGCATTCTAACAATATAAAATGATGAGTATTTGACACCTCATCAAAAGTTTCAACAAATACATCACTCCGTTAGTGAAAGTTAACCTATATACATCCCTCTGTTAGAATATGGACTAACGGTGCAAATTATTTCTCCGTTATCTCCTAACGAGACATGAAATATTTACACCATTAGTCCTCTTAGTTAACAGTATTTGCACCGTTAGTCTTTTGAGTTAAATTTACGCCGCAACCCCTTTGTGTTTTTAATTTGGCGAGTTTAGTCCCTACGGGGGTATATAAGCGAATGAGTTAAGGTTTCCCCTCATAACCCTAATCACATACACACACTTATAAATTTTCCGGCGCCGCTCCTCCTTCTCCGGCCACCACCACCACGACACTGCCACCTTCATCATTAAAATAACACCAAACCCACCTCTATTTCTTGCTTGTGAACATGAATCCACCACTCACGTGCTATAAATCCACCCACACGCGCCACCACCGCCGCCATTGTTGCCGTCTCCACTTCACACCGCCACCTCCACAACCAAAACACCACCACTCTCAATGAACCAATAATGATCTGATTTGTGACTCTGAGTCTGAACGTGTGGTTCAAGATATTGATAGCAACCATGAACCGGTTGTAATTTTGGGATGCACTTCCGCACCCATATAAAATTACGCCCCTATGGTTGGGGAGATCTTGATGACAAGGTGAAAGGATCTTGGGGAGTTAGTGATGACACGAATAAAGGGGCGACAATGGGATTAAATGGGAGGAAGATATAAACGATGGGAAGATTATTTGCGACAACACAGATGTTGGTTGTAAGAATAATGATTCGTGGGACTGGAATGATAATAAAGCTGGAGATCAAGGATGGAACGAAACTGATGATAAAGAAGTAGATGGAGGCTGGAAGCCTGGAATTGTAATGATGATAAAGCAGTAGATCAAGGATGGAAATATAATGTTAATACATCAGGCTATAATGTTATGAGCTTAGTTTTGTGATTTGAGCTTATTTTGACTTCGGTTGTGTAGTTGTGTTTGGAACCGTAACCCACTCGAGGTGGGATTATTTTTGTTTGATTTGTTTCGATCCGCATATAGTTTGGTCCATAAAAAACGGAAAAAAGCGGACGAAAACGTAAAAAACGGACGAAAACGTAAAAAAAGGGACGAAAACATAAAAAACGAATTAAAACGTAAAAAAACGGACGAAAACGTAAAAAAGGACTAACGGTGCAAATACCGTTAACCCAGAGGACTAACGGTGTAAACATTTTCTGTCTCGTTAGGAGATAACAGAGAAAAAATTTGCACCGTTAGTCCATTATTTAACCGAGGGATGTATATAGGTTAACTTTTACTAACGGAGTGATGTATCTGTTGAAACTTTTGCGAGAGGGATGTATAGTGCGAATCGGGGTAAACCACAGGGATGTATTTTGGAGTTTACTCTTTTTTTTATTATTATTATTATTATTTTTAAATTCACGGTGCAACGTGTAACTTGCATGCATACCATTTCATGCAATGTGTAACACGATGTTCGGTCCTCTAATAAAACATACACGCATGCCATTTCATGTTCAGCCTTTTCATGTTTTGCATGCATACCATTTCATGTGCAGCCACACTCGAAATGAATCTCAGCAAAACCCTTTTTATTGAAGTTTAGAGAATGAGAGAACTCATGCCATAAGGCGGGAAAAATTGTTACTTCTCATTAAGCTGAAATGAAGATACAAGGCTCTATTTATAGAGCAGAAAGTCAAATAACAAAAGTCAAACTATACTACTACTACTTGTACAGTACAATTACCAAAGCTATAACATAAACACTACTACTCTACATATATACATTGACATATTACACAACTCCACATTGAACTTGAGCCTTTTGATGAAGCTTTAGCTTCCATTGATGGTTCTGGATACTCTCCTGTGATGATTTTCATCTTATTCTTGGCATTGAATGCTATTGTGATTGATCTTCTCCAGGAACTGTAATTATCTAATCCAGTTAGTTTCTTGGAGATGAGGATGAGTCCTGGATGATTTGTTTGGTGTAGAAACAGTGGGTGGTTTGGTGTGATTTCGATGATCGATAATTGTGGTGGTTCTTTGCGATTGTGGTAGTGTTTGTTGTGGTTCCGCCATTTTGAGTTTTGAAAAGATTGATTGAATTGTTGATTAAGTGATAGTGTTGGGATGATTGATGATGATAAGAATGTTCCGATGTTATTTGGAGCGGAAGGATGGTAGTTTGATTGGATTTGGTGAGATAAAAGATGATGAGTAGTGGTTGTGGTGGTTTTGGGTTGTTATGGTGGTCGGAGTTTGTTAGAGATGGTAGAGTTAGTTAGAAGTGGTGGAGTTGGATGGTGGTTGGTGGTTGAGCATGATCATTTGCTCTAATACCATATTGAAGTTTAGAGAATGAGAGAACTAATGCCATAAGGCGGGAAAAGTTGTTACTTCTCATTAAACTGAAATGAAGATACAAGGCTCTATTTATAGAGCAGAAAGTCAAATAACAAAAGTCAAACTATACTACTACTACTACTACTTGTACAGACAATTACCAAAGCTATAACATAAACACTACTACTCTACATATATACATTGACATATTACATAACTCCACATTGAACTTGAGCCTTCTGATGGAACTTTAGCTTTGTTGGCTTGGTAGACTTTGACTGCTGAGTTATGTTGCTGATATGGTGAACTGAAGGATTAGAACTTGTGCTATTGTGTCCTCCTTTACTTTTCATAATATAATTCGAACACAAACAAACACCAAAGTAGTTTGCATATCCAAAAAAAGAAAACTTTTTGGTTTCTTTTCACAGCCGAGAACACACAAGAATGGTGGAAAGGTTTATTATTCGTTTGTGTTTGTGTTTTGGTAGCCTTTTTTGTTTGTTTGTGTTTCGTGAATTAGGTCGTTTGGACGACCAAGTTGTGTTTTCTGTCGCTCGACGATCGATGAGGACCAAGGCACCACAGTGGGTCGATCGATGAGACCCGATGGGTCGACCGAAGGTCACGACCGCCCATTGTGTTAAGCCTAATATATGTTAGGTTACTCATATATATATATTTGATTAAACTCTT
>CM040243.1:220833377-220849992 GCA_022545495.1 Chrysanthemum lavandulifolium | reverse complement strand
CATTACCTTCGATTTGCTCTATTAGGCTTTTCTTTGAATTCTAGTTTTAGTTTTTTAATTATAGGTTTATTAAATTGAAATGTTAAAACCCCAATTCTATGTGTTAGGGGTGTTTGTTTCACTTATGGCTTATTTAGTTTTAGTCTTATGTTTCATCTTTTAACATTTGACTATCACAAGCATTCATCGCTTAGCATTGAAGACATCCGATCGCTCTATTTATTAGGTATATTGTTTTAATTATAATTTTAGTTTTCTAATTCTCTTAGGGATGTTTGGTTGAAGAGAATGATAGAGAATGGAATTAGAGCTAAGAATAAGAATCAACTTGAGAAAACATAATTTGTATATATAATATACTAAAGATAGTACATAAGTTTTGCCCAACAAGCAAAACATTATATCTATTAACTAAAAGCGGGGATCGCATGTGGTCATACCATGTGTCCCCGCATTTATTCTAAGTTTTGACTTGGAAGAATGGCCCTGGGTTTAGGTGTCATGCCAAACTAAGTCCAAACATTAAATGCAAAGTTTCACAACTTGGCAAAACAAGTCCCCGAGGTTTAAGTATCGTTGCAAAGTAAGTCCAACATTAAATGCAAAGTTTCACAAGCCCCAGAGTTTAAGTGTCATTACAAAATAAGTCCTTAGAAGCCATCCCAACAGCATCAGCAGGGAGTTTCTCACTCGTTTGTCTTGTAGCACAACCAAGTGCATTAAATGCAAACTTTGCCAAATTGGCGAAAACAGCCCCTGAGGTTCAAGTGTCATTGCAAAGTAAGTCCTTTAGCATTAATAATCTTTCGCAACTTAGCAAAAACAGCCCTTGAGGTTTAAGTGTCGTTGCAAACAACGTCCTTTAAGCAATCCCGCTGCATCGCGCGGGTTTTCCAACACTCGTTTATTCTATTGTTTGCTACACACAATGAATGGACCATAAAACTTATTCTCATGTTTGGTAGTCATCTCATTTCTTCTTTTTAACAGTTGACTATCACAAGCATTCATCAGTTAGCATCACCGTCCAAAATGAACACTCCTTCCGATCAAAGCAAGAAACGGAAAGCTCTTGCGACTGTGCTTTTTGAGGTATATACAATTTTTATGAATTTTGAATTTGATATTGTTAAGTTTCGCGCAAAATTAGGCATGTGATAGAATGATATTGTCATGAATTTTGAATTCTATATTATTAGAAGAAGAAGAGGCGATTGCATTTGTGGAATTTAACATTTGAAATAATGATAGGCTACCTAATTGACGATTCCATAGTTCTAGTGTTTGTTTTATAGGAAAACATCTTTTGTCTTACATCCTTGTTTTGTTTCCCTTTATGGCATTTTGTTGTTTTGAAGAAGGTTGAATGGCCCTACTTTTCTCTTTATATTAATCGTTACATGTTAGCTTAAAGCATCATGTGTGTAACAAAACTTAAACTTCGTCGTCTTTCACCGGCGTCGCATCGAGATCCCATTTTTCCACAACTAACCAACAAACCCCTCCTCACTCATAACAAACCTCAACCTCTTCATTTGGGGCCCACCATACCACTTTATTTTTTATTCAATTTCCAAATAAACTAAATTCATTTTATTAAAAATAAAAATACAATTTATACTAAAAAAGTTATAAAAAAAAAAAAAGAACTACTGCTGTTTTGTTCCGTTCTTCTTCCCAAAATACACACACACTACACACACAAACACACCGCTTCTTCTTCCTCCTTGATTACACACACTAAAACACACACAATAATACAAACACACACTAAGAAACACACATATTTAACACATCGCGTATTAACACATATATTGAAGCGGTATAAATCACTTTGTCGAATCCAACCTTGTCGTCCCCACGATATTGTCTTGACGGCCATGAGCGGCGGACAACGATGTCCACACCGGATGCTCTTATAGGCACAACATTTGGTATCAAGAGTAAGGGCATGATACATTAAGGGATTGTAGTATACTTTATCATATAATCACTAGTTTTTTTTTTTTTTTATTTATTTTTTTAAGCTTGAAACTCATGTTTTTATTATTACAAATAGATTTGGATATTTTTTAATAAATTTTATGGTTAAAAATAAAACTTTCATTAAAGCTCCATAGTGATTAGTTTTAACTTTTAAGTTTCTATCGGTTTTAGAATTGTTGTTTAGTGGTTACATTTCAAGTTTTGGGCAATTAAAGTTCGAGTTTTGGTTTTGTATTAGTGAGCCTTAGGAGTTCTTCATTAATCTCGTGACATTCTTCATCGGATAAGATGTTTCGAGATTCCATCCTCATGAGATTGGTACTCGTCTAAGTTACGAGATTGGTTTATGGTATGTGCTAAAACACATACCTTTTCATCACCAAATCAAGCCAAAAAATAACCAAGAAAGAGCCGTTTATTCCTAATAATTGTTGGTTTCTTGAGTTTATGCTTGTCGAAGTACGGATATAGCAAAACACAAAAATAAAGACAAATAAGATGAAAATCGAGCACGAGAATGAGAAGAGTGCAAAAGTGAAATTGGGAAAGGAAGTTGCAAGTTGGGACAATCATTTCTCAAAATGGCAACTTTAGTCCTTGAAGATTGAATAATTGTCAAGTTTGGTCATTGGAATTTATGAAGATTGGCAAGCGTGGTCTTTGAAGAACATTTCAAAATATGGTCCTTGGGTTTATGGAAATGTCAAAACTCACCCTTGGATATATTTCTCAATATTACAACATAGGTCCCTACATTTCACTAAATTACAAAATCTACCTTTAAACTAAAAATCCTACACTACCCTAAAATACCACTAAACCGGATCCACTTAAATACCCACCCAACATCAACCCATGTGACCTCACTCTTAATATTACCGGATCCCTTACCATTCCTTTTTACCTGTTTTCACTTACAAAACCCATGGTCAAATGAAATACCCGGTCAACATACCACAATAACCTTTGGTCAACACATTACCTTTCAAGTCAAACTAATATATATATATATATATATATATATATATAGGGAGGCATTTGGCATTAATGCCACCTCAATGCCACATAAGCATTTTTGTCCAACTAAGCAATTAATTTTTAATTTTCGTTTTTTTTTAAATTTTTTTGTTAATTTGCGGATTTTGTTTTAAACATTTTTGAAAATTGTTTATAAAAGTCCCTTGCAAGGTTTGAACCTTGGTTGTTTTGATAAATAACGTGTGTTTACCACTTAGGCAACAAGTTATTTTGATAATTATGTTGCATTCTATAATATATAAATACCTTTATGAATTTAATTTAATAAAAATTTAGAAATATGTATTGTTTTAGGATTGTGTTTGTGTGTTGATTTTACTTAAAATATGATTATGATCCTAATATCATTCTCGGCATTTTTTTATTCATCACAAAACCCTAATTTTTCCTAAACCATATAGCATATATTTCTCTCTGACTTAAAACCCTACTCTCACCTTGGTTCATAATATATTTTCTCCAAACCCTAATTTTATCTTTCCTCACCTTTTTTTTTCTCAATTCTCTCATGTTGATTTTCTTTTGTGTGTGCGCGAGTTTGAGAATATTGTGTTCTTTAGAGTAGCATGGTAAGTTTGCTCATGATTATTTTTCTGTTTTTTACTTTGATTTCTTTTGTGTTTCTGAGTTCATATGGGACGATATATCATGCTATGTGGAGCGGAATGAGTATGTATCTATATCTCCCTTCTCAATATATCATGTTCGGATTGAAATTGTATATTGTATCAAATAAGTTGTATGGTAACGTTTTGCGGGATGTTTCTCTCAAGTTACTTTCCAAACAAAACACTCGCATGACTTGATTCTTGCCTTTAGGTGGAGGTAATTATCACTTTAATTTCGGTAGTTTTATTTATTACACTATACACACAATTACTAATTTATCATCTTCTCACATCTTAGAATGAGATGATAGTATTTTGATTAGAGGATTTGTTATTTAAGTGAATAAAGCTTAAGTTACTTATGGCAGTAGAGTAAATTGTGTTTAATTTACTAACAATTTGTTTGTTTGGTTTTGCTTTTTGTGTTCATGATCATTGCTTACCGTTAAAGTTTTGGTGGTGTTTTAAGTTTGATTGGTTTGTGTTTGTTTAGTTAGATATCTTGATTCTTGATGAACTTTTCTATGACTAGAGGATGATAATTCAACTGTGACAATAATGATGATTAGATGTTTGAATATACGAGCTTCACATTTAAGATGCTGATTTTGACTTTTAAGAATTAGTGGAATATAAATGCGGAGGACCTAATGTATGGTCAGATAGGTGTGTTGCTGTGATGTATAGTTTATTTCTTTGAATTGTTTCTTTGGGTAATGTGATATAGTCTTGAGTTTATTTTTGGTTGTTGTCAGGTGGAATGAGCAGCTCCAAAGGATTATTTCCACCCGAGCCTGAACATTATCGGGGCCTCGAGTTGAAAGTGGCCATCATAGGTGCTGGCCTTGCTGGTATGTCAGCCGCGGTGGAGCTTTTGGATCAAGGACATGAGGTTTGTTGAAGTTTTTTTACGTTTTTGCATTGCTCATTGTAAAGAAAGATGATAGTATTTTGATTAAAGGATTTGTTATAATGAATAAAGCTTAAGTTACTTATAGCAAAAGTAGAGTAAAATTGTGACCACCAAAACCGCCCTCTCCAAGCTTCTCATTCTCCGCAAAGTCACCAGTTCCTGAGCTAATTCATGGTATGTGAATCTTTTAGGCCCGATACCCATTTCAAAGTCATGTCCATCTCAATATCGAATCCAGTTTCTTCTGCTTCTACTTCCTTTTTTTCTTCTTCCTCCTCCATAAAACAAGCACAAGCACACCTAGAAAAGTGATCACAACTGGTAATCCAACAATTAATCCAATCTTGCTGTTATTTCCTTTGTTATTATTTCTATTTACTAGATCAGGGCTTGGGATCGGCGGGAGCAGTGATAGCTCATTGTTTTTATCAACCTCTAACTTTAAACTATTAAAACTCCAAGATCTCACATTATTTTTTTTGAAAAGAGCTCCAGTAGCTGCTGAAAATCCGAAAATAACCCATTCGGGAAAAACTTATAATGAATTTGTTATAGTTATATTTGTTTAAACTGGTAGAATTAATATGGCATTATATCCATATAAGCTTTTAAGTAATTAAAACTGTTGTAGTGGTAAGCTTAGGTTGTACGCTGTATTAACATGAGGTGTATGATTAATGTTGTGCTGATATAATATTTTTCCATAACTAGCATTATTATAAACTTAAGCTCCATGCTGTAACGACATGATATCTATGATTATAGTGTCGCTGCTAGAATATCACCGGTCTCAAATACCATATTTGATCATGTGACTCTGTCATACTAATACCTTTTTTTTCAGCGGGAGGTATGATGGTTATGCCCTATTCTTAATAAAAGAAAGCTGAAGAACATGCAGCAGCGAAGTCATTTGGAAAGGAAAAGGAATGTAAGCTCAGTTTCGTTTCAAAAATTGTCAAAAATAGTCCCTGAGTCAAAATTTCAAAAGAAAAATCATCAAAGGTCCTTTTTAAATCATAACTTGTCAAATTTGGTCCTTTGGTGAAAAATGTAAAAAGTTTTGAGAAAGTTACAAATTGGTCCTTCAAGTTTGCAAATTGACAGAATTAGCCCCTGGAAAAATTGAAAATGGCAATTTTGGTCCTTGTAATATCAACACCTGTCAAATTCTGTCCCTGAAACACCTTTTGCAAAATTACAAGTTTGGTCCCTTGTTTTGTGGAAATGGCACATATGGTCCTTATGTTTTAAACTTAGCCAAATGGACCCCTTTCACACCCTTGGCCCAACTGTTACCCAATCCAATTACCAGCCCAACTCTTTACCCGGTTTTAAACCCGAATCCAACCCGCCCTTATTATTATAACACCGGTCAAACAAGTTTGACCCACCCACCTGTTTCCCTCTCTCATTCACGGATACACCTTCACCATCATTTCCCCCCACTCACTCTTTGACACTCCATCTCACCATCATCATCCCTATACCCTCCCCTCCGCATGATAGAGCCAAAGGAGCATTAAATGCATTATCTCAACCTCCAGCTGTTAAACCAGAAATTGGCGCCAAAAAGGTTTAAACGGCCAAGATCATCTTAAGTGATCCAAGGGTCACTTTTTGTGCTGGGAACTTTTCAGAAAGGAGAGAGAAGGAGATTTGAGCATATAAAGACCAAGGGATGCATGAAGAAGAGACTTAGTTATTATTTTTCTTAAATATATGTCGTTTTTAGCTTATTGTGCTTAAAAGTAGCTTTCAGTTGTAATTTTGCAAGTATTTTGTATCAATTTAACTTATGTAAGCATATTGCAACTCTGTTTGATCATCAAATTCCAAGTTTAGTTCAAATTCCATTTTATGTGCCAACTGTTGAAAGTTTAAGTTTCAAACCATTTGTTAAAACTTTAAGCAGCTCAATTTCCATCTTGTCTAAGCTTATATAAGCTCTCAATAGCTTTTTGTAAGCCTAGATTCAATTTTCAAGTATATTAGAAATCTGGTCAAAGAAAGTCAATATGGAGCAGATTTGATGCAGAAATGGTACAGGGTTGATTCAGACAATGGAATGGGTTGAAATGGAAAGCAATGGGTTGTTTGTATTAGGTAGTGGTCCTTGGTTCTCATTTTGCTAGCCATTGTGGCTTGGACTCTTTGTAAGTCAAAAATTAAAGTTTCTTGTATAATCTGAATTTGTAGTGTAAATCTGTTAAAACATAGTCAATCAGTAGTAAATCAGTCATATTAAAGTAGTTTGATCATAAATTCAAGTTGTTTCATTGTTCAAATCTGTTTTGAGCTTATATCAGTAACATAAAGGGGTGTTTGGATTAATCTGTCTATCTGTCCTTAAGACTTGGGCAGTGGTTAGTTTAACTTGTTTCATGTTTGTGTAGTCCAAAGGATGCTCAGTTGAGCCAAAACTTTGTGCCTGCATAGCCAAGAGTCAAAATTGACTCTAATCCTGTCCATCTGTCTTACTGTTGTAGTTTCAAGATAGCAGCTCATCATTTTGTGTTTAAATATCATTAACATTGCTTGTATTAGGTTCAATATATCTTATAACTTCATCATCAGTCATTTAATTTGGATCAAATCTCAGTTTGGTCAAAGTTTAGCATTAATCTTCAAAAGTCAAAAATCTGTCAATCAGTTTTGAACCAAACTTTGATAGTCAATGTCTAATTCATTACTGAGAATTAGTGTTTGAAACTTTGGATATTAAATCTTCAACTGGTCTAGTATTGATAATCACTTTTTGCTTCAACTGGTTCAGTCCTTTTAAGCTCCATATAAGCTCTTCTTTTGGGTGCATAATCCCCTGCACCACAGATCTCAGCTGGCACTAAGATTTCTCAGTACTTGCAGCAGGTGTACAGAGCTTATAAGAGCTCATCATAATCTGATTTTTGGTCTAAATGCTCTCAAACAGGTCTACTTTAGGTTGCAATTGGTATTTTTCAGTCTGAGCTTATTCTTAAGCTTGTGCATAAGCTTAAACAGTGGTCCTAAACCACTGTTTGGTTCAAATTAAGCAGTTGGCTTATTTGATTGATCTGAGCTTAGGACTTGATAGGAGTAGTTGTAATTTGCTTCAATTAGCTTATTCTAGTATAAGATAGCTTCTGTTACTGTTTGGTTGCATCACTAGCTTATTTGCTTAATTTCCTAGCTTAATCTCTTGGCAGTTTACACTATAGCTTGCATATTTCATACATAAGCTGCTTGTTTTTCATTTTTCATAGATTCATAATCTCATTTTAGAATTTTCCTGAAAGTTTCATAAATTTTGGTCTTAATTTGCTATTTTCTCATTTTAAATAGATTTTAATCAATTTTAATTAGCTTTTAATATAAAAATTCGAAAAGGTTCAAAAAATAATTTTTCAATTTTATTAAGTTTAGATAAATATAAGAAGTGAAAAAGTAATTTTCCAGATTTTTCATAGTTTATTTGGTAATTTTAGTAATTTAATTAGTTTTAATAGTTTAAAATTCATAAAAAATAGAAAAATAATCAGAAAAATACAAAAATAGTTTTGAAAATTCTAGTTTGATATTTTAGACTTTTTCATTTCATAATTTTATTTTTCTAGCTTTATCTCCTCATTTTTTGTATTTTAGATAATTATTAAATAGTTAAAAATAGTTTTTAATTAATAATAATTAGATAATTAGTGATAAAAATAGTTTTCTTTTCTAAAAGTTTCTTTTATCATTAGGATTGTAAAAACATCATTTTCATATTTTTAGGGTTAATACCGTGTAAGTTTCACGCTTTTAATTTGTACGTCAGTAGATTTTAATTTCGCTTTATAAAAACATAAAAATCAAAAACATCATTGTAAAAATAGTGATAGCGTTTATTTAATAGATTTTATCTTTTAATCTTCCTTAATTTGCATTTAAGCCGCTTTTATTTGTTGGCTTTTCCGTAGTAATCATAATCAATATCCCTTTTCCGCTCAAACTCCTCGATCACCGACGTTTGATAAATCATTGCATAGCTCATTTGGGACATAACGACCGGGAGACTCTATACCCTCGGATCTTCATTGATTTCGTCTTTGAAGTCGCTTTTAGGTTTTCTTACGCTTGCGTGAGAAAACTTGACGGTTTTGCGAATCATGTCCCAACGAGGTGTGAATGGAAGGATTCGTTGAGTTTCGTGATTTGAACTTGAATTGGTTTTAATGATTTGTGATTTGAGTTCGTTTCCTACAAATTAATTAACGGAAGGTAATTAAGGCAAGGAACCCTAATAAACTAAAAATAAACTATCACTAAGCCTAAGGAATGATAAAACGAAGCTACACTAAGTCCTAGGGTGCTAAA
This sequence comes from Chrysanthemum lavandulifolium, assembly GCA_022545495.1. Taxonomy (NCBI): domain Eukaryota; kingdom Viridiplantae; phylum Streptophyta; class Magnoliopsida; order Asterales; family Asteraceae; genus Chrysanthemum; species Chrysanthemum lavandulifolium. The sequence goes on along the minus strand of CM040243.1, from coordinate 220,841,112 downwards.
ACTAAAAACGTAAAAGCAAGAACCACCCGAGCCATAAACGTAAAAGTTTTGCAATTTAAGGGCTACGGTGTGAAATTAATTTTCCTACGCTCTATTTGACAAAAAATAATTTTAGAAAAGAGGCTGGGTATTTTGTGACTTTTAAAATAATTACTACGGATTAAAAACTATTAAACACTAATTAAATGATGAAAATATTAAACTAATTTTGAAAAATCGAAAAATTCACGAAACTACTTCTAACTAAAATTTGAACCTAAGAAAAATAAGAAGCAGTTTGGTTGTTTTGTAAATTGTTGAAAATAAGCTTTAAGAGCTTATTACTCTAAATGTCCAAAACGATTTAACACATTGTTGTTGCAAGGATTGAGCGAAAGAAGTCCCAAGGGCAACCGCATCCCGGTACTCACTATCACTCTTCAAGGGCGGGAGGTCTCAGGTTCGAGCCTGCCTCCCACCTTTTTGTTCTTTTATTATTTTTTTTGATTTTTCTTTTTGGAACTTAAAAATGCAACCAAGATAAACAACTTTTGTGAAAACTTTACTCTAGAAAACCAATCAATAAGCTGTTTGAACAGCTTATTGCCTACTGATTTGGACAGAAAAAAACGAACACCCCCTTTGACAGGTTTAAAGATCATTGAGCACTCCAAAAGCTACAACAAAAGTTCCAATAAGCTACTAACTAGAGCATGGACATCAAGGAATCAGTAGTGAGCTAAAAAGAATGCCAAAGGGTAATCCTAGTTGGGGAACATAAGCAGTTTTGGCATTAAACTAACTAGGGGGAACTTAAGGTTACAAATTAACCAATCAAAAAGCACTTCTTAAGCTAGAACCTACATTCCTAATCTGAAATAAATAAATTGCATTCAATGGATCTAAGATAAGCTAAGTAAAACAGTAAGTAAAAGCTATTAAGCTAGAAGAAAAAAAAAAGAACTAACTGTTGCTGTTGTGTGCAGACTGAAATCAGCCTGTTGGGGCTTCTTTGGAGCTTATTTATAAGCTGAGATGTGACTTCCAAGGCAAAGACTAGCTACAAAATTATGGTTAGCGTAGCAGAGATGCATAAAAAACTAATTTGGGGGCGGAAAAGAGCTTTTAACAGCTTAATATGAAGCTGATGACAGCTTGTTTTGGGGAAAACTGTTGCTGGTACAGAACTAAAAAAGTTGCCAAAGATGGATTTCAAAACTAATTTAAACTCGGCTAGAGATGACTAAGATGCATTTAAAGTGGGTACATGTTGAGTTGGGTGTGCCAACACTTCATAAAAACCAATTTTTCCAATTAAAAACTTCCAATAAGCTGTAAATTAAGCCCATGAACAGCAGCAGTAGCTGCTGTTCTGTGCAGTTAGCTTTCTTTTATTTTTCAACTTAATTCCAACAGAACTTTTCAAAACAACTTAAAGCTTGTAAAACTGATTAATATGCTAAAAAAGAGTTTGACTTTAAGAGTCAAACGGGTAAAATTTGGTTTTTGACCATTTTAGAACCTGACCCAAACACCCTTTTAGATGTGATAAGTACTCTAACTGATTTTCCAAAAGACTTGCTTGACCCCCTTTTGATGAGATTATTTTGATGTTTAAACTAAAAACTTTTAACAACTTTCAAATAAGATTGAACAATTATCTAACCATACTCTATAAAACATGAAACTGAGAGAATGCTTTTCATTGATTTTAAAAAAAGTAAAATTACAAAAGAACTTAAAAACTAGAAAACTGAATTTAAACTAAAACTAGGGGGTGCCTTATACAATGGCTACACATCTCCTTTTATACTAAAACTAAGTCTTCAATCTTGAGGTCTTCACTTGTTTGTGTTTGTTTTGTGAGTGAAATCAGCCAAAGTCTCCATCTTGTGCTTTCTTGAGACAATCTCATCCATCCAATAAGTAGGTACACATGAGCATGAATCTGAGCCATCCCTTGGGGCCTTTTTGACATGGATTGCTGAGGTGGAGTGGGAAAGAGGAGGGAAAAGATTAGTAGTGAGTTTGGGAGTTGGGATAACCTGGGTAAAGGGATGATTGTAGGTTGAGTGTTTTGGGTTGGTGATGAGATTTGGGTAAAAGAGGGTGAGGGTGTTCTGGGTTAAAGAGAAAGCAGGAAGAAGGAGATGTGTAGGGAAAAAGGGTGAAAAGAGAAAAGGGTCGTGGGTATTATTGGTGATGGGGGGGGGGGGTTCACATGGTAGGAGGTCAGTGGGAATGGAAGGGGTTCTAAAGGATAAGGAAATGGGGTTCAAGGGTCGAGGGAAATGGGTTTGGTATATTAATCACAAGGACCATAACTCGCAATTCCACAAAACCAAGGGACCGAACTGTAATTTTCCAAAAGTATCATAGGGACCAATTATGACAAGTTTAATTTTCCCAAGGACCAAAAATAATAATTTTCAAATTAAAATGTCCCAGGTAACTTCATCAATCTTTAAAATTCCGAGGACTTAAGTTGTCATTTTGCAAAACTAGACTTTATAAGGCTAAATTTGACAACTTAAAATTCCCGAGGGCCTTTTATGAAAAATTACATGTTTTGAATAACCGAGGACTAGATTTTGACAATTATTTCATAAAATACGCCTAAATATTTTTTTTTCTGTCTTTTGAGATTTTCAAAGTGTTTTGATTGCTTTTGCGGTGCAGATGGAATAAAAATGATGAGTATTTACACACTCATCATTTGTAGTAGTTAGTAGAGATGATGACGAGAAACCTTATTTAATAACATTGATGTTTGTTTTATTCGGTTGTGCTTTTATGTTCAATGTTATTATATATCCTAGACAAGCCTAGATCGAATTCAACAAGTGGTATCATAGCCTGGGGGCTCTCAATCTAGGATCTACAAGGTTTTTCGAAGAAAAGGTGAAAAATTCGAATATGGTACAAGTTTCGTAATCTTTCTGCATGACTGTTTTCCAAAGGCGATATCTCATTCGTTAAACGTTGGATCGGGATGAAATTTTTGTTGAAGGTTCTTGGTATATCAAGGAAGATTTTTAGTGGAGGGATCTTCAATCTGAGCTTTAATGCGTCAGATATTGACTGTGGAAAAATGATGCATAGGAAGTGTGAAAACGTAGAGGGGGGGTGATGCGTGCCAAACAGTCAAGCTAAATCACACAAGCCCGCCACTTGTGAATGGCGGACCGTAACCAGCTTAAAACTGCTCAAGCACGAATGCAATGAAGATCTGAGGAGTATAGAGTCTCCCCGGGTCGTTATGTCCCAGCGAGCTATGCAATGGATTATCAAACGTATAGTGATCGAGGAATCTGAACGGGAAAAGGATTTGATGATTATTATAACTACAGGAAAAAGCCAACAGATAAAAACGGCTTAAATGCAAATTAAAGGAAATTAAAAAGATAAAATCTATTAAATAAACGCTATCACTATATTTAAAATGATGAACGTTTAAAACTTAAAACTAAAAACTTACGTTTAAAACAAAATCTACGTAAACGTACAAAATAAAAAGTGAAACTAAAGCAATATTAAGCCTAAAAATATGAAAATGATATTTTTACAATCCTAATGATAAAAGAAACTTTTTAGAAAAAGAAAACTATTTTTATAACTAATTATCTAATTAAAAACTATTTTTAACTATTTTATATTAACCTAAAATACAAGAAAATGTGAAATAAAGCTAGAAAAATAAAATTAAGACTTAGAAAAATCTAAAATATCAAAATAAACTTTTCAAAACTAATTTTGTAATTTTCTGATTAATTTTCTATTTTCTATGAATTTAAATCTATTTAAATCTAATTTAAATTATGAAAAATACCAAATAAAAGGAGAAAAATAAGGAAAAATATTTTTTATGATTTTTATATTTATCTTAAACTGGTAAAATTGAAAAATTATTTTTTGGAACTTTTTCTTAATTATTTGCAATTAAAGCTAATTAAAAGGCTTAAAAGCGAATTTAATCTAGAAAAATAGCAAACAAGAATTAAAAATTATGAAAACTTCAGGAAATTCTAAAATATTATTCTAAAGCTGAGAAAATGAGAAAACAAGGGCTTATGTGGAAGAATCTAAGGCTGCAATGTAAACTAAAATGGAATAAGACTGTGAAATAAGCAAATAAGCTCTACAAAGACCCAATTGATTACACAAGCTAACTAACACTAAATATACTCTAAATCAACTTATAGCACCTACTCCTAACACCGATAAGCACTTAACCAAGGATTAAGCAAACCGCCATATAAACTAATAATGAAAATGGCCCCTACTTTTGGTGATGCAAATGCTTATTTAAAAGCTACATGGAAAACCAAGAGTGTGGTCCTCAAGACCACCAACCAGGTATTACTTACCCAAATTTACACTAATGAGGACAAGAGATAAAGAAGTTATTGATCAAAGAAAAATGGCAAAAAGGATGAGGTCAGAACTGTGAGAGCAGTGTGAGGAAGCTAGTTTGAGCTTAACTACAAGCTTATCGTAAAAGCTTTAGACTAAAAGCAGATATGTGGCCCTGAAGACCACCTAGAAGACTGCAAGTAGACCAAATCTTAGACCTTAGCTACTAGAAATGAACCTAGTGCATGGCCTGCACTTTCTGTAAAAACTGAACATCACATGACTTTTGACTTTTGAAAATAGATTAAGAGTTTGACTTTGGTGAATTTTAAAAGCAAATGTAAGACTGATATAGATTAAATATGATGTAATGCAACTTTATCAAGCAAGATTAACAAGTTTTAAACCTATTTGATTTGTTTTGAGTTAACTGATTCCAACAGTAGGCTTAACAAGGACAGTTAAGATGAAAAGTTGACTCATGATGCAGCCAAGCACAAACACATGATGTATATGAATACATATAGCAATATCAAACCTAAAGCAACTAATCTACTCCATGTTACTAACCTCTAACACAGTTTAAACAATCAATCCAAACACCCTTTAAAGAACTGATATGAAAGTTAAAATGAGCTAAGCACTAGACCAAGTTGTATTAATGATCAAATTAAGTCAAACTAACATACATAAAACTTAAGAAACAGGTTTTAACAGTATATAACCACAGATACATAAACAACCATAAAATGCAAATGACTTGAAATTTTGAAAAAGAGAAACTAACTCACATGAACTCCAGCTGATATGCAGGCTAAAACCAAACACAAAACTAATCTATTCTAAGCTAGTTTAACCCCATATCATCCTCTGCATCACCCATTATCAACTTCCATTCCCATTTGAGCTCCTGTTGACTTTTGTTGACTAAAATGGAAAATTGTTTGAAACTGATTTCAAGGCTAATCAGAAACTATAACAGGCTTAAATGAACTTGTTTAAGTGAGACAAGAAGCTATTGGAAGCTTCAATATAGTACCATGAATTTGAAAATTCCAACAGTAAACACAATAATGAGAATTTTAACTAAACCTTGAATTTGATCCTCAAAAGTACAATACAATGCTGTTTTAACTTGAAAAGGATACAAATAAACTTAAACTACAACATTTGTTTAAAACTAATACATTTTAAAGAAAAAGCGACATTAAAGGAAAGATGAAAACTAGCTAACTCCTTCTCTTCTCTCTTGCCTCCTTTTTATACTCAACCGCTTCTTTCTCTCTAAGCTAATCCCACCTCTAATTTAAGCCATTGGATCACTTAAACTCGATCCTAGCCATCAAATGGATTTTGGCGGAAAATGGATATTTAACGAATTGAGTGTTGAGAGGGAAGTAATCAAAGATTTCTTGTACTCTTATGTTTGGAGGGAACAAGGTGAGGTGAATATGAGCTGGAGGAGGGGGAAGGTGGAGTGTATGCAGGGTTTTGCAGGGCTAGGTGAAGAAGAAAGGAGGAAAAGGCGGGTATAGGGGTGGTTTGACTTATCTGTTTGACTAGTGGATAATAATGCCAGGGGGTCAAATGGGAAAGGGTCCAAAGATATAAGGCAGGGGGTCCAAAATCACTTGTGACAAGGGGCCAAGGTTTGCAAAGGTTTAATATCCAAGGACCTAATGTGTAATTCGAAATTGAGGACCATAGTCGCCAACTCATCAAAGATGCTCCAAGGGACTAATACGCATAAGCTTCAAACGTCTGAGGACCAAATCATCATTTGGCAATTTTCAGGGGCCATTTCGCCAATTTTGAAACTTGAAGGACTAATTTTGTAATTTTCTCAAACTTTTGACATTTTCACCAAAGGACTAAATTTGATAACTTATGATTTAAAAGGACCTTTGATGACTTTTCTTTTGAAATTTTGACTCGTGGACTATTTTCGACAATTTTAGAAACTTGGGGACTAAAACCGCAATTTTGCAAATTTGATATGTTTTCATCCGATTTTGATATCTTTGCATTTAAAACACATAAAACAACGATTTGTGATATTTTGATCATTTTGATGTGTTTCGGCGTTTTCAGATGATTTTGCAGTTTATATTGTACAAAAATGATGAGTATTTAGACACTCATCGTGGGTGAATACGTTTCATTTCAAACTTAAAACTTTTGTATCAAATATAGTATAAACCATTACATTTGCTAATCTCGACGCGAGAATGCATTTAATGCATTACGGCATGTAAGGCCAACCCCTTAATATCACATAAGATTCCGCAAGATTAATGGTTCATTATAAATCAAGTTTCACCATTATTAGTCCGGTTGCTTGTTCTTGATCAAGCGTGTCATAATATGTAAAGTGTTAAATAAAGTTTATGACTATATGAAAGACCAAGTATGTATCACAAACATAGACATCAACTACATAGAAAATAAACAATGTAATGCAAGAATAAACGTAAAGCGATAAGTAAAAGGATAGACAAACCAATACGAGGATTTATAGTGGTTCGCCTACAAGGACACCTTCCTTGCCCTACTCCACTCCCCGAGTCACCTACTCGAGAGTTCGTAAACACTACACGACACCAACTCCTTATGGCTGAGAAGCCTTCACAACGTCGCCTACTCTTTTTCCGGTACTAGGCTAACCACCGGGTTCTTTCACAAGGTTGAACCGCACCTACCACAATGTTGCCTACCCTTTATCCGGTATTAGGCTAAGTACCGAGTTCCATTATAATGGAGTAACTACTACCCAACACTACACAACACCTAACCCCAATGGAGACCAACTCCTTATTACAACACTATCAAGGATATCAATATCCTTTGACCCAATACTAATCTATCTTGTACATCGAATCACACCATATCGAATGTACACCTTAGGCACCTTTCACTAATGCCTTTGACTTGACTTCTAGGCACCCTTCACTAAGGCCTTTAGCCTTGACTTCTAAGCACCCTTCACTAGTGCTTTCAATATGGACATTTGACACCTTTCACTAGTGTCTTCGTTTTGACCCTTTAGACATCTTTCACTTATGTCTATGACGCATCTATGACACCCGTTATGTTTTGTGGCCCAACATAACAAACCTTGTGTTTTATGGCACAAACACATAAACCATCTAATCTAGTTAAGAATATGATACTAGACAATATCCAAGACAATGTGTCTAATGGATATGTAATCCTAAACTAAACATAAAGAAGACAAAGCATGATGTAGTTAGTCTTTTATGAATGATGATGACAAGTTTCCCAAGCTTGTTGTAGAAGATCTTCATGTGCTTGTATGCTTGTGATGGGTGATCACTTCAGTAGGTAAAAATGCAAGATCTCTAAGCTTGCTTTGGAGGATTACTTGAGTATGCTTACAACAAAT